>BBPU01000052.1:1200000-1875399 GCA_000950635.1 Mrakia blollopis | reverse complement strand
ACGGCGTGGGCGATGAGGGAAGCAGCGTATCCAGCGGCGGTGGCATCGGCGAGGAGAGGGTCGACGTTTGTGAGGGGCTGAGATCGTCTCGTCCGCCGCCAGAGCACTCCTGAGCGAGCTCTTCCAGGTAATGAAGTTCGATCCGTCGGGCTGGAGCTGGTTCCTGCCTCCTGAGGTGAGTAGCTTGATGTATTGGGTGCTGGGGCCCATGATGGGAGAGACGATGGAGATGTTTGGGTATTCGAGCGGGAGTTGGACGAAGTGGAAGGGAAGAAGAGCGAGGAGGTGGTCGAGCTCGAGGGAGGGAAGGAGGGAAGGAAGGACGGAGGACGTCGTGGAGGTTCTGGTGCTGGTATCCTTCGATGGGGAAGGTTGGTTGGTTCCTGGTTATTGCTCTCAAGCAATCAGACTCTTAATCTATGAAGATGTAAGGTCTAGCGTCTGGTTCGATCTGGAGAGAGAAAGAAGGACTCGTGAGACGCTAGCTTGGTGGTCAAGATGTAGACAATGATCGAGCTAACCTGGAGAGAGAAAGCTGCAGAAGTATAGAGAGAGAATATAAGTACACGACTGATGAAGAGAAGGAGAGTAGAAGATGAACGAACAAGGACTCGTGAGACGCTAGCTTGGTGGTCAAGATGTAGACGAGAGTAAGAAGGGAGGAGAGGGAAGTGAAAAAGGTTAAGGGAATAATGCAGTGTGCGGAGAGAGAGAGCTAGCGAGAGTAGAAACGAGAGGAGCGAGCTCAACAACCTATTCTACCTGTAGAAAAGAAAGAAAGAGATACGCAAATCTTCATACCCCATCTTCACAAAGAGTTTCCTGTGAGGGTGGAGGACGCGAAAGGATCGAAGAGGGAGAGGGACGTTACCATCTCGTCCATCGCGATCTTTCCTTCATTCCTCCCACCTGGTTCCGCTGAATCGAGAAGAGGATCTTGAACACAGTTCCAGTCTCCACCGATGAAGAGGGGTGGCGAGAAGGGAGAGTTGGCGAGAGAACGTCGAAGTTCGTCGAGGTAGCGACCCGTGTCCGTCGAGGAGGTAGGTACGTAGACTGCGACAAAGCGGATCTGTTCCTCGCCGATGGTGAAGACCGCATCAGTCGATCGAAGCGGCGATCTGGCTGTTGAGCGGTTGGTGAGGAAGTTGATTTGTGTAGGAGGAAGAGGGATGAAGCGAGAGGAGGGACGCCAAAGAATGGCTGTTTGGGAGTTGGGGGTGAAGATGGCTCGAAGTCCAGCTCTTTCACAGTCTGATGTCCAAGCCTGCGCTTGGACGACTGATCTACAGTAGACCTCGGATAGGAGAAAAATGTCGGCGGACGTGGAGGTTCTCTTTCTGGTTTTGGGGTCTATAAACGCTAAATTAACCTCACTATCATCAAAACAAATCAGGCGGGATTGGTGTAGTGGTATCACGCCAAGTTTGGGTATGTTAAAGATCTTGGAGGTCCTCGGTTCAATCCCGTGATCCCGCCTTAATTTTTGCCTTTCGTCCGGGTCGCTTATTTTTGCTTGCTTGTCAAAGCGGAGCACGCGCTGGCAATATTTTCGTGCAGGCTTTTACAATGGCTCTCGAAGGACGGACCGGTTGCTGAAGAGCCGATGAGAGGAATCAGGTGAGTCAGGGAGGGAGGAGGGAATAAAGAACGCGTCGGCCGCGCGCTGACTTTTCCCCTTGCTCTCTTCTGAGGTCTCAGCTTCATTGACTACACGTGAGTACTTTTTTTTTCGGCCATTTCGGGCGCCTTCGAGATTGCCCACAGACTCCCATCTCGTCTTGTTTCCTTTGACAGCTGCATGAGTTCCGTCGTTCCTTTTCGGTTCCTCTCTTCTCTTCCTCCTTCGCTCTCACATTCTCTCGAAAACTGACCAATTCAGATCATCCTACCTCCTTAATCGCTTAACCTATTATTCAAGAACCAGGTTTGGTCTCCCTGAAGTTGACCCAGAAAGTGAGCGGGGGAAAGAAAGTCGGAAAGTTGCGACGAACGCGCAGAGGCGAATCTCACTTTCCCATCCCAAAGTCGACTGTCTTTCGCTTTTTGTGCAAGCCTGAGGAAGGGAAAAGGTTAGGTGGGAAGGGAGGAGTTGAATTCCAACCGAAAGAGCTCTCTTAGCATCTCTTTGTTCCGAGAACGACGAGGTGTTCGACGCGCGTGCGACCAGGACTCAACAAGTGGAAGAGAAACGCTTCATTGGAGAGGCTCTCGGTATGGAGTACGAGGATGTCGTGGCGTGAAGATAAAAGTGGATAGAGAGAAGAAAAGAGGAAGCATGGCCAGCAGATCGACTCAAAAAAAAAAAACGAGAGAAAGACGACCGAACGAAAACCCAAAACGAAGAACCGCACGCCAAAAAAACAACGCACCGCCCCCCGCCCACTGACCACCTCTCAAATCCCCACCGAAGCTCTCCCTCCGAACCCAAACAACCTCCCAAAGCTCCAAGCCGTAACGACCAACCCGGTCGGCAGCACTCCAAAGAAGATGACTCCATCCTGCCAGATCCTCCTTCCTGTCCGTCTCTTCTGAAGCTGTCTCTCCTTCTTTGCGAGCAGGGCGTCCATGACTTGCGAAGGGGAGGGAGTGAAAGGGTTCTGGGAGGCGGAAGGGGAGCTACCGTTGGGGTTGGTGGATGGGAAGATGATGGAGAGGGGGCGACGGAGGTGGAAGAGGATGATGAAGAGGATGGCTGTTGGGAAGGACGGGAGGAGAAGCAGGAGGAGGAGGAGGAGGAGGAGGGAAAGAAGAAAGGAAAGGGTAGGGGAGGAAAAAGGTTGTCAGCACGAGATATATAAGAAAGGGCTCGCATAGAGAGAAGACGAAAGAACGAAGAAGAGAAAGAACGCGTCGATTCGACTCACCAGGCAACACGAAACTCAAACTTAACGCTCCTCCCACCCCGATCAGCACCACCTTCTCCGCCACCCAGTAATCATTCATCACCGCCAGCCCCGTCACAAACCCCCAAAGCACACTCGTCGCGACCCAAAACTCCTTCCCTCTCCTCCCTCCCGCCGCCGCAGGTTCCAACCCCCCTCCCTTCACATCCAACCAACTCTTCAACGTCCTCGCCAGCACATCCCTCGTAGGCAAGAAGATCATCGGCGTCCCCGCCAAAGCCATCCCGATGGCAGCTAAGCGAGCTGAAACGATCCAGGGGTCGGTGGTGGGGAAGGCGTCGAGGATCATCGGTGGGAGCATTGTGAGGGGTAGGTTAGGGTGAGGGTGAGGATCGTCGGGTCCTGAGGTTGCAAAGGGGATTGAGGAAGGAGAGGATGTGGGGAGGTGGGTGGCGGGGTGGAGGAGGAAGTAAGGGAGGAGGGAGAGGGGGAGGAGGAGAGCTAGGGTTGCGAGGTTTTGGAGAAGAGGGGAGATGGCGAAGGAGCGTTGGGAGGATTTGAGGAGGGTGGAGTGGTTGGGGAGGGTGGAGAGGTGGGAGGTTAGGGTGAAGGTTATGATGGCTGGAAAGGGAAGAAGGAGTGAGAGGAGCGGAGCGAGAGAGTCAGCGTTGAAGTTCGTTCGACGCGTCGGGATCGGACTTCCGTTCAAAGGGAAGACGCGTCTTGTTCGAATCAAAGAATAGAGGAAGATGAGAACTTACTAATACCACCCCAGATGCCACCTCGACCTAGACCATCTCCAGCGACGATAGCTCCAAAATCAGTTCCTGCGACGACCGAGGGAGCAGAGGTATGATGTCCGTTTCGATGGAGAGCGATGGTCTTGACAATCGTCACGACCGAGACGAAGACGGTGAGGAGGACAGCGAGGAAGGAAACTCGGGTGATGGTAGAGGAGTGAAGGTGGAAGGGAAGGAGGAGAGGGAAGTTCTGCGAAAGAGAAAGAAACGACGCGTCGAGGTCAGCGCGAGAAAACGAAGTTCGCTAGCTCGACCCCCCAAAAAGAAAGCGAGCCACTGAGAGAGAGGTATAGGAAACTCACCATCAAGGCAAAGATGACGACCCAGAAGCTTCGATGATGAACCACAGAAGCAGCGTGGACGAAGAAGGTGTCGGCGATGGGGATCATCAGGTTTCCCATCACTTTTGAAAGAAAGCCGAAATGAAAGAGAAACGAAGTCAGCTCTACCCAGTATCACTCCCATCTTCACCTATCGCGCCAGAAAGATGACCTCGCGACTTACTCCTCAAGTAAAGCACGAGAATGCCCATCCCAGCCAGCAACATCATGACCCTCAAAACTCCCCTGAACACCTTCCCCCTCCCAGTCCCCTCCCCAGATCCTCGTACCGCTTCACCCCTAGATACCTCGCGATATACACGATTGAGACGTGACTAGCAGCAGCCAGGAAGCCCAGGATGACGGTCTGTAGAAAAACGGAAGGAAACGAAAGCGAATAATCGGAGGGCGAGGAAGGTTAACTTTCGTTTCAGTCGAGGGAGCTCACGCGAAACAGGCTGTTCCGAATCGAGTTTGAGGCACTCACAAGTGGGATGAACAAGGATGGAGAGAGGAGGTTGACGGCGTAAGGAAGTGCGAGGATGGTGGGTGATAGGGAAGTGTTTACGAGGTTGAGGGTGAGGTGGAAGATTGTGAGGGGACCTGAGGAAGGGTGGGAGGAGGAGGAGGGTCGTTTGGATCTTTTGTCGTTTCTTGATGAGCGACGAGAGTGGTTGACGGGGATGAAGGGAGCGTTGGGATCTTCTATATCTCCATCCTCATCGTCTCCTTCCCCTTCTCCTTCGCTCTCCAAATCGAACGTGAGACTGTCGAAGGCGGAGTCGGGAGGCTCTAGGATGAGCGCAGAGGACGACGAGCCTGGCTGTCCTCTTCGTTGCTGCTCGTCGTCCTCGTCGTCGTCGTCCGTAGAGGTGTAGCCTGAAGTTGTGGTGTTGGTGTTGGAGGAGGAAGAGTGAGCTGAGGAGGACGTCGAAGGTGTGGGTGGATGTGGATCTTGAGGGAACGAGTTGGAGGCAGACGAGGAGGGAGGGAGAGGGCCGGGCGAGAACGAGGTCGAGGGGGTTGCTGAAGGAGAGTCGGCTCGAGAGGACCTCTGTTGAACAGAAATTGAAGACCGATGGCGACTAGGGGTCGCTGATAACGAAGACGAGGACGACGAGGGCGCCATCGGAAGGTGTTCGAGAAGGAAGGGAAGGGAAGGGACAAAGGGAAGGAGGAAGGACGATTCACGTTGAGGTCGAACTCGAAGGCGATTTCAGGAACGATCTCCCCCAACGAGCTCACGACCAGCACTCTCCTCCCTAACCACCAACCTCGTATTCCCGGTCATCTTTCCTCTCCCTTTCGTCCATCACTGGTATCGAATTCATTGTATGGCACCTCGGCGGCCCCCTTCTTCCTCGAGCCCTCGTCAAGGTTCCTTTGCTCCTCCGTCGGACGTCGCCTCCTTCAAGGATCTCCTCCTCTTCGAAGAACGTCTAAAGCAGAACGCAGCTCTTTTGAGGAGTAGGAAGAGGAAATATGAAGGTTAGTATCGCTCCCAGCTCTGAGGTGGTGGATGCCATGCAGAAGGATGGGATGGGAGAGGAAGAGAAGGAAGGGAAGCTCAACGACAGAGGGGCTGATGACCTTCTCGTTCGATATCTCCGCTCCTTCTTTTCAGTCTTCCTCGCTATCTTACTCGTCACCATCGTAGTCTTGACTCACAAATCCTTTCTTCGACCATCGCCCGTGAGTTCCTACCGTCGAATCCCGTCCAGCGAAGCTCAAGAAACGTCCAAGCTGACGAGCCACCTCCTCCTTCCTCTCCTCCTTCTGCTCTCTGTCATCTCCTTCTAGACACCCTCCCTGCATTATCTCCACCTCTCCTTACTCCCAGTAGCGGTGGTTACCCTGCTGCTCTTCTTCGCCAGCGGCATGTACGCCGAGCGGATAGGTTACGCGAATCGGTGAGCTTTCTCCTCCTTCCCCAACCAGATCGAACGAGGGGAGACTCGCTTCGCTCGACCTTCTTTTCTCCTTTCCCTCTCACATCTTCCATCGTCTTCGACCTCTTCTTCGGCCAGACTAACCCCATCTCTTCTCTTCGATGTCGTGTGTCTCTGGACGATGGATCTCTCCAGCTACGTCCCACACGCCAACCGAGCTCTCCGATCCCTCAACATGCACCTCAACATGCGCGTCCAACCCACACCTCTCATCCCTTTCGTCCCCTTCCCTTTCTCCCTTCTCCTTCCCTCAGCACCTACTCCACCCTCAGGAATCCAAGGCCCACCCTCTCGTTCCTCCCAAACTCCACCACCATCCTCCTCAACACCTACCACCTCCTCTCCCCTCTCCTCCTCCTCCTCCAAACCAACCAAATCCACCCTCACCTCCTCCTCCTCCTCTCCCTCCTCCAACCCTCTCACCCTCCGCGCCTCCATCCCACCCACCAAGAACCCCCGAGGAGAACTCATCTTCTCCTCCCGAGTCGATCGAGCCTTCCGAGACGGCTACGAACGCTACCGAGGGATGTTCGAACGTCGGAGGGAGGAGAGGTATCGCGAGACGCGAGCTGGTAAAGGAGGGCTCATGGGCATCTGGTGGCGTCTTCTTGGGTACAGGAAGAAGGTCGTCGTTGGTGCCACGACGGGAGATGCTGGTGGTAGGTTGAGGAATGGAACGTCCCCTCCTGGATCGTCGAAACAGAGTCGGACGCCTTCGCCTTCAGGAGGAGGAGGAGGAGGAGGAGGAGGAGGAGGAGGAACCAGTTCGAGTTCGAGCTCGATTGGGAGAGGATCTACTTCAACGACCAGTAAACGGAGACCGGGTTTACCTCGAGGAGGAGCAGGAGCAGGATCAGGTTCATCGTCTTCGCAGAACTCAAGCAGCACCACCATCCCCTCTTCCAACGCTTCCACCGTCGTTCCCACCTCCTCCTCCTCTCTTCGCCATCAACCCCAAACCCGCTCCTCAGCCTCCACCTCCATCCCGGAAGCGGAAGTCGTCCTCGACGTAGGCAAGGTCGGCGAACGACTGATGATGTCGCGGTCTCAGTCGGATCGGGGGACAGGGAGGGAGAGGGGGAGTAGTGGGAGTGGAAGTCCGAATCGAGCGAGGGCGGAGAGTTTTAGTTTCTTGCTTAACAACGGGGGGAGCTCGTCGGAGGGGGAAGGGGGTAGGTTTGGGAGTTACAGTGGGAGGAGGGGAGGTTGATGAGATGGGAGACGAAAACGAGAACGACGAGCCGCCGCTGCTTCTTTTGCTTTTTTTTTGCAGAGTCGTTTTTTGATGTCGGCTGTCTCCTTCTTTTTTCTTCTTCTTGGTCTTTCGGTTTGACTTCCTTACTTGCTCTGTTTCTTTTCTTCGTGCTACTACTACACCTTTGTGGAAATGCTCTCTCTTGACGGTCTTTTCGAAGGAAACGAACGACGAGAGCTAGCTCGACGCGACTCTCTCTCTGCAGTTGGACAGCAAACTTCAGCTGCCATTTTTTTTCTGCCAAAAGCAGTTGATCCATCCCGCTTTAAATCCATCACTACTACTGATATCTCGTAGAACATAGACAACCTTGTAGACGAAGAAAAGAAGAAGGCAAAAGGAGTCGCAGCCCCAAATCAGCCCGCGCGATCCTTCCTCCCCTCCTGCTCTCGAAGTTGTAAACACAACCACGACCTTCTTTCTCTCCTTCCCTTCCCTCCAGCCCGCCTCCTCCCTTCCTCCTCTCTCCTCCCGTTCGCTCTCTCTTCTTCTCTCTCCTCTTTCTTCTATAATCCTCCTACACCCTAATCTCGTCTCCAGCTCGTCTTACTCTTCCTGGCTCCCCCGAAACCCACACACTCTTTTCGAACAACAACGCGAGGTCAGCTCCGAAGGGATGGCTCCTCCTCCTCCTTCCTCCTCGTCGCATCCTCCCCCGAGGAGAGCCAAACGACTCCCTCTCTCCTCTACTTCAACTCAGCACAACAAACTCCGTACCCCCTCCTCCCCTTCTCCGACGCCTACGAAACTGGTGAGAAGCGTCAAATCGAACCCTTCCCTTCCTCGTCAACCTCGTCCTCCTCCCTTGGGTACCTTCCCTTCAACTTCTACCACAACGACAACAACGTCAACCTCTAACTCCTCCTCGTCAAGTTGTATACCTCACTCTCCTTCGTACCCTCTTCTTAACTCTGAGGAAACGACGAGTCTCCAACGACTTGGGGAGGTGACCTTCGCGAAGGAGATCTTCCTTCATCGACACGAACGAGATTTCCCTCATCTCCACGAAGTCATCCCGCCCAACGTCGTAAGGAGGGACACTCCAGCCAGCGCAGTCAGCAGCGAGGAAGCTTCCGTCGTTGGAGATGGGGGAGCAGCGAGTCCAGAGGTCGTTGAGGAGGAGGAGGAGAAGGAGAAGCAGGAGCTGTCGACGCCGCGAAGGAAAGTGCGACCTCTCAGTCTGGTTATGCTCCAGCCCAAGGGAGGACTCTTCTCGCCCAAAGAAGAAGAGGAGTACAAGCAGGAGGAGGTCATGCCATCATCCAGACCGACGTCGGTAGTCGAGAGGTTGGTGGAGAGGGAGAAGGAACGAGAGAGCTTGGATCTGGATCGAAGGTCCTCGGACGAGATCAGCTCAGAGTGCGACCTCGATTTCGCCTTTGACCATACCAACAACACTCCTCCACCTCCTCCTCGTTTCAAACCAACCACCACCTCCATCCCTCCTCGGCCAGCTTTCAACGTCGTCCCTACCGCTGCTCCTCTTGCCGTCAAGTTCGCCTCGTCAACAACAGCCGGACATCCTCGTCGTCCTTTCGCTCCTCCTCCCCCTCCCTCTACTACAACTCCTACTCCTTCAACTTCAGGCTCTTCCTCTTACACCCTCCCTCTCGGACCCAACCTCTTCCCTACTTCCCTCCCTCCCACCCCCGAAACAGCCTCTTACCCCTTCCCCTCCCCTCCCCCCCCGTCGCTTCTCGTCGCCCCCTCCCAACCAACCCTTCCTCCTCCTCCGGTCACAGAAGAGGCCCCTCCATCACCTACCGTCGTTCCTCCTCCTCCCCTCTCATCAGTCCACCCATCATCTCCGCTTCCCTCTCCCCAGCTCCCTCGGCCGTCGCAGAACCGTTGTCGACCTCTGCTTCCAACTCAACCATGACTTCGAGCGGATCGATTCGAGTTCCGAGGAGGATGACTAGTGTTGAGATGGAGAGGGAATTGTTTTGGCATCCTAGTATGGTGGAGAAGCAGGAGGAGAGGTTGGAGTCGATGAGGGAGGAGGCGGCCGTGGGGGAGAGCGGAGGATCGGGGAAGGGGAAGGAGAGGGAAGAAGGGGAGAGACCTGGTGGGATTGGGGGGGCGAAGAGGTTAGATTCGGGGTCGAGTTTGGTGAGGAAGAGTGCTAGTGAAGGGGTTGGGTTGAGGGAGAGGTATCAGGAGGTGGGAAACAACAAGAGGGAAACGACAACGTCGTTGTACGGCGTGAGTCTTTCTCATTTCTCCCTTTCTCTCGTCGCGTGGTCTAGGTTTGCTCCGCTGACTTCTACACCACTTCTTGGTCATGCAGTCGACTCCCAATACTCCCAACTCCCCTTACGGCTTCATCCACAATCCAACTCCTCCGTCCATCCACTTCAACGCTCCCTCCTCCGACGCCGGCTCGTCGCGTTCATCCTGGAGGGACTGGTTCGGAGGAGCGTCCTCGTCGCGTCGAGGATCGGAAATCAAGCACTCCGCTGATGTCCTGGAACGAGGAGAAGCTGGAAGCGCGAGCGGAAGCGGAGCGTTGAGGCCAGGGTGGATGAGTAGGAAAGGAAGTCTCCCTCTCCCCTCCCCAAACTACTCCTTCGTTTCCTCCGGATCAGGTTCAGGATCCTCCTTCGGAAACGCCCCAGGAGAGATTTGGTCCCCTTCCTCTCCTTCTTCGCCGTCCCTCTCTCCCAACTCCAACGGAACGTTCGGTCCCATCAGTCCTCAGCAAGCCTACTCGCCTTCGTTCCCTCCTGGAACGGACCTGAGACCCCCTCCCCAGGCCGTCACCATTCGACGACCTCTCGTCTCGACTTCAGCAAACGCTACCCTCGCAGGAAATGGACGAACATCTCCTTCCCTCTCACAGCAACCTCAACCTCTTCATCGTGGTCTCAAACCTCTGGAGCTCACACTCCCGCCTAAACCCCTCAGGAAGAAGGCGGGAGGACTCTTCTCGAGTGGTCGAGCTCCGCTCGCTCCTATCGCTGGGTCACCTTCGAAGAGGGATCTAGAGGAAGGAAGAGGAGTAGGACCTTTGGTCGAGCAATCGAGGTCGAGGACGAGATCGGCTCCTTCGAAAGGGAGCGGGAGCGGGAGCGAAGAAGACGAGAACGACGAGAGCACCTCTCCCACTCCTCTCGAAGGATATCGTCTTCAATCCAGTCACACTCCCTCCAGCACCCCACTTCGACTTCGAAGTCGATCAGGAGAACCTTCTTTCGCTCTTGCCGTTCATCCTTCCACTCCTCTTCGATACCCTTCCCCTCCCTCTCCCTCCCTCGACAAAACATCCGTCCTTCCCTCTCATCGACGAACCTACTCCACCGCTACCTCCACCACCTTCTCCCCTTCCGAATCCAAAGGATCCATCTCCTACCGACCTCACAACCACACCGCTCCTCTCATCCTCAACTCGACTCCCTCCGGTTCGACAGAAACCGTTCACGTCGTTCGGAGACAATCCTTCGTCACCTTCCACGACGCGTCGTCCTCCGATGGAACCGGTTTCGTCGTCTCCGCCGCCTCCGCCGCCGCGTCAAGCTCAGAACAAGCTTCCAAGGCGGCTGGAGTTGGATCGAGCACGCTGTTCAATTCGACATCGACGACGGGGACATATCGAGGGAATGGAGGAGGAGCGACGGCGGTGAGACCGATGTCGATGCTTTCGATGCAGTCGGTTTATCAGAGGGTGATGAACGCTCCGAGAACTTGGCTCGATGAGGTTCTACCTAGTCAGTTGATCTTCATGGCGGGTTTTCTCTTGGGCCCTTGGTGAGTTCTCTTCCACCTTGCTCGTGTTTTCCCTTCCCTTCTCTCGCGAGACGGGTTTGCTCAACTCCTCCCTCCTCTCTCTCTCTCCCTACCTTTCGCTGACTCTCTGTCTTCTTTCCCCCCTAATTTTTCGCTGCAGGTGCTGGATCCTCGGAGGATGGGGACTTTCTTCCGACGGTCGACTCATTCTCACTCAACTCCAAGGAGCTCGACCTCGAACAACCCATCATCTCTCTCCCTCAGCCAACCAGCAACAGCGACGGCAACCCCGCTGGGGATCAGCTTCAGCTCGTCGCTCGTCGTTCCACAGCGAGAGGTCGTCGTCGAGCCTCGGTGGGGGGGAGTGGGCGTCGTCGTCGTTGCATCAGCAGTACCAAGGGCAGAAGTGGAGGACGAGGTCGGGGACGAGTGTGAACGGAGGAGGAGGGAGGAAGAAGTGGTTGTTGCCGGTGTTGAGGTCCGAGGGGAGGGACAAGTGGGTTTGGAGATGTCGAGTCGCTGCTGTGAGTTTTTTCTTCGAACTCGTAGAGCGAGCGTTCTTCGCGCGCGACATTCTGAAGCTGACTTTCCGCAATCTTCTCCCCTCCTCTTCTTTTCTTTTCTTCTTCCCTTTTCTCTCTCTCTTCTCCTTTACAGATCCTGAGCGGCTGCGTCTTCATCCCAGGACTGGTTCTAGCAGTAGTCTTCGCGGCTCTCTAATCGATCCCAACCCAAACCCGAACCCGAACCCGAACCCAATCATCTCGACTCTCTCCTCCCTCGTTCCTTTCCTTCTCCCTCCTCCCTGGGACTTTATTCTAGCTGCATCTATCACGTCCTATCATCATCATCATCATCATCTTAACTTATTACACCCTTCTCTTTTCCCTCCTCCTCTCGCGTCACGTCCTGCTCGTTCCGTTCTCCTGTCGAGGGCTACTGCTTTCCCTTAGCTTCTCTCTCTCTCTCTCTCTCTCTGCCTTTTTCTTGTTTTACGTGCACATATTTATTTTTACTCTTTTGGGGATACCTTACCTACCTTCGCTTTCGTTCCTGCTCTTGCTCTTGCTTCTGCTTGATCTAGCTCTTGATCCTTGGACACTCACACCTCGACCTTCTCCCTCTCCCTCTCCCGCTTTCACGCCACCCACACTCCCTTCGCTTCGCTCGCTCTTTTCCTTTGTTATGTATGTCTGTAATGAAACCTTCTATCTCAATCTGGTCGGTTCGTCTTCGTCTTTGAGGACCGACCTTGGAAGTCGAGCAGATTGGAAAGTCATAGCAGAGCGAGTAGATAGAGCAGAGTTGAACAAAAAGCCGAGATAAGATAAATAAGTAAGAGGGAAAGTCCCCCCCCAAAAAAGCGGACGTGGTACAACCGATGAAAAACTGAGGATCTAGAGAGCAGAAGCGAGCCGAGCCGAAAGAGAGAGAGAGAGAGAGAGAGAGAGAGATCGTAATACAACGAGGGAAGGAAAAGTAAAAGAAACAGAACCCCAAAAAAACGAGACGAGACGAGAGAAAGAAAGAAAAAGAAAGGAGTAGGTCTAGGTCTAGAGGAGGTAACGGAATAGCAAATTCTCGCAATCAGTCACGTCCGCGTAGGTGTCGTAGACTGGTCGTTCGTCGTCGTTGGAGAGAAAGAAGAGAAGGAAGGTGGTCAGCAACTTAAGAAAGAAAGAAAGAAAGGGAGGGAGGGAGGGAGGGAGGCAGAGAAGTCGCGTCGAGTTAAATGGAACTCACCAGGCATCTCCTCTCCTCGAGCCTCCATCTCAGCCTGGAGTCGATCTCGTCGTCGGTTCTCTCGAACGTAGTAGATTCGGAGGGTTCCGAGGAGGAGACATTGAACGCAGAGCATGGCGAGGCAGACGCCTGGAAGGAAGGAAGGGGAAGAGAGGAGAGGAGAGGAGGGGAAGGATCAGCGAGCTGTAAGGCGGGACGAGCGAGAAAAGGAGGAGCAAAGGGAAGGGAAGGGAAGAGAAGACTTACTGAATCCGGTTTTGTAAAGAGGGGTTTCTCCAGTGAAGAAGGCTTGAGGACCGATGACTGAGAAGATGAACGAGAGGGTTGTGTGATTAGCAAGGAAACAGAACGCGACGAGGCTGGAAAGAGAGACTGAGCTTACTGTTTCCAACACAGTATCCCAAGAAGACGGTTCCGGTAAGAGTGAGTCGCTTGGTGTATCCCGCAGAGTTGACGGTGGGGAGGGAGAAGCCGATGACCAGGGAAGCGACGTAGGAGCCGATGAGGTAGTTTCCGAAGAGAAGAGCCTGGAGAAGATGAGGAAGAGGAGGACGATTAGTCGACTGAGAGGAAAGCGAGAAAGACGGAGAGACAGAGACAGAGAGAGAGAAGAGATGCTCACTCCTTTCTGAGATCGAGGAAGAGCGATCTGAAGAATGATACCGAGCGCGGAAGGGACGAGGTAGGCCATTTGAGTGTAAATTCTCCCTCCCTTGAGCTTTCGAGCGAGGTATGTTCCAGAGAGAATGAAGATCATCTGCATGACTCCGGTGGGGACTCCGAGAAGGATGGTGTTGAGGGTTCCGAAGCCGTACGACTGGGTGACGAGCTGGAGAAAGAAGAGGAAGAGGTCAGATCAGCGCGTCGTTCGTCGCTCGAGGGGGTTTTGAAACAAAAACGAACCTTGATGAAGATAGCGGAACCGTTGACGACCTCGTTGGCGACGACCCAGAGGAAGAGAATGAGACCCTGAGGGTCGATGAAAGGGTTGAAGACTTCCTTCGCTTGATTCCACTTGAACTGTTTACTAGCGAGCGAAGTCATGTTGTTTCTAATCCTTCCAACGGCGACCTCTCGCTGCCTGGGAGTGAGGAACCAAGCCTTGGCTGGTGATTCGGCTATGAGCAGGAGAGAAGACCAAAGGTCAGCGTCCGTCTAGATGGGGGAAGAAAGAAGGCCAGAAGAGATTGAACGTACGCATGACGAGGAACAGAATGAAACCCCAAAGAACGGTCAAACTTCCAGAGAATAAGAAGATCCAGGACCAGGAGTAATAGTTCTTGTAGTGAATCTGGCCGACTCCGTAGGTGATGAGAGATCCGCAGAGAGAACCGAGACCGTTCTAGAAAGGAAAGAAGAACGGAAGTCAGAACGCGAGACAAACGCGTCGAGCTTTCAATCCTCCTCTTCTGTAAGAACTCACCATGGAGTACCAGATCCCAGCCCTGAAGGGTTGTTCCTCTCTCTTCCAGTAAGCACCAGTGATCATGAGGAAAGCAGGAGTGATGACGGCCTCGCAGACACTGGAAGAACGAGGTCGAAGTCAGCGCTCCTTTCGACGCGACACAAGTTTGGAAGGCAGAAGAAGGCTCACCCAAGGAAGGTTCGGCAGAGAGCAAAATCGGTAAAGTTCTTTCCGTGTGACGTAACAGCGAGGACCATTCCCCAGAGGACGACCTGTCAGAAGGAAAAAAAGGAAGACCACGACGCGAATCGAGTCACTTTTTAGTTTTCGAGCTTCCGACGAACGCGAACGCTGGTGGAGACTCACCATGGTGGGCACGTATCGATTGATAGGGAGCTTTTGGAGAAGGTAGGACGAGGGGTATTCAGCGACGAGGTATCCGATGTACTGGAGGGGCGAAAGAAGGAAGGAAAGGTTGAAAAAGTTCAGCCTTCGATCGTGCGGTCCGTCGACTCTTCCTTTAGTATTTTCAGTAGATTCGGTCCCCTCACGAAGAGGGATCCAAGAGTGGAGTACTGAGTTCCTTTGAGCTTCAGATCTTTCGATAGACCGAACACGGAAGCGTAGGCGAGAGCAGACTTGTCGATGTACTGAGAGAAAGAAAGAGAGAACTCGACGCCGTCAGCTCGGTCCTCGACTTCAGAGCTCTTGCAGCTCCAGTAGAGGGTAGGAGAGATGCAACTCACCTGAAGCCAGAAGGTCACACACATCACAGGGAGAATGAAGAGGTCGATCTTGCGAAGAACGGCTGCTTCTTCAGCAACGTCGATATCGACCTCGACTCCGGCGACGACGACAGTAGCGACCTCTTTGCTTCCATCCCCAGCTTCGGATTTGTGGTCAGGAGTGTAGTCGTGGTCGATGGTAGTGGAATTCATGATTTCTGGAGCTGAAGAGTGCCGATAGAGAAGAAAGGAGCGAAGGAGAGTCAGCGAAAGGAAAAGAGAAGGAGGAAGCGGCGGGCTGAATTCCCTGGAGTTCAGACGAACGAGGGAGCTGGCTGGAGAGTGCTCACGAAGAGAGGAGGTAGACGTGGTGTTGGTTAAGGGGGAAAGGAGAGGCTCCCCAAGATGTCTCTTGAAACTTGGGTTCGCGCTAACTCTGGCAGAAGACCGTCTCACGATAAGAGAGGAGAGATTCTGTGGAGAAGGCCAATCGGTCTCCTTCTAAGCTCTTGGGCGAGGGGAAAGCCTTCGCTGCTGGTTGATTGACCGTGCTTGGTAGTAGGGTAGATCGGCGATGAACGAAACCTCCAAATCTCCTTGGGATCTCGAAGACGAGAGAGAGAGAGAGTGGTAGTTGGGTACGAAAGTGCAGAGAAGTTGGCGTGGTCCGTTCCGTTTGATTTGAACTCTGCCTGCAAGCTCTCCAGGACTCCAACTCCCACACACCGCCCTCGAGGTGCTTTTCTCATCCGAACGAGAGTCCCACGGAGCATGTCATCGTCGTCCAAAGTCAAGCTCGAAGATTCTTCTCCTGGAGCTTCAAGCTCAAAGGGAGCCGAAAAACCGAAAGTGTGAGCTCCAGGCCTCCTCCTCCTCCCCTCCCTCCTCTGCTCTCGACCTCGTGCTGCCTTCCTCTTCCGCCCTGTTCGTAGCTGACTAGATACATTTGATTCTCTATGGTCTTAGAGCTTGCTCTCGATGTAGATCGCTGAAGGTCCGTCTCCCCGGCTGGAGGAAGGAAGCTCCTGGAGTCGACCCCTCGAGCTCACTCTCCCCCTCCCTCTCCCTCTCCCTTCCTCCTCCTCCCGTTCTCCCGTCCTCTTCGACAGGCAAAATGCTCTGGACCCGTCGGTGGAGGAGACAAGTGCGCCAAGTGCCTCAAAGCTGGAAGCGCGTGCACGATGGAGGCTCATCGACGAGGTCGCAAAGTGGGGACGAGGTCAGTCCTGGGCTCGCTTTAGAAGCTCTTCGTTCTTACCAGGTGCCGCGTGAGGCCGAGGAGGATTGGGAGGTGAGGGAGTTGAGGGAGGTGAGAGGTGAGAGGTAGACGGAGAGGAGAGGGAAGGGAGAGGGTCGCAGGCGAAGGCCTCCCTTATGGTCTGCGTCGAAGTCGAAGAGTCCAATCTTAGCAGAGCTCAATCCTCACCTTTCTTGGTGTCTACAGGCTCTCTGATCCCACCAAGGCTCTCATGAGGATGAAGTCGGCGTTCGAGATCATCACCAACTCCCAAAAAGAAGGGAAGGGAATAGGAATCGATATCCCAGAACCCCTCGCGACGCTCGCTGCTTCGACGTCTTCAGCAGCTCTCGTCTTTCCTTCCTCCACCCTCTCTCCCGCCTCGGTATCATCCAGCACGTCACCATCAGTCCAGCAACCTGAAGGCTCGCGTCGAAACTCGTCTGCATCAGCCTCGACGTCCGCCAGTCCAGCCTACCACTCCCCGATTCCTCCTCCTCTCGTCAATCACTTCCAGGCGTCGCCAAACCCATCTCTACCTCGTTTCCAACTACCACCTCCACTACCCTCTGGATCAAATCATCCTTCAACATCCTCCATCCCTAACTACCTTCTCCCTTGCCCAGAGCCTCCATCCGCGTCCTTCCACCTCCCTCCCCACCCCCAGTCTCACGCGCCTGCGTACCCTTACCCAGCCCATCTCATCAACCAACACTACTCTCCAGCACCACTCCCCCCCTACCCAGCCCAGTTCAAGGATCTTGGACCGTCGTCGCGCTCGTCACCGTCGCTCGCCCGACTGTTCGCGATGAAACCGCCCGAGGACGAGAGGAAGCACTCGACGAATCTCGATCTGTGGAGACAAGATCCGGTTCAGCTAGGATATCTCAGCGAAACGACCAGTCGAAGCTTGTTTGATCTGTGAGTATGATGCCGTGCATGGGGTTGCTTCCTCGAAGGGAAGAAGGAAGATCTCTGACCTTCGTTTCCCTCCCTCCTAACACGCGCGTCGCTCTCAGCTTCCACAGCTGCATCAACCCTCGAATCTGCATCCTCGACCAGAACTTACATACCCACGGTGAGTCTGGAGTCTTCTCTTAGTTTCTACTCGAAGAAGAGAGCCTGACAAAACTCTTCAATCGCAGACTACGTTCGCGAACGCAGTCAATTGCTTTTCGCCGTCATCCTCTCCGTCGCTCTGAAGTTCTCGCCTCATGGAGATCCCATCACGAGGTCTCGCTGCCTTGCTTTGGCTAGGGATCAGATTCTTCGAATCATCAGCGACGATGCGGCCTCTGCCGTAGAGAGTGTACAAGCTTTGTGAGTGCCTCCGTCGCGTCGCTGTTTTTCCCTCGCGTCGGCGTCGAGCTCATCCTTCCCCCGGCTTGATTCTTCTTACAGACTGCTCATGGTCGAGTACAAAGAGCCTACGGATGAGCAAGCTTACGTCTTATTGGGAATGGGGTGGTGAGTCTCAAAGTGGAACCCTCGACGTCCACGCTTTCGTTCGCTGACCTCCCTTTCTTTCACTTTCAGTCGACTCGCCATGGATCTCGACTGCGGTCAAACACTCCATCAACCGGAGATTCTGAACAGGAATCGACTTCGTACTTGGTTCGCTTCCTTCAACGCTGATAGGAGATTCGGAGGCTGTGGTCAAGGTTCGTTTCGGTCGTCTCGTTTCGGTCGTTAATTGAGACTGATACGCTCTTCTCGTCCACTCTCTCAGTCTCAAAGCCTACCATCATGCCCGAGGATGCTACAATCCGAAACAGGTGTGTTCGAGTTCTCGACCTTCGAGGCAAGCCGAGGCGATCTTGTTCGTTGATCACTTTCCTTCTGCGACTTTGAACAGCTCGACCTTCCATCGCAATCCCATGGCCACTCCCTACGACGCTCGACTCATCGCTGCAGTCCACCTGCGTCGTCTGATGTCCAGATACGATACCCTCCTCAAGTCGAACTCGGAACGTCCAGGAGGAAACGAGTCTACACCCATCATCAACCTTCGAGATCTGTTCCTTTCTGTGTCGCGCGAGCTGGAGGAGTGAGTTGCTTCTTCCTACTCTCTTCCGCCATCTTCGAGACTGAAGCTCTCGCTTTACTTTTTCGAACAGCTGGGGCAAGTTCTGGACGAACGAAATCCGGACGATGAGTGAGTCAACGAGACCGGAATCTCTTTCGCGTCGACCCTTCGAAATTGAGACTTACTTCTCCCTTCTCTCGCCATCTCAGACCCCAACGGAGATACGATTCAACTCATCCTCAACCAAGAACACGGGAAGCTTCAAATCGCTCATCACTGGCTCTTTCAAGCCTTCCGTTTCCCGAACTTGCACTCCGCGGAGGAATGGGAGATGGAGAGGAGGGAAGCTCTCGCCGCTTGCCTCGGTGGTTCTTGTAGAGTGCTGAAGGTGAGCAATTCTCTTTCGCTCGGCTCGTCGACGTCATGTCTTTCCAACCTCCCGAGTCGACCTGCTGGAAAACGAGCGTGTTCCTCTCCCTCCTGGCCGCTGACTTGTTCTTTCTTCTTCTCTATCTCAGTTGATGTGTACTGTTCCCAATATCTCACTTTCCTACTCTCCGTCAGTGCTTCTTTCTCCTTCTCACTTTTCTCCTCCTCGTCGCTGATCTTTCCTTCGTTTCTTTTCTCAGTGATTCGACCCGTTCGTTCCCCACGCTTTCTTTCGCTCACCGCATCTCTTCACGAAACTGACGAGTTTCTTTCTCTTTCGTTCCCCCTTTAGACCTCTTCTACTCTTACGCCACCTTCTTCCTCCACAAGATGTTCAAGGCGAGACTCCTGGAGATCCAACTCTTCGATTCCTCCTCCATCTCCTCCATCTTCGAAATCATCCGTGGGGCAGCAGAGAAGCTAGAATCGGCGACGCTGGACTCCTCCCATACCATCGCCCTCCACGCAAATCTGCTCCGATCCCTCCTCACCTTCACCTCTCGAGGATCGCCAGCTCCTCGAGCTTCCCCAGGCGCACCGCTCCCTCTTCCTCCCACCTTCAACCTCGCGACGAATCCTAAGCTCGTTCCTCCTCCGAACCTCTCCAACGCGGTCTACTTCCCTCCACCGTTCAACGACCCTCTCCCAGATCAACGCTACTCTCACGGATCAGGATCGATGTTCCGTTCTCAATCGGCCGAGGAAGGACGAGGACTCTCGACTCCGACGTCGGCGATGCGAGGAGAAGAGGTCGAGCAGCAACAAGTCTTCGCTGGACCGGAAGGGGAGGACTGGGGTGAGTTGTGGATGGAGGGAGCGAACATTGGCGAGCTGGACTTTGGAGTTTTCGACTTCTGTCCTCCCGATGGTTAATCATACTCTGTAGGATCTTTCTTGCTTGCTCGCTCTCTTTCTTCCTTCTTTGGTTGATTATGTCTTGTTTTTCGCTTTGCTGCCTTTGTTGGTTCATTATGTCTTGTTTTACACCTTTTTAACGTTGTAACATGTCTCATTTTTTTTTTTCTTTTCTTTCCATGATCCTTCGTGGTGCTCGAGAAGAAGGAGTGAGAAAGAGGAAGAGTACGACGCGTCGCTCGTTTTACTTTCCTTGTTCGACGAGTCGGAAAAGACTATAAACAGCACAGCACATGAACCCTGCATGATACATATGAATCTAATACAACTATATATCCTAGCACTCTATTATCATATATTCCTCTACTGCTGCTGCACAGATCCTCGAACAGCAAACTCGGCTCCCTGCAATTGCTTCTTTTGCCACCTAGCATCCTCCTCCCACACGATGGTCCCGTCTCTCTTCACCACCAGCATCTGATGCCAGGGTTTGAGGTCTCCAGATTGTGCCTTGATCATTTCCTCCTCGATGGCGAGAAGGAACTTCTGAGCGACGCAGGTGTCGAGGGGAGTGAGTCGAGTGAGTCGAAGGTGAAGAAGCACGAGATCGGTGCCGTGAGCGATGCTATCTTTGGCAACGTCGTCCCAGAATTTGGCGAGGTATTGAACTGCAGTGAGGGAGAGGAGAAGAACGCGTCAGTTCGTCGTCGAGGGGGGTGAGAAAGAGGAAACGCGACTCACCTTCGTATCGCACGACAGGGAATCCTCGTTTCAGCAGATCTCGAGCGAGGAATCGGACGGGCATGTGAACTGAGAGGAGTAAAGAGGCAGGTACAATATCAGCGAAGGAGGACGGCGCGTCTTGATCTTTGGGACGAGACGAACCTTGACAGTCCCCGAGAATCTGCGAAAGCGAGACGAAGCCTCAAGTCAGCTCACAGAAGAGACTGATACAATAACTTGAAGCTGACTCACGTGTCCCACTAGCTCAGTCAACTCCTCAGGCGTCGCTTCTTTCTCCGGCAGATAGGTGTCGACGAGTCGCTTCGCCACCTCGGGAAGATAGTATCTCTCGACGTCTTGAACGAGCTCAGCCTTGTTCCGAGGTGAGTGAGTGATTCGGTAGAACTTGTTCTGTTCAAATAATCCGAAAATGTCAGCGAGGTCTCTTTTAAAAACGAGAGCGAAAGAGAAATAGAGGAGAGAACGAACCTCATCTCTCACTCCACCCAAAACCACACACTCAACTCCCACCGTCCTCAGATCCTCCGCAAACTGAGGTCCCTGCTGGTACTCCTCCACCTCTTGCACGAACCCATCGATATCCTGGATCCCTCGGAAGTAGCTGTACTCGTCCATGCCCTCTATCGCGAACATGATCTTCTCGGTCGAGATCTTGGAGGGATCTCGCAGGTCGGCGAGAACGGTGGGTGATTCAGGATCGAGGCCTACTCGAGAGCAGAGGAGCTTGAACTGGGCGGTGTGGGAGGCGTTGGGGATGGGAGGATTGGTGAGAATGGCGTTGGATTGGAGGAAGGCGGTTTTGAAAGGAGCCTGGAGGAAGAATGGAAGAAATTGAGAGAGATTGAGCGGTGGGTCGAAGAAGGGAAGCGTTTGGGAATGAGAAAGGAACTCACAGGAGCAGGAGAAAGTCGAGCAGCGTGAAGAAGCATCTGATGACAGACGTGGGCTCCAGCAGAGAGTCCAGAGATGTCGATCCGCGACGCGTCTCCTCCGAACGAGTGAATGTTGTCTCGAACCCACTGAGGCCACAAGATAACGAAGCTCGAGATCAGTAACGAGCTTCGACGCTCAAAGAACAGTCCCGCGAACATCTGAGAGAAGAGACGAACCTCCAACCCAAGCCAACAGTCCTTGAAAGCGAAGTTCCCCTTCACAGGCTCGCACTCCGTCGCAGCCGTCGAAAGGAATCCCATCACTCCAACTCGGTACCCGATAAGCACTCGAATCTCTCCGTAGAACTCAGCCATGTGCTGCTGCTGAGAGTAGTGCTGTCCACTCGTCGATCCTGGCAGCCCAAACAAAAGACGAAAGCTCGTTCAGTTTCGAGCCCGGGTAGAAACGAGTAAAGCTGAGAGAAGCCTCACCGTACTGGAGAGTTCCACCGAAGTAGAAGACTCCTACTGGGAGAAGAGGCTGTCCGTAGCCGAGCTTGTACTTGGAGGGGACGTGGATATCGACGAAGAAGCTTTGAGAGGTAAGAGAGGAGGGGAAGAAGACGCGTCGTGAGCTTCGGGAGATTTTCCTTCGTTCGATGCTCCGATGGGCAGATTACGTACGGAGAGTCTGTAGGAGATCCAAGACCGTGCGTTTGAATGAGATTGGCTGCTCAGATAGAAGGTCAAAGTGGGAATCAAGTCAGCGATCTCCTCCCTCCCTCGCTTCCCACCGGCGAGTCGAGAACGACGAAGAAGAGAGAATCCGAAGCGCTCACGCTGCATGTTGTAGGACCTGCGACACAGAGAGGCATGATGTTTAGTTAGCTTGCGAGTGAGGGGAGGTGAAGAGAGATGCAAAGCACGCTATAAGAGCAACGAGGGAGAAAGGAGAGAGCCGGCGACCAAACGAGCTCACCTTCGAGACTGAGCAGGATACTTTGCGTCTTTCACGAACTCGTAGGACTCGTCGTACTGGTAGGTTTCGGGTAAAGGCTTAGCGTCCGTCCAACGAGGGACGTCCTCGGCGTAAGGGATGTTGAGAAAGACTTGGACTCCGTCTGAAAGGAACACACGAATCGAAAGGAAGGGAGGGAGGGAGGGAAGTGTCAGCTTCACTCGCAGAGATTAGAGAACGAAGGAGGAGGAGGATCACTCCAGGAAACGAGAGGCAAGGAACGCACTGTTGGCTCGAGCTTTGGAAAGGGAAGATGAAGAGAGAGTGGTCAGCCCAGCTTGCTTGAAGTCCATACGAGATGGGAGGGAGGGTGTTCAAACTGACCTCCAGTGACCTTTCCGAACTTGGTCTGTGTCGAGACTCGTTCAGACGAAACGAGCTGCTCTGCTACCATTTCGAAGCCTGAGTCTTTGGAGGAAGGGAGGAGAACCATGGGTGAGGGAAAGAGGAGATAATCTGTCGGGTTCAGGAGGAGGGGAGAGAAGGATAAGGAAAGAAGGGAGGGAGGAAGTCAGGTAGTTTCGCTGCGTGTCTGTTCGCGGCCTCTCAACTGAGAAGTCTTCGTGATCGTCTTCCCTCTGCGATTGGGGCTCCTTGGAAGCTCTATCTACAGCTCGAGCGCGGGCAGGGTGGTTGTTGGGGAGAGATAAGACGGGATTTGGAGGTGTGGTCCGTAAGGAGGGAAGGAGCGCTCGAAGGAGGATGTGAGCTCGACTTTCCATCGATCTCTGCGATCTCTGCTCAGTCCTGCTCCTGCCATCTTCTTCGCCCAGCGAAGAGTTCAACCTGCAGATACGTTGAAGGTAGCGTGCAAGTCGAGTCTCTTTAGGGAGATCCTCGACTCAACCTCGATTCTCGAGCGCGACAGAAGTCAAGTCGAAGAGGCGAGAAAGGGTTCATTCATGGTAATATGGAAACATCAAATGGGCAGAAGAGAAGAGAAGGTATACTAAATAAAAGCAATGGATGAGAGAGTGGTAAAGAAGTTCAAAGCAGATCAAATCAATCGACTGAAGTGAAGAATTAGGAGAGGGAAAAGAACGAAACGCGAGGGAGAGAAGGAGCAGGAGGGGGTCTCAAGCAAAGACTAATAAGGATTTGCGTGTGGGAGCGAGAGGGGAGAGATTGCAAAGATCGAGAAGCATAAGAGGGAGAGGGTAAGGGCAGGGGGAGATGAGAGCGTGGATTCCGAGAGGACGAGAGAGAGGATGGTAGCCAGAGACGCGTCGTCGAGGCGGGAAAGAGTTTACTGGAGTTGGAGGTAGTTGGAGGGTACTATTCCAGTCGTTCCGTCGGCTTTGCGGGCTTGCCACCACTTGCCTGAGAGAGAAGAAGCGAAGCAGAGCGATACGTGTGAGCGGGAGGGAAGGACGAGAGCGAGAGCAGGAGACGAAAGGAAAGGGAAAGGAGACGAACCAGAGTTATCCGAGATATCGAGGAGCTCTCCTTTGGTGAAGGACATCTCTTGAGGATCGTCGGCTGAGGCTTGGTCTGTGGGGGCGGCGAAACAGCGAAGAGGACATGGAGAGAAGGGAAAGGATCAGCTCAGCTCAACGCGTCTACTCAAACGAAAGCTTCCCTCGACCTCAATCGACACGAACTTCCGCCACCAACCACTTCAGCAGCACAAACGAGATGAGAAGGCTCTACTTACAAGCGTACATAGCCTTCGCTTTCATCCCGTACGGATCCGCTCCTCCAGCTCCTCCCTCTCCCCTCTCAACATCTCCATTTCCACCCGACCCACTCATCAAGCCCTCCTTCCCATTGTCGCCCCCGTTCAGCTTCACCTGACTTCCGTTCACAGGAGGGTAGTATCCCGCTCCTCCACCGCCCCCAATCGATCCTCCTCCTCCCATGTTCGAGCCGAGACCAGAGTGAGATCGACTGGGGTTGATCTCAGCGATGCTCGAGGTCCGCCCTCCTCTCGACTGGTGCTGCTGGGATCCTCCTCCACCAGAAGGAGGCAGAGATTTGGATCCTGAGGGGTGGGTGAGGGTAGCGTGGGAGAAGGAGTTGAGGAGGTGGGAGAGGAGGGTGGGTTTTTCGGAGGTGAGGAAGAGGAGCCAAACGACCTGTTGTGGTGACCAAGAGAAGAGAAGATGGGAGGGATGGATGGGATATAGAAAGGGAGTAAGCTAAGCGCACCGCTGGGTAGAGGAGAAGGAGGAAGGAAGCTCCGAGGAGAGCTCAGGTGAAGGGAAAGGAAGGAGGAAGAGGGAAGAGGGACGAACGTCAACGATCGCCAGGATCAGCCAACCCGCTCCAGCTGCCTGTTCAGCCTTGATGATTCCGAACACGCTGTTCGCTCTGTTCGCGGAGGAAGAAGGAAGGAGAAAGGAAGTGAGCTCGCCGAACGAAAGGCCAAGGGAAGACGGGAGGAGGGGAACGACGACGCACCCTTGAACTGCGAAAACGAGGGAGACCGCTCCAAACGTGCAGAGTTGCAGCTGGTACAACGGCAGGGAATCCGTAGCGATTCCGATGAAGAACCCAGCCATCACTCCGAACTGAAGGAAGATTCCGAACCACTGGAAGACGAAGAAAAAGAAAGAGAGATCAGCTCGAGGGTCGAGGCGAGGGAAAGAAGGTGTGGCTCGAGTCGAGCAAGAACTTACGGTGGTTCCGAAGAGGTTTCCTTTTGTTTGAGCTTCACCCACACACATGGAGAGGAAGGCGACGAACCATCCGATGATGGCGAGGACCCAGGTGAGGAGGAGAACGTAGTGAGAGTAGAAGGGATCTGAGAGGGAGAGGAAGGGAAGGGGAACGAGAGAGGAGAAGGGTCAGCGAGAAGTTCGACTCAGGTGAGAATTCGAACGGTTATGAGAGTGTGAAGGGCGAGCAGAGTAGGGCCAAAGAGCTGGGGATAGGTTGCAGGGGAAGGAACGAAGCGATCTCGAAAGCTTCAAAGACTAGCGTCGATGTTGACCTTGAGCTCGCCTCCTTCCTCGAACAAAATCCTCGCATACACCACCACCTCCCTCTTTGCATACATACCAGCAGCTGAACGGCTCCTCTCCGAGAAGCAAGCTCAGAAGCTCCCGAGGAAATGGGGGAGGGGAGCGACAGAGTTTGACGTCCCGCCTTCTTTCCCTTCCCTCTGGGGTGACATCCTGCCACCCAACGAACGAGCAGCGCCCTGAGCTCCAGGAGACAAGCTAGCATCCCCTCGTCTATGCGCAGCAGCACGAGCTCGTAGGTGCTGGAGGAGATGCTCGAAAGTCTGGACCTTGTTCCAAGCTGTCCAGCTTTTGCGTTCCCTCCCTTCCCCTGACGTCCTCCTCCCAGCTCATCCCTCCGTTCCTCATCCCTCCGTTGAAAGAAAAAGAGGCCACTCCTCCAGCAAGGAATCCTTCTAGATACAAGCCCTGAGATGTTATTCAGAAGGAAGGAAGACTCACAAAGGTTGAGACCTCCGCGACTTCCTGCCATGACGTTGGGAGAGGAAAGAAGGAAGAGAGGGGAAGGAGAAGGGAGAGGGCGAGAACGACCGAAGCTAGAGTCGGATGAGTTGTTTGAGGGAAGATTTATGTTCCTGTTGATGATGGCTCGGTGGGAGCGAGCTGGCTTGGAAGAGGAGCCGCGAGGACTAGGAAAGGTCGAAGGAGGGAGAGGGAGGGAGGGAGTCGAAGTTGGAGGAAAGGGCGACGCGAACCTGCACTGCTGCCTCCTCTCCGTTCTTTCCCCAGAAAGTGAGCTTCGAAATTCGACTCGGCAAGATCCCAAACATCGACGACGTCCATTTCTTTCCATCTGCTAATTGTACCTTGACGTGGAGAGCTTGAGCGATATCTTCTTGAGGGACAGAGCAGAGAGAGAAAGGAGATGGGACGAGCACAACGGAAGGATCCCTTGCTCTGCCCTCATGACCTGATCTCCCTCCTCCACTCCTCCTCTCCTTCTCCTTCTGCCCTCAAACCACCATCTCCAGCCCAACCAAAGATCCCTAAACACCCCCCAGAACCACACCCAACCCATCCAAGCACAGTCCCAGTACGTCCTCTCAAGCTTCCTCCTTCTTCTCGAGCGACCATGAAGGAGGAGAGAGAAGCTGATCGATCTCTTCTTCCTCCACCAGACCATGGTCAACTTCACGACCGAGCAGATACGAGCCTTGATGGACAAGCCTACGAACGTGAGTCTCTTCTCAATCTCCTGATCTACCTCGAGACAGCGAGAGAGCTCGAGATCGAATCAACGAGGGGAGGAGAGGTGGAGTCGACCCTCCCATCTCCTCCCTCTTCCTCCTCCACCCTCTCCTTCTACATTCACCCATGCCGATGCCCCTTCTCTCTTTCGTCGTACACAGATCAGGAACATGTCCGTCATCGCTCACGGTTCGTCCAGATCCTTCCCTGCTTGCCTCCGTCGTTCCACCATCTTCCCGCGAGCTGATCTTCCACCTCTTCTCCTTCTCTTCGTTCTTCAGTCGACCACGGCAAGTCCACCCTCACTGACTCCCTTCTCGCCAAAGCTGGAATCATCGCTGGATCCAAGGCCGGAGACGTCAGAGCTACCGATACCAGGGACGACGAGAAGGAGAGAGGAATCACGATCAAGAGTACCGTCAGTTTTTCTCCTCAATTTCGCCTTCCTCCAGTCCCTTTCAAAGCTGACCTTTTGATCTCCCGTCGTGAACCGTGCCCCCTCAGGCCATCAGCATGTGTGCGTCTCTCTCAACATCCTCCGGTTTCTCCTCACTTACTCGTCTCACGAGCTCATCTGTGTCGTTGCTTTCATTGACAGACTTCGAACTCGACCAGGACAACGTCGATCTCGTCAAGCAGAAGACAGACGGTCTTGCTTTCCTCATCAACTTGATCGGTACGTTCCCTGCTCCTCTTTTCTGCTTCATCGACTCCCAGAATGGAGGAACGAACGCGCGAGCTGATTGATCTCCTTCACATCTTTGTCCCGCTCTCGCAGACTCCCCTGGCCACGTTGACTTCTCCTCTGAGGTCACAGCAGCTCTTCGAGTCACCGACGGAGCTCTCGTCGTCGTTGATACCATTGAAGGTGAGCCTAGGCCGAATCGGACGAGCGAGAGAAGAAACGAGGCGAGACGAGACGCGACGAAGCTGACACTCCATCTCTCCTTTCCTGCCAGGCTCCTGCGTCCAAACCGAAACGGTCCTTCGACAAGCCTTGACGGAGAGGATCAAGCCAGTCCTGATCATCAACAAAGTTGATCGAGCTCTCCTGGAGTTGCAGGTTGGAAAAGAAGATCTGTACCAGTCGTTTTCTCGTACCATCGAGTCCGTGAACGTCATCATCGCTACTTGTGAGTCAGGTTTCTTCCCTCTTCTCCCTTGATCTCGAGAGACTCTCGCTCACGTCTACTCTGCTTCTTGGCGCTTGAACCAGACCACGACGACGCTCTCGGAGATGTCCAAGTCTACGCCGAGAAGGGAACCGTCGCGTTCGGATCAGGTCTTCACGGATGGGCGTTCACGCTGAATCAGTTCGCCGGTCGATACGCCAAGAAGTTCGGAGTCAAGAGAAATACGTTAATGGCTAAGCTCTGGGGAGATAACTACTTCAACCCGAAGACCAAGAAGTGGACGACCAAGGCGACGACCGACGATGGAACGCAACTGTGAGTTCGCTGTTTCTTCGAGCTCACGTCTGCTCTTCGCGAGCTGACCTTCACTTCTTTGACTCGTTCTTTCGTAGGGAGAGAGCTTTCAACATGTTCTGCTTGGATCCCATCTTCAGGATCTTCGCCGTCGTCACTGATTTCAAGAAGGAGGAGATGATGGTTCGTTTCCTTGTCTTTCTCTTCTCACCTCTTCGTCTTTGGTTTCGCTGACTCTTCCTTCCTTCCTCGACTCGTTTCAGACCATGCTCGAGAAGCTCGACGTCAAGCTCACTTCGGAGGAGAAGGAACTCGTTGGAAAACCTTTGCTCAAGGTCGTGATGAGAAAGCGAGTTCTTCTCTCGTTTATATCGAGAAGGACGCGTCGAGCTCGACACTCGAAACTGACCTTGCTTTCTTCGCTCGCTCGCAGGTTCCTCCCCGCAGGAGACTCCCTCCTCGAGATGATCGTCATCAACTTGCCATCTCCTGCTACTGCTCAGAAGTACCGAGTTGAGACTCTCTGTGAGTGTTCGAGCCTACGAAGGAAGGACTTCCTCGGCGAAGCTGACTTTCCCTTACCCTCCTCTCGACGCTTTCCCCTTCGCCCAGACGAAGGACCCATGGACGACGAATCCGCCATCGGAATCCGAGACTGCGATCCAGCTGGACCCTTGATGCTTTACGTTTCTAAGATGGTCCCTACTTCGGACAAGGTGAGGAACCGAATCGGAGCCGATGGACAGGAGAGAACTTGGCGAAGTCGAGCTGACCTTCCTTTCTTTCTCAGGGACGATTCTACGCCTTCGGACGAGTCTTCTCTGGAACTGTCAGAGCTGGACCTAAGATCAGGATCCAAGGGTGAGTCTCAAGAACGAGAGGAAGCAGAAAGAAGACGACAAAGCTGACCTGCGACTTCCAATCTTCACAGACCCAACTACGTCCCTGGAGGAAAGTCGGATCTCTTCGTCAAGTCGGTCCAGAGGACCGTTCTCATGATGGGACGGAACGTCGAGCCCATCGAGGACTGCCCTGCTGGGTGAGTCGTCGTTTCCTTCCTCCTCTCTTCCGGACTTCGAAACGTCGCGAGCGCTGACTTCCGTCCGTTTTCCACTTCTCTCCGCTCGACGATCGACAGAAACATCTGCGGTCTCGTCGGAGTTGATCAGTTCTTGCTCAAGTCTGGAACTCTTACTACCTCTGAGACTGTAGGTATCCCTTCGACTGGATCTGCGAACGAAGGACGAGAACGCGACGAGGGTTCGAATGAACTGACGCCCTTTCTTTACTTTTTGCTCTCTTTCTCCCTCTCTTTGCACTTTTGCAGGCTCACAACATGAAGGTCATGAAGTTCTCCGTCTCTCCCGTCGTCCAAGTCGCCGTCGAGGTCAAGAACGCGAACGATCTTCCCAAACTCGTCGAGGGCCTCAAACGACTCTCTAAGTCCGATCCCTGCGTTCTCACTTGGATCTCTCCTACAGGCGAGCACATCATCGCTGGCGCCGGAGAACTTCATCTCGAGATCTGCCTCAAGGATCTCGAGGAGGATCACGCTGGAGTACCGCTCAAGAAGTCCGATCCCGTCGTCGGATACATGGAGACCGTGACCGCCGAGTCTTCGATGGTTGCGCTTTCGAAGTCGCAGAACAAGGTGAGTGGTAGATCAGAAGGAGAGAAGAAGAGCCCATTTCGGAAAGCTGACTCGCTTGCTTCTGCCCCCCTCCTTTCCTTCTCGTTTCTCCAGCACAACCGACTCTACATGAAGGCTGAACCGCTCGGAGAGCAGACCTCCCTTGATATCGAGAGCGGAAAGATCAACCCTCGAGACGACTTCAAGGGTAAGTTCAAACTATTCCCTCCTTCCCTCGCACGCGTCGACTGGGCTCACCTCACCTTTTCCTCTTCTTTCCTCCAGTCCGAGCAAGGATCCTCGCCGACGAGCATGGATGGGACGTTACCGATGCTAGGAAAATATGGTGCTTTGGGCCTGTGAGTAAGAAGAAGAAGAAAAAAGGAAAACCTCGCTCGAACGCTCGCTGAAGTTTCGTCTTCGTCCCTCTTTCGCAGGATCAAACTGGTCCCAACGTGCTCGTCGACGTGACCAAGGGACTGCAGTTCATCTCTGAGATTAAGGAACATATGGTGGCCGGTAAGAACGAGAATTTCTCGTACAGATGGGTGAACGAAGCGGGAAGGAGGAAAAGGGAGGGATGGCAGGAGTGCTGGTTCTCGTTGGAGCACGCGCTGACGATACTTTCGTCACTATTGCAGGATTCCAATGGCTCTCGAAGGAAGGACCGGTTGCTGAAGAGCCGATGAGAGGAATCAGGTGAGTTGGAGAGGGAAAATAGAAGGAACGCGTCGGCCCGCTTGCGTTGACTTTGCTCTTCCTTTCCCGATCCTCGCAGGTTCAACTTCATCGACTGCACGTGAGTACTCTTTTTGGCTACCTCGAGCGTCCCAGAGATTGCTCACAGAATTGGATTCTCGTCTCGTTTCGTTCGACAGCGTGAGTCTTGTCCTTCCTCTTTCGCTTCCGTTCTTCGCTCCCTTTCTTCTCTTCCTCCTTCGCTCTCGCAGTCTCTCGAAAACTGACCAATTTTGATTATCCATCTCTTACTAGCTTCACACCGACTCCATCCACAGAGGGTGAGATCTTTCCTTTTTGTCGCGTCGCGTCTCTTCGTTCGTTCCCCTCGATCAGCGCTGACTCTCGGCTTTTTTTTCCACTCTCTTCTCAGCTCTGGTCAGATCCTTCCTCCCACTCGACGAGTCTGCTACGCAGCTACCCTGCTCGCTCAACCCACTCTCCAAGAACCAGGTTCGTCCCAGACTCTTCCCTCTCTTCTCATCTTCGCGAGCTTCGCTGAGCCTGCTTCTCCGTTTCTTTCTCTCCCAGTCTACGTCGTGGAGATCCAGTGCCCCGAGAGTGCTCAAGGAGGAGTCTACTCGTGCCTCAACGTTCGACGAGGTCAGGTTTTCGCGTCGGATCAGAGACTTGGAACTGTGAGTTGATGAAAGAGAGAATCGCCGTTCGAAGATCACTCACTGACTTTGTTCCTCCTCGTCATTCTCAGCCGATGTTCACCATGAAAGTGAGCAATTCTAGTCAGCTTCTCTACTCCATCTGGACCGTCGCTGACCTTCTCCCATCTTCCCTTCAGGCTTACCTTCCCGTCGCTGAGTCCTTCGGCTTCAACTCTGCTCTCGTACGTCGCGACTTCGATCCGAGCCTTCAATTCACTTCACCTAACCTCTCTCTTGCTCTTTCATCGTTGCAGAGAGAAGCTACGGGAGGTCAGGCTTTCCCTCAAGCTGTCTTCGATCATTGGGAGCCGTGAGTACACTTTTCGACCTTGAGAGGGAGGGAGGAGCCGAAACCCCCTTCTTGCTCACTTCCCCTTTCGTCACGTCTGGGCGATCACCTTCTCACCTCTAACTTCTTTTTACATTCTCATTCAGGCTGAACGGTTCCACCCTCGATAAAGGATCTAAGGCTGAAGGTAAGCTCAAACCCTCCATCGACGTCGCTCCGTCTCCTCTGACTGCCGCTGACCTCTCCCTTCTCGTCGTCTATGATAGCTATCGCTCTTAAGATTCGACTCAGAAAGGGAATCAAGCCCGAGGTAAGTCTTTCTGTCCCTTTGCTTCAAGTTGCACTTCTCGCCGTCTCTCGAGCTCACTCGCGTCGTCTCTCTTCGTCTTTTTTGAAGATTCCTGGACTCGACAACTGGTACGATTGTCCTTTACGTCTTTCAGAAGCTCGCAGCTGACTGATTTTTCATCTTCTTTCGCAGGCTCGACAAGCTCTAGAGATCTTCGAAAGCTTGGAAAGAAAGGAGGGAACACGGTCGACTCGATTTCCTCGTTCTTAGTTCACTTTGGTTTTCACGATCTCATTTACGACTTTCCACTCTGATCACCTACGTCCTTCTGTGCAAGAGCGGCTATTTTCTTTACCGGCTGGAAGAGAAAACACTCAAGGCAAGATTCTTGGTTTCACTTCTGGTTTTTCGCTTGATTCACGACGCGTTCTTTTGCGAGAGAGCAGCGGGCGAGACTCAGATCCAGACCAAAGATTAAGAGCACAACCATGAAGATACAACTAGACCTCGAAATTATGTACAGATTGAAGAGGAGGGCTTGATGAGCTCCTCGGCGACTCCGATTTAGTCGTCTCCCAAGACCTCGTCCAACTTCCTTTCCTCCTTGTAGACATCCTGCTCGACTCCTCTGGTCTTGATTCCCTTCTCGTTATCAAGGATATTATCCTGGTCCAGGCCGTCGATCTCCTCTAAATATAAGAAAGAGCGAAGGGAGACCGTCAGTTTCAACTTCTAGCTCGCGACCTGAGCTTCCGAAGTCTCTTGTCGATGCCCTGCTCCAGTAAATCAATGGAAACGAATGCTGAGAAGTGAAAGAAACCTAACTCACGCTGTCCTACTCCTCCCGATCCGACTCCAGCCTCTGCAGAAGTAGTCTCCTCGACGGGCTCAGTAGCGGCTTTGGTGGGAGGTTTAAACTCTCCCCCTCCCTCCTCAACGACGGGATCGGAGGCAGGACGGGGCTGGTTCGACTCGTGCTGCTGAGCTCTGAGTTGAAAGACGAGTGAGGAAAGGTTGATCGTCAGCTCAAGCCTTTTCGGAACTCGAGGACGAGGGACTAGGGAGGGAGATGGGCGACGCGATGAAAAAAGATCGATCGAAAGGACTTACCCCTCGGATTTGGTAGCGGACATGGTTTGTGGTTTGGGTAAGGTGGGAGGTAGGTAGGTTTGAGTGTGGGACGGGTTGATGGTGGTTGGTGAACAGCAAAAAGTGAAAGAATTGTTTTAAGAAGGGCGACTCGTGTGACGCGTCGAGAGCTCCAACTTTTCGGAGCTCGATCTGACTGATCTCACGATTCAGACCCTCAAGCCTACTCCCTCCATGAGCGAATCATACTCATTTAACGGTCTACAATCGTAGAAAGATGACTTTGGGGCTCGGAGGCGGGATCGTCAACGAAGGGACGGATCGAGGGGCCGGTCAGAGCGACGCGTCCGACCTCTTTGATCGCAGAAGAACGAGATCGCGAGGGGGAGGAATCGGGAGAGTACGTAGGGACGTTTAACGGTCTTGACCGGAGAGCATTTCCGGCTTATCAGACGGTCATACTTTGGAGGGGAGTTGAGAGTTGAAGGTGAGACGCGACTGCTTGAACGATCGACTCTAGAAAGAGATAAAAGATACAGCTCGCTGCTGCAAGACGTATCAGAGCATCTCATAGCTTCGCGGTCGAAGATGGAACTACGAGAGCCGGATCCCATACTGGAGGAGCCTTCCCTTCCCGATCGATGAGCTCGTTCCACTGGCAGATCAGTTCCACGACCTCGGGATGATGCTGCAAGAGAAGAAGGAAAGGGAAAATCGGGAAGTCAGCATCCGAAAGAAGAGAGCTGGTTGGCAGAAAATGATTTCGAGTGTCTGGAGAGCGAGTAGTGGAAGAAGAAGGGAAAGTTGCGACGGACACGCGAGGGGAAGAAAACGAAACGAACTCACCCCAACGAGATTATGATCTGAAAGCTCAACCACGTGCATGGTCGTCGAGCCTATACGTCCTTGCCACTCTCTCTGCCAAAGAAAGACGTCCCATCTTCGAAGGCAAAGTCCGGAGAACAGTCAGCTTCTGAGACGCGTCGTCGTTCGCGGAAGACGTAGAAAAACTCACGGAGGAACGACTGTGTCACTACCTGCTCCAACATTCAGCACACGAACCTCCTTTGGGAACTTCGTCTTGGCGTAGGAGTTATCCCAATTGGCGAACTCCTCGATCTGATCTCGCGTAACGTGGACGGTGAGAGGTTTCGACGCGACTCGGACCGGCCAAGGATAGGGAAGGGATTTGGTGAAGTAAGGGTCGTAGATGGGATCCTTGTCTGTGGAGAGAAACGTTAGTGTAGTGGTGGTGTCGTCAGCAGATGAAAGAGCTGGAGAGCTGAGGAGGTTGAAGGACGAGCGAACCGTGAATCCTCTCCATCCTGTATCGACCGCAAAGATGGACGACCTTCCTGACCTGCTTGAGCTTGATCTCTTCCTCGTCGTGAGATATCCACCAGTTGGAAACGAGAGCTCCTCGAGAATGACCTCTGCGAGGAAGAGCAGAAAGAAAGGAGTCGACGTGAGCTTCGTCTCTCGAGTCTTAACGACGAAGAGGGAGGGAACCGAAAGGAATTTCTGCTCGAGAATGTTTCCCTCTACGAGCTCTAGGGAATAACAGCAGGTCTCCATAGGTACCAGCAGAAGGAGAAGCAAGGAAGGGACTCACACGATCAGGTCAATCTCGTAGTTGAGCTCGTCCCTCAGATGTTTGGCGACCACTCGAAGGTCGTCCACATCTCGAGGAAAGGCCGCCATAGACCACTTTCCTGGAGTTTCGTGGTTGCCTCTGAGGAGGATATCAAATCAAGATCAAGAGGGAGAGCGGAGGTCAGAACTTGGTCAGAAGAGCTCAAGCGACAGGACGGGGAGGACGAACCGGAAGTCGAAACGAAAGCTGTCGATAGGCAAAGACCGCGCCAGCAGCTTCTGATGGAGGTAGTCCTTGTGACCAAGCACTCCATGGAGAATCTGAGTTGATCGAGAGAAGGATCAGGTAAGAAAAAGAGACGAGGTCGAGCTGTAGAGGAAGAGAGATGGAAACCTACGAGAGCGATCTTCCGAGGAGCGGCTGAGCCTTCCTTCAAGTCTGAGGTCCTGTGAAGGATGCCGACAATTTCACAGCCTGGAGCGAAGGTATGAGGTATACGTATCTTGGTCGCGTTGGGATCCAGTTGTGACATCTATGCTTCAGAAAGGGGAGGAGAGGGAGAAGATGGCTGTAAAGGGAGCAAGCCGAAACTCCTTCCTTTTCGTCGAGCTTGACTCTTTCCCCCTTGCTTCTCCTCCAACGGCCTCAGTCTCCTGCCTCGACTTTGACAAGAAAGGCCTCATTCCATCCATCTTTCTCCTCCTTCCCATCACAGCCAACCCGACCTCGTACTTATAGTCCACGGAAACCGTCAACTCCTCCAAATCACCCTCCTCATCTCGCAACTCCCTCCCCTCCCCTTCCCCTCCATCTTCCTTTCTCCCTTCCTTCCTCCCACCCTTTGATCACCGCTCAAAGCTATGGAGCCCGCTTCCTCAAGGGTACCCAACGAGGTCTGCGATCAGATCATCAAGATGGTGGCTCCCAAGCGTCGAAACAGGGACGACGAGAGATCGCTTCTACCAGGACTCCTCGCTCGACGAGAGGGGAGGAAGAAGGTCGAGCAGGAACGGCAGGGATGGAAGGACATCGGGAGTTTGTTCAGAGTCTCGAAGAAGATGCAGGTAGGTCCATTTTCTCGCTTCTCTAGCTTCTCTGGCTGCTGGAAGTCTGCTCGCTGACTTGAGCTTCCTTCGACAGATCCTCACGTCGCCCGTCTTCCACTCCTTCGTCTCCCTCCCGAACGGAACGAAAGCTCGCAAGTTCCTCCCTCGTCTTTCCCGCTGGCCACTGAGTAGACGTCGATGCGTCTCCTCGCTGGAGTACAGGGTCGTCACCGTCGATGGGAAGGAATTCGAGAACGCACCCTCTCTCCATCCCGCCGCCGCCATCATCTTCTTCCTACCCAATCTCCAATCCCTCCATCTTATCAGCAGCGTCCCTACGCCTCAAGACATCCTTTACGCTCTCGCTACCTACAAGCCTCCCATCCGTGCACTCAAAGGCCTTCAAGTCGACAACCTCTGGTCCCTTCCCCTCCTCCTCTCCCAACTCTCCCCCTCCCTCCGTCATCTCGTCCTCGACCAAGGTTCCGAACCGCGTTTTCCTCCTCCGAATATAACCTCACTGCATCTTCCCGAGTTTAGAACCCTCGCCATTCGGAATGGGACGGGAGATCTCTTCGACCTTAGGGTCCCGGAGGAGTGGGAGCTTCCGCAACTCGAGACGCTGTCGCTCGGAGGGGATCATTCCGAGGAGCAAGAGTCGCTGAATGACGAAGTCGACGTAGGAGAATCACTGCGATCGTTGCCGAGTCTCCGAAGGCTGGAATATTCGTCGCTTGTGGCTCTCGCAGAGTCTCTTGCCTCGATTCGCGAGCTCGCTCACCTCACGGAACTCGCATTCAGACTTTCATGTCCTCTTTACTGGTTTGGATGGCTGGAGGGTCGCGATCCCGAGGATCTTCTGAGTGAAGATGTCATGGAGGTCGCCTCGAAACGATCAGGACTTTGGAACCGTCGCCGAACATCACCGCCCTCTTCGTCCAGGAACTCTCTTTCAAGTCGGGAAGCCCTCCAGCTCTCCGACTCCTCGTCGATCCCCTCCTCGCCAGCTTCCCAAACCTTCAAGAAGTAGTCTGGATCCCCGGAGATGGAATGCTGTCGGTCGTTCGAGTCTGGTGAGCCCTCTCGTTTCTCTTCCCTTCCTCACGACGCGTCTCCTCTCCCTTCCCTCTCACTGACTCCGCTTCTTTCGTCGCCGCTTTGTCGAGCAGCTGGACCAAGATGCTCGTCGATCTTTCGAGTCGTGGAATCAAGGTCACCATCCTCGACTAGACCGTCGTACCGGGATGTGAGAGAGGGAGAGAGTTGAGTGTCGAAGGAGGGAAAGTGGACGTTCGTTTAGGCTTGGCTTTCGTAGTACATACTTGTTTCATCGTACACATCGATCGTTTGAAGGTTCTCCGATTATGTATCTTCGATATCATACACATGTCTTCTCTGCGACGAGTCAAAGCGAACGAGGAAGGTGTTTGTCGATCTGCGAAACCAAACGAAATCAAGCCAGGAATCTCGCCTTCATAATCGTTTTCTGGTGGAATTGGCGTCGTTCAGGAGTTAGGATCATAGAAGAGGACCGCAAGAGAAGCTTGCGTCAGGCTCCGGCCCATATGGGAGGCACTGGAAAGGAAGTTGAGCCTTCTGGAGTCGCGTTCGTTCCAACCTGACCAGCGTTTTTGCAGCCCGCTTCACTGAGAGAGAGAAACGAGAATGATCCGAGATGCTGCAACAGAGGCCCTTCCGTGTGTCGGGCCTTCTTTCAGTTCTCAAGAACAAGGAAAGGAGAGAGGAGTCGGTCTCGTAGCGCGCATCGGTCGTCGTCCCTCGAATCGTCCAGTCGTTCTCCTCTTTCTTCTCCCCTGGCACTCTCAGTCTCTCTTAGAAACTCAACCCAAATAAAAAACGGCCCCCCATCTTATCTAGTCGAAGAGCAAAAGAGATGTAGGCTCTGGGGATAACGTCGTCGTCCCTCCTCCGCGAGGAGCGATGAATCGGAGGAACTAATAGTAGCAAACGCTGAGTCTGATCGGGTTGCTGTTGCATATCCTTGTAGCGACTCTTCACCGTCACTGAGCAGAAGGATGAAAGGCTATTAAAAAGGTGCGTGCTACGTGAGCTGGTAGGAAGAAGAAGAAGTCAGAGAGGGCTGGAGGAGGAAAGAGATGAAAGGGAGAGCTCGAGGAGTTCGTCCCGCTCTGACGATGCGCCAGAGGTCAGAGAGCTCGACGAGCTGAGAGGAGGACGATATGTAGTTGGGTTTGAAGATGGTGAGAACTAGAAGTGGGTTCAGGATGTGGCGTGAGGTTGGAAGGACGGAGGGAAGAAAGGAAGGAGGAGGTGAGCTCGCCAGGCGGTCTTCGAGGTCGATTGCCCTGCTGGATCGTTGCTCCTAGGGTCTTCTAGAGGTCTGAAAGGATCCAAATTAAAATCGAGCAGTCTACGAGGCTTCTGGACACGGGAGCACCTTTGTCCTTTTTCGACGAGGTGGGAGTTGGAAGGGAGGGAGGACGCCTCGGCCAGACTCATGAGTCGAACGAGTTTTAAAGGCGTGAGCTTACTCCAACCACACCCTCTCTCTCTTCGCGAGTTGTTCCGTTTCTCCACTCTATCACCACACCGCCAACACCCACTCTCACCTCAGCAACTTCTCAGGAATCTCTTGCGAGCGGCGGCTCTAACGGATCTCCCCTTCTCTCCTCGACCTCTTCATCCTCTTCGGAGATGCCCCCTCCTCCCATTCTTTCTCCAGTCACCAACGAACCCGTCGGACCCGAGTACATTCACTCATCCTCAGCTTTCTTCAGAGGTCAGTCCTCTCTCCCACACTCGATTCTGTCTCGAAGAAGCTGTCCTTCGAGCCGTCGGAGGGTCTACAAGGACACCCAAACTGACCTCCTCCCCCCGGCCTCCTTCCTTCCCTCCCTTCTCCTTCTTCGTCTCTTTCCATAGACACCTCTGGCCGCCACCTTCTCCTCCGAGGAGTCAACCTCTCGGGATCCTCCAAATCTCCTCTATCGCAACCTTCGTACCTCCTCGACGATTTCTGGGAGTCTGCTGAACGAGGAGGCGACTCCTTCGTCGGTCAACCTCTCCGGCTCGATGATGGATCCGCAGACGTTCACCTCGCAAGGCTCAGGGGATGGGGATTCAACATGCTCAGATACGTAGTCACATGGGAAGCTCTAGAGCGAGAAGGACCGTGAGTAGACTTCTCTTCCCTTGTTCCCTCTCAGCAGAACGAAGGAGCGCGAAGCAACGGAGGGACGTAGCGTGAGAATGACGATCGGAGTTTTGGAACTGACTTCTCTTCCTTTGCTGTTCCTCAATGTTTTCGCAGAGGAATATACGACGAGGAGTTTATGGACTACACCGTCGAGGTGCTGAAGAAGTGCAAGGAGTACGGCTTCAAGGTGAGCTTCTCTTCAACGGTCTCGGAGAAAGCTTGTTCGAGACAAGGAAGGGAGCCGCGAGAAGCTGACTTATTTCTTTCGTTTCCTCTGCTCTAGGTCTTCATGGACCCTCATCAGGACATCGTACGTCTATATCTTACCATTTAGCTGCAGAGAGCCCAATTCTAGAGCTGACCTCGAACATCGTTCCTGCAGTGGTCTCGTTTCTCTGGAGGATCAGGAGCTCCCTACTGGACTTTAGCAGCTTGCGGTCTCAACCCTCGAAACTTCACTCCTACTCAAGCAGCCTACATACACTGCGAGTATCCTTCAGCAGACGACCCAGATCCTGCTTCTTATCCTGCCATGGTTCGTCCAAGTCACCCTCCTTCAGCTCTCGAGTTCCCTCCGACGACGCGAGACACCCCTGACCTCCCCTTCCTTTCCCTTTCTCGCAGATCTGGTCCACCAACTACCAACGTCTCATCTCCCAAACCATCTTCACCCTCTTCTACGGAGGTTCCGACTTTGCTCCTCGCTGCATCATCGACGGAGTCAACATCCAAGAGTACCTTCAAACCCACTTCAACCAAGCCATGTACCTTCTCGCCGTCAAGATCAAGGAAGCTGGAGGTCTGCTCGAGGAGTGCGTGATCGGCTGGGATAGCATAAACGAGCCGAGCGAAGGCTTGATTGGATACACCGATATCGGTTCGATCCCAAAGACTCAGGCCTTGAAGTGAGTTTGAAGAGGAAGAGGGCGACGACGGATGGCCGAGCTTGAGTTCCAAAGCTGACGACTACTTGGCCTTCCTCGCGGCGCTTCGCTCCATCTAGGAAGGGACCTTCGCCGACTGCTTTTGAGGGCATGAGGTTGGGAATGGGTCAGGCTGTGACGGTCGAGAACTGGGTTCGTCGCGTCCTTCTCTTTTCTCTTCTCGCACGCGTTCGACGTCGTCTTCCTTCGCTGACCTCGCCTTCGTTGTTCCTCTTTGTCTCACAGACGTTCTCTGCTATGGGACCTACTCGAGACGGATCCGTTACCATCGATCCCAAGGGCCTCAAGTGCTGGATGGATCCCATGGCGGAGGAGAACGGATCGAAGTGGGGATGGAAACGAGATCCTGGATGGACCCTCGGTACTTGCAGTGAGTATCCTTTCTTCGAGCACTCCATCACGTACAAGATAATCAGCTGAGACTGACATCGCTTCCCGTTCTTGCAGTCTGGGCTCTTCACGGCGTCTGGGATCCCTTCACCTCGATTCTCCTCCTTCCTTCCTACTTCTCAGCCTCTCCCCTCCTTCCCTCGAGTCCGGTCTCCTTCGTTCCCGACTATTGGCGTCCTGCTTGGGTTCTCTGGGCTCGCAAGATCCGGAAAGCCCACCCGGAATGCATCCACTTCATTCAGCCTCCCGTCTTCCACCAACCTCCCGTCCTCGACGAAGCAGATCTCGGAGGTCGAGCCTGCGTGAGCTGTCACTACTACGATGGATTGACGCTGTTGTGAGCCCATCTTCTTCTTTCTTTTCGACGCTTATTCATCGGAGCTCTCGAGCTCGAGCATGATTGAGAAACGAGACGCGTCGCTGATCTCCTTTCGTTCGCTCTCTCTCCGATCTCAGGACTCGACACTGGAACTGGTTCAACGCCGATGCTCTCGGGATCCTTCGAGGAAAATACTCAACCATCCTCCAAGGTCTTCGAATTGGAGAGCCGGCGATCAGGAAGTGCTTGAGGGAGCAGCTCGGAGTCCTGAAGCAGGATACCTTCGACGTTCTCGGACAGTACCCAACTCTGTTCGTTTTTTTCCTCGCCCTTTCCTCCCCTCTCTTCTGTTCTTCAACTCGAGACTGACCTTCTCTCCCATTTTATCGGTTTTCAGCATCGGAGAAATCGGAATTCCCTACGACATGGACGAGAAGAAGGCCTACGGCTACGTCGACGACGGGAAGGGAAAGGGAGACTACAGCTCTCAGCAGAAGGCTCTCGACGCCAGTCTGAACGCCTGCGACGGACAGAACCTCCTCAACTACACTATCTGGACGTACTGCGTCGATAAGTGAGTACTACACTCTCGTTGTTTCTTCTCTTCGAGCCGGAGTCGCAGTTCTGATCGCGACCGCTTCGTTCCCTCTCCTCTTTCCTTCTCCAGCTCACATCAGTGGGGAGACAACTGGTGCCTCGAGGATCTCTCGCTTTGGTCGTCGGACGATACCAAGGCTGCTTCCGAGAAGTACGCCAATGAGCAAGGATCCGATTCCGACGAAGGTCGCCCGAACGGAAGTCGATTCTCAACCGTCTCTCGAGCTCCCTACGCCACCTCCTCCTCCCCCACTCCTTCCGCCCTCTCCCTCAACACTATCTCCGCTCTCCTCCCCAAACAAACTTCCAACAACGGATCCATCGCCTCGGAAACCAACCAACCCGACCCTCTTTCTTTCAAGGCGACGATGTTCTCCTCCGAAAAGGGAATCTCCTTGCCCGACGACGTCCTCACCGATGGATCTCGTGCAGTCGGAGCCTTCTCTCGGCCCTTCCCAGTCGCTACCGCCGGAGTCCCAGTCTCTCTCGACTTCGAGATCAAGTCCTCGCTCTTCAAGATGTCGGTCGCGATGTACCCAGATGACGAGGTCAAGCTCGACGCGCCGACGGAGATCTTCCTCCCTTGGGTCCACTACGGTTCGGCGAAGGGCTTTCCCTCGGACTCGACGAGGAAGACGAAGGGAGAGAGTTCGGAGGACTTCAACCCTCGCGCGACCTCGGGCGAATCGGAGACCACAACCGTCCATCCCTCTCCTTCGTCCTCCATCAGCAAAGCCAAAGGAGAAGAGGTCGAAACAACGGTCGTCGAGCCAACTCCTTCCCCCCTTTCCACCACTCCTGCCACCACCACTACCCTCGCCACCAAAACTGCTCCCAACTCCCCAACAGCCAAACTCCCTCCCTTCGAAATCGACGTCGACGTCGTCATCTCTACGGGTCGATACGAGATTGACGGCCAGATCCTCCGGTGGTGGTACTCCCCTCCCCCCCCCCCTCGTCTCTCAGCAACTCCCCAACCCAACGACGCGGACGAATTCGCTCGATTTCCCTCCTTCGATGAGCCCAAGCCTTCGATCTACACCATCCAGGTCAAGAGGAGAGGAGGACCCATCAAGAGTACCGTCGCGTCGGGTGGGAAGGAGTCGAGTTTTTGGGAGGTCTGTTCGAAGTTCTTTGGCTAGGCGGTGTGGGTGTACTGGTTCTGACGCTTTGTACTGGTTATTACTTTTCTTCTTCTTGATATCTTTCTCCCTCTCGTTCTCGTCCCTCGTTCTGGCTCCCTTGTTGCCATTTTATAGACGTTGCAGCAGATCCCTTACTCTCTTCCTTATTAGCTCTCTCCTTTGCCCTGCTTCCCTTTCTTCTTACTTCACGCCTCATCATCTAACGCCGCTACGATTCTCTTACCTCTCTCGTCTTCAATCTCATGGGACGGTTGTTTTGCTCGAAGGAGGCGGGAAAGCACCCTCACGACGACGCGTCGTTTCCATCGGATCTTCGTGGACTTCCTCCTCGGCTTCGCTTGGCCAGCTCGTGGTCACTCTTCAAACCAGCGATGCGAACCTCTTCGAGAGACAGGAGGTAAGGGCTGCTGGAGTAGATTCAGATCGGGAAGAAGAAATGGGGGCGGAGGGGAGTCGGTTGAGGGAAGTCGAAGAGGGGGGAAGGTCGTGTGCTTGGGAATGTAGAGGGCTGATGATGTATAGTTTTATTGATGTATGGTTCTATAACAAAGTCATCAGGAGTTCAGAACGAGGAAGAGAGAGAGTGGAGGTCGAACGAGGATGACGTCGAGAAAGAGAGGATCTCGCGACGCGCTTCGCGATGAGAGAAGATTATCCTGCGTCGAAAGATCTTTGAGATTCTGATAGCTAGCGGTATTGGCGAGGAAGCTTTGCAAGGGTAGCTCGCTGAAAGAAAGAAGGGGGGAAAGGAAGAGGGAGGTGGTTCATCGAAAGAGAAGGCGAGCTCTGGTCTCCCTTCGCTTGTTGATTTTTTCGGCCAGCAACCTCTTTGACTCTCGTCTTCCTTCGTCCTCTTGGATCACAAAGCATCGTTCCCTGGATCTCAGACAGACAAAAGCTTCTCCCTTGAAGGTAGGGAGCCTCTTGGAGGAGAGAAACCAAAGGAGAGAAGGAGAGCTTCAAAGTCTTGTCAGCTTGCTCGCTCGCCTGCCCTCGACTGACCTAACCTGCAGTATTTCAGAGACTTCGGGGGAGGAGACATGTATGCCTCTTTGTCTGCTATGAAGAACATCGAGCCCAAAGAGTGCGGAGGGAGGAACAGGGAAAGTAGGGAAGAGCGAGCGAAAGACGAGCGAGCTCGCAAGGTTTTCGACCGCCCAACTCCCTTCCCTTCTTTCCAAGCTCACCATCTCCCTCCCTTCAGCGCAACGAAAACAACAAGAGAAAGGAGAAGCCAGATCCGAGGACACTCCACTCTCAAGCGGGAGTCGAGCGAACTAAAATCTGGAGTGAAGAAGGAAGAGAGAGAAGAGAGAAGGGAAGGAATCTGCGGCCGTTGGTTATTCCCCACCCCTCATTGTCCCATAGGAACTCATACGAAGGAGGATATGAAATAACGGCCTTCGACATACCCTCCCAGCAATCCTTCCAACCCCGAAGTCAACACCCGAGAGCGGTCTCCAGGAGAGGAAGGACGGAAGGGAGGGAAGAGGTCGATGGAATGATCTGGGTTCTCCGCCGCCGGAAGCCACTCGACGAGGAAATGTAGACTTATTGAAGAGGATGCCGCTCGTGAAAGCAAAGCATCCCTAGGTCCTTCAACTGGGGTCGATTAAACCTCCCTTGCGGGAGGTGATGGTCCTCTGAGGAAAGAAGGAATGGCGAGCTTCGAACGAGTTTTGAGCTTCGACGAAATCACGCTTGAAGACCTGTGCTTCCTCCCTCCACTCGAGCTCACCCTCCTTTCCCTTCTCTTCCCTTCCCCTCCCGTCTCCTTCTCAACGAATGGCTCCTCATTACAAGGCAGCAGTGCTTACCAGTGAGTAGAAAGTTGAAGCCTCTCCGAAGAATCTTTGCTCACCAGCTTTCCTGTGGCAGTCTCCGACACGGCCTCTCAGCCTGGCTCCTCGAACCTCGACACCACCGGTCCCTTCATCTCCTCCTCTCTCTCAGCTTTCCCAAACTCGCTCTTCCACGACGTTCAGAGATCCATAGTTCCAGATGATGTCGAGAAGATTAGATCTGCAGTCAGGGGATGGGCGGAGAACGGAGAGGTGAGTCTCGTGCTTCCCCGGGAAGGAGATGGTTGAGCTCACCTCTCCCTCCTTCTCCTGCCATCTCGTCTACTTTGTAATCAACTGACGTTTTCTCGGCTCCGTTTTTGTAAAGGCTGATATCATTATCACCTCTGGAGGGACTGGATGGACGGCCAAAGATGTAACGGTCGAGGTGAGTTCTTCTTTTACCATCTCCTCCATCCTTTACAAGACGACGAGCTGATCGAACGCTTTGCCAGGCTCTCACTCCCCTCATCACCAAACCTCTTCCATCCCTCTCCCAAGCTCTCACATCCTATGGACTCACCAAGACTCATCTCGCGTCCCTTTCAAACCCTCTCTGCGGAATCATCGCCAGCTCGACTCGAAGGACGCTGCTCGTCGCTCTTCCAGGAAGCAAAGGGGGTGTGAAGGACGGAATGGCTGTTCTGGTGAGATCTTATACCTCCCTGTCACTTCTGGAGTGCTGAATTTTAGCTCTGGTACGGAAGAAGAATCTCACTTTCTCGTCTTCGCTTCATTTCTTCTCCCTCCTCACAGGCTCCCCTGCTCGAGCACGCTCTCAACATCCTCGGCAATGGGCCTTGCTGCGATACCGAGATCGAGCATACTCACGAACCTAGGACTTCGGAGCCCATCCCTCTTCAGTTTTCAGCTTCGTCGCTCGCCGCGCTCTCGCCAGCCCTTGAGAGACACCACCGAGACTCGCCACTGCCTGATCAGCACTCCCACTCTCACTCTCACTCTCACTCTCACTCCCACCACTCCCATTCTCACGACCATGATCATCACCACCATCATCATCCTAAGCCTAACTCAGCTGGTTCGTTTTTCTACTCTTTCTTCTCGAGTCGATCCGAGCGCGAGCTGATTCTCCTTTCTCCTTCGTTCCAGTCTCCGCTCGACAACGGCAATCTCCTCACGCTCTCATCCCTCTCGACGACGCTATCAGAATGATCCATCAAGTGATCGGTTCAGCTGGTCTCGGAGTCCACCCTCATCCTGTTCGTGCATCTTCCTCTCTTCTTCGCGCTCGCTTTCTCTCCGGAGCTGAGACGCGTCGACCTTTTCAATCCCTCCTCGAGATAGCTCAACTCTCAGCTTGCAGGTCACATCTTGGCCGAAGATGTTCTCGCTTCACATCCTCTTCCTCTCTGGCACTCGACGAACGTCGATGGCTACGCTCTTCACTGTGAGTTCTGTTCGTTTCGACCTGCGTCTCTCTTTCGAGCGCGTGCTAAATTTTGCTCCCACATCGTTCGACCTGGAACAGCCGAGGACGGTCCAGGAGACTACCCAGTCCGAGCTAGAGGATCTGGCACTCCTCTAGGACGTGGTGAGATCGAGCGAGTCAATACTGGAGGGCCGATTCCCGACGGAGCGGATTCAGTGATAATGGTAGAAGATACGGAGCTCATCTCAGGTTCGTTCACGTCTCTTTCTCTTTCGCTCAATCTCAAAAATTGTCCTCGCTGACCAGGCATCGATTCCTTCTCGTGGTCGACAAACAGCAAGTCCAAACGGCGAAGAAGCCTCCGTTCGAATCCTCGCTCCAGGAGTGAGGAAGGGAGAGAACGTTCGACTTCCTGGATCAGACCTCAAGGAGGGAGAGAAGGTCATGGAGAAGGGAGATGTGGTCGGATCTGGTGGTGGAGAGATTGGAGTGTTGGGAACCGTGGGACGACAGGTGGTGAGTTTCGAGTCCAGTTCGAGCTGAATGTTCGACGCGACTTTCTTCGACTTCCGACGCTGACCTCCTCCGCTCGCCACTCCTTTCTTGCCCGTCTTCCCAGGTCAAAGTTCACTTTAAGCCTCGAGTCGCTCTCCTCTCGACTGGATCGGAGCTCATCAATCTCTCCATCTCGACTACCGTCTCTGATTTTACCAACCCTCCTCCTGTTCCTCCCCGACCCGACACGGACGCTCCTGTTCCTCACTCCTGGACCGGAATCTACGACTCGAACAGACCAGCCTTGAGATCTGTCATTGAGTCGATGGGGTGGGAGGTCGTCGATCTCGGGGTCGTGAAGGACGAGTAAGCTTCCCTTTCTTTTTCAGCTCAACGCGTCGTCGAAGGAAAGCTGACTCTCAGTTCCTTTCTCCTTCTTCTCCAGAACCGGAGCTCACGAAGCAGCGATGAAGAAGGGACTCGAGGTTGCCGATGTCGTCATCACTACAGGAGGAACGTCGATGGGAGAAGGAGACCTCGTCAAGGTTGGTTCGGGAGCCATTGTCTCTCCTTCCTCCTTTTGAATTTGACTGACTCTCCCTTCTCTCTTCTCACCATCGCTCAGCCTCTCCTTGAGCATGTCTTTAACGCTACCATCCACTTCGGACGAGTCGCCATGGCTCCAGGAAAGCCGACAACTTTCGCTACCGTCCCTTGGCCTCCCGCTTCGTCGATTTCTTCCTCGCAGGCTGAGCAACAGAAGAAGGTCTTCTTCGCTCTTCCTGGCAACCCAGCATCGGCTCTGGTAACGTTCTACGTTTTCGTCGTTCCTGCTCTTCGAGCCTTAGGAGGGTGGAAGGAGGAGAAGAGGGGGTTGAGGAAGATCTGGGTTGAGGTGAGCTCGTCGTCTCCCCTTTTTTTACTGTCTCGATCTCCTTTGAGAAGATTGCTCACCCTTTGCTTCTCTTCCTTCTCTTTATCTTCCTCCAAGCTCACCCACTCCCTCCCAATCTCCGATCGACCAACCTACCATCGATGCACGCTCGAGTTCTCGCCCAACGGTCTCCCTCTCGCCACCTCCACTGGAGGCCAACGATCCTCGAGAGTCGCCAGCGTCAAGGGAGCGGAGGCCTTGGTGTTGATCGAAGGTGGGAAGAGTGGAGTTGCGCAGAAGGGAGAGAGGAGGGAGGGTTTGCTGCTTCCTGGAGGTTGGGGAGGTTGAGCGATACCAGCGGAGAGCTGGCTTTGATCCTTCGTTCTTCTGTTTGATCAGGTGAGGGGCACTTTACGATTCACGACTTATTTGTCCTTTATGGCCCCTTTCTTTGGCACGAAGGGAAAGAAACACAAGGGAAGGGAAGAGAGGGAAAGAGAGCGGGACCCGCGCGTCGAACGTTTCCTGCACCTTTCAATTCGCGACTGGGGAGAGGAATCTTCTAACAGCTACTTATATTTCATTCTCTCGAATTCCCACTCCAGGTCTGACTTCGGGTAGGAACAGATCAGGAGAGAAGGGGGAAGAACAGAGTACGATTTTATTTCGACACGTCGTGAAGCGCCCAACGGGCTCGTCTCGTTCTGCTAAAGCTCAAATCTCAGCGGCAAGCATATAGAGAGAGGTGATTGATACATCGGATCGTGGTAGTAAATGGATATTAGGGTTAAGTAAGGTCGTTTCAAGTTCGTTCAGTGTTCGCGTCGTCCGCCTCCCGTTTCATCCTCCTCTCGCTTCACGCGACGATCCCCATCCTTCTCGAGCTCGATGAAGGCCTGAAGAACGAACGGAACGAGCTGCAGTCAGCTTTGAAGCTCAGGGTCGGAGGAGAAGACGAAACGAGCTGAAAACCTCACCAAACTACCACGCTCTCGACCTGCCACTTCTCCACCTTTGCTTTCGTCCTCAAAGCCCTCCCAACCATTCCTGCTTCTTCAGCCTTCCTCCTCGGAAAGGCAACCGTGGGCGTCGACCTCCCGAAGTATCCATCTCGAGGCTCGATCGGTCTCGGCGTGTCTTGGGGGTGCACGAGCTTGGTGTTTGAGGGCGCCGGAGAAGAGAGGAAGTCGAGGCCGAGGTTGAGGTGACGAGAGAGGGTAGTAGGAGTAAGAGGGAGAGATTTTTGGGTTGTTGTTGATGATGATGATGATGAGGAGGAGGAGGAGGAGGAGGAGGAGGAGGAGTGGCAGTGGGAAGAGAGAAGGGAGGGAGGGGGAGAGGAGGGGGAGGAGGAGGAAGATCGTTTGATTTTTGGGAGGGTGAGGTTGAAGAACGGCGGAGGAGGAGGAGTGATAGGGAAAGCATGGTAGTGGCACAGAGGAGAGTAGTCCTCTTCCTCCGAATCCTCTTCAGATCCTTGGTAGGATGGGTGAGAGGTGGAAGAAGAGTCGTCCTCGTCAAAGTAAGGCGAGAGAGATTGGGAGTGCTCGAATCGAAGCCACGGGGAGGAGAGAAGATGGGAGGGGAGTTGAGCTCGAGAAGAGGCGGAGGAAGCGAAGTTGGACATCTTTAAGAGGTTGAGTTGAGTCTGCGAGTGGTGGTTGGAAGAGAAGAGGTGGAAGGGTCCTCAGCTGAAATAGAGATCTCGGTTCGGCGTGGAGGTCGACCGCGAAGGGGGATGGAGAAGCGACGCGGCATCCGAGCTTTCTCGGAGAAGGAGAACGGGCGAGCTGCCCGACGGAGGATGGAGGGAAGTTCGGCAGCGTTGATGGGAAGATAAGTTTTTTTTTCGGAGGTGATTCTTGACAGGTGGCTCATCTTTCGAGGACGAAAAAATCCTCCCTCTTCTCAACACGAAGGGCCGAAAGACAAGCGCGTTCGAACGCCTCGGAAGCAAGCTCAAAAGTCGAACGAGAAAGCCAGAGAGCTCCTTCTTTCTTCCAACAGTCATGTCGTCTCAAGCCAGGAAACCTCGCTCAACAGGTCAAGCCGTCAAGTTTGTTCCTACTCCTCGCAAGTCCAACAAGGCCATGAAATACGCCGTATGGGCGACCATCCTCGCCGTCTTGGTCGCTGTCTACTCGATTGCAGACTCCGTCAAGGTGAGCTTTCGACTCTCGACCTTCTTGATTCTTCTCCTTCCCTTCCTGCACGCGTATCGAGAGCTTCAAGCTGATCTTTGACCTCCTGGACTCTCCCTTCAAGGAACAGTGGTATATCTTTGATCCTCCAGTTTTGAACGCTCTGGCTCAGGAAGCTATCGAGCTCAACGAAGGAAACATGACCGCTATCATCTCTCACATCACCACCAAGCTCGCTGCCACGCATCCTGCGTACACCATCGTGAGTGGCTTCGTCTCCTCTTTCGTGCGCTGACTGCAGGAGCTCTCGAGGAGCTTTGCTTTTCAGGGAGGGAGGAAGGAAGGAGGAAGACGTCGAGCTCGCGGTTGTTTTCGAGACGTCCGAGTTCACCCTTTGTGCCTTCGCTCTTTTCGTGCTTCTTCTGTTTCCAAGAACACCGATTTCACCAACCCCTCTGAGTGGTAAGTCTATGATCTCTAACTATGCTGTTTGAGAGAGATCGAGAAGTCTCTAGCTCACCATCTCCCTTCCGCTTTTCTTTTTCTTCCTTGTTCTTGTGCTTCTCCTCACATCTCAGGGTCTTCAACAACGCTGGAGGAGCTATGGGATCCATGTTCATCATTCACGCTTCCATCACCGAGTACCGTACGTCCTTGATCTAAACTCTCGAGCTTGAATGGAAGTGGGAGGGGAAGGCGAAGACCTTCGTTCAAAACCACCTCAACGCGTCCGCTCACTCCCACTCCTTTCAGTGATTATCTTTGGGACTGCTCTCGGAACCGAGGGTCACACTGGTCGACACACGTACGTTTCCTTCCTCTCTCTCGGACCTCTGCTATGTTCGTTCGCCGTCGACATCGAGCTCACCAAACCTCGTTTTATCTTCCTTTCCCTTCCCAGCGCCGACGACTTCTTCAACATTCTGCAAGGAGAGCAGTGGGCTTACTCTGCTGGTGCTCTTGAGAAGGAGGTAAGTTTCGGGTTTTTGATCTTCTGCTTCTTTCCGTTGAAGGAAGCGAATGGTCCCAAATTGACACGCGCTTTCTCTCCCGCCTCCCTTCTTTCCTCTCAGGTCTACAAAGCCGGCTCTGTTCACCACCTTCGACGGGGAGAGGTGAAGCAGTACAGTCGGTTCCATCTCCTTAGGCTGTATCTTGGCCCCGTTTTTCGTTTCAAACGCTGATCACCTCCTCGACTTTCTCTTCCCGTCGCGCACAGAGTTCCACGAGGGAGGTTGGGCTCTGGAGTACGCTCGAGGTGCGTTCTTCTTCTCCCTCTTATTCCCTTGCCTATTAATTCTTATCTCGCTGACGCTCCTTTTCCTTTCTCCAGGTTGGATCCCTCCCATGCTTCCCTTCGGACTCGCGGACGTCTTGTTCTCGACGTTGGACTTCGTCTCCTTCTACCACACTGGACGACTTACCGCTCGGGAGATGATCAAGAACCTGCTGCACGGGAAGATCTAGACGTTCATCCTCGGTTTGGCTATCTCGTTCATAGACTTTGGAGTGGGAGGAGGGAAAGGGAAAGGGACCAAACTCGCGACGGGATTCGCGCCGCGATGTGATTTTTTGGGCACCTGCAAACGCTTGTCGAGTAGCACGTGAAAAAGAAAGTCAACCGGCCTGCTACAGAGATTTCTCTCTCGCATCTCAAGTGCCCGAGGTGGAAATCTTCAATTTGTCAACCAACACCGGTCCAACGAGACCGACCACTTTCTTCCCCCACCTCCGTCCATGCTCCCGACGTTCAACTTCGACCTCGACTTCTTCCTTCTCCTTCCCTTCGTTCTCCTTCCGCTCGCTCGTCTCGAGCCATGAAGCTCAGGTTTTCTCTCCCTAAACTGCCCCTCTTCACCTCTTCCCCATCCCCAACCCTCTTTTCTTCCTCCTACTCGCCCTCAGCTTCGTTCTCTACCTCTTCCCCAACGAGCACCCCTTCACCCATCACCCTTCCTTCCTCCCCTCCTCCACCCATCCTCCCCCCACCCTCCTTCCGCCGCCCGCTCATCACCACACCCACAGGGACTCCGGCCCCACCTCTGACGGTCGCTAGTGTCTATGAAGGAGTGCAGGAAGCTGGGTTGAGGATGGTGCTGTTTGGGAAGCCGGTGAGTTTGAGCTCCAAGGAAGAAGAGTTGGGGAAACGAAGGGAGGAGATGGGACGAGAGCTGACCTCTCTCTCTGGCTTTGACTATCAGGGTTCAGGCAAGGGCACTCTATCTCAGAAGGTGCTGGACACCTACCCAGATGTAAACCTCGTCAGTTCTTCTTCCTTTCCATCCTTCGAGCTCAATAGCTCCGGCCGGTCAACCGAACGAGCTCGAGGTCAAACACGAAGGAGCTCACCTTTTGTTTCGCTCTGGGTTTCGGTTCGGTGGGTGAATTCAGGTCAGCGTAGGAGATGTATTGAGGAAGGAGATAGCAGCGAAGACCGAGATTGGGAGGCATGCGGAGAGCTTGGTCGCTAGAGGAGGTGAGTTCGGGACGAGGGAGCAAGAGACGAGACGGACTCTTCCGTTCTCTTCCTTCGCCCTCGTTACTCGTCGCTGATAGAGTTTTCCTGGTTTCTGGTTTGAAGAGTTCGTACCAGATGAGGTCCGTCACTCTACTTCTCCCTACCCACTTGTCCTGAGCTCCAGGGAGAGCTTTGACGAGCGTTTTGTTCCGAACGAAGGAGCTCACGCTTTCTTCCCTCCCTCCCTCCTCCCTTCCTCTCCCGTCTTCGTATCGCCAAACTCCAGGTCATGCTCCAGATAGCCCTCAACGCTCTCGCTCCTCTCCACTCTGCTCACTGGATCCTAGACGGCTTCCCTCGAACCCTCAACCAAGGAATGCTCCTCGACAAAGTCCTCGCGAAGGAAGGTCGAGCTCTCAACCTCATTGTCAATCTCGGAGTCAAGGACGCTACCATTCTCAGGAGGATAGCTGGTAAGTAGAACTACCAGATGTCGCTCGCCGAGTCTTGACGAGAGAGAGAGAGGGAGGGACCGAGGCAAGGGAGAAGGAAGACGGAGACGCGTCCGAGTTCAACCGAGAAACAACAACCCTGACTACGACGCGTCTTTCCCCTTTCTTTTCAGATCGCTGGATCCACATCGCCTCGGGAAGAGTCTACAACTCGACGTACAACAAACCTCTTAGTCCTGGATTTGACGATATCACCAACGAACCGCTCGCGAAACGACCTGACGATACTCCCGTTCGTTCTCGTCTCGTTTTCCCTTCCTTTCTTTCTTTCTTTCCTTCCCGTTCCCCTCTTTCTCAGACTGATATCCTTTCTCTCCTCTCCTCTCGTCCCTCCCCGCTTCCCTCTTCTTCCTCCCTCCCTCCCTCCCTTCTCTCGCCCCTCGAACTCGCTCCGCTCCACTCCAGGAAATCTTCCAAAAACGCCTCGACCTCTACAACACCCAAACGTTCCCTCTCCTGCACTACTTTGGGGACAACTACCCTTCGGTAACGCACGAGTTGTGTGGAGAAACGAGCGATGAGATCTGGCCGGAGATGGCGACTTTGTTGGAGGGCGTGCTGGGGAAGAAACGTCCGTCCAGCAGTGCTCCTCAGGCTGTTTCGAGCTGCGTCCAGGTTGTTGAATGAGTTGACGTTTCTTGGGTAGTTGGAGGGAGGGAGGGAGGAGGTTGTGTACGACTGATTGGCTCTGGACAGAGAGAATATATACGAACAATACTTGCTACTCTTTTTGTATCCTATTGCATAGTTCGAGATCGAGCACGAAAAGAAACGGAAGCGAAAGGAGACGCGTCTTGTTCTCTCTTTCTTTCTCCATCCCTTGTCTGTTCGTTCTCGTTCTCAATCTCAATTCTTCTTTCACGCACCTACCCCACCCAAACAGTCAATAGAAACAAAGCCAAACATTTTTCATTCGTTTCAAGGCCCCAAAAAAAGAAGCCTCGCCTTCTTCTCCACGGAAGGAGAAGGAGAACGACGCGAAAAAAGGAATATCGAAACGAAACACGGAGAGGAACGAACGAACGAACGAAAGGAAACGCAGAGGTGGGGGGTGGGGTGGACTGGATGCGAGAGCTGGTAGGTGGTTGGTTGGACGAGTTGGCGATTGGGTGGTGGTGGTGGAGGGGAGGGGAGGGTGGTGGGGGGGAAAGATTAATAAGAAGCCAAAAAAAAACGAAAGTAATTGGGAAAGGGAGAGGAGAGGGGATCATAGAGGCACGAGGATAGAGTCGAGTCAGAGAAGGCAAGAGAAGTATCGAGTGGAGGAGAACGAGGTAGGTTGTGAGAAAGGAGAAGAGACGGGACGGTAAGCGGAAATGAGACGAGCCGAGTCACTAAGAGCCGAGAGTTGGGAAACGCTAGAAAAAGCAAACGAAAGGGAAGCGAGAGAGAGAGAAAGAGAGAGAGTTGTAGCTAAACGCCACCTTTTGGAATTTTGTGTTGTTCTTCGTCGCCAGAACTACTAAGAGCAAGAACCACGACCGTCTTAGTCCTCCTCTTCTCCAAACGCCTCCGTCATCAACCTCCTCGCCTCCGTCTCTCCAGCGGTCGTCCCCATCGCACCACTTCCCTCCTCCCCAAGTCCACGAATCTTCTCTCCCCATCCGTCCATCGCCATCAACTCTGGGTGCATCGCCATCGCAGCTTCCGCGAATCGAAGAAGGGTGTCCCTCTCCTCTCCGAGGATTCCAACAAGGGACTCGAGACCTTGAAGGTGAGCGAGTTTCCTGTGTCGAGATCGTCGAGCGGCGATGGTGTTGTTTCGACGTTTGGCAGCGATGGCGTCCTCGAGGGAGGCGGGGAGATCGGTATCTTGGTTGAGGGTAGGAGATTCGTCGTCGTCGTGGGTGGTGGAAGCCTTGGAGGTCTTTCGCTTCTTGGTCTCCTTGTCCTTTCGACCCTCGAACGCGGCGGGGATCTTCTTCTTCGAGGTCGAGGACTCCGAGACGTAATTCCTCTGCTGGGTGGGAGCGTCGAGACCGAGGAGCTGATCGACGGCGACTCCCTTTCGGTGACCAGTGGGACCGCTGCCGGTGGAACGTCGAAGAGAGGCGATGGGACGAGTGGAAGGGGTGGTGGAGGGTTCGGAGTGAGGAGGAAGAGGTCGAGCGTCGTTGGGAAGTCCAGGGGAAGGGAAGAGGCCTGAGGGAGCGACGATGGGAGTGTAGTAGGTGTTTTGAACCTGAGGAGCGGGAGCGACGAAGACGTTCTCCTCGACCGGGGACGATCGGAGGGGGAGGGAGAAGGTGGTGTCGAAGGGAAGGTGGGCGAGGGAGGCTTCGAGGGAAGTGAAGTCGGGAGGGAGAGGGTCGGCGGGCTTGGAGGAGTACGACGACGATCCGAAGAGGGGAAGATCGTTGAAGGAGAAGTCGAAGGAATCCTCGGTTCGGACGGGGCTGAGGAAGAAGGAAAGCGAAGAGAGGGTAAGTAGGCGAAAGAGGATTCCGATCGACGCGAGAAGTGGAAACGGAGAAAAGGAACGAACGGAGAGTCGTCAACAACTCCAGCAGCAACCCCGGCGTCTCCGAAGAGAGAGGTTGATCCCCACTCGGGGGACGCAGAGAAGGAGGAGAGAGGAGAGTAGTCGAGGTTGGGAGTAGGGGATCCAGGTTGATCGAAGAAGTTTCCGAGGTCGAAGTTGCAAGGGTCGAAGAAGTCCGAGGAGACACCTGAAGGAAAGAGTAGAGCAGAAGAGAAGGGTCGAAGAAAGACTCAGTCAGTAAAGGGACGCGAGGAGAAAAAGGATCGAAGTCGAAAGAGAGGGAGAGAAAGGGAACGCGAGCGAGAGCGAGAGAGATCAAAGAACGCACCAGCAGTAGGAACCGCAAGAGTATCGCCGAACTTTCCAGATCCCTGCTCGAACGAACCCGAAGGAACTTCAGAGGGCGAGATGGACGAAGAAGAAGAAGCAGAGTTCGCCGAGGGCGCGATCTCAGACTCGATGAACGAGCCAAATCCGAAGGCTTTGTTGATGAGCATGTTGTCGTCGGTGGATGATATGGGGGTTTGGGTGAAGAAGGACTCGAAAGAGTTTAGAGAAGGGTTGGGTGTAGAGCTCGGTTGTTGAGCGTGTCGAGGGAGAGGAGGAAGGGAGGGAGTAGCGGGCTGCTGTCGAAGGGAAGCGTAGGCTGGGTGGACGGAAGGAGGGATGAAGGGAGGGACCGAAGTTGACGGCACGGGGTTTTTGGGAAGGTTGTAGTTGTAAAGGGATCTAGTTGGCAAGGGTGGGAGAGAGATAGGGAGACCTGGAGGGGGAGGAAGATAGAGCGGGAAGGGAAGAGGGTCCTCGTCAGCGAAAGAGTCTCTTTCGAGATAGAATCGAAGACGCAGAGAGATGATGAAACCGACCATGTTGTTGAAGTGTGAGAAGTGTGCTGGGGGTGCCGAAGCGAGGGGGTTCAGATGTTAAGGGCCTGTAAGAAAGAGGAAAGAGTCAGCTATCTGTCGAATTGGCAATGACTTTTGCGTCCGATTTCTCGACCTCCTTCCTTCCCCTCCTCGTTTTGATAGAGGAGATGGAAGCCAATGATCAAGAGATAACGGAAGGAGTAGCCAGAAGCTCTCCCTTCCTGGTGTTGTCAAAGGGTAAAAGAAAGAAAGTGCGAAGTGGGATTTTTGCCACCGGAGAGGACGGCCAGGGAGAAGGCAGAAGAAGGGAGACCCACGCATTGAGGGAGGACAAGGAGAAGTCAGAACCAAGAGGAGGTTGCTGGGGTTGGGAGGGAGGGTGAAGGACACTGAAAGAGAGGGAGAGGAAGAGAGAGAAGAAGAGGGAGGAAGGAGAGAGAGAGAGAGAGAGAGGGAAGGAAGGAAGGAAGGAAGAGGAGGAAGAAGGAACGTTCAAAGTCAGGTCTCCTCGGCCTGTTTCTTGTCCTTGTCCAATAAAAAAAAAAGGAAAGAGAAACTGACTGTTGAAAGACTGGGTAAATCTGGTTAGACTTGGATGGTTCACTGGGTTCTTGATTTAGACAAGGGAGAACATTGTGGAAGCTAGTTTTGGCTGAAAGAGAGCGAGAGAGAGCAGAGCGACGAGAGAAGGAGGTTCAGTCTCCTTTCTTCTTCTTCTTCTTCTTCTTCTTTTGTATACATCCCCTGAAGAAAAGGGACGTACTGAGAGTGGTGAGGTGCGAAAGGATTGAGGAGGGTGGTGGGGTTCAGAAGGCGTCTAGCCAGTAGCGGTGGGAGGGGAAGGATGGGTCTTGAGGGTCTTGGAGAAAGAAGATGGGTGTGAGGAGGAAGGCAAGCAAGGCAGGGAGGGGGGTCCCTTTCGGCCTTTTCCCCCAAAGCACACACGCAGCAGGAGCAGACAGGCAGAGAAAAACCGGGGACGAACCCAAAATAAAAAGATACGTAAGGAAGAGGAGGAAGCTCTCTGGGACGAGCTCCATGTGTTTAAAATTTTCTTCGTCTCTTGCTGCAAAAGAAGAGGGAAGTCAAGTCTTGAAAGTTGAAGGTCTTCCTCGCGTCCTTACTTTTCCTTCCTTCCTTCTCTCGCTTCGCAGTCGGTCACCTCGGCTCTGAAAGGCCTTTTTCTCTCGTGCCGAAAGGAAGTCTCAGAACCCCCAACTCACACAGATTCGATGCTACGGGAAACTTTGCCTCTGAGAGGAGGAGCGACGAGAACCGATTTTCTTTCGAGAGGGAAGATGTCGAGAACCGACTCAACGTGTTTCTTTCCACTCCCCCTTCTTCAAATTGAAGCCGAAACGAGGAGAGAGATGAAGACCCGATTGGAGCATCAGAGGTAGGTCTAGGTCCAAAAGAGTGTATGTAACGCAAGTCAGAGGGCTGCTGAAAAGAAGAAAAAAAAGTAGAGGAGGTGAAATCGAAAACAAAACGAGCTAAAAGACACGAGCACGAGAAAGGAAAGCGAAACCCCCGCCACAGCCCAGAAGAGAGAACCAAAAGTTGAGAAGTCCCAAACGCAAGCAAACGCAAGAAGAGAAGAAAGAAACTAGACTAGAGAAGGAAAGCAACAACTCCAGCGAAAGCGAACGAGACGAGTCCGACGAACGAACCAGAAAAGCTGCTTGACGCAAAGACAGACAAAGCTCCTGCTTGGGAGGAAACTCCCGTGGCTTTGGAAGCGACGGTGGAAGTTTTCGAAGTGGAGGTGGTTTTGGTGGGGCTTGGGAGAAATAAAGAGAGAGAGGTCAGTTTGGGACGCGACGAGTGATCAGCGGGATTCGACGAAACGAAGCTGATGCGACTTGGTAGACGAGAGAGGTTGGAAAGAAAGGAGGGAGGAGACGTACGGCTGGTTCGCGGTCTTGATGTTGTTCTGGGAGAGGAGTAAAATGGAAGAAGAGCCGAGTCAGGTATCGCGAAACGACCCCGACGAAGGAACAAAAGAGCGAAAGAGAAGAGAAGAAACGAACCTTCGTGTTCAAAAGGATCCCATCGATAACATGCAGGACTCCATTAGCCAGTACGACGTCGGTTCTCAAGACTGAAGCAGAGATATTGGTTCCAACGACGAGGAGGGAGAGTCCTTCTTGTCCAGTTTGGTTTCCGCAACCGTTGCACCCCGACAGCCTTCCTCCCGAAGACGAGGAGAGCTGAGCTGATCCGGCGAGGATAGGAGAGTAGAGAACGACTTCTTGGAAGACCTGTGGGCGTAGGAAATTCGAGGGAGAAGCATGAGACTAGAAGGGAAAGAAGCGAAGGAATGAAGAGAGAAAGGAAGACGAACGTGGTTCATCGCGACGATGGCTTTGTCCTTCTCAGAGAAAGCAGCGAGCTCGGCAGCAGACTCCTGGAAAGCAGCATCGGTAGGAGCAAAGATAGTGAATCCCTTGTTGACGGCCTGCGAGGATGATAGAGAACGAGAGGAAAGGGTGTCAGAACGCGGTGAGAGCTTGAAACGAAGAGACGCGACTCACCTCAAACTGCTTCAGGTAGCCGAAGCTGTCCAAGAACGCAACGAGGGATGTGAAGTTGGTGTTAAAGGTAGAGTTGGCTGCCCGAGGGATGAGGTCTTGAGTGAGAGCGAACCGAAAGGATGGGAGGAGTGAGGACCTGTAGCCGAGTGCGAACGAACTCGTTTCAGCGACTTCCTCGCTTTTTGAAAAGAGAAGGAAACAGAGCTCACCTTGTAGATAGGGACGATCTGGATTCCGTAAGGACCTCCAGCGGTAAGAGCCGTCGCGTTGGAGTTCGAGCCTATCAGGATGGGAAGCTTGCTCGAGGACTGCAGAACGACGACGACCAAGGGGTCGGACGATGCTGTTCCGTTCGAAGCTGGGAGGAGAGGGTTGGTACCAGCGGTATTCACGACCGTGTAATTGGGAGTGACATAGGAGGGGTTGATGGAAGATCCAGCGAAGTGGTAGGCGAGTGTTGAGACGAGGTCGAGCCAGGTGAGGTTCGCTGCAGCCCAGGCTGGTTCGCCGCGAGAAGAGAGGCGAGAGGGATCAGCTACTCTCTTTCTGGTTTGGGACTGTTGAAGTGTCCTCGCCGTCGTTAGTGGGAGCGTAGAAGGTCCTGAGAGCGCCAAAGGGAGGAAGAAGGTCAGCAAAACGTTCCTTCGGAGGAAGGGAAGGAGAGCGGATAAGAAAGAGATCCAGCTCTTCCTCACCAAGCCGTGTCGTTGCTTGAAGCGAAGACCTTAGCAAGCAGCGCGGTCCCATTCGATGCGAGGGAGGCCAGTACCGCGGTACTCTGAGTCAATCCTTGAGCTTGCAGTCCAGCGAGTATAGTGTTCTGGAAGTCGGCGAGGGACTGTTGAGCGAGGACTGAAGTGATGAGGGTAGGGAGGAGCGAAAGAAGAGTCATGCTGGATGCTGGAGAGGAGGGGGAAGAAGGGAAAGAGACCCTCGAGACGTTCAAAAAGAAGAGAAGGAGTGTGGGTAGATCGTCGAGGTTGGAGGGAAAGGAAGAGGAGAAGGATGGGGAACAGAGAAGGCACGGAGGGAGTGAACTTCAGCCCCCTCTCCGAAGAGAGGGGAGTACAGATTGAGCTGCCGATGAGCGTGAGCTGAGAGTTATAGCTCCCGTAGAAAATTCGTGGAAAACGAGATGCTGGGAGTTAAGAGGGAAGAGAGAAGGTCTGACGAGGGAAGCTTGAAAGGGTCGAGCTCACCTTTCTCTCCCTTTCCCCTTCCTCCCTCTCAACCACCAGCATCGGATTCTCCACCAAATTTCGACATGTCCCTCCTTCGCTGTCTCAAACTGGCTACAACCCATCTGCGGCGACTCATGAGTTCCGAACCTTCCTCGTCGACGAAGCCCATCTTCCCAGTACCCTTCTCGCCCTCTCCTCCTCCTCCTTCTGCTCCCAGCCCCACGACCCCCACTCCTCCCGACGCTTCAGCCTCCCCTACTACTGCAACATCGTCCTCTCCTGAGCGTAGCACTTCCCAAGCTGCCGATACTCCCAAGCCACTCTCGCTGGCGGAACAGGACGCTCTGGCGCACCAGCGGATGCTGGATCGAGATGGCGGCCAAGCGTCGCTTTCGACGGAGGATGGAGCATGGACGGGGTTGAAATCGAACGTGAAGAACAACATGGTGAGTAAGAAGCATCTAGGGAACTACTGAATCGAGAGAAGGAGCTTACTTTGGACGCTCTCACAGTTCCGGGTCATTTGAGAAGACGACGACTCTCCGCTGCTTCCGTCCCTCCCACCTCCCTTCTTTCAGCACGCTGCTGTGGATTCCAAGACCGACGTATTTCCTGAGATCTCGTTCCTCTGGAAGACGGGAAGGGAACGTTTGGGATCTGGAGGTGGAATCAGGAAAACCAGACGTGGAATTGGTCTGACTCTCGGTGAGCTTTCTCTTTCCCTCTCTCTCCTGAAGGAAGATATCTCGTCTGACCCCGAATATCTCATCGTTCCTTTCCTTTACAAAGATTTCATCGGGGCTGAAAGTATCTCGTAGGACCGCCGGTCAGGGGGAAGGAGGGGGAAAGAGTAGAGCGACGCGTCGGGATTGACCGTTGACGACCCTCTCGATGTCCTTTCGACCTCTCCTTTCGTTCTCTCCCTCAAGCGACTGAGCCAATTTTTCCAGCCCTCAGAATCGCTGTTGACCCAGGGTAGATCGCTTTTTTCCCTCCCTAATCCTCGTTTCTCGCGCAAGGTCGCGGCGAGGCAGTTCCTCAGCCCAGAAAGTTGAGACTTGAGCGTATGAGTAAGATATAGCGAAAGCTTGAATATCAAACCTCCTCTGAGCACTGCAGCGATTTCGGAGAACTTTGCTCGGCGAAGATTCGTCGTGAGGGATCTCAACCGACGATCCGACTCCGACCCTCCGGTTCCCTTCCCTCACTTCCAACCCCAACCTCGTCTCTCCAGCCTTCCGAGATGTCCACTCCCTCCACCACAGCATCCACCTCTGCAGCAGCAGCTCCTACCAAACCTGCGACTCCTTCTCTTCCCGTCATCAAGAAGGTCGTTCGACTATCGAGAGTGAGTTCGTTGAGCTCGACACTTCCTTCCTTTTGAGTCTGCTTCTCCCTCGCAAGAACTGACCCTTTTGCGCTTACAGGAGGAAGAAGCTAAGAAAAAGAAGGAAGACGCTCTGGCTAGGTCAGTCTGCTTTCTCTGCTACAGAGAAGAGCCTCTGACTTCGAGCTGACGTCCCTCCTCCCTTCCTTCCTCCCTCAGGAAAAAGGCTGTCGACGACCGCTTCGTTCGTCCATCCTGGTCCCCAAGCTGCTTCAGGAATCGAACTGATACTTTCTCTTCTCGCCTCCACAGAAGAACCGAAACAAAAAGCGAGCTGCTGGCGCTGCACCTGAAGGGGATTCACCAGCAGAGAAGAAGCGCCAGGAGGAGAAGAAGCTCAGTGAGTCCGGACGACCTGCTTCCTCGCTTCTCGAGCTTCTCGAGCTTCCGGTTGACTTTCCTTGCGCTCTTTGCAGCTCCATACGAGCGAGAAGTTCTCGAAATCAACAAGAAGATGGGTCTGTCGGACGGAGGAGCTGGTGTGAGATCTCTCGTCAAGGTTCGTCGAGCTCATTCCCCTTCCCTCCCCTTTCCCTCTTTATCGACGAGCTCCTCTTGCTGGGAGCTCGAGGATTGTCAACGCATCAGGGAGACATACATTACTCGACTTTCAAGTGTCGAGGCCAACATACTGACCCTGGAGGTTCATCTCGTACGACTTTCTCTCTCAGTGAACGAAACGGACGCGGGTCTGTCTTCTCTCGGACAGTTTTCGCCTTCACCCGCCCATCGCCTCATCCTGGAACTCACCGATATCTCTCTCGCATCGACTAAACCCTCTCTTCATACCTCTCGGAACCCTTTATTCTTCCCATCAACGACGAAACGAAACTCAAACGGGCAACCCCAGCGCGTCCCCCCTTCCTTCTCCTCTTCGAAACCCCTTCCTGTGGATTATTTACTCATCTAGTATATTCGTCTGGTATTGGATATCAGAGAGGCCGGGTATCACTGATAATTCAATACGACTTTTGGATTGAAAGAGCGAAGTGTCGACGAAGTCGAATCGAAGCTGCCCTCTTCTGAGGTTCTCGAAAAGCTTTGAAGCGGGTGATCTCCAGCGTAAATCAAAGTGCAAAAGGCGCATAATAGAAGTACAAGCAAGTGGAGGGGAAAAACAAACGAAAAGAAGGGACGGCGAACGTCGGCGCGTCGAGCCACAAGAACGCGCTCAAAGCAGCGATTTCGACATGTACACGCCGTCCAACTCGTATCCCAGACGACGGTAGTAGTCCCTGGTTCCAATACCTGTACATTAGATAGAAAGCTTGTCAGCGTCGTCGACGGTATGAGAGACGAGGAGGAGGAGACGAACCAGAAATGACGGCGATCTTGAAACTGTCGTGTTCCTCGCGAGCGATTCGCTCAGCTTCCTCCATGAGCAAAGTTCCAATTCCCTAGATGATCAGGAGACCAATTTGAAAGGTCAGCTCTGTTCTCTCAAGGTCGGAGACGGGAGAGGAGAAGGGGAAGGAAGAGACGAGACAAACCTGATGCTGGAACTTCTTGGGATTTCGTCCATGAACACCGATAGCAGTGCCGTACACGTGCTGTGAAGGGTAGAGGGAGATAGCTATCAGTGTCTATAAATGGATAAAAGAAGACTTGGTAGTAGACTCACCAGCTCTCGAACCATACTCGCTCCCATTCCATCCGGTCCTCCAACGAGCTCCTTTCGGAACGTTCCCTCCTCCGAACACTTCCTCAGACGCAGAAGACCGACAAGAACGTCCTGCTCGGCGTCTTCGTATGAAAGGAAGGTCTCCCAACCACCTAAAGGAGTGAAGAGAGAGGAATGGTGTGAGTGTGGGAGGAGCGGACGCGAAGAGGAAGAGATTCAACGAACCGTTCGCAACGTAGTCGCGGCGAATCAGCTCGAGGTGATAAGGTCGAGCAGCGCTGTGGATCTCGTGAATCTGAGGGGAGCGGAGAAAGAGAAGAAGAGGAGCGAAGTCAGATCTGCGACGCTCGGAAACGCGACGAGCGAAACAAAGGGGAAGGACGCGACTCACTCCAACCTCCCGATACCTCACATCCCTGCACTCGACTCCGAAATCCTTCATCCTCCCCAGCGCCAACTCTCTCAAGTTCCCATTCTCCACACCACTCGAGACCAGCGGCATCGGAATATCCCTCTGAACTCGATACACTCGCGTCCAAGGAGGAACGAGAGCCATGATTCGGGCGACGATGTCTACGAGAGCGTTGGGCGTGTAGTTCTTGTATTTGCCGGCCTTCCAAAGTTCATAGAGACCGGTTCCTCGGATGACGAGGGTTGGGTAGAGCTTGAGCCCGTCGGATCGGTAGGCAGGGTTTTCGAAGTATTCCTGAGAGAAGGGAAGAAAAAACGAGGTGTGAGTGGGTGAGAGAATGTAAAGATAGGATACAGAGGAAGGCTTGGGCGTACCTTGAACTGAGCCATGTCTCGTTCCTCTCCCATGTTTGGCAGATCCTAAGGAAGGCGAAAGGAGACGACGAGGAGTCGAAGTCAGCCTCGTCTCCGAGTTGATTAAGTCGAATTTGAGCGACTTACGGGCATCATGTGCGCAACGATCTTGTATCCAGCATCCTTCGCCATATGGAAGGACTCGGTGACAGCCTTGACGGTGTGACCTCTGATCGGAAGAAGGAGCGAAAGAACAAAGAAGGACGTTCAGCTCAGCCAGGCGACGAGACTGCTTCCGGAGGATAAGTCATCAACTCACCGATTTGTGTCCCTAGCCACATCCTCATAGACACTCTGGACTCCAATCTCAAGCCTCGTGCATCCATATCTCAGCATTTGACTGAAGCACAAACCCAAAACGACGCGGCCAACGAAAGTCAGCTCTTCGCTCTGGCCCTCTCCTTCCAGGGCTGAGATCCTCCAACTACCACAGCACCTCCGTAGGAAGGACAAAGAAGGTTGGAACTCACCTCAAATGAGGCCTCAGACAGTAATCCGGTCTCGTCTCGATCGTGATCCCAACGCACTTGATCTTTGCCTGCTCAGAGAAGCGAACGGCCTCGTCGACGTCCGTTCCAGTGAATCCAGACATGGAGTTGTGGAGTTGAGCGATGAAGTTGTGGCGGTAATCTTCTGGCATGGACATGAAGGTCCCTCCCATGATACTGAGGAAGCACGAAAAAGAAGGAAGACGAGGATGAGAGAGAAAGAAGAGGTGAACTTGAGCTCGAGCGAGAACGAGAACAAGTGACCAGCTGGAGCGAGAGAGACGTACATGATCTCGATCTGGACAAAGAGAAAAACGCTCTAACAGTCAGCTCGAGGAGATCGATAGGACGCAGGAAAATAAAGTGGAACAGACCTTGTCGACCGAGTGGCCTAAACTCTTCAACTGCTCCATCCTCCCCTTGGCCTGCTCGTAAGGATCGTATCTCGCTCGGATGGCTCGCATGGACGTTGGCTCGTATCCAGTGTACGACTGAGTGGAGTACTCGAAGTCCGAGTCGGGTCCTCCGGGGCAGTAGACGCAGATGTTTCCTGAACGAGGGAAGGAAGGAGGAAGAGGTGAGCTCGAGGTTTCCTTCCTCTGCTTCGCGCTTTCGAACCCCGGTTGCGTAAAGTTAGCTGGACGAACCAGTGAGAGCGACGTGAGGACATCGATGGGGTTTGCACATCACAGCTACGACGGCGATCTGGGCAAGACGCGGAGGGAACGAAGAAGGTGAGCTCGAGGTCGAATGAGCTCGAGAGCTTTGAGTGGCCCGAGAGAGACAGAGGTAGAACTCACACCTGAGGCAGACCTGATAGGTTTGATGGTGATTTTCCCTGCCAGAGCTGACTTCCACTCCTCTGGTACGGCTGCGAGGATATCTACGAGACGAGGGAGAGCTTTGAGTCCAGCCTTCTTTGCGAGCTTCGCACGAAGTGCGTTGAGGGAGACATCCGGAGGAGGCTTCTTGGTCGAGTTGAGGGACTGTTGCTGAGCTTTATGGACAGCGATGAGCTCGTTGACGATAGCAGTGCAGCAGAGAAGGTGGAGTTCAGGTTGGGAGGGACCTGTACCGACTATAGAGAAGGAGAAGAAACGGACGAGTCAGGGAGGAGGGAGGAGAGGAAGTTCTGGAGCGAGAACGATGAGCTTCGATACGAACCTGCAGGAACAAAGAGAGGATAACGAGTCAGCATGTTCCAGTAGGCAATGGTCTGCAAAGAGTGAGCGCGTACCTGCTTGGACCATTTTGGGGGAGGGGAAGGGAGGGGAGAAGGAGGAAGCCGTTGGGAGGGACCTTCGAGCTCGCGAAATCGAGCTCAAGAGAAGGGAGGACGAGCTAGACCCCAACACACACCTTCCCAAACAACCAATCTCTTCTATTTTTATTCTAGCATGGTCCACAGGTGCGTACTAATCCGCTCGACTCATACTTTGGCTTTTTGGACTGACAGAAGGCGGCTCTCTGCTCTTTTGAACTGCTCTTCCCTGGTGCAGCATCATCTCCCCTTCCGTTCTCGCTTCCGACTTTGGAAACCTCACCGGAGAGTGTACTCGAATGATCAAGGAGGGCGCGGATTGGCTTCACATGGGTGAGCTCGTCATCTTTGCACGGTGGTGTCGTAGAACAGAGCGAAGAGAGCGAACGTCAGCTTGAAGGGAGGAGTCGAAGGAGGGCGTCTTGTCGTCGAGCTCTTTCAACCGCCCTCGCCCACAAACTGACTTCTTGACCTCTTCTGTAGATGTCATGGATGGACACTTTGTCGAGAACATCACTATGGGTACGTCTTCCACCTTCTGAAGGGCTCACGACGAACGAAAAGAAGGAAGCTGATGAGCTCGCTCTTTCTCTTTTCGTCTCCTCCCAACAGGTGCTCCCATCCTCGAGTGCGTGAGCAAAGGAGTCCCTGGAATCTTCATGGACTGCCACATGATGGTCGCTGCTCCTGAGAAGGTTAGTCAGTCCGTCTTCCCTGAGTCGGTAGAGACGAGCTACAGCTGCTGAGCTGAGAAGGAGAACCGAGCTCGGAGGTGTCGCCGAACCAACGCCCTATCCTCTCTCTTCCTGAAGTCAAGCAGTGAGACTCCCCCACTGACAGTAGTGCTTCCTCTTCTTCGTGGTCTTCCAGTGGGTTTCTGATATCGCCAAGGCTGGGGGATCCCTGTACACTTTCCACTTCGAGGCTACCAGTTTGTTTCTTTTTCTTCCCGTCGCCGCTTCTCGCTTTCTTCAGCCTTGTAGACCTCAACTTCTTCGACTGCGCTGACCTTTTCGACGACTGTATACTACAGAGGACCCTCTCGCTCTCATCGCTCAGATCAAGGCCGCTGGAATGAAGGCTGGAATGGCCATCTCTCCCGACACTCCTTCCTCCGCCGTCACCGACGAGATCGCGAAGGCTGCTGATATGATCTTGGTCATGACCGTCTACCCTGGTGAGTCTGAAATACATCATCTGTTGCGTCATGGCTGCCTACGATGTCGCCAAGTGGAGAGGCGGCTCGAAGACCCTCCTCGAAAGAAGAGAACGAACGACAACGAACGACGCGGCTCATCTCTCCTTTCCCATCATCCGTCAACTCACCTTCCTTCTTCCGTATCTTCGTTTACAGGACGAGGAGGCCAGAAGTTCAAGCCCGAGTGTCTTCCCAAGGTCACAGAGCTCCGAGCTCGTTTCCCCTCGATGGACATCCAGGTCGACGGAGGAGTCGGTCCTTCGACCATTCACGTCTGTGCCTCCGCTGGTTCCAACGTTATCGTCGCTGGATCCGCCATCTTCGGAGCGCCCGATTCCAAGAAGGTTATCTCGGAACTCAGGGCGGTGGTGGATGAGGCGTTGAAGAAGGCTGGAGGCGAGGCTTAGATTTCGAAGTGGTGAGCTCGCGACGAGATGTGGATGACCGCTTTCTTAGACAAATCGGTGGTTCGCGCAGTCTGAGCTCTGAAAGGAGATCGAGAGGGAGAGGCTTAGAAGAGCTGTATCTCTGTTGTTGGTATCGCGAGGCGGAGAGGGGCGAGAGCGAGAGCGAGAGCGACGTGGAGGTCTTGTTTCCTTTCGCGACTGACTCTCTCGCTTCTCTTCCAACTTCCACGATGGCAGCTTATCCAGTATCATCCCTCGGCCCAGCTTCTACGCCCTCTCTTTCACCCGCGAAGATTATCGCCTCTATCTCCCCCTTCTCCTCGCAAATCGAGCTCAAGCAACTCAAGTCTTAAACTTCTCGCCATCCTCGTCTTCCTGGCCTTCTTCCTCCTTCGACTCTTCACCTTCTACCTCCAACACTACCGCGATCCGACCAGCTCCAATTTGAACTATCCTTCCCGTCCTCCATCCCATCCCACCATCGGAATTTCCCTTTCTCGAACTTGTTCGGAGGCAGGCTACGAGCCCTTCGAGATCGAGTTTCGACACAATCCGAGCGAGGCTTCACCATGTGGAAGAGGACCCCTTGGCCAAAGGACTCGCCTTGGTATGATCAGGAAGGAGCATTGGAAAGTGGAAGTTGGTGTAAGAGGGGAGGAGTGGAGATGGATTGGGAGATGGAGGATTGGGAGGTGAGTTCGATTCCCGAGATCGACGTGCGAGGGAGAAACGCGAACGACGCTGACCGGTCTTTCTGTCTTCGTTCATCTCTCCGTGTCTTGTCACAGGTACCTGATGCTAGCGAGATCTCTAGGATAATCGTGGAGAGGATGGAGCATGCAAGTGCTTTCCTGGAGAAGACTGTGACGAGAGCTGTGGTTTCTGTTCCCTCCGGTTTGTTCCTTTTCCTCTCGTCGCGCGCTTTGGCTTCATTGACTGATGTTTTCATTCCTTCGACTTCCTCATGGCCGACTCCAGACTGGCCTTTCGAAATCCTCGAGCACCTTCGACGAGATCTGCCTTCCGTTCTCCCGTCCAACCTCAAAGTCTCCCTTCAACAACACCACATATCCGCTCTCCGACTGCTTCCTCTTCCTTCTCCTCGATGGATCACCAGGGATAACGATACCTGGACTTCCAGCATCCTCGTCGTCGACGCCGCTAAGGAGTGGGGAAACACGACGTTGATTTTGCTGAGGATGAGAGACGACGGATACGACGTGATGGGAGTAAGGAGTTTGATCGCGGACCGCGGGTCGTACGAGGAAAAACTAGGGACCCAAATTACCAGCTGGGAGCCTGAGGAGCTGGGGAGGAAGTTGGATGTGCTGCTGAGCGATGTGAAGGTTGGGAGGACGCGTCCTGCGCGAGTCGGTGTCGACGTCGTGAGTGTTCCGTCTTTTTCTCCTCTACTTCGACTCGATCGAGGCCTGGGACACTCTTCCAAAGGCTGGAAACTTCTCTCTTCTTTCTTTCACATCGTCCAGATCGTCCTCACCAGCTCCCATCACCGAAACCTCACTTCCCTCCGAACCGTTCTCGAATCCGTTTTCACCAACAACACCAAGCCAGGATCAACCCCTTCGACTTCCCTCCTGAAGAGGCCATCGTCCGAGGAGCCTCTAGGTCGGCGATGTCTAGGGAGGCTCGGGAGAGTTGGGGAGACATCTGTTCCATGATGATTGAGTCGGTTCCGTTTCCTCTCGGTTTGACGCGAGACGGTCTGTCCTTCCTCTTCTTCTCGCTCTGTAGAGCGGCTTCTTAGCTGACGGATCGCTAATTTTGGTTCTACAGGTACCTTCCATCAGATAAAAGATGCTGGATACACCTACAAGATCCAGCCGGATCTGACGATTACCACGACGGAAGATGATCAGACTTCGCTCGCTCTCGAGGTCTGTTCCATCTCCTCCCTCTCTTTCTCCCTCCCCATAGATTCAAATTTTCTCTCTGACACTCCTGGCTCCGTCCTCTTCATTTTCGTCCTTCAGGTCTCGGAGTTGATCGCTGGGGAGAAAGCTCCGCTCACCATAGGGCAAGTTGTCCTTCTCGGTCTCCCTCCTGGACCAGCTGGTACTCTGCAACTCCATATCGACCTCAGGCTTGACGAAGAGGTATGTAGAGTTCTCTTTTGCGACTGAAGTCACCGTCCAGGTCGACTAAATCTCCTTCTCTCACTCGTCCCAGCAACGAACCCTGGAGGTCCTCGCCAGAAGTGTCCCAAAGTGAGCTATTTCCTTTCTTAGCTTGTCAAGGGCCCGAGCTGATCTACTCTCTCTCGATCTGAAGCGGTGTCCAGTTCTCCCGAGCTCGGGACCTCACGTCCAAGAGGATCTCGTGAGTACTCTCGACGCGTCGAATCGGTCGTTCATCTCTCGGTGCTCACTGCTCTCGCTATTCGCTTCTTCATCTTCAGGCCGCCTCGCTCAGGCTGGAAGCTTATCGCTCCGTCTTCTCGCTCTAAGCTCTAGCTTTTACTCTGCATTCCTGACTCAACAGGTCTGAATTCGCTCCCTTTCCACACTCCTTCTCCCCTTCGCTGTCGTTCGGCCCTTTCTCGACCTCCACCTCTTCTCTAGGCTATCATATTTCCCTAATACCCGTCTGCCCAGTCTATATCAAGGCGTTAAGAGCTGCAGAAGCAGAATCCCGACAACACGGACGAGCGGAAAAACCGCCGAGTCGAAGAGCCTGACCTCGACTGACCTCGCTCCATCCCTCGATTCAAAAGGCCACTTCTCTTTCTGCTCTTCTCTCTTCCAACCACCACCATCACCCTATCTACCCTCAACCCCATCCACACCTTCAACCTCAATCCTCGATTATGAAAGTGAGTCTCGATCCCTTCCATCTCGCCTTCTTCTTTCGAGCTCGCAGCGAAACTGACGACGTTCGGTTGTTTTGGCTTTCTTTCCTTCCTTCCCTCCTAGGTTCTTGCCATCTTGTACTCGGGAGGAAAGTCCGCTGAGGAGGAGCCTCGACTGTTGGGAACGACTGAGAACAAGGTACGCCTTCATTTCGTTTGCTACTACAATCACTTCTACGGCAGGGATCTCGTCTCCTCCGTTGCCGCGCGAGCACCGACGCCGACCATCTCCTCCCTTCTTTTCTTCCTCCCATCTTCCTCTTTCTCTCTCCCAGCTCGGTATCGAGTCTTGGCTCAAAGAACAAGGACACGAGCTCGTCGTCACTACGGACAAGGAGGGACCCGACTCCGTCTTCCAGAAGGAGCTGCTCACGACGGACGTTTTGATCACAACTCCTTTCCATCCGGTGAGCTTTCTTCTTTCTCCTTCGTCCCTGAGCTCTTCATTTCAGATCTGACTGGTTGTACTACTTCTTCTTCGATCAGGGATACCTCACGGCCGACCTCCTTACCGTCGAGAAGTCCCCCCGACTCAAACTCTGCGTCACTGCTGGAGTTGGAAGCGACCACATCGATCTCGACGCGTGAGCTTCCTACTCCCTCTTTCCTTCTCCTCCCTCCGTTGCCCATTCGCGATCTGACTCGGCCTACTTCTCCTTCTTCACTCAGGGCAAACTTGAGGAAGATCACCGTCGCTGAAGTCAGCGGTTCCAACGTCGTCTCTGTCGCCGAGCATGTAATCATGAGCATACTCTTGCTTGTTCGAAACTTCGTCCGTGAGTCTCATTTCTCCCAAGCGGTCTCTTTGCATTCCGCTCTGACCTCTCCCTCTTCTTTTCTTCCCTTTTCCTCAGCTGCTCACGAGCAGATCGAGCGAGGAGATTGGGACGTCGCCGAGGTCGCGAGAAACGCTTTCGATCTCGAGGGAAAGGTCGTTGGAACCATCGGAGCTGGAAGAATCGGGTACAGAGTCCTCCAAAGACTTGTCCCTTTCGACTGCAAGGAACTTCTCTACGTGAGTTGCGCGGTTTCTTCGAACACTTCTCCTCATCCGCGATCTGAACAGCTTCTTGTTTCCCCCTTGCAGTTCGACTACGCTCCTCTTCCCAAGCACGCTTCCGACGCTTTGAAGTGCCGAAGAGTTGAGAAACTTGAGGAGATGCTTGCTCAGGTGAGGAACTTTCCGCCTCCCATCCGCCTACGACCTCCCCGATGCTGATTCGTCGCGTCGCTCTTTCTCTCATTTTCAGTGCGACGTCGTGACCATCAACTGCCCTCTTCACGACAAGACTCGCGGACTCATCAACTTCGAGACTCTTAAGCACTTCAAGAAAGGAGCCTGGCTCGTCAACACCGCTCGAGGCAAGTTTCTTCTCCATTTTGGTCGAGACGCGTTCGCTGACGTTCGCTCTCACTTTCGCTTTGCAGGTGCGATCTGCGACACTCAAGCTGTCGATCAAGCACTCAAGAGCGGTCAAATCAATGGATACGCAGGAGATGGTGAGTCCTTTGGTCGAGAGGGAGAGGGGAGAACGGCGAAGGTAGGAGACCTTCCCTTCAAGAGGTTCGGATTCTGACCTGTCCATGTCCCAACGCGTCTCAGTTTGGGCTCAGCAGCCGTGCCCTACCAACCATCCATGGAGAGCCATGAAGAACCCTCTTGGTGGAGGCAATGGCATGGTCGCGCACTATAGCGGAACGACTCTTGATGCTCAGAAGTGAGTCGAAATCCTCTCTCCTCTTTTCGTCTCATCATCTAACTCTCTTTTCTTCCTTCTTCTTCTTCGAACAGGCGATACGCCGATGGTACACAGGCAATCCTCAACGCTTTCTTCCAGGGAGAACCCATCGAGCAGGCGAATGTGATCGTTGAGAAAGGAAGGGTGCGTCGATCCTCTCTCTCCTCTCCCTCTCCCTCTCGCTTCATTCCGCTGACTGTACTTCGCTACTTTCATTCGTCAACAGTACGCTAGTCGAGCCTACGGTCAACGAGACGAGAGCGGCAACGACGTCAAACCCGCGAAGTAAATCAATGTTCGACGCGTCTCGATCAGCTCTCCTTACGACCTTCTTTTTTCTTCCCTTTCTCCTTCTGTACTAGTATCTATGACGATTTGAACCCTCCTGAGCTGCGAAGATCCCAACGCCGACGTCTGGGCGACGGAAAAGCACTCTGGGGAGAGAGGGAGGAGAAAGAGGCCGAACCTCGAGTCACCTCCTGAAGTTCCCCTTCCTCCTCTCCCTCCCACCACCCTCCTGCGTTCTTCCTTCACCTCAGCGACAGGCCTCTTTCAAGCTGATGAAAAGCTCCGGAAGCGTACTAGACCAGAGAACTCCTTTTTCTTCCCGTCCGGGAGCCCCTTCTCTGTTGTCCTTCGCCTCCAGAGAGCCAAGAGACTCACGACTACGATCTTCAACGTCCCAAGCCTCCCTCTTTTGCATGCCCTCTTCAACAACGACCTCCCTGCCTCCACCTTCCTTTGTTCCCACAACCTACCACCTCGTCAACAGCACCTTCCTTTCCGTATGCAACCAGGCAAGGCTCGACCGAAACCATCGACTTCTTACGCTTTCAGCAACGCCGGTCTCGCCAACGACTCGTCCTCCTTCTCTCACCCCTCCCCTTCCTTCTCGAGCTCTCCAGACCCTCAAGCTCGCTCCAGCTCTCCAGATATGCATTCCTCCTACTCGGACACCCCATCTCGCGACCTCTACTTCCCCAACAGCAATCCCTCGGACGAGCGAGCTCGGATGATGAGAGAGTCGACCTCGTCGTCTATCCAGGACTACAGCAGCTCCCCGTTCGTAGGCTCCGCGTCTTCGAGCTCGAGAGGGCAGTTCGGTGCTCCCTTACTTGCACCTGAGTCTTCTGAAACGAGAGGATCCATCAGTGGAAGCAGCTCAAGGGACTATCAAGTGAGTTCTGCTCCCAATTCACCACAAACCCCCTCCTTCTCCCCCCCCCCCTCTTTCCCCTCTTCGTGAGAGCTAACCTTCCACCCCTCAAACCATCCGATTCTAAGCCTTCTATTTCTTCATCGCGAGGATATCGCTCTGGCTCTATAGGAGAAGCGAGCATGGTTTCCGAGAAGGTGAGCTTTCTCTCGAAGTCCTCAGTGAAAGCAGCGCTTTCTCTTCCTTTCTGAGCTTGTCGCGACTCGCCGCTGATCCTTTTCCAAATCCTCGTCACAGTACGCCCTACCCTCTGATCCTAGCTACTGGGGAGACGAGGGACCCGAAGCAGACGACTACCTGCATAATCCTGACGCGAAACGAGATCGGAAGAATGATAAGGGAGGAAGCATTTTCACGGCGAGAGGTGCGATGAATCTCGGCTGCCTCCTGATTCTCGTCATGGCTCTTCTCAGTGAGCTCTTCTATATCTCCATCGCACGGCCTTTACACTGAACTAACCATATTCCTGTTCTCTCCTCCAGTGCTCTTGCAAGTATCGTCTCTCCGTCGCGCCAAGTCTCGCTGCCGTCTCGTCGCTGACCTCGTCGCTTTCTTCGGTCTCTTTCCTTCTTCCAACAGCGCTGGATACCCGATCTACACTGAGGTGAGTAATATCAACTGAGAGATCTCTATAGCGAAGCAGAACTGATTCCTTTTCGTTCTGTGCTGCTTGCAGTACTCGAAACGGAGTTCGAACACGCTGGGAGCGTTCAAGTGCGTTTTCCTTTCGCCTCCTCTCCCTAGGGATCGCCGTACTCATCCAGTTGCTTGCTTACAGCCTCGGTGGAATCAACGGAAGTGGTCAGGTACCTCAGGTGATCGGCAGTGAGTAGTGGCTCGGCAAATTTCGTTTCGTCGCAGGAGCTGATCCTCTTCGTTTCGACGAGCAGTGTTTGAGCTTATCGATAGGGATACGCCCCCAGAAGCCTACACCGTCGTGGCCGACAACGGGGAGACTTGGGAATTGATGTTCTCCGACGAGTTCAATGAAGACGGTGAGTCCTGGCTTCGATGCTCAGGCTTTCATCGCGTCGCGTCGCTGTCGCCTGACCTTCCTTTCCTTCCCCTCAGGTCGTACTTTCTACCCTGGAGACGATCCCTACTGGGAGTCGATTGACTTGCATGGTCCGTTTCCCTCTTTTTCATTCCTTCAACGCAACACGCGACGCAAGACTGACCTTTGAACTTTGAAACAGCCTGGGGAACGAACGATCTCGAGTGGTACGACCATCGTCAGCTGTGAGCAGTCTTCTTCCTCTTCCTCTACGGCTACGCGCAAAGTGCGGAACTGAATTTCGAGGTTTCGAAACAGATCGACCAAGAACGGAAACCTCGTTCTCGAACTCGCCGAGATCCCCAAGAACGGTCTCGACTACCTGGGAGCTTCGCTTCAAAGCTGGAACAAGTTCTGCTTCAGCGGTGGAGGACGGCTCGAGGCTTCGATTCAGCTTCCTGGTCGTGCGCGAGTGTACGGACTCTGGCCAGGTGAGTCCCGAGAGAACGAGGAAGGGGAAGAGAGGGCGTCGAAAGACGAAGGAAACAAATCGCTGACTGCTTGGCCTCTTCCTTTGGATCAGCGTTCTGGACGATGGGAAATCTCGGACGAGTAGGCTACGGAGGAACTCTCGATGGACTTTGGCCGTATTCGTGAGTTCAGTATTCGAGTACGAAAACGAAGGACGACAGCGGGCTTCCAACTGATCATCTCCCCTCTCAATCCTCGTGGTATCTTTCTCCCCTATAGGTACGATTCCTGCGACGTTGGAACGCTTCCTAATCAAACGATGAACGGCGAGCCTGCGATCGCTCTCACCAGTGGGAATTCGGAAGACTTCAACTTCGAGCTCAGTTACATGCCTGGCCAAAGGCTTTCTCGATGCACTTGCGTGAGTAATTTTCTCTATCTCAAAGTCGTCCAACCAACTCTGGAAGCTGAAGTTCTGCTCGATTCTTCAGCCGACCGACGAGACCCACCCTGGACCAAGTACGAGCCTTCCCTCCTCTCTCCGTCTTCGCTTTCTGACCTCGTATTTTAAATCTCCCCCTCTAGAACATCCCGATGGTACTTGGGTCGGTCGGTCTGCTCCCGAGATTGATGTGATCGAGGGTATGTCGAGACCTCAGCAATTTTCCACGTCTCGTCGCGTTCGCTGACTCTTCTTTCTCTTTCTTTCTAGCCCAAACCAACGCCGAAAAGAGAATCGGAGAAGTTTCGCTGTCTGTCCAATGGGCGCCATTTAACCCGAGATATGAATGGGACAAGTATGTAGCTCCTTTCTGGTAGATTATCAGTCCATCCCTCGCTGATCTCGCTTTCGTCTCGTTTTCTCCAGCGCGACTCACATGGACATCGTGGATCCGGAGCTCGCTTACCTCAACACCTACCAGTGAGTATCGGGTTCCTATTCTCCATTTCATTTCGTCAGCTGATCACCTTCCTTTCGTCTTCGCAGAGGAGGAGTCTACCAAGTGAGCCATGACGCGACCGATTTTTGACCTCCTTCGAACGCCTCTGACTCTCTCTTCCCTCCTCACAGCAATCTGGATCGGTCATCGGAATCACGAATCAAGACTGCTACGAGACTACTAGTACAGGAGCCGAGGGTGGCTGCTTCGCTGTTTACGCTTACGAGTGAGTCTCGATCTCGAATCGCTTCGTTCTTCCTCGAACTCACCTCACCTCACCTCACTTTTTCTCTCTAGATACCAAACTGGATCAGATGGGTACATCAAGTGGTTCAATGACGACGTCCTCTCTTGGACGTACACGGACGGAGGAATGTCTCCCGAATCGTCTGGAGAAGCAATGCTGGGAAATCGACCTATCGCGGAGGAACCCATGGTAAGTTGAGGAACAAAGAAGAATCGAGGTCGACATTCGAGCTTAGGATAGATCTAACTTGTCCCTTCTTTAACAGTACATCCTCTTCAACTTGGCCATCTCTCGAAACTTCGGAGTGAGTACAAGTCTGCGAATGGACGTGCAAACAACGAGCTCGAACTGACGAGCGCGTTTTTTTTCTCTCCTCCTTCAGCCGATCGACATGGAAGGACTCGCAGCTCTCTGGCCTGTGCATATGAGTGTGGATTACGTCAGATTCTACCGTACGTCCATCTCAACTCGTCCCTTTATTCCAATCTCATCGTCGTCGAGGCTGATCTTTCTCTCCTTCCCATCTCCAGAGGACCCGTCTCGAAAGGACATCGGATGCGACCCCGACCACCATCCTACAGCAGCCTACATCGAGAGATACAGAGATGCTTACTTCGACCCCAACATCACCACTGTGAGCTCTCTTTGCTTCTCTCTCTCGCAGCTCTAGACTCGAACCGAACACTGACGCGTCCTCCTCGCCTTTCTCTCCTTTCCTTTCTCAGTGGGACCAGGTAAGACCTCCTTCTCGACCCTCGCTCATACTCTCAACTGACCTTACTCTCTCTCGCTTCTCTTCTAGATGACCAACTCGGCTCCCAAACCAAAGAACAGTCTCGTCGTTCGTCCTCTCTTCTCTTCTCCCTTTCCCCTTCCCGTCTGTCGCGTCTGAAGACTCGTTCGCTGACTCTCCTTTCCCCTCATCTTCCCTCCCAACAGGACGCATGCTAAACGTCGATCTATCTTCTGTAATCTCTCGCCTGCATCTTCCTTCTCTCCCTACTACACTACCTCCAAACTTCTCTTCCTCTTTCGCTCCACGGACACTTCACTTCCTCCCGCTCCTCTGGTTCATCTTGCATACCGAGCCAATCCTACATACACTCTTTTTTAGGATCACTGTTAATCGTGTTCCTTTTTTCCCCTCGCTTAACTCGAACGGACGTTTATTCCCCTTTCCTTTCCCTTCCCGCTCCCTCGACTCTTGCTTTTCTTCTTCTACTCAACCTAGACTAAAATCCCTTTTCTCACTCACTCGCTTTTCTTTCTTTCTTGATCATCATCTTGCATGGCCTCTCTCTCTCCCTCTCTCACTCATCCTCGCTCGAAGAAAAAAAGGCCAGGACGACAGGTCATCAACAGAAGGCAAAGGGGTAAAATAAAACGGAGAGCGAGAGAGCACTACTGATATGTACTTCCGTTTCGCAGTGCGTCAAAAGAAAGAAAGAAAGAAAGAAAGAAAGGTGGGGGGTTTAGGGGGATAAGACGAGAGAGGGAGAGCTAGGGTGAAGAGAAAGGAAGGAAACGTAGAAACTGTTGAGAAAACCCAGGAGAAAGAGGGGAAAACGTTCACGGAAGAAACGAACGAGCAGACCCAAGAAAGGAGAGAAAGTGAGTGAAGAAGGGAAACAGGAGAGAAGGCTCTAAAGTAAGGGGAGGAGAAGGGTAAGGTAAGGGATTTTTGGTTTGGATTTTTTTTAAGGATACACTGGTTTAGAGAACGAGAACGAGAACGACGAGCGAGAGAGAGAGAGAGAGAGAGAGAGAGAGAGAGAGACCCAAGAAAGGAAGAGAGAGAAACAGTCAAACAGAACCCAAGAAAGAAAGAAGAAAACAAACGAGAAAACGAGACCAGACCAAACGAAACAGTTCAAGAAAGAAAGGCCGAACCTAGATAGATCTACACCTCAAACGTTTCCTCGATAGTAGTATACCCCACACTAGTCCTCCTGGTCCCCATCCTCCTCGGTCGTCCCATCGGTCCCGTCGTCATCGTCGTCGCCGTCGCCTTCTGCTGTTGCTGCTGAGGCGAGCCCGTCGCTGTGGTCGACGAGCTCGAAGGACTGAACCCTGATGGGTGAGCCAACCCTGATCCTCCTCCTCCCGCTGAAGGAGGAGGAGGAGGAGCAGGAGGAAGAGACGAAGTCTCCGACGTCGAGGAAGCGGAGGTCGTGAACGCCCAGTGGTTGAAATCTGGCGTCGTCCCACCGATAGCGTTAGAGTTTGAGTTGGAAGAGTAGGTTTGAGCTGGGGAGAAGGATGTTGAAGAGGGAGGACCCGAGAAGAAGGGCATCAACGGGTCGAGAGGGGAGGCGGATCCCGAGGATTGATGAGAGGAGGAGAGGGTGAGGTGTTGTTGTTGGTAGGTTGGGTTGGGAGGGTAGGAGGAAGAGGAAGGGTTGTCGAAAGGGTTGGAGTTGGAGTTGGAGTTGGAAGAAGCTGAGGCTGAGGAGGAGGAAGGGTAGGTTGGGGAGAGAACGGAGGGGACGATGTGTTGAGGAGGAGGAGGAGGTTGATCGTCCTGATCCGAGTAATCCTCATCCGAATCGGATTCATCGTCGTCGCCAAACCCTCCACTGGTAGCTGAACTTCGTCTCCTTCTGAGGTTGTCCGTCGAAGGTCCTGCTGCTCCTCCTCCTCCTCCAGTCGAAGCTCGTCGTCCAGTCTCCTTCGAGGTCGACGCGCCGCCGCCTCCTTGGGCTTTCGCTTGAGCCTTAGCGAGCTTGTTGGCAGCGAAAGCGAGAACGTTCTGCTCTTTCCTCTTGCGTCGCCAGGCTCGTCGAAGGTCTCGGAACTCTGTACGAAATGACCACCAAACCGGCGAAATGAGCGAGCGAGTCAGTTTCCGTTCTTCTCTCCGAACGGAAGGAAAAGAAAGAAAAAACTCACCAGCAGGCGTCCTCTTCTCCCCATGGTTCTGCGTCAAGATATGTTGGTTCAGATGATTCAACGCTGCATCGAGGAAACAAACGAGACCAAAAAGAAATCAGCCTAAGCGAAACAAAGTCTCATCTCGGATCTCCCGAGAACGCGTCCTCGTCCTTTGTTCTCTCTCTCTCCCCTCCCTCCCTCCCTCCCTCTCCTTCCTTCGGTCGATGAAAAAAAGTCGAATTGCACTCACTCCCGTAACCTTTCCCACAATTAGGAGCCAAGCAAGCATACAGTCTCTCCACCTCCTCGTGCTGAGGAACGAAGAAAGGGAAGGGAGGGATAAGGTTCGGTGGTCAGTTCGAGCGTTTCGACGAGGAAGAAAGAACAGCGAGAGAGAGAGAGAGAGAGAGAGAGAGAGAGAGAGAGGAGGGAATGGAGAGAAGGAAGAGAAGAAACGAAACCAAAGAACTCACCTTCCTCCTCGGTCGTTTCGGTCTCCCCGTAACAGGAGAGATGTTGTTATCCTTCTTGGCTGCTGCTGCAGCTGCTGCACTACTTTCAGATCTCGCAAGCGTCCTGAGGGCAATCTTTGATTTGCTGACGGTGGTCCCGGTTCCGTCCTGAGGTTCCGAGGTGAGGAGATGCTGGAAGGCTGCTGCTGTTGCTGGTGGTGGGAGAGGTTGTTGGTGTTGGTGTTGGTGTTGTTGAGTTTCGGAGGGAGGAGGAGGAAGTTGTTGTTGTTGGGGGTGGAAGTAGTGAAGTTGGTGAGAGGGAGGAGGAGGAGGAGGAGGAGGAGGAGGAGCGATTCCGTTGTTGTTCTTGTAGGTTTTGTTGTGACCGAGGGAGGGAGCTGTCGATGGTCTCTCGAGCGGAGTTCCTGCTCCTCCGTTGTAGGACGATGACGAAGAGGGAGTTGATGCAGGGGTAGTGGTCGAGGAGGAGGACGAAGGAACGGGTAGGATCGAGGAAGTGGTGAGGACGGCGTTGGAGGATCTTCGCGAGATAGGAAGAGGAGGAGCAAAGATGGGTTGTTGAAGAGGAAGGTCGGATCCGGAACTCGCGTTGTTGCTGTTGAGGAACGTGGTGTAAGGTGGATGATGAATGAGGTTTCCTGGGGAGATCGACGTCGAGGGAGTCGAAGTCGAATGGGAGGGAGCGGGAGGGTAGAAGAAGTTGGGGATGGTCGAGAAGTCACTCAAGGCCTGGACAACGAGAAGAAGATGAAGATGAAGAAAAAGTGGGCACGAGGGATGGAAAAAGAAAGGAGAGGCGAAACAAGGGATAGGAAGGCGAAAGAACGGACGCGGGGGAGTCAGTTTGAGGGGAGAGAGAGAGAGGGAGGGGTCCTCGACGAGACTCGCTCGCTCGTTCGCCTCCTTTTCCGAGGAGCAGAGGAGAGAAACTCACACTTCCAGGGATCCCATCACTCGTCTGAGGTCTCATCGTCGAACCTCCTGCCATGAGACTGAACATCTGTCCTCCCATCGAAAGCGTTCCTCCTCCTGCCTGATCCCAGAACCCTTGCGACGTCGTGGAACTCGACGGAACCACTCCCATCGACTCCCTCCTCTTCTCCATCGCGTAAGGATGATGAGGCTGCATCCTTGTCGTCTGCTGAGGTCGACCGTTGTACTGCTGCTGCTGAGAGGAATCGAAGTTCTGCGCGAGCGAGGAGGACGAGGGACGACGAGCGACGGAGGACGACGACGGACGCCTCGCCGGGACTGAGACGCGAAGGTTTGGGTTGGTGATGTGAGCGGAGGAAGTAGAAGAAGGGGTGGAGTATTGATGAGGTTGTCCATGTGCTGCTGGTGTGGGAAGGGGAGGCGTGTTTGAAGGGGAGTCGAAAGCCGCCGAATTTTGGTTGTAGAAGTTGTGGGACATCTGCTGGACGAGGTGGGACTCGGAAGCTCGTCGAGTGGAGGTGGAGGTGGGGTCGAAGTTAGAGGTAGGGATATTGGAAGGGTGGTGGTTGGGGTTGTAAGGATCTTGGTTGTAAAAGAGAGGGAGAGAGGAGGAGGAAGGAGGAAGGTCTGGGAAAGAAGGTTGTGTTTGATGAGCTGTAGAGATGCCGTCTGGCGGAGTTGGGTACCTGTTGTTGTCGTACTGTCGAAGGTAGGACGGGTAGGTTTGTTGCAAGGGATGAGGATGGTGAGGATTTGATCCGTTGGACGAAGGCGAGTTGGTTCCATCGTACGGACTGCTCCTTCTCGACTCGTCAACTCCTCCTCCTCCTGGCCCAAAGCTCCCACCACCGTTGAATCTCGACCCACCCTGAGCTTGATAGATGGCTCCTCCTCCTCCTCCTCCTCCTCCTCCCATAACGGATCCTTCCTCCTGATATCCTCCTGGGGAACCGTATACTGCTCCTCCTCTGGACATGGAGATGAGCGTTGCTGCTCCTCCTGCTGTTCCCGGTCTGTCTGTGCTCGCGAACGAGGACGCCGAGGAAGGAGGGTCGAACGAGGATCGATGAGCGAGGATTGAGTTCTGATCGAACGTAGGCAGGGATCCGAAGGCGGTGACGTTGTTTCCTGCTTCGTCGATGAAACCTGACGAGGGACCGAAAGCTGAATCGACGAGTTCCCCAAATCCATCCATCCCTTCGCTCGTCCGTCCGAGACCACCGCCGCCGCCGCCAGAGTCGTGAGAGGAGGAGGAAGGATGGAACGAGTACGGAGATTGGCCTTCCGACTTGGAGAAGATTCCGTGCTGGAGGAGTTGAGGCGAGTTGAGGTCGTAGGAGGGTTGATTTGGGAGGAGCTGGGAGGAGGAGGAGGGATGAGGAGGGAACTCGTTGAGCTCGTTGATGGTCGGAGGTGGACCCGTAGGCTCGTAAGGGCGAGGACTCATTGCGAAGGGAGAGTAGGAGAGAGGGGAAGGAGGGCCTGGTTGGGTGTAGTAAGGATGGGCGGCCGTAGGAGTCTTGAGTCTGGCGAGCTCGGGGTGATGGGGGACGGACGTAGAGCGGGAGGAAGAGGACGAGGTCGAATCCTCCAAGGGGGGAGAAAAAGCGAACGTCCCAAACGACAGAGTCATCAAAATAGGGAGCCCAACGTTCACAGGACCGAGAGGGGAGGAAGGCTGCTCGAGAAGGTGTGCAGGCGAAGGAGGGGAGGGCAGAAGGAGAGTGGGAAGGAAGGAAGGATGAGAGTTGGAGGGAGCGAGAGGTCCGTCCTTTTCTCGTCTTCTCGATCCCCCTTGTGGTTCCCCTTCCCTCCTTTATTGATTTTCGATGTCCTCTGGATGAGCGGTGAATGATTCAATAAAAAACGGTAAGGAAGAAAGATGCAACGGACGAGAAAAAGTATAGAAAAAATGAAGAAGGACAGATAAGAGAGAGAAGAGAGGGAAAAAGCTGCAAGAGAAGTCGAAGATCTGCATCTGGAAGGAAGCGGGAAGCGCGTTAGCCGACCGTTCTAATGAAACAAAGGAGTTGAGTCTCGCAGGCGCAGAAATGCCGAGGCAGGGGTCCCCTCTTTTTTGATGGCGAGATGATGAAAGTCGGAGGGAGGGCTGAAGTCGGAGGGAGGACTGAAAGCGGCGAACCCCAGAGGAAGAGGGAGGAGGAAGAAGAAGGGGAAGGAAGACGAGGAAAAGTGATTCACCTTCGTTTGTTGGAATCCATGGTGGAGAGAGCTGGTATAGGTCGTAGGAGTTTGTTTCGTCGGCGTCGTTGACTGAGGATGGAAAGATCTGCAAATATGAGAAGAAGCGAAAAAAAAGAAAGGAGAAAGGAGAGAGAGATGGAGATCAGCTGAGGGCGCTTCGGAAGAGGAGAGATGGAACGAGAGATGACGGACGACGCACCTTGAGGAGCCGTAAGATGAGAACGAGAAGCTGGTTGAAGATGAGATGGTAGAGAATGCTGGCTTGTAGGAGTCGGTCTGTAAAAGAGAGACGGAGGCAGGTTAGTTTTTCTGGACTGATACCTACGACGCGTCCCTTCCCTTCCCCTCCCCGTCTCGGCCGCTTGACAGGCCGTGCGAAAAAGAGAGAAACAAGCGCTCACCGACGAAAATCTAGTTGAGGTATCCTCTGCACTTGGGAGATCCACAGAGGCACACGATCTGGAAGACGACGAGGAAGGAAGGAAGGGATGGTAAGTCGGGTTGTTTGACCAAAGGAAGAGAAGAGAAGAAGAGCGAAGGGGAAGATCAGCGACTCGCCTTTTCCTGCTCGATAGGGAAATGGTAATCATAGGTGATCTCGTCTCCTGCTTCGATGTTGGTCTTTGCGTAGATGACGATCTTCTTCTGCAGAAGGGGTCGGAACGAAAAGAAAAGTAAAGGAACGGGGAGGTCAGTTTGGAGAAGGGAGGACCGACGGGAGAACGCGCGAGCGAGCAAAAGAAAAAGAGATAAACGAACCTCTCCGTTGATAGTGATGATCTTGGCAGTGCAGTTGGGAGAGCAGCAGTGATTGATGAGACGTCTGAGAGGGAAAGGGAAAGGGAAGGGAAGAGAAAGGAGGGAGAGCGTGAGTTTCAAACTCGTTGCAGAACGCGACGCGATGAGCTCGAGAGATAGACGAAAAGAAAAACTTGCTCACCCGAGGTTACCCTTCTTTGTCGCATCCACCACACTCTCGTCGTCGATCCTGAACAGGTAACTGCTCCCAATCCCAATCCTCTCGTAGTACTTCTCCCTCTTGTCTGCCACCGCCGCTCGAATCACCTCCCCGACGTACTCGATCACCATGTCCAACGCCGGAATATGCTCCATCGCGTAGAGTCCCCAATCGTGGATCGGAGACTTGGCAAACTTGAGCTGCTTCTTCCTCGTTCGAAGCTGGTTGAACTTGAGCATGTCCGTCTCGGACGCGTTCGCCTTCTTGTGCTGCTCCATTCCTTGGACGAGACGACGGGTGTTAACTCGATTGGAACGACCGGAAGCGACTGCTTTGGCTGGAGGAGCGGATGAGTTGGGATTGGCGCCGGGAGGGAGGGTGCTGGAGGAGGGATCGAGGTGGTTGGAGGAGGAAGAAGGATCCTGGTCGGCGACGGCTTTGTTTCGTTGAGGGAGGTACTTCGCTTTCTCTGCCTCCGAGACCTTGACGTAGCCTTCCGTTCGGATGCACGTAGGCGGGACTATAGCTTTCCTTTGCTCCTCGGTAAGGGGAGTGATGTAGGCGTCGTCCTCGTGGGGGATGGTCATCCTCCTCCTGGGTTCAACTCTTTCTTCCTCGTCTCCCTCTAGATCGACTTCCGCATCGGCGAGTTCGAGAGCGAGCTCGTCTCTTTGAGCCTTCTCGCAGGCAAGTCGGAGGAGGTAGAGATCCTCGAGGTCCTCGACGATTCCGAGCTCGATAGGATCCGGGTTTCCGATTATTCGAGGAGGACGGACGACGACGGGAGGAGGAGGAGGAGGACTTGGAGAGCGTTCCTGGACGTCTGGGACGACTGACTTCTCCTTCTTTGACTTCGAAGCCTTTGGAGTTTTGGAAGAAGCTCCTTTCGGAGTAGGAAGAGTGGTCGACGGAGGTGCAGGGTCGACCGATTCGGAACGAGAGACTTGAGCGGCTTCGACATCGACCGACGCGCTTCGAGAGGGATGCTCCTGCTGCTGCTTCTCCTCCTGGACGGGAGCGACGACGACAGGTACTGGTTCTGATGCTGGCACTGATTCTTCGAGTTTGGGCTTCTTCGAGACGCGAGGCTTGGCTTTGGGTCGATCCTTCTTAGCGACCGTCGTCGGTTCCGGTTTCGAGATCTCCTCCTCTCCTTCGCTGTCGGTGAAGTCGACTGCCTTTCGGGACTTCTTCGGACTGGTGACCGTCGAAGAAAGAGGAAGAGCCATGATGGCTTCGTCGATATCGAGGTCGAGTTCCTCCTCTCCGGAGGAGTGAGGTGGTGAAGCTCGAACGGGACGAGAGGGTTCTTTCTCCTTCTCCTGTTCCTCTTTAGATTCCGTTGCGATGACCTGCTGTCCTTCCTCGGGCTCGGGAGTAAAGTCTCGGTCGAGAACGACCTTGGGCTTCTTCGACTTCGACTTGAGGGGTTTCGACGATGCCTTTAAGCTGGGTTTGTCGGAGGGAGGGAGACCGTTGACGAGATCCTCGAGGTCGTTGGTTTCCTCGGCTTCGACGACGACATTCTTGGACTTCCTGGCCTTCTTCGCTGGTGGAGGAGCGTCTGAGGCGACCTTGGGGTGACCGTTCGCCTTTTTCGATGGAGGAGGAGGGGCGTCTTCGTCCGAGAAGTCGCGGTTGGGCTTCGACGAGTTTGGGAGAGGAGGTTTGGCGGCCTTGGTGCTCGACGACTTTGCTCCCGACTTCTTCTTGAAGGACAGGCTCGTCGAAACCTTCTCCGAAGCTTCCTCGACTCCTGAAGACTCTCGGTCCTTCTTTGGAGACGAAGACGACGTCGACGTCTCTCCTCGTCTCGCCTCTTCGACGAGTCCCTCGACAGCGGGTCCGACGGTCTTCGATTGGTGATCCTTCACGCAGACTTGAGCAAGATCCTTACCGATGATGTCCTGAGCTTTCTGGACGACCTGCTGAGGAGACTCCTTGGGAGCGACGAGAGCGTCCTTGATCATGAGGGTGAGACGGTGATTTTGGATCGAAGAGGAACCGAGGAGGAGGCCAGCACGTTGAGCAGCAGAGGAGGAGTAGGGAGAGAAGGTGATGTACCAGCCGGCAGAGTCGACCATGACCTGATAGGAGACGAGATGATGGGAGTCAGCCAGCAAGAAAAGAGGATAAGGAAAGAACGCGTCGACAAACTCACCTCCTCGAAGTTGGACGCCGAGAAGTGTTCCTTGACGTGCTTGATCTCCACTCTCCCGTTCAGAGGCAAGCTCGTCTGTGAGATGAAGATGTACGGCTGCCCGTTCCCGGTCAACTTCTTCCTCGTCTCCTCTTCACTCTGCAGATCCAGCTTCGGAATCGACGATGACTTCCCCTTCTGCGTCGACTCTCTCGCATCCTTCCCAATGTTCCCACGCCTCCCAACGTGGGCGTATCCACCTCGATCCTGCTCGTCGTCCCACCTCGACCTCGATCTCGAAGGCGTCCAGTGGTCTCCGTCGACGTCGTCTCGCCTCGAGATCGACGAGTGACTCGACCTCCTCGGATCCTCGTCCGGCACTCGCGATGAAAGTCCTGCGAGTCCTGATGCTGATGATATCGATGTTCTTGAGGAGGAGGCGTGCCTTGAGTCGTTCTCCATCGACGTGTCGTGGGCCGGGGACGGCAGCATCGAGGAAGCTGGGAAGGGATCCGCCGAGAAGGTTGAAGGGGACGATGTCGACCCGAAAGAAGCACGAGAGTGGGTAGAGGTTGACTGAGCGGTGGGTGGTCGGTAGGCGAGAGATCCTCGAGGTCCTATAGGGAGGACTTTGGGAGCGAAGGGAGGGGGAGGGCCGGCTGGGGGAGGACGAGCGGGAACGGAAGAAGGAGGAGGATGGGCAGATGCTCGATAGGCCAAGGAGATTTTCTCTGAAACGGTGAGATTCGCCTTTGTTGATTGAAGAGGTAGGGGTGAGAGGGAAGAGGCTGGGAGAGAAGGAGGAGCGAGGGAAGGAGGAGGTGGAGGAGGAATCGATGCTGAGGGGAGTTGATGGCGATGCAGCGAGGTAGGAGGGAGATGTGATGAGGAAGGTGTCGAAGAGGGAGGTCGTGATGAGCTGGGTGTTGGTGCTGGCAAAGGAGGGGCTTTGGGTTTCGACGAAGGTCTCCTCTTCTCGAGCTCGTCCGCGACCGCTCGCTTGACAAGCTGACCCTCCCCGTCGAGGACGACGATAACCTTCTCTCCTTGGCTGGAGTTGGAGCTCATGGCCACTTTCATCCCACCGCACCTTTTCGCGACCTCCCTCGCGACGTCGTGTCCAGTTCCGTTCCCAGCTCGAGCTCGAATGAACTTGATCCAGCAGATTCCTGAGGGTTGAAGAAAGGGAGGAGAGAAGAGAGAAAGATCAGCTCTATATTATGCTCATCGAGTATAATGGAATTCGGAAGAGGTGACGAGAAGGAAGGGAAAGCAGCGCGACTGACCTAGCGACATCCCAGTCAGAGGATCGGTCTTGAGCTGACACTCCTCCACGACCCCGTAAGAGCTGAAGAACCGTTGGATCTGATCCGACGTCGTCAACGGCGCAAGTCGAGTGACGAGAACGGCTGCTGCTGGTTCAGGAGGAGGAGGTGCTGTGGAGTTTTCGTCCCACTGAGCGACGAAAGACGAGAAGGAGGAGGAGGAGGTTGGGTGAGCTTCCCTTCTCCTTCGGCTCTCGTCCCAGCTCGAAGACAGTCAAGGACTCGACAAACGAGAGAAGACCGAACTCACATCATACACCACTGAGTTGAAGCTAGCTCTCACTCTCATGGACCCTGCTCCCTTTTCCCTCGTGTACTTGCTGAGCTTCAATCTCGGATCCGTCTTTTCGATTCCCCTCGGATCCTTCCCGTCGACCAGGTCTCCTTCCCAGAGGCAGTCGGCTTCGGTGAACTTCCCATCGTCCTTCGTCTTCTGACCCTTGGGGAAGACGATCTTGAAGTCCCTTTCGCGTTGCTTGCGAGGAGGTGGGCTGGGTGACCTCGTCGGGAGGGAAGGTGGAGGAGGTAAGGGAGGAGGAGCTGATTGAGGAGAGTGACGAGAGTGACGATGATTCGTCGAGGATATCGAAGAGGATCCGTTCTGGAGGTGAGGAGGAAGGCCTCGAGAGATGGAGGAAGACGATCCTGAGCTCAATCTCGACGATCTCGACGGAGGCGACTTCGGCGGTTTCGAGCTGGGAGGAGGAGGAGGAGGAGGAGGAGGAGGTTCCGACTCGGGAGGAGGGGGCGAAGGCCGAAGGAAGCGAGATGGAAGCCCGTTGCTCCGATAGAGGGATGTGGGAGTGGGTAGAGGGGGTGAGGGAGGTCTGGGGCTAGCTGGAGGAGGCGCAGGGGGAGGTGGTTTTGAAGTGGGAGGAGGAGGAGGAGGAGGAGGAGGAGGTGGTGTTGGAGGAGGAGGAGGAGTGAAGGATGAGTACTCGATCGGAGGCGGTGGACCGCCTGGAGGATACGATGAGGAAGCGTAGTTTGGGTCGAGATGAGGAGGAGGGTAAGTTGAAGTAGGGTAGGAAGGGTGATGAGTTCCCCAAGGATGGGCTGGAGGAGGCGGAGGAGCAGGGTTTGGCTGGTAAGGCGGATAGGCTGTTTGTTGATAGTCGACTTGACCGTTCCATCCTGAAGGACCGGGCTGGGGAGGAGGAAATGTCGATGCTGCTGGGTCTACAGCGTAGCTCCAACCGTTGGCCTCCTGGACATATCCGTTCGAGGAAGGTTGAAGCAGCTGAGGAACGGGAGCTCCTCCATCCGGTTGATAGACTCCCTGGACTCCGTAAGACGCCGAGGCTCCGTTCTGGTATGCTACTGGCTGGCCTGCTCCTCCGTAAGATCCGTTCGAAGGAGGGAATCTGGGGGTGTGAGGTCCTCGGTATGGTGCTGAGTTCTTTGGACCGGAAGGGAGACCTTTCGCTGGACGTCCCGAGGTCGAAGCTGAGCTCGTTCGGTAGCCACTACCCGACATTCAGGATTGAACTGTAGAGAAGGGAGGAAGGGGAGGCTGCAGAAGGGCGAGGAAGGAGCAAAAATGAGGGAGATGGAAGCAAAGAGGGAGACGAAGAGGAAGGAGAAGGGAGGAGGGAGTCGCGTGAAGGAGAAGGTCAGAACGAAGCTCGCTCATTGAGACGACCTCTTCGACCCCAGGGAGTGAAAAACTGATCTACTCACCGACTATAGAGTCCTCTTTACGTCTCTGAGCTCCTCTAGGATGAACTGGGATTCGAGTGGGAAGGGGATGATCGTGGATGGAAGAGAAAGAAAGGAGGAGCCCGTTCTCGCCCTCTTCATTTCGATTCCCTCTTTCAAAGAGGTCGTGTCTCTTTCAGCTCTCACCTTTCACTCCCTCCCTTTCCCTCCCCTCTTCCCATCCCTTCCTTTCTCCTGCTATGGCTACTCGTCAGGGAGACCGAGCACCTCGAGTCAAGAACAGGGCGGCCGCGGCGGTTCAAGTAAGTCGGGCGCGAGCTCAAAGGAGGAGAAGGAGCGGAAGGAGGAAGGGCTCTGAACGAACGCTGATCCATCTTTGCCTTTGCATCCTCACTCCAGATCACCGCGGAGCAACTCCTTCGAGAGGTAAGCATACATTCCTATAGTACTTGCTCGTTTCCTTGAACTGATCCCTTTCTTTGCTGCTACGATAGGCTCAAGAGCGTCAAGAGACTTCATTCAAAGCGCCGAAACAGCGAGTGGAGGATCTCGAGGAACTCAACGAGTACAGAGGAAGGAAGAGAAAGGAATTCGAGGACCGGATTAGGTACTCGAGGTCGAGCGTGAGTATTTCTCTCATTCTTCTTGACTCGAGATGGCCTAGGGAAGCAGAAGGAGGCGAGAGAGAGAAGGCAGAAGGGAGAAAGCTCACCTTCGTTGCGATGTCCCCTTCCCTCCCCCTCCTTCTTTCCCTAGATCCACGAATGGAGACGATACGCTACTTGGGAGGCCAGTCAAGGAGAGTTTGATCGGTAAGTACTCTATCTTTCATCCAGTCTTCAAGCTCAAGCTGACCTGTCCACCTTCCCACAGAGCTCGATCCGTCTTCGAGCGAGCTCTCGATGTCAACCCGGCAGATGTCCTCCTCTGGCTCCAGTACTGTGAAACCGTACGTCTTCCGACCTCTCTTGGAAGGATCAGCTCGTGCTCTCTCAACCCCGGATGCTGATCTCTATCACGTCCCTCTGAGCAGGAACTCAAAGCTCGAAACATCCAACACGCCCGAAACCTCTACGACCGAGCCGTCACCCTCCTTCCTCGAGTCGACCAGATGTGGCTCAAGTTCGTCTACCTCGAGGAGCTTCTCCAGAACATCGCAGGAGCGAGACAGGTCTTCGAGAGGTGGATGAAGTGGGAGCCTGATGACAAGGGTCAGTCCAAGTCCACCACCTCCCTTCCCTTCCTTCCTTTCGAGCTCTCGACTTGCTCTCGCGTTGAGCTCGTCCGCTGCTGTTCTAGAAATCGCTGCTGATTCGGCGCCTCTTCATCTCCTTGGATCAACAGCTTGGCAGGCATACATCAAGGTTTGCCTACCACTGCCTCGCGACCTCTTTTCGCGAATGACCGTTCGAACTGAGCTGACCTTCTCCATCCCTCCTTTCTCCCTCTCTTCTTTCAGCTCGAGCTTCGGTACAACGAGTTCGACCGAGCTTCGATGATCTACGAGCGATGGATTGGAACGCGTCCCGAACCCAAAAACTGGATCGTTTGGTCTCGGTACGAGGAGGATCGAGGCAAGCCTGGTGAGCACACCCTTCTTCCCTCCCATTCAGCCCAATCCTACGCGCCCTGGTCCACGACGATGTTGAGTAGAGCTGACAACTCCTCCTTCTTGTTTAAATCACGTTTCCAGACAAGGCTCGTGAGGTTTTCCAGACCGCGTTGGAGTTCTTTGGAGATTCGGAGGAGGAGGTCGAGAAGGCTCAGTCGGTGTTCGCTGCTTTCGCCAAGATGGAGACTCGTCTGAAGGAGTACGAGCGAGCTAGGGTTATCTACAAGGTGAGCTCCGATTCCATCTTCACCAAACCTTCGCGCATGCTCGGCTTCCGGTCGCGTCACTGGGCTGATCTCGTCTTTCCTTCCCTTTCGCTTCGTGCAGTTCGCCCTCTCCCGTCTTCCTCGATCAAAATCCGCCGCTCTCTACTCCTCCTTCACCAAGTTCGAGAAGCAGCACGGAACACGATCTGGAGTCGAGAGCACCGTGTTGGGAAAGCGAAGGATCCAGTACGAGGAGGAGTTGAGCCACGACGCGAACAACTACGTTCGTACCCAACCTCCCTTCCTTTCACCTTGCCATCTCTTTAGCCGTGACGAAAAGCTGACTCTCGAGCTTGCCGTCCTTTGCTTCTCTTACAGGATACCTGGTTCTCGTACGCTCGTCTGGAGGAGGATGCTTACCGTGCATCTCGCGAGGATGGAGAGGCGTCGGATCCTTCGAAGGTTCGAGATATCTACGAGAGAGGAGTCGCTCAGGTGCCGCCAGGTGGAGAGAAGAGACTGTGGAGGAGATACATCTTCTTGTGGTTGTTCTACGCTGCTTTCGAGGAGGTCGAGACCAAGGTAAGCCCTTTCCTCCCAGCTTCGAGCGTCTCTCTCCCTTCCTGACCACCTTTCTCTTACTTTGCCGGGCTTCAGGACTTTGCTCGAGCTCGTCAAGTCTACAAGGCGGCTATCCAGCTCGTTCCTCATCGATCTTTCACCTTCGCCAAGGTCAGTTTTGAGTCGAGTTTCTTCCAACGAGTCGTACTTCCTCGTCGCTGAACCACTCCCTTTCCCTCGTTTTCTGCCTACAGCTCTGGATCCAATACGCTCACTTCGAGCTTCGCCGGAAGGACGTAGAGGCGGCCAAGAAGATCATGGGTGTCTCGATCGGAATGTGCCCGAAGGAGAAGCTTTTCAAGTCTTACATCGAGCTGAGGACGAAGGTGCGTTCTCCTTCGCCCGTCTCCTTCCTTCCCTTCCTTCGAGCCCGAGCTGACTTTCCTATCCGACCACGATCACTCCTCTCGTTCAGCTCTACGAGTTCGATGACGTCCGAACCATCTACATGAAGTACCTCGAGTTCGACCCTTCCAATACGGCGGCTTGGGTCAAATGGGCTCAACTCGAGGCTGGACTCGGAGATCTGGAACGAGCGAGGCATCTGTTCGATATGGGAACGACGCAGGAGTTGGATATGCCCGAGGTGTTGTGGAAGGTACGTCTTCGATCCTTCCTTGCCTCTTCTTGTCATGTCTCGTCCCTTCGATCTCTTCTTAAACTGACTCACGTCGCTGTGCTCTTCTTCGATCTTTCGCAGGCGTGGATCGACTTCGAGTTCGAGCAGGGAGAAAGGGAGAGGACACGAGCTCTGTACGAGGCTTTGCTCAAGAAGACTGGTCACGTCAAGGTGAGTTTTCAGCAGAATCTCCTTCCCTTTCTCGACGCGTTATCATTTTCCCTCTTCCGTCCGCTGACTCCCCCTCCCCCGCTTCTTCTTCTTTACTCATCCTTCGTTCAGGTCTGGAACGCCTACGCTCTCTTCGAGGTTCAACCCATGTCCATCACCGACGAGGAAGGAGAGGAAGTCGGAGAGGAGGCTGGAGATCCCGAGCTCGCTCGTCAGGTCTTGCAGAAGGGATACGCCGATCTCAAGGCTCGAGGACTCAAGGACGAGGTTAGTCCCAATCCCTTTTTATCTCCATTCTTTCTTCGAGGTCCCTCGTTCGATCAGCATCGAAGCGAGCGACGAAGAGAAGCTAACCTCGTTCCCTCCCTTCTCTTCTTTTCGCCGTGTCGTTCCAGCGTGTGGTGCTGCTGGAGGCTTGGAAGGAGTTCGAGCAGTTCCATGGAACTCCCGAGGATCTGGCAAAGGTGACGGAGATGATGCCGAGGGTTGTGAAGAAGTGGAGGAAGCTCGAGGATGGATCGGGAGCTTTGGAGGAATGTGAGTTGAACGTTTCGCTCTGGTCTCTCTCGTGCTTCGCCCCCTTTCGTCTGTCTCCCGATGCTGACGACGTCGGTATCTATCTTCTTTGCTCGCATCAGACTGGGACATGATCTTCGCGGACGACGAACGCGAAGCCAACCCCACCAACTTTAAGTTCGTTCCACTTTCCTCCTCTTCTCCTTCTACCTCCTTTCGAGCAACCTTACTGACCTTTATCTTTGCTTCTTTCCTCAGACTTCTCCAGATGGCTCACGCTTGGAAGCAGGCTCAGGCTGCTGCCGGAGGAGGAGGAGGACTGCTCGACCAGGACGACAGCGACGACGACGATTCAGAAGAGGAGGAGGAGGAGGAGGGAGAGGGCGAGACGAAGGAGGCTGAGATGGAGGAGTAGGCTTAGGTTTTGGTTTATTTGGCATCTATCGATCTTGTATCAACGGTTTTATTCAAGAAAATCCATTCGACATCGGCGAGCGAAAAGCAAAAGAAAGAAGTCGCGAACTCGCTGAAATCACTCGTCTCCTCCATCTTCGACCCCTACCCTCCCGTGCTTCCTTTCCTTCTCCCTTCCCGTTCTGAGTACAAATATGACGAGCACTTCCACCAAGTGAGTTGCTCGCTTCTCTGGGTCCTACTCGGATCGTCATCCCGCTTCCTTCGAAGGTCTCGCTTCGAGGAGGAAGAAACGATCGAGCTCACCACCCCACCTCTCTCCTTCCCTTCCCCCCCCCTTCGTCTCTTTGCCACCCAACCGCCATCCTAGACGCTCTCTCTCCGAAGTGATGTCCCCACCTCAACGAACACCTACGAAACCTTCCTCCACTGCCATCATCGATCTCGATTCTTCCTCTCCAGCTCAACCCTCCGCTTCAACATCCAAAGCACCTCTCCTTCCCTCCCTCCCACCTCACCCAAACTCCCCATCCTGGTCAACCTCCAACCCTCTGGGATCACCAGCGAGCAACCTTCGTCCTCGAGCTCAACCGATCTACACTTCCCCTTCCTGTCGCTCAGCGCTCTCTCCCAAGAAGGCACACCCTTTCCACCAGTCTCCGATCCACCCTTCCTTCCTCGACAAGGGCAAGCAACCGGACTTCACGAGCAGGAGAGGGGAGAGGATCGCTGGAGGAGAGAGTCTGGTGTACCCTCTTCACAGTCCTGGTCCTCCTTCGCCGCTGAAGAAGAGCGAGGGAGGTGGAGCTGGGAGGAAGAGGTTCAAGCCGAGGGAGGAGGTGAGGGAGGAGGAACAGGTCTCGAACGAGAAGGAGAACGTCCCTGCAACCGTGTCAGCAACGGAAAGGGCGGCCACTCCGAGGGTGGTGATCGGGAAGGGGAAGGGGAAGGAGACGATGAAGGAGTTTACGTTGAAGGACGAGGAGTTGCTGGGAGGGAAGAAGCCGCCGATGGTTGTTTACTCGAGGTGTAAAGACGAGGTGGATGAGCTCGTTGGGTGTTTGAAAGGGTAATTGCTCGTCTTTGCCTCTTCTTGGAGGATCCCTGTCGTATCTGGAACCTTAGCTTGACTGACTAGTTCCTCCTCGCTTGTTTCAGACCTCTCTCGTTCGACATGGTGCGTCGCTCTCTCGCCGTCTCTTCCCTCCTCCTGCTCATTCCTTCTGGCCTCTTCGCCTTCTTCTCTCTCGTTCTTCACTTCAGGAATGGCCAATCTCCCGTCGGAAAGGCCAAGAATGCAAAACAGCTCTCATCCAGATCGGCGACTCCAGGATCATCGTCCTCTGTCAGATCAGTTCGATGTTCTACCGGATTCCTCCCAAGCTCCTCAAGATCCTACTGGATCCGAAAGTCATCAAGCTCGGAGTCAACATCAGAGGAGACGCTTTGAAGCTGAGAAGGGACTTTGGCCACAAGATGAGGGGATTCCTGGAGGTGAGCTTTTGAGTCGGACGAGGACGTGTCGCGTCGAGTCGGAGTTTTGGTGTCGGTGTTGAACACGTAACAGATGAGGGACGATGAGCTGACGGCATCGCTCCCTTTACTATCTGCACCCAGGTCTCTCACATGGCTCGAAGTCTGGATCCTCTTTCCACTGGTCCAGGGAAAGCTGTTCGTCGTTCTCTCTTCCTCTTCTTTCTCCCTCCCTCTCCCTCCCTCAATATTCCACCATCTCACCAACTTTTTTTTACCTCCCACTATGCTCTCATTTTTTCAACCCTTCCCAGATCATCTCCCTCCAAAACCTCACAGCTCATTACCTCCTTCGACACCTTCCCAAACCCGCCCTTCGAACAGGAGACTGGACCGCCGCTCTCAGCACAGAAGCCGTCGTCTACGCTGCAGCAGATGTCCTTTCGGCTCTGTTCATCTTTCACAAGCTCGTCGCAATCATGACGAAAGACGAAGAGGAGAACGAGGAAGGGTGGGAAGGGCCGAGAGGCTTGGAGGAGAGGAGGATGGGTTGGAGTGGAGATTTGGTCAGGGAAGAGGAGGAGGAGAAGGAGAGAGAGAAGGGGAGGGTGAGGCTGGAGAAGGAATGAATGTGAGTATGTGGGTCGGTGGTGGTGGTGGCGGGACGACGCGTCTCGATTTCGCTTTACTTTGGTCCCTTCGATGTCGTCTTGTCGAACGATTGTCTTCAAGTTAGGTGTTGTATTGCGCGGTAGATATTCTATGCCGAAGCCTGATCTGTAGCTTCCAGGGAGATCCGGACAAGAAAATCCGAGAACGGGTCCGTGCGAGCACGACAACTTGCTCGTCCTGAAATCTAACTTTTCTGAATCTCTGTATCTTTGTGCAGGGGTTACAACTCAGGAAGTGAAGCTCCCGCTGATCCGAGTTATTTGCTTATTGCAATCTAAACCTAAACACTCCCTCCTCGCTTGTCGATGTAGGGGAATTTATGGCTTGCCCGAAGGGCTCTCTTTTCTTTCCTTGTTGCAGCACGAGAACAGTTGTCGCACGTCCTCCTCATTCCACGGGGAAACGAGGAAGTAGAAGAGGGAAGAGGGAGGAAGGGACGAGGTGAGCGTCGCGTTCCCGCTCGACAGAGCCTCCCTCCCTTCTTTCTTTCTTTCTTACAACGATCGCTAAACTGACCTCGCTCTCTATTTTTCTTTCCCGCCAATGCATCAACGGATGGCGATCTTGAAGAAGTGAAATTGAAACCCTCATAGCGTATCATTCAAGTTTTAGTTAGATACGACGACCCTCTCTCCCTCCCTCTCCCTCTCCCTCTGCTTCTCGTTCGGAATCCAGCGAAACGAAGATCTACTCCTCAGGCTCCAGCTCTCCGAAAGGCCTCGAACGGAAATACGACTCGTCGAACTGCACGGGCGTACGAGAGGAAAGGAAGGGAAGGGTCAGCTCGAGTTCGATTCACGCGGACAGACTTCTTCGCGAGTGGGAGTTTGGGAGAGAGAGGATGGGAAGGAAGAACTCACCCAATGCAAACGAATGTAACCATCCTCTCCTCCCGACGCGAACGACTTTCCAGAAGGGTGAACGGCGACGGTGTTCAGGGGACCGCTGAAAGTCACGAATGAAGAGAGAAGGTCGTTAGTTTCCTTTCATTGAGACGCGTCGAAGCGGTCCTCAAGCAAGTCCTACTCCAGCGTTTACTGCTCGAGATGAGGGGAAAGGTAAGAAAGGGAGACTAAAGTACTCACAAATGACCTCTAACTCGGCCAACCTCCTCCTCCAGCACGCGATGCCAGAATCGAGCCTCGAACTTTCCCTGTCGCTGCGAAGTGGTCGTGACGGACATAGCGTCCTGTCCTCCTCCAAGAATGACCTGAATCACGTCGGAACCAAGCAAGAAAGGTGAAGGAAGAGGTCAGCGAACTGAGAGTGAAAGGGAAGGAAGGAGAGGAGAGGAGAATCGCGGTCGCGCGAGGGAAGTAGGTGAAGTCTGTGGATGAATAGAAAGACTCACGTAAGGTCGTCCGGGTGTGATGGATGCAGAGTTGAGAGGAGTGTTGGTAGGGAAGGTTTTGAGGACCATCAGGTCGTCGGTTCGGTGGAGCTGAAGGAGGAAGAAGGAAGCGTACGAAAAGTCAGCTTCGGCTCGAGCTCGTCTCGTCTCGTCTTCCTTTCCCTTTCCCTCCCTTCGTCCCTTTACCTCCAGCCTCTCCCTCCTCCCCAAGTGTAGATCTAGGCTCACCCTCGCGCTCTTATCCTTCGAGCTCGTCACGAAGTAAGTTCCATCCTGGCTGAGCTGAATATCCGTGACCTGACCCGAGTGAGCCTTCTCGTTCCCCATGATCTCCTCTCCGGTCTTGGCGTCGAAGATGGCGACCTTTCCGGATTCGTGGCCTGTGAGGATGGTTTGGGAGAGAGGAGCGAAGGCGGCGACGGTGGCTTTGGAGCCAATGGGGTTGAATTCGAGGATGGGGTCGGAGGGCTCTGGATTTGGAGGGAAAGGAGGTGTGGGAAAGCGAAACGGTGGGTTGGACGGGTGGAGGTGGACGTGGCAATGGAGAGAACGAGGTGGATAGGGCAAGAAGATGTGGAGGCGAGATCGTGATCAGACGAGAGAAAGGGGAAGGGAGGAGGGGGAAGAAGGGAAGGGAGGGAGAGCTTTGAACGAACGATCTGTCGGGGACGACCTGTTAACCTCGTGCACCCTGACGGCTCCCTGGTATCCTGAACGCTGCTCGGTGATGGAAAGGAAGAGAGTATCGTCCTCGCTGAAAAGTTACGAAAAACAGGAAGGAGGGAGGAAGGAAAAAGTCAGCTCGAGCTCGAGCTCCTCGCGAAACCCTCCTCCTTCCCTTCCCGTTCTTCACTCCAAGTGGCGACGGCAGACTCACTTCCAAGCGACTCGCTTCACAGCCGTAGGGAACTCCCAAGTGTAGAGACACTTTCCAGTGGCGACCTGCCACAGCTTCATCGTGTTGTCGGCCGAGGCTGAGAGAAGGAACTCTGACTTCGAGTCGACCGCGATCGACCAGATGGTTCCGTTGTGACCGTTGTACGTTCCGAGTCGCTCTCCGTTGTGCGAGTACCTGAAGAGCAGAGATGGGAGATGGAAGAAGAGAATGAGCTCGTGTTCTAGTGATAGCTTGAAGCGTGAGAGGCGAGAACGAACCAAGCGTTGATGACATGGTCCTTCGAGCAGGAGAAGAGAAGGTCACCATCCGCGTTGTAGACGACCTGAGTGAGGGATCGCTCGTGGCCTGGGAGATTCAACAAGATGGAGGTCAGCTTGGAGCTTCCATACGGGCTGGGGAGGCGATAGACGGGGATGAAGCTCACCTTGGAGAAGAATAGGTCGCTGAAGAAGGAGAACAACGAAATGAGCTCTTCTCTTCCTCGTACGAGCTCGCTCTCTCGCCATCCTCTCACACCCAAGATCCAGCACTCACCATTTTGGTATGGAAGGGGGGAGGAGCTTGTAGAGAAGCTAGAGAAAGTGAGAACGGAAGAGGAGGAGCAGAGGCGGCGTGGCGGTTTGAAGAGAGAAGCAGGGAGGAGTCTGGGTGGGTCGAACTTTTCAATTTCAGGGCTCTCGCTGCGAGAGAGCTGAAAGAAGGAGAGAGGGAGGAAGCAAGATCGTCTCCCACAAACCACCACCATCGAACTCCGTCTATACCTCCTGCAGCATGTCTCGACCTTCTCTCCTCCCCTTCCTGCTCAAATCTGCCAAAGGAAAAGCTCCCCTTCGACTGCTCGCCTGCTCTCCTTCCCTTTCCCCATCGACCTCGTCCTCCCTTCACCTCCTTCGATCCTCCTCCTCGACCTCAACCACAGCTCCCTCCCTCGACTCCTCAGCATCCTCCAGATCGATAACACCTCGGAGTGGAGATGTTGCGGTTCCCGCTTCAAACCCTTCGTCTCACTTTGTGCCAGCCAAACCCAAGGCGTGGAAACACCCAGTGAGATTGAACGTGTCCGAGACCTTGAGGCCTCTCCCGAATATCATGGTAAGTAGACTTCGTATCTTCCAAGGTGGACATAGAGATCGAGAAAGCATTGAACTGATATGCTCTCCTCTTGTCGCTCGATCTCTACACAGACTCAAAAGTACCAACGTCCGTCCATCCCTTCTCCCTCGACTTCCCTCTCCTTCCTTCCCACCTCTTCCCTTTCCTTCCTCCTGACTTCCTTGCAATCCTTCTTTTCCGTCCCTCCCAGTCATCGCTGCCTTCGTCATCTCCGGAATTCTCTGCACAGCCTTCATGGTTCACGTCACCAACGAGGAGAAGCTCACCTCGTCCGTCTTCCGTCAAGTGATGTTCGTCCTCCGAAACTCGGACAAGGTCAAGGAGGTCTTGGGAGAGGGAATCAGGTTGGAGAGTACGTGGTGGACGGGCGGAGATCCTCGTATTGAAGGGACGGTGAGTGCTAGACCTTTTCGATCGTGGTGGTTGAAGTCAAGAAGACGGGGCGAGGGAGAGAGAGGGCTGAGGGAGGGAGGGTAGGATGGTGAGCTCGAACGATTTCGGGCGAAGCTGACCTTCTTCTTCGTCTTCTTTGTCTGAATAATGCAGGTCAACGTCCTGAAGGGAAAGGCCGATCTCTCGTTCCGTATCAAGGGACTCAACAATACCGGACGAGTTTATTTCACCTCGATTCGGTGAGTTCTCCCCTCACTCGACTCGCGTCGTCCTTTATCTCCCTCGCTTCCCTCTCTCCGCTCTCCCAATCACCAACTTCTCTCCCACCTCCCTGCTAACTCTTCTTCTCTCCTCCTCTCTCCTTCTCTATCCTTCCTCCCTCGCTCCTCGCTTCCCCAGACCCACCAAACACTCCGCCTTCCAGGTCCTGCGTTTCAAGCTCCTGACGGACGACGGTCAGACCACCGAGCTCGTGGAGGAGATGCGAGGGAAGGGGTACGATACCAGTCTGTCGGAGCAGCTCGAGAAGATGAAGTATCTGTCGGAGAAGCCGGCGGGGCAGTAGTTCGACCGGCACGGACGCGACGTTTCTTTTTCGACGGATCACTCGAATGGAAATGCATGTTCACAACCTCTCTTCTTTTCGACTGGCAGGGAGAGAATCTGAGGAGCGACTACGACAAGGAGAGGGGACCGTTTGGGAGTGAGAAGCTAGAGCTCAGCTGACGCAAATTATCGCGGCGAGTTTGGGCGAGCTTCGCTTTGCTCGTTCGCTTTTTTCTCAGGGCTGGCCCTTCCACGTTTTACAGATCGCGATTCTCTTCCATGCCACCACGTTGCGTACGTATAAAGCCCCTCTCAGATGTCCTTAGCTCTCAAATAGCCTTCAAATGAACCCTCCATGTGGGTTGAAGAGGTTGACTCCCAACGTCCATCTCGATTCTCTTCGCTCGCCACGATGCTCGCTCTTCCTCAGCTTTTCACCCTCGCCGTCACCGGAATCCTGGCTCTTTCTGGAGTTCAAGCCTATCCCAATCCTGGAACCGTCAAAGGAGCCATCACTGGAGTCCACGACCCTTCTGTCGCGAAAGGAGGAGACGGCACCTACATTCTCGTCTCGACAGGTCGGTTCTCGCTTCGAACGCGCTCTTCCCTCAATCCGATGCTGACGTCTCTTCTTGCTCCTCGTAGTTCAAGGCCTTCCCATCAGAACTTCCACGGACCGAATCGTCAGTTGACCTCTTCCCTGCTCGGTTGAAGTGAGACGCGAGCTAGAAAGATGAGGCGTGCCGGCCCGCTGTTCTCCTCTTTTCCTTTCTTGCTAGACCTGGACGACAGCTGGGACCGTCTTCCCTGCTTCAGCTCCTCTCGCTACCGATGCCTACACTGGAACTTCCAACGGTGACCTATGGGCTCCGTGAGTGTGTCTTTGGTCAACGAGAGGTCGGAGCGTGGAGATTGACGAGTTGTTTTTCTTTTCCAACGACAGCGATATCACTGCGAGTACAAGTATCCATTGCGTAGACGGGCACTCAGAGAAGCTAATTACATATCTATCTACCAGTACGTCAACGGAAAATTCCTTCTCTACTTCTCTGCTTCGACCTTCGGCAGCAAAAACAGCGCGATCTTTCTGGTGAGACGTCTCTCTTTTGATCTTTGTTTCCTGGTATCCGAGCTCGTTTAACACCACACTCATTGATCTTCAGGCTCAATCTCCTACTGGAAGGACCGGAACATGGACATTTTCTGGACTCGTCACGTCTACCACAACCTCCTCGACTTATAACGCGATCGACCCTCATCTTTACATCGAAGGCCCCAACTGGTACCTCACTCTCGGATCTTGGTCGAACGGAATCCAGCTTTTCTCACTCTCTGCATCGACCGGGAAGCTCGCTTCGGGAGCGACCGCGAAGACTATCTCAACTCGAGCTGGAAAAGGCGAGGAGGCATCTTTCCTCATCAAGCAGGGATCGTACTACTACCTCTTCACCTCGTGGGACGCCTGTTGCGCAGGACTTTCTTCAACTTACAACACTCGAGTTGTGAGATCTACATCCATCGGAGGACCCTACGTTGATCAAGCCGGCGTCGCCGCCAACTCAGGAGGAGGAATTCTCGTGCTCGCGTCGCACGGAGCTGTTCGTCGCTCTTTCTTTCTTTCTCCCTTCTCTCCTCTTTTGGTTAGCTCACGTTGGCTCCCTCGTTCATATCGCAGATCATTGGACCAGGAGGAGGATCTCTGCTCGCTGACGCCGATGGGTGGGCTTACTTCTACGTGAGTTCATTCCGCTCTCTTGCGTGCGCGCGTTCGACGAGATTTTCTACGACTTGTTGAAGCTCCTTCTTCTCGGCTCTTTCAGCACTGGTACTCCGCTACTACCTCGTCACTCGGGATCAACCTCCTCAACTTTTCGACCGGGTGGCCCGTCGCGTACTAGGACTTTTCGCTGACAACTTCGAAGCAGCAGTCGGCGGCGAGGAAAGAGAACGAGGATGTCCATGGATTTCGAAGAGGAGGAAGGAGGAGGAAGTAGGAAGCTGGATGGCTATGAGATCGATCGAAGAAATTCCGAAAGGGAAAGTATTCCGATGTGGATCAGAATGATATCGAGAGGATAATGAAAGGAAGCCGAATTCGACGCGTCAAGTTTCTCCTTCAGCCTCTCGGAGCCTTGCGGCTTCAGGACACCCCTACCATGATCAGTGAACTTACATACCAGCCTCTAGCTACAATAGTTTACCCCTGCCTCTCCAACCTGGGAAAGCGAAGGCGTGGGCTGGAGAAAGAGGGAGGGAGACGCGTCGAGTCAACGACGATTGCCCTTGAATTTGATGGGCATGGAGGAAGTTTCGACGCGCGATGACCGTAATAAACGGAAGATATACCCAGCTGGATCCGATCGTGACCTCAAAAATGAAAGCATAGAAAAAGAGTCGGGTTCGAGCGCGTAGGCAACTCTTCGACGAATGCGGAGAGGCGTTCTTGCGATTCCGTCGCAGAGGTCTCTTTCTTTTGGCCGGACAATTTTCCACAACCTTAATCGAACATTGCACTCTCGTGTCTACACTCTGCATCCCCGAAGCTTTTGTTTCTAGTAGAATTGAAAGAAAACCAGAGCTGTTTCGACGCCTTCTCCCCGCTGAAATCAAGGCCCAAAGGTCGAACCTTCCTTCCTTTCATCTCAACCTTGACTCTCTTCCCTCGCCTCTCCTTCTTTTCCTTCTCCTTCTCGCGCTCCTCACGCTCCTTGCACCCTTCCCTTCCGCTTCTTCGTCCCCCTCACTTTCGCTCTCAGCATGTCGACACCAGCAGAACAGCCCGCCTCGCGGAGTCTCGTCGTTCGTCCTCTCCTCCTCCCCCTTCAGCCCTTTGCTTCAAGCTCTCCTTCCTCCCAGAGCTGACCTCTCTTGCCCTGTCTTTTCACCATGGCCAGATTGCGACTGTCGGATTCTACATGGTCGCTGGTATCGTCGTGAGTACTTTTGCTTGTACCCCAGGATGGAAGAGCTCGGGGGGAGGAAAGAAAGCAAAGGAGGAGAGGCGAAGTCTCACGTCGAGCTGGTGCTCTTGCAAGGAGAATCTGACCTCTTCCCTCTCTTCCTGGCTACTTGAACGCGTCTCTAGATGGTCACCGCCAACAAATGGGTCAGTCTTCAACCTTCTAGCTGGTGCAAAGAGCTCTAGTAGAGGAGGAGTCGAGCTGAACCCTGCTTCCCTTTCGTCCCGCACATCCGTCGATCCGTCCTCTTCACCTCCTTCAGGTTCTCGTCAAGACCGCCGTCCCAATCTTCTTCCTCTTCGTTCAGCTCGTTATCGCCGTCATCTGCCTGTGCTTCAGTCATCTCGTAGGAGTCTTCGTGATCCCAAAGTGAGTCCTGTGAAAGAGAAGCGAAGAGGAAGTGAGAGGAGGGAGGAGGAGAGACGTGAGGTCGAAAGCGAGGCGAGCCAGAGCTGACCATCCTTCTCTTCTCTCCTGTCGCATCCAGATTCAACGCTGTTACCGTCAACGCTCTTTGGAAGCTCATTGCCGTCAACGTCATGGGTCTTAGGTAGGTGCTTTGCTCGCTCGGGCTTGAGGAGGAGGGTTGCGGCAGAGAGGAAGGAGACCTCGGAGCTGACCCTGCACGCGTGTCCTCTGCAGCTTCAACAACTTCACCCTCCAATACGTTGATGCCTCTATGTACCAGGTTAGTGAAGCTCTCCATCATCTCTCCCATCTACGAGAGCTCATGCTGATACTTTCTTCGTCTCTGCTTCCAAAACTCAGGTCGCCCGAGGTCTCGTTCTTCCCCTCACCGTCCTCCTCACCTTCATCCTCCAATCTTCGCCGCCGTCCAAAATGGCCGTCATCAGTTGCGGTGTGGTTACGCTCGGATTCTTCATCGGAGTCGGATGGGATCGAATGGGTGGTGGAAACGCTGCTTCTGCTGTCAGCGGGTGAGTCTTTTCCTTCTTCGCTTCAGGCTCGTGAGCTCGAAGCTCGAAGCTCACCTCTTCTCCTTCTTCGCCTTTTTCTTTCGTAGTCTCGGTATCTTCTTCGGAGTCCTCTCTTCTGCTACCACCGCCTGCCACGCCATTGTCATCAAGAAGTCTCTCCCCATCGTCGATGGGTCGGCCATGGATCTCGCTTGGTACTCGAACTTGCTCTCCGCCGTCGTTATGCTCCCTCTGAGTGTTATCGTCGGAGAGGGGCCCAAGATCGTCGCTATGTGGTCGGAACCGGTTGCTTTGGGGAGGTTCATTTGGGGTGGAGCTATCACTGTGAGTACTTTCGCTCGAATCGGTTCGAAGGAAGCAGAGGAGGAACGAGAAGCTCATTCCTCTCCTCTCTCGGTTTCGTCTTTTCTAGGGAGTCTTTGGATTCCTCATCTGTATCGCCGGATTCCTTTCCATCAAGGTCACTAGTCCTGTATCGCACATGGTCAGCTCGGCGTGAGTGCATCTTTCCTTTCACTTTTCTCGCGTCGGTTTCGTTCAAGCTCGAGCTCAAACTTCTCTCTCTCTCTTCCTCCCATCCGCTCCTTCTTCTAGCATGCGAGGAGTCATCCAAACCTTCATCAGTGTCTGGCTCTTTGCTGATGTCATCACTACGTTTGTTCCTCTTTCTTTCTTTCTTCCCTTCCCTTCATCTCTCCTCTCTCGCAAGCTGACCCTCAAAACTCGACGCGTCCCCGCTTCTTCTCAGCGGTCGAGCGGCCTCCATCCTCACCATCATCCTCGGATCTTGCCACTACGTTTGGGTCAAGTCTCAAGAGCAAGCTGGAGCTCCTCCCTACGTCGCCGTCGTGGATCTGGACGAGCTGGAGGACGGTCGACGTGCGTCGGTGGATCGAAACCACACTCGAACAGATTGAGGGAACAGAACAAGCTTCGGTTTTGTTCGCCTCTTGCGGCTGGCTGGCTTAGGTTTAGAATTTAGAGGGCTTGCAGGTGTGAGCCACGGGCCGTTTTCCATCTTTTCTTTATTGTGCTTGTACCAAAAAAAGAGGACTCCTTTCTTTTGCCTTGCGAGGAAGAGTCGCGTTTCCTTTCGTTCGTTTTTTTTTTTTTCCTTCTTCGCTCCCTCTCCTCTAGAGCGGTCATCGCCTCAAAGCAGAAGAGGGCTTCGTTCGGTCTTCTCCTCTCTCTCTCCAGTTCCCATGTCCAACTTTTTTTTTTGCTTATCATCCTTTCTCCTGGTCGTTCTTCAATGGGTTTTGTTTTTCTCTCTCTTTTTGTTTCTTGAAATTGCTTGGAAAGGTGAAAAAGTCAACAACAGCCTTGATGACTCGCCTCGCGCAAGGAAGAGAGAGCGAGCGCACTCGAAGTTGAGCCTGACCCTTATCAGCCCTCTGCTCTCTCCCTTCCCTTCTCCCTCTTTTCCCTGCCGAACCTAACCGTTCTCTCCCGTGATGCTTCAACGAATTGCTTTTCGGTCCTCCTCCACTTTCTCCTCCCTAACCACCACCACCACCACCACCACCCTCCCTCATCGTCTCTCCTTCATGTCCTCCTACTCCTCGACCTCTACGCTCGGAAGCACCCACGGGAGAAGCAAGCCTAGGACAAAGAGCAGAACCCTCTCCATCGATAACATCCGGTTCGTCTCCCGCTTCCTTCTCCCTCCTCCTCTCTTCCTTTCTTTCCCACTTTCTTAAATCTCTCTCTCTATACAACCAACACCAACAAAAAACCTCTCTCTCTCTCTCTCCTCCTCCGCGCTGGCCGCTCCCAAACCCGAAAGCTGACCCTTTCTTTGATTTCCATCGATTCGCGATTGCTCTCCCTCCTCCCCTCCCCCGTCCTCTCAGCCCCGCCGTGCTCAAAGTCGAGTACGCCGTTCGAGGACTCGTTCCTCAGAAAGCTACCCACTACGAAGGAGTCCTCAAGGCTGGGAAGGGAGATCATCTTCCTTTTACAAAGATTGTGAACGCCAACATCGGGAACCCTCAGCAGAAGGGACTCGATCAGAAACCTATCACTTGGTGGAGGCAGGTGCGTTATCGGACTTCTCTCTCTCTCGCTCTCTCTTCCTTTCTTTTCGTACTTTTTCTTGTTGGTCGAGGGGGACGAGAGGTTTCGCTCTTCTCTTCTCTACCCTCTCGCTGTCTTCTGGTGCTCAACCTCGGAGGGAGGACCGAGAGAGACGAGGGGAGACGACCACCCCCCCCCCCCCCGAAATCTGAGCTTCAGCTCGAGCTCCTCCTTCCTTCCCTCTCCACTCCTCGGTTCTTTTTCCCAACCTTCCCTCCCTCCCTCCGAAAACTGACCTCTCCCCTCCCCTCCTTCTTCACCTTTGTCTTTCGAATTCACCCAAATAGATCGCCGCTCTCCTAGAGTACCCCGACCTCATCACCAACCCTCTCGCTACTCAACTCTTCCCCGCAGACGTCCTCAGCCGAGCAACCGAGCTTCACAAGGAGGTGGGATCCGTCGGAGCTTACACGGGAAGCAAAGGACTTGATAACGTTAGGAGGCATGTTGCAGATTGGCTGGAAGGTGAGCTTTTCTTTTCTCTTCTATATCATTTCCCGTCTCTCTGTCTGAAGTTAGAGAAGGAGGGAGAAACCCGAGGGTGGGGAGGGAGAGGGAGCCACGGGACTTTAGCTGACTCGACGCGTTCTCCTATCAGCTCGAGATGGATTCCCTGCGGACCCAGAAAACATCTACCTCACCGCTGGAGCCTCGGCTGGAGTCGCTCTCGTCATGAACGTCACCGTCAGACCTGGAGATGGTGTCCTGTGAGTTCCTTTCTTTCTCTCTCTTTCTCTCCGGCTGGAGGGAGGGATCCGCCGAATTCGAACTGACACTTTCCTTCGTTCCTTCGGCTTCATGTAAACTTTTCCCACAGCATCCCTATCCCTCAGTACCCTCTCTACACCGCTACCCTCGCTTCTCAGGAGGCTATCCCTCTCAACTACTACCTCAACGAGGAGGAGAACTGGTCGTACGATGAGAAGTCCGTTCTGGCGGCTATCGATCGAGCGAAGAAGGATCAGATTCCTGTGAAGGCTGTAAGTACTACCTTTTTCCTTTTCTTTCCTCTTTCACTTACTCGTCTATACTACAGAGTAGTGCCAGACGAAGAAGAAGAAGAAGGACAAGCTGACTTTCGCTTGTTTTTTGTCTTGTCGGCAGCTCGTCGTGATCAACCCAGGAAACCCAACGGGGAACTGCCTTTCGGAGGACGAGATGCGAGCCATCATCCGTCTCTGCCACCAACACGACATCCTCCTCCTCGCCGACGAAGTCTACCAACTCAACGTTTTCGACCCTCTCCACAAACCTTTCCACTCGTTCAAAAAAGTCCTCTCCTCCATGGGAGCCCCTTACCACGACGAAGTCCACCTCGTCTCCTTCCACTCCATCTCCAAAGGTTACTCGGGAGAGTGCGGTCGAAGAGGAGGGTTCTTCGAAGCCGTCAACATCGAGGAAAGCGTGATGGATCAGATTTACAAGATCAGTAGCGTCGCGTTGTGTCCTCCGCTGAGTGGACAGATCGGAGTGGATTGTTTGGTGAGACCGCCCAAGGAGGGAGGGGAGAGTTATGGACTTTGGTTGGAGGAGACCGAGGGGATTAAGAATGCGTTGAGGGATAGGAGTTTGTACATGCAGGAGAGGTTCAACAAGTTGGAAGGAGTCAGTTGTCAGGAAGCTGAGGTGAGTTTTGCTGGTTTCTTTCTTTCTCTCTTTCTCTTTCTCTCTCTCGCGCGTTTCGTTTCGTTCGACGCGTTTCTCTTCCCTTTCGCTGACAGTCGTCTCTTTCTTTCTTTTCTTTCTCTTCATCTTCTTCGTAGGGAGCAATGTACCTCTTCCCTCGTCTTCACCTCCCCAAGAAGGCCACCGACGCCGCCGAAGCCGATGGAAAAACTCCCGACGCGTTCTACTGTCTCGCTCTGCTCGGTTCGTTTTCTCTTCTCTCCCTTTTCCTTCCTCCCTCTCCTCCCTCTTCCCTCTCTCCCTCTTCCCTCTCCCTCCCTCTCTCCCTCCCACTCTCTCTCCCTCTCTTCTCTTCCCTCCCCACCACCAATCAAAGCCTAACCCTTCCCCCTTCCCTTTCTCGCTCTCGTTTTTTCCTTCCTCGCAGACGCTACGGGAATCTGCCTCGTCCCAGGAGACGGTTTCGGCCAGAAGGACGGAGAGGTTCATTTCAGGACGACGGCGTTGAGTCCTGGAGTTGAGGAGTACGTTTCGGGGATTGAGAACTTTCATAGGGAGTTTATGAACTTTTATAGGGATTGAGTTGAGGGTGCGTAGGGCAGGGGAGAGGAGGAGGAGACGTTTTATTATGAACTTAATGTAATCGATTGACTCGCGCTTTTTTTTTTTTTGGCTTTTGGGTTTTGAGTTTGGGTTTGAGGAGGGGGAGGGAGAGAGAGACTGTAAAGAGTGTGTGAGAACGAGAAGAGATAAAGAGAAAGAAAGGACTTGAGCGAGGAAGGTGAGAAGAAAGGAAGGGCGAGCGATTCGAACGGAAGAGACGCGTCGCAGTCTCTCTTCCCTCTCTCTCTTTCTCTCTCCCACTCGCAACCAAGATTCAAAAGAAAAAGAAGAATGGTATCCTCTTCTCCATCTGTCCAAATCCAACCTAGAACTCTAGTTCCCCTCACCTCCTCCAAAACAGAACCTCCTCGAACCCAAAACCAATCCCAAAACCCAGCTCCTCCTTCCCGCTCTTCCTCCTCTCTCGTTCCCTCCCCCCATCTCTCCTCCTCCAACCTCTCCCCTCCCCTCCTCTCCTCCCCCATCCCCTAACCAAGCTCCCTATTCATCCCGCAACCCAACTCCCTATCCTCCCTCGCTCCAAACCCCCCAAAAAGAGGAAGGGTGGTGGGAGAGAGAGAGAGAAAAAGAGAGTGTGTGTGCGTGTGTGTGTGAGAGAGAGAGGGGTGGAAAGGGAAAAGGGAAAGGGGAAAGGAAAGAAAAAGGGAAGAGGAACGGGAGGGGGAAAGGAAACGAAGAGATGGAAGGAGAGAAAGTCGAAGGAAGAATGAGCGAGGTCGGAAAGACGAAAGAAGAAAGGTGGGTTGAAAAGGGTCGGTGGAAAGAAAGAGAGAGTGAGAAAACGAGAGAGAAAGGGAGAGAGGTTGGAACGAAGGAGGAGAGGGATGAAAACGGTGTGGCTCGTAGGAAGAGAAGGTCGATTGGTGAGAGAAGCGAGGGTGCGATTGCAGATCTAAAGCTAAGGGTAGGTTCGAAGAGAGATGGAGGATGGCTGAGGTAGAGGAGGGGAAGGCGAGGTTGGTGGGTTTGTAGTTAAGACGAGATCATCACGGCGGACGAAAACGCGATGGGGGTTTCTTCTGTTGATGAACACACGAGTAATCCTTGATTCTCCGGAGACAGGGCAACGAGATGGGTCCGGTTAATAACGAGACCCGATTTACGGAGCGGGGGAGAAGAGCTTTTGGTGTACGTTTCCTGGAGAGAGGAGAGAGGGACCGATGTGTCGACTGGGACCGACCGAGGTTTGGAGGAAGGGAAAGCTCAAGGGATCCGAGCACGCAGCGAGTCGAGATTCTGATTATCACCAGGCTCCCATGACGAGGTTGAGTTCGAAGAGGGAGGCAAGGCGAGATTGTGAGTCGTTGTTTCTCGACCAGCGAAGGACGAGAGGCCGCGAGTTCTGTGAGGAGACGAGACGAGAGGTCAGCTCGAGAAGGGGAGGGAGGAGGGACGGTAGGAAGGAAGGGAAGATGGAACCAACGTCGATGTGCTCAGTACCGACTCGGCGTGAAGGGAATTGAATGACTTCCGGCTTGAGATGAGCTTCCGAACTGGTCTGGAAGAGGAGGAAGGAGGAGGCGAGGGAGACGAAAGGTCAGCTTTGGTTTCTTCCTCTGCCAACACCTTCGAGCGACCCTCCCGCGATCGAAAGACAGAGGAAAGTACGACTTACCAGAAAGCGAGCACCCTCATGCTCGTCGAAAGTGTGCTTATAGAGCAGGAAAGGAGGAAGCTCCTTCCTCTCGAAGCGAAGGAGACGTTGGTCGATACGGAAGGGGGACGATTGCCTTCGGTGACCGTCGAATGAGCGAAGCTGCTACGGAGAGAGGGTTGCTCAGGCCAAGCAGAAGGACGTATCTGAGAGGACGAGAGAGTCCGAAGAGGAAGGCGAGAGTCAGAGGAGGGAGAGAAGGAGGAGGAGGAGGTCCGCGAGAGCGTGAGGATGTTGCTAGCTCACCTGATGTCGACGTGTGTGACTCGAGTTCGATCTACCGGAGGCATGGCGTCCAGTGTTGGATGAACAGATGAGCGGACAAGGACCACGATAGTCAAGAAGGGGTGGCACTGAGGCAGGAAGGCGAGGGTAGAGAAGGGTAAGAAACGGAGAGGAAGGAGAGAAGGAGAGAGGGAAGGAAAGAGCACGCACCTCCTCTGTGGGAGATCTACACCAGTAGAAACGCCTGCGATAGAAAAGATGAGTACGAAATTCAGCTTGAGCTCGAGCGACAGAGTAGTAAGAGAGCTCCAGACTCACTGTCTCTGTACAACCCACGATGGGAGGGGAGGCAAGATGACCGTCGAGGGAAACGACGCAGTTCATTTCGTGCTCCTCCCTCCCTCGCTCTGCTAACCGTGACGACGACCCTCGACGACCTCAAGACAACTTTCCAACATGTCCACTCCCTTCCCTTCTTCCTCCTTTTCCTCCTCTCGAGCTCCCAAAGCATACTCTGATCCCATCCCTGAGCACAAGCTCGAGTCCCCCTCGCCGACGTCTCGCTCGATTCAGATCGCAGACTGGAAGATCAAGTCCTCAACAACTCATATCATGAACGCGAAACAGATCGACGAGTGAGTAGATAGAACCTCCATCTCCCTACCTAAGTGCCCTTTGCTGACTTTGGCGCTCTTCTTTGACTCTACAACAGAGCTGGAACGCATCTCCTGATCCCTCTTCCCGAAATGACCTTCGCCGACAACCATCTCGAGCTCGAACACGCTCCTTCAGGCTTCAAATATCGCTTCGGAGCACTCGAATCTCTGGCCGAGGTCCGAGTGGGTGCAGGTTGGGAAGCTTCAGGTGGAGGAGTGAAGGTCAAGCATGCTGAAGAGTGGGGAAAGACGAGGTGAGCTCGACCTCTCCTTCCCTCTCCCTCCCTCCTCGCTGCCTTCAAGCTCATTCTCGCGGCTTTCTCCTTTTGCTCTTGATCCTCAGGACCACCGCTCCCTCTCCTTTATCACCTCAAACTCCCCTGCCGACTACTCCCGTGAAACCTTTCGACTGGACCTACTCCTCGCTGCACACCGGAGTTCTCTCCTTCGATTCATCCTCGTCGAGCTCAACACCACCGCCAACCTGGCGAGCTGCTCTCCCAACAGAGATCATTCCTCTCGCTCTTCTCTCTCAACCCGATCCCATCCTTTTCTACGACGAGATCCCTCTCTTTGAGTCCGAGCTCGACGACAACGGGACGTCCATCCTTTCGGTTCGAGTTGTGAGCCTCCTCTTTCTTCTCTCAGGCTTCCTGATCGCTCGAGTTCTCTACAACTTGTCCCAGTCAGAAACTGACCCTCTATTCATTCCTTCTTGTTCGCAGAGAGTTATGCCTCACTCCCTCTTCATCCTCCAACGGCACTTCCTCCGCGTCGACGGCGTCCTCTTCCGAGTACGCGACGTTCGTCTCTTCCACCTCTTCCAATCCAACAAGATCATTCGAGAGGTATCAGGATGGGAAGCTCCGTATGACGCGATCAAAGCTGTGAGTCTAATGTCACATTTTTTCACACTCTCTCTCGTTCTCTTCTTACTCGATTCTTCGCTCGACCCATTTTTCGTCTTCTGACTCTTCCTCTCCCCTCCTCTCCTCCCTTCCTCGCTTTTTCTTCCCGCAGCGTCTCCCACCCCCCTTCTCGGATCTCTCACCACTCGATAATCCAGGATGGGTGCATCAGACCATCTCTGGTGCGGATGGGAGGAGGGTTCCCGAGGGAGTGAAGGTTCTTGGGGAGGGAGGGAAAGCGTGGCCTGGGCTGGGGAAGGTGGTTGATGTGTTGGAGCTGCCGGTCGGTTCGACGGTGGAAGATGTGGTGGAGGGAGTGAAGAGCTTGGAGGTGTGATAAGATCGAGCCCTTGGGGTTTCTGAGCGTCTGGAAAGAGAGCCGGCGCGGAGAGCGAACGCGTCAAACGGGCTCGCTTCTGAAGGAGGCGGTTCGGCAGATCCAGATAACCCGTCATAGCGAGAGGAATGGACTCGAGTACTTCCACGTCTCCGAGAAGAAACCTCTCAAGCGAGTTGGGAGAGGAACGGAAGCTGTTGACGACGAGACGACGTTCGACGCGTCCTTTCTGTCCTTCGTCCCTCCCTTTGTGATTGTTGAGATATTCTTCAAGCCTGAGAGTAAACCCACTGAAAGATCTACTTTCTGAAGAAAATCTCAGCTACCCAAACACTTCGCGACCAGACGCTGCGGCTATCAACCTCGCCCCAAAGCACAATTTCTTCCAGAGCCGAGTCCTTCATCGGTCTCACCCCCTCAACGCCGAGAACCAGGGACATCCTTTGGGTTCTCAAGCCTTCGTGGGATAGTCAGGTATTCCCGTCCGGTGAGTCTCTTTTCTCTCTTCCTCGGCGAGGTTTCAGCGTGCGTTTTGTTCTGAAGGAAAGCCAAAGCTGACCTCTCCTCCTCCCTCTCCCCTTCTCTCCCTCCAGAGCCACTCGGAATCTCTTCTCTCTCCCCGGAGAGGAAGAGTCGAAGGTCCAGTCCTGTCATCGTGGTTGAGACGTCTTAAGGCCAACGTCTATCTGTCTTCGTTCGTTCGTTCTCTCTCCCTCCCACATCTCCCATCTTTGCTCCTCGCTGACCGTTCCCCTCCCCTCTCCTGCTTGCTTTCTCACACACACAGGGACCCTCAGCGCCCAGTCTCCTCCGTTACAATACCCTTCCCATCTACGGGAGGCTGGTTATGTTAAGGGGAGCGGTCCTTTCCTTTTTCTTCTTTCTTTCGCGGGAAAGGAAAAAGGACCAGAAAGGACGTCGAGGGACCTCGTCCCTTTTTTTCGTTTCTCCGCAGATCTTTTCTCTCGAGCTCACCCTGTCAAAAGGGAGGAGTAAGAAGGAAAGGTTGGTTCACTGCGAGCGGTCCTGTCGTTTTCGCCTTAACTACCATACAAGGTTTTCGTCGCCTCCCCCCCGAGGGAGGAGGTCGCTGTTTTCGATCTTGTTTTCGGTCTCGTCTGAAGAAGTCGAGCTTTGATTAGTAGATCTTTGCGTTCTTCTCCCTCCCCCCACCTTCTCTTTCTTTGAATTAAGCGTCGTGTTAGCATTGATGCGATGTGGACGTCGAAGAACAAACGAGCGAAGAAAGAAAGAAAGAAAGATATGAAGATCACGACCTCGTTAGATAGAGAGAACGAACGAAAGAGCTAAAGCACAAACACGACACTGAGTATAGAGAGAATAGGGACTGTATTACTGCGATGGGCCGTCTCCAGAGCTGATCGCCGATATCAGTTGATTCTGAGGAAAAAGAGAGACGCGCAGAAGGGGAAAGGTCAGCTTCGTCTCGGCTTCTCCCTCACACTTCTCTGAAGATACTCGGGAAACTGAACTTACCAAGAAAGCCAGCTCCTTCGCATCTCCAAGCAGATCCACCTCCTCCCCAGCACCAGCTCCAACTCCGAGCCCACCAGCATGATGACTCCAAGGGCTCAAAAACTCTCCTCCATCTCCAGCGCCCATCCCTCCCACTGCCGTCGCCATCCCTCCGATTCCGAACGATCCAAAGGGTCCAAACGAGGCCTGGGGATGCTGAGATCCTCCCGCGTTGGTCGTGACGGGAGCAGAGAAGGGATACTGAGCTTGAGGTCCTCCGACCGACCCGCTCGCGTTGGCGTTCGCGGTATTTGGGGAGAGGGAAGAGCGTTGTTGGGAGAAGGGAGTGTGGAGGAGGAGGGATGAGGGAGAAGGTTGGCCTTGTTGTTGCTGGTGGAGAGGATTAAGATGGGGTTGGTTGTGGTGAGGAGCGAAGGCTGGTCCTTGGACGGAGTGCTCTGCGAGTCCTCGAGGAACTTCCGACCAGGCGTCGTTACCTTCGGGCTGTTGACGACTTCCTGAAGCGAAGGCGTTGTTGGCCATGACTTCTCCTCGCGATCTATGGTACTGTAACAAGAGTTGGTCCACGGGATCCTGGAACAGCGAAAGAAGAGAGGGTTCAGCTCGTGTTGAACGTCAAGTCGCGTCGAAGTTGCTCAGACTAACCTTCTCTCCCCAATAGCTCTCCCCAGGCTCCTTCGAAGCCACTGCTGACGAACTAAATGTCGAAGCAGGAGGTCCGAGGAAGTCCTGAGCCATGATGCTACGTTTCCCAGCTCCAGCGAAGCCGTGATGGCTGTTGTTTCCCTGCTGTCCGTACGGATTGTGATCTGTCGAAGGGACGGCTCGAGAGAAGGAAGGCGAAGCTGGCGCTGAATCGAGTGCGATCTGATCCTTCTGAGTGAACAACTCGACAATGGCGAGTTCTCGAACGGTGGCTTCTGAGACACGTCCTTCTTGATCTGGAGCTCGGCCGGTGACGACCTGTGAAATGAAAGGGAGGAAGAAAGCGAGGTGAGCTGGACGGATCGTGCGAGGCGGTTGAAGGCTGAGAAAACTGACGTTGAGAAGACTCCTCAGTTCATCTGACTGCACGCTCGTAGGTTCGAGAAGTATGCTGAGTCCGACGATGACTGAAGGATAAATGGAGGAGGAGAGGTCAGCGAGCGATTGAGGACGCGTCAAAGCGGCGCGAGGACGACTTACTGAACGAGTTCAGGACCCAGTAGGATCCAGTCGAGAGGAGTCCGAGACCCTTGGGCCGATTCAAAAGGAAATCACGACGACCGATGAGATCCGCTCGAGCAGCCTGCAAAGAGGGAAGAAGACGTTCAGCGATGAACTGCGAGATGAGAAGAAGGAGAGGAACGGACCTCGACAGCAGCCTTTCGAGAGTACGCGTAGATCTGAGAGTCTCGTTTCTTCAGCATGTAAGGTCTGGTAGAGGCGGGGAAGATGTTCAGCTTTGATTTGAGAAAAGGGAGGATGGGGTGGAGAGACGAACCGATGAAGCGTGATTCGCGTGTAATAGAACTGGAAAAGGAACGAAGGGCCTGTCAGCTTCAGCTCCTTCTCGATGCATGTGGTAGAAGTTTCCGGGCTCACCTCGCTCGCGAGCATCGATCTGTGGAAGGCGAGGTAGTGGTACTTCGCGTCGAACGACTTGTCGGGGTTCTCGAGCTTGAAGTACGAAGGAAGGGTGTGCTTCCATCTGAAGGGAAAGAGCAACAGTTCGGAATTAGCTCGGAAACTTCTGCTCAAGCTCGAAAGAAGGAAGATCAGTAAAACTCACTCTATCAACTCCTGATCGATCTCGACGACGGTCGAATACTGAGGAGATTTCAGCGAAAAGATCTTCTCCGAGATTCGACCCATGATCTCAGCGAGACTGTGTCGAAGGATGACATGGCTCATGACTGTCGGTTGGCTCATAGGTCGACCTTCTGGATCGAAGTCTCCCATGAGATCCACGTCGTCGAGGTTGGCGGGAGGTTTGGTGTCGTAGGAGGAAGGGGAGACGAGGGTTGGGCGTCCGACGAGAAGGGAGGCAGATCTGTTCAGAGGAGTCGAAGAATAATTGAAGGTGAGCTTGAGCTCAATCATCGGAAAAGAACGCGTCGAACGGTGACGGAAGAAAAAAGAGAGAACCGGCGGACGAACCGATCCGCGTAGAGCGTGTAGCTCCAGAATCTCCTCCTCAGCTCGATCTCTCGAGGGTTGGTAAGGCCGAGATTCGTTCCATCTCGATACAGACCGAGCTGGAGAGCAGTGGTGAGAGGAGTGAAACCTTCGGCTGCTCGTCGCACGAGGAGACTGAAAGGAAGAAGGGTCGAGCTCAAGTCAATCGAAGCTCGGATGGGACGTTACCGACGAGAAAGAGGGAAGAATCCAAGCACGAACAGATATCGGCCGATGAGAAGCCTAGCAGCGAGAACATCGAGCGTATCCCGCTGGAGAGCCTGTGCGAGGTTGATGGCTTTTCCTGTAGATGGAAAGAAAGAGAAGAACATCAGCTCGATTCACAAGATCTCGACGCGTGAAGATTGAACGAACGAGCCGATCCGTAGAGACTCCTACTCCAGACCCTCCTCGTCCCTTCATCTCCAAAGAGAGAAAGTGGAGCAGTGAGAGTGGCGATCGCCATCTGCATGGGAACGAAACAAGAGCATGATCAGTCGGACGGGACGCGACTGGGAGTCAAGTCGTGCTTTCAATCCTGCAAGTATACCGAGAGACGGCACTCACCATGACGAACAGAAGAGGCAACCACTTGAGTCCAGCAGCGTCGAGATTCCTGAACGGGTAAGGAGCTTCCGAGTGGTTTCGACTGGAGGACGACTCGTGAGAGAAGAAGGAGATGTAGCGAGCTTGGAAGTCTGGTTGATAGATGTGAAATCGAGTCCAGCTGTGAGGACCAGAGGAGAAGAAGAAAGCGTCAGAAAGGCCATGCAGTCCATCGAGCGGACAGCGAGTTTGGTTCTGCGGGGACGAGAAGTCGCGAGAAGACGGAGAGGAAGCTCACTCGATCTCCTTCCAATAGAGCTCGACGAGACTGTTCCTCATGTCGCGAGTGGGAAGCTTCTCCAGGAGAGATAGGACGTTGTCGAGTCCGATTCCTGATTCGTCGAGGGTGTCGAGAGCAGATTGGAGAGGCGGAGGGAGAGGTTGTGTTTGAGCGTAGAGCGCTGTGTTTGAGTGGGTTCGAGGAAGGATGTGAGGGAGGTGTTGGGATAGAGGAGACGGTGGATGGTGTTCTGGAAGAGCAGCTGCTGAGGCTCCAATGGCGGTGACGGGGAACTGGAGATGAAGAGGAGGAGGAGGAGGTTGGTTGGGACGCGATTTGAACCCGACGCGAAGGAGAAGCTCGCTCTCCTCCGCTCCTTCCCGGAAGGCTCGAAGCGAGAAGACTCACGTTCTGAAGCAGCCTCGACATACGAGCACCCGAGCTCATCGCACTCGACGCTGAAGGACCGTAGAACCTTCCGTTCCTCATCGTTCCGTCGTGCTCATCACCTCCCTCCTCTTCTCCGAGCATGCTCCTCCCTCCGTCCTCTGAGCCGTCGGTGTGAGAGCCTCGAGTCGCTGTACCAGGTCTTGGGATGATGAGGGCTGCTGGGGAGGTGCTGACGGTGAGAGCTGGGCGCAATGAGCTGGAGGAGGAGGCGAGCTTCGAGGAGGAGGAGCCAGAAGGGTTCTCGACGAGGTTGGTGAGGAGGTCTTCGATTCGATCCAGACGAGAGCGAACATCGGCGTCGTATCTGAGGAAATCGGAGATAAGATGGAAGGTGAGCGGCTGTTGATCTCTTGGAAGCCAATGGAAGCGGAAGTGGGGGATCGGAGGGGCGATGGAAGTGTAGAGTGTCGGACCCGGGGGATCGAGGAGGGAAGGAGAAGGACGAACTGGTTGGGGTCTTCAGTTCCATTGATGAAGGGTCTGCAGAGATGTGGAACCTTCCTAGCGATGCAGTGGGAGCAGGGATCCTTCCTGTCGCACTTTTGTTTCCTGAGAGAAAGAAAAAGATGGGGAGATGATCAGAAAAGGCGAAGGACGAGCTCACTAAACCGAAGAGAACCGAATCTCTTGCTGAAAATCTGGCTGTAAAAACCTTCGATTACACTGAGGAGGTAGAGAGGGTGTATCAGCACAATGCGAAGATATCCTGAGCGTTTGAACGAACCTCTGAGCAAGAGTAGTGGACCTGGACGAAGGGGAAGGGTTGTCAGACGAGTCGAAGGAGGAGGGAGGTTGAGCTCGAGCACACTTACTCTGTTTCGTTTTGCTACAGCTCCTTCAGAGGAATCTTCCTTCTCTTCTTCTTGAGCCTTTCTCTTGCCCTTCTTGGATGGAACAGCGGCCGAGCCAGAGTCGGAGGGTTGATATTGGGAGGAGGCCATGGCGAGCGAGTAGTTGACCGTTGGGGGGGCGAACCTCGTTCCCTTCGCCTTCTCGGAAGACCGGTCCAACAAAAGTACGGCCGGGGTCAAATTCAAGAAGAAAAAAAGGATGAGGAAACAACACCATCGACTCTTAGGGTCCCTTCCTCTTCTCGAGGTTCATCTCTCAAAAATCGGATCCAAAAAGAAGTGGGCGAGAAGGTCGACCAGACGGAAACCTCTTGATCGTCGAAGCTCGCAGCTCGCGTCTTTCCTCCTTCTCCCTCCAACCACCCCGCCCCTTCCCAATGCGATTCGAAGCCTTCACCGCCACGATCCTCTCGAACGGGGTCCCTCTCGAGGAGTACAAAATGGAGGTTACCGGGAGAGAAGCAAAGTGCTACATCGTGAGCGACGCAGGAGCCGTAAGTGGAAGACTCCTCCCTTCCTTTGCTCCCTTCTCCCCGTCCCACCTCCTCGTCCCCTCTCTTTCAGGACCGCTACCTTTGCGAGGAGCTGGGAGGATATCCTTTCCTCTTCTTTCTTAGCTTGTGGATAACTGATACTCTACCGTTGTTGGAAGCAGACGTTCAGCGTCAGATGGGAGGAGGATCTCAACAACTTCCTCGCTCCTCGATCCTCATGCGCTTACATCTACCTCGACGGGATGGAGACAGGTGGCAGGATACTGGACCGAGGAACCTGCAGTGCTACTATACACGGGAAATTGGACTCTCTCACCACAGAGCGACCCTTCTCCTTCGCACAGATTGTGAGCTCTCTCGACTCCCTCCTCCCTCCCTCCCTTTTCGCCAGTTTGGCTCATCCTATCCTCTCGTTTGCTCTCCACCGCCGTCTCGTCTCCCAGCAAACCTCTGATTAGGACGAGGACCACGCCTCAAATTCTAGCATCCGAGTTGGCTTCGGCTCCATCGTTCTCAAGGTCTGCAGAGGGAGCAGAGGCGATGCCATAATACAACCAAGCTTCTCGTATGCTTCTCTCACCAACGACTCTCTCCACGAGCTAGCGGTGAAGAAGCTCAAGGTACGCCTCGAACGTCTCGAGCCAGATATTCCGACCGGAAGCAAGCACGAAACTCACCAATCATCCTTTCTCCTCCCTCCCTCCCTCATCGCTCGAACACCCACAGGTCACCCAAAGAGCAACTCTCGGAAATCCTGTAGCCGTATCAAGGCAGAGCTTCCCCCAGTTTCCTCTCATTGATCCCACCTCCTCTCCCTTGTGAGCTCGTTGTCGGATTCCAACGCGCTGCTTCCTTTTTTTCCGAGCTCACCTTCTCCCTCTGCCTCTGTCCCTTCAAAGCATCACTTTCACCTTCATCTACCGCTCCAAGACTATGCTTCAAGCTCTTGGAGTTATCGAATGTACGTTTCTCGAACTCTTGGAATCCCTCTCCTCTCGCTGACTTCCTTCTCCTTCCTTCAGACAAACCCGAACCCGTCGTCGCGTCTCCTCCTCCCAACACGAGTGCTGCTGCTGGTCCTTCCTCCGGAGCTCGAGCGAAACGACCTGCTCAAGAGATCATCGATATTTCTTCGGACGACGACGAGGATTCAGACGTCGCTAGGGCTGCGAAGGAGCTGGCTGAGGCGAAGAAGCGAGCAAAGGCGAGGAAGGGAGGAGTCGTGGTGAGTTTGGACGCGCCTTTCTTCTTTAATCCGTTACAAGATCCGAAGCCGAAGACTACTCTGAACTTCTTTCCCTCCTCGTTGTGTTTTCAAACTACAGGACAAGAAACCGAAACTCGAGGACGGAGGAATCATTGACCTCAACTGAGCAGCGACGCGATTGATTGATCGAGTGAGTTTCCCATTCTTCTCCTTTCCTTTCGCTCCGTGAGAACTCCGGCTGATACAATTGAATTAATATCATAAACAGCTTCTCTCCTGGCGCCTCTACACACCCAACAACCAAAACTTTGCTTAGCTTCTCTCGCTCTCCGTTTTCTCGACCGTCGCTCGCACTTCTCACGAACCTCTCTGTTGTACTTTTCGTCCTGTTCCAACTCGCTTTATTTCGCTCTCTCTCTCTCCTACGTCACATATCTCTCCGCAACCTGTCTTTTGTTTTTGATTTCCCCTTGTGTGTTTTCTCCCCCGTCGTTTCTACCTCGCACACTTTTGATTCGTCTTTCGCTCTTCTTTGGGACGCGAGAGATAGTCGCTGCTTGACTTCTGAATGCGTCATATCATCTTTGAGAGCGCCTTAATACGGTCCCTACGAAGTGTAGCTCCGGATCTGGGCTGAAAGGAAAGCGACGAAGCTGTCTACGGTCCGGACCGCTCAGCCAGAGGCTTGACGATCTCGAAGAACGGTTTGGCCTTCTCTTCTTCCCCAGCAAAAAGTCCGAGAAGCTATTTGGAGAGGCAAGAAGAGAGTCGGAAAGTCAGCGCGAAAGAAGAAGAAGGGATGTCGAAGAGCGAGAAAACAAGATGGACGCGCCTTTTCCTTCGTCAAGAACGCGTGATCCTCCATGACCCAACCTGGAACAACGACCTGGAAGAGGAATAGGAACGGAGATCTTAGCTCTCTGCTCAGAACTTCTGGGTGGACTAGCGAAAACGAAAAACGAGCGACAGCGAGGAACTCACTTCCGAGATCAAGCACCCAATTTTCTCTCGATCTCCTCCTTCCTTTGCGTGAGCCAGATCAGCGACAGGTATCCTCGAGGCTTTCCAAACGTTCGAGGGAACGAAGAGCTGTCCAACCAGAAGGAACCGTCAGATCTGAATAGGCTGATCGCGAGGGAGAGAATTAGAGCTCGCTCGAGCTCAGCCTCAGTCGAAGGCGACGAACCTGTTTCACTTCTCCCAGCTCAGAATTGGCTCCCATGACATGATACTCGACTCGAGCTGGTGAAGCTCCCTTGGGAGGGTAGATTAAGGTGTACTCCGAGCGGCCTGAGCCACGAAGCCAGGCACGAAGCGATAAGGAAAGGTCAGCTCAATTCCTCCCTCCTTCTCCTCGCCGGCTGAGGAAGCAGGACTCGAGACTTACCACAGTGGTGAACGTGGAAGGTAGCACTTCGGTTCATATGCATTCTCCCCCAAGGAGATTCAGGGTCCAGAAGGTAGTAGATCTGGGTGCCCATCGGTCTAGAAGCCCCGTCTTGATTTCCTCACGATCCATCAAGCTCGAGTCAGCAGAAGTTCTCTTTGCCATGGGAGACGGCCTCGGGATATGCTTACCTGCGTAAGGGGAAGGGACCTCGTCGCTCAAGATCTCGGTTTGGACGAAGTAGCCTGCAGGAAGCCAGAGGAAGGAGGAGTCAGCAAAGCTGGAAGGAAGGGAAGAGTTGAGCTCGATGCGCTCAAACGGCGAAGACCGTTTCCTTCCTTTGCTCACCTCCTTCAAAGTGTGACTCCAGCTTGAGAGTCTTGTGGAGAACAGAGTTCGTTTCAGGATAGGCGTAGAGGGACATCTGAAGGCTAGGAGGTGGATGGAGGAAGAACGGGATCGATGTCGGTTTCGAAGGCCCTTTTTCTCAAGGCTTTTCGTATCTCTTCTGCTCGCGAAGGCTCTAGAGAGTGAGCCGAGAACAAGAGCATGATAGATTAAGACAAAAACCCAGAACAAGAAAGAAAACGAATGATGAAACACTGAGAAACTATTAAAGGATAGCAAAGTCGAGATTAGAGACCTCCTCGCAGGCCAGCTTCCTCCTTCATCAGCTCGTCCTGAATCCCTTCGCTGATCTATCGACGGGAGCCAGTGGGAGAAAGCTTGACTCCTTGAGCGGAGAATATCTCGGATAGGCGGGTCTTGGCTGTGTGGGAAGAAGAAGGGCGAAGGTGATCAGTTGGGAAGTCGCGACGGGGAAAGAAAGAAGAACTGCTCACGCGCAGATCCTGGATAAGTCGACTCGGGATGGACGAGGAAAGGCGAGGAGAAGGTTTCGGCGAGGATGAGGGAAGGGGCGATTCGAGCCGAGCTGAAAGAAGAGGAAGAGAAGTAGTCAGCGTCCGGCTCGAACGACGAGGAAGTGAGCAGATCGAACTCACTTGTCGACTTGCATCAGGCAGAAACGTAGCCTGAAAGAGAAAGGGATGAAGAAGATGGGATATGAGCTTGAGGCTCGGAGGTCGCGAGGAAGATCAGATGAAAAACTCACCGGTACGATCCCTCGGTTCGAACGGAGATCTCGTTCGCGAAGAAGAAGATTCCCGTCTCTCCGTTCTCATCGACGAGCCGATGAGCTACCGTAACGAGGCTTCCAACGAGTGCTCGAGTGTATTTACCCGAGACTGGTGGCGGAGGAAGAGGAGGGAGGGTTCGCGACGCCATCGAGAAGGCTGCTCCTCCTCCTCCGCTGAAGTTTGGGTTCGAGGCTGAGTGAGAGAGGGTTGGAGATGCGAAGGAGGGTGTAGAGTTGGATAATGATGGAGAGGAAAGACGAATGTGTGAGAGAGCCTCGATGGGGAGGGCGAAGAAGGAGGCGGTGGAGTGGACAGATGAGGGGCGATCCGAGTTCGTCGACGGGAAGGTTTCTGCTCCAAGTCCTGAGCGACGGAAAGGGTCGTGTTGGTGTCGATGACTTTCTCCTCCTCCTCCTGTCCCACTCCATCTCGAGTCTATCGACTCCCTTGCCGAAGAAGAGGGATCCGTGGAAGACCACGACGAGATCGTCGAGGAGGCCGAGTCGCGTCGATCCCAGGCCGACGAGAGCGCGGGAGGGACGGAGAGAGGAAGTTCCTTGTTAGGAGGAAGTGATTGGTCGGCCATAGAGAAAAGAGAGCTGTTCCTGCTGAACGATGCGATTCCTGGGAGGGACGAGTTCGACCAGTCCGTACGAGGAGGAGAAGGCCGTTTCGTCTCCACTTCCGCTTCTTGAGACCAGCCTCGAGGAATCGGTGGAGAGTCCTGTGGTCGTGGTTGAGGAGTTCGTCCCCTCGATATAACTGCGACCCGAGAGGGAGATGACACAAGTTCAGTCAAGGTTGAAAAGAACGGCTCAAAAGAAAGACAGAGAGACTCACGAGCAGGATCTGGGGAAAGAGGTCGGGAGGAAGGAGAAACCGATTCGTCGTCCCTGGTGAACGCTCGACGACCTCTTGACGAGGGAGCGGTTCCGGCGGGTGTGACTAGTAGGTTCATCTCGTGGGAGGCGTCCGGTGCCCAGAGATCGATGGAAACGACGAGTTGATGGATATCGATGGCCCTGAAGCGAGGGCGAGAGGAGGAGAGAGGGAAAGTCAGCTTGAGAAGAACGCAAGGAACTGGGGAAAGGCGACGAACTTGGGGTCCACAGGCCGTTGTTGAGAGTCGAACACAGAGACCTTGAGGATAGGAGCTGGCGAGAGAGGTTCTGGGAGAACAAAAAACAAAGTCAGCCTCGAGAAAACTGGATGGAAAGCGAAGGTCGACGCGACTGACGTTCATCGTCGTCTTCGAACCCTATCGCACACGCCAGTCGAGGTTCCTGGACCACCCTGAGAACATAGGACCTAGAGAGAGGATCGCAAGGAACGAAAATATCAGACCGAACTTGAAACGAGCTAACTCTGAAGAGATATGAAAGGGAAGACGAGACTCACCGATCACCGACGAGCGGCTGAGACACGCGAGCTGCTCCCTCGAGGTTTTCTCCACCTCTCACACTCCATCTCGAGTCCGAATCCCTCCTACTGCTACTCTCTGCCACAGGATCTGGCCCACTCCAGCCCAAAGGAAGCCCGAGCTCCTCGTCGACGTCCGACTGGACGCTGTCTCTTCGATCTCGAAACGCGTTGTAACGATCGTCCGTCGATGCTACCGAGCGTATTGACTTCGACGACGACTCTGCTCGGTCGAAGAGAGAGCTTGAGGACCTCTTCCTCGTCGGTGTTGCAGGGGAGCTCACGTCCGAGTGCATGGACGGTATCGAAGATATCGAAGACGTCCTTTCCGGAATCGAGTAGGTCGACATCCTGATCTTGGGAAGCTCGAGGGACGAGGTGGAAGAGGAAGCGATGGAGGAGTTAAGGGAGGTGTTGGAAGGGTTGAAATAGTGATAATTTCCAGGATCGGAGTAGGTCGAGAGTCGCGACTCGGTCGAAGCGGTGGAATGAGCAGTCCATCCTGCTCGCGTTGGGAGGTGTCCGCTGGAGTGAGATGCTTGAGCCGAGGAAGGAGAAGGAGGAGGGAGGGTTCGCTGGAAGTTGCTGCTGTAGGGATTGAGGAGGTTCCGTGATCCAGGGACTTTAGGGGAGGAGGACGAGGGCTGAGCTTTGCTGTGAGATGAGGAGGAGGAACGAGGAGGAATGGAGGGACCTCGTGGCCATTGAGAGAAACGATCCGCGAAGGAGGAAGAGCTGCTGGAACCTGGACGAGTGGCGGAGGAGGAAGTGGTGCTGCTAGCTGGGATGAGGTTGAAGGAGGAAGAACGGGAGGCGGCTCCTGTTGAGGAAGTCGCAGCGGAAGATGAGGCCTTGAAGAGATCGCGACGGGGAGGAGTAAAGACGGTAGCGGAGTTGAGCTGAGTGTTGGTGGAAGCGGTTATCGATTGATGTCTTGGGACCTAAAAAAATTGGGAACAGACGGAAGAGTCAGCGGGGGGAAAGCTACACTTCTAGATGAGAAGGTCGAGAGAGGGTGAAGATCGAGACCGGCTCCTCTCTCTTCTCCTCCTTCCTTCTCTCCTAGCTCAACTCCCCTGAACAGATTCTTCACTGCTGCCGAAGTCTCCGAGCCTCTGAGATCATGGAGAAGCAACTCACCTCGAAGAATCCCATCTCTGCGTCCTCATCAGGAGGAGCTTGCTCCCAAACGTCGCCTTCCAGCTCCTCCTCAATTCCACGGGACTTCATTGTCGACGGCATCGTTCCTTTCCTGCTTCTGCTCCAGAACTTCCCTTGGTCGGCAAGGAAAGGAGGTGGGGGAGGACGAGGTCGATCGTCTGCCATCGAGCGAAACCCAAAATCGTAGGAGGAAGTGGGCGAGAAAGGAAGAACAAAGAGGAGGGGAGGAGGAAAGAAAGAGGGAGAGGATGGTGGTTGGGAGCCGAAGGTCAGCGATTCCGTCCACGCGTGTTCTTTGCAGCAGACCTGCAGCACGGAAGAAAGGGGCTTGGAAAGAGAACAAGACCAAAAAGATGGCGGAGAGTCATCCCTCAAACGAAGCCGAGGCTGGGAAGAAAAAGAAGAAGAGAGCCAACCCCTGCTTCCTCTCCTCCAGCCTCCTCGACTCGTGTGTGTCCTTCCCTTCCCTCCCCCTCCTCATATACAGACCAATCTCGTGAGGGAGCAGCTCGATCTCATCTCCCTCCGATCTCCTGCAAGATGAAAAAACGTGGGAGGGGTGTACGCCGACCCCCTCGAGAAGGCGTGGACGAGCTCCTCTGCTTCACCCCCTCGAACTCCTAGCTTGACGATCTTTGAGGACTGAACGAACGAACCTGCTTGATCTCAACCGTTCCGAGTCCGTGATGTTCACAATAAGATGGTAGCGTAGCTAATGGAGAGGGTTTGGTGGTTGCAGATGGTCTTGGGGTGGTAGAGAGAGCTGGGAGAGCTGAAGAAGAGAAGAGGGAGGGAAGGGGAGGTTTCGTTCAGCTCGGCCTTGCTCATTTCTCCCCCTCTCCTCCTGCGGATTCTTCTGCAAGAGACCCAGCCCAAGACCCCTCTCTATATCACATCCCTGCGTTCCGACTCCTATGAGGGGATCTCTAAGAGACTCGAACAGAGAGCCTCAATCCTTCCTGGTCTCGAGTCATGGATCGGCTTGACGTTGGATACCCGGAGAGTGTTCTTCTCCCTTTCTCCCCCTCTACCCACTCCCAGAACCTAGGACTCACAGATAGGAAGAGCGACAAGAAGAGAAGTCCGACGAGATCAAAAGAGCAGACACGAGAAGAAGGAAAAAGGGAAAGGGACGTCGTGGGTGTTTGAACCAAACCAGTTGAGGGCTGAACGAACCCAACCAAGCGCTCTCCTTCTTCTTCCTCCCTTCCTTCCTCTCTGTCAAAAGATTCTTTCAATTCAATCTCTTTTTCCATCGATCATCTGCTGCTTTCAATCGAAGCCACCAAGCAGATCTGTAAGTTTCAAGACGCCGTTCGTACGCTTATCGCTGCGATAAGGTTTTGATCTCTCTCTCTCCTTCTCTCTTCATTCTTCCAAGGGGGAGCGATCTTTATTCATTACGAGAGAGAGCTGGCAGGAAGGGAGCTGTTTCGAACTCCTGAACAAGGAGAATTTCAGCGGAGGAAGGCGAGAACACAACCGATATCCACGCCCCTCCTCGAGGTCTGTCTCTCCAAACCTTCCTCTCAGAACGACGATGCGAGGATTCCAGCAAGTGGTCGAGGGCCGAACTTCTCACCAAGGGCTGGACTTTCGATGTGGTGCGAGACGATGAAAACCCGATCTCTCCATCTCTCTCTTTGCTTGTCTTCTTTGGCACACAAGGTTCGCCGTCGACGACAGGAAAAAGGACGTTAGACCTTGTTTCCTTTTTTTTTGCTCCAAGCTCAAACCTTCCTCTCTGGAAGGTGATCGCGTCTCGTCTGCTCGCTTCTCGTTTCTTCTTCTTCGCGTCGATGTTCAGCTATCTTCTGAGGGTCCCCAGAAAAGAAGATGGGGAAGGAAGGCAGAACAGGACCGGAGATGTTTCTTGGAGAGGTGAGACTCTGAACGCGCGGAGAAAGAGATCGAGTCGAGAGACATGGATCCTGCAACGAAGAGCGGAGGGTATACATAGGGACGTCGAAAGAAAAGGTAGATAGATAGATAGACGGTGGACAGATCAGAGGAAGAAAGTCTTCCTGGAGACCTCGAGTTTGGGCTGTCAGAAAGAAAGAAAGAAAGAAAGGAGAGGAAAGGAAGTTAGCGACGAACGCATGGGAAGAGTCGCGTTTCGGATCCTAGTTCCTGCTTTGATCCTCCTTCCTGAGACCAATCACGCCAGGCATCACTGCGACAGCCCCTCCCGGTCCTGCAACAGGAAAGAGGGTAGAAGCCTGGACTCTGGTCGCGGTGACCAGACAAAGACAGTGGCGTCACGACGCGTCCTTCCTCCAACCTGTCTTCTACCCTCCGTTCCTTCCTCTTCGTCTTCCAGCCCACACTTGGCCATTTCTGCAACAATCCTTCGTTTCTCCTCCTCCTCCTCCACCACGAAGCCCGCCGGAAGCAAGCGAAAGAAACGAAACCCGAGCAAAACGTACCTTCCACTTCCACTCAAACTCCCCCTGCTTATCCAACGGAATCCCCTCCATAGCCTTCTTCCTAGCAGCCTTCTCCTCCTCCTCCGCATCCCCCCCAAACTCCTCCACCTCCTCCTCCTCCTCATCCTCTCCATCCAACTTGGGCTCCTTCGCACTCTTCTTCCCCTTCCCTCCTCGTCCCCCCTTCAGCTCAACCTCCTCCTCCTCCTCGGAAAGACGATCGTCGTCCTCCTCCTCCATGGTGTTCTGTTCGGGAGCAGTAGCAACGGATCCTCCTCCTGTGACGGCGGGGAGTCCCTTTCGGAGCCAGCGAAGCTTGAGAGTGAAACGGGGACCGATCTCTTGGAGGGCGGTTTTGTCGATGGATTTGAACATGTACCTGAGAAGAAGGAAGTTGAAGCGAACGGGAGATTGGAGAAAGGGGGGGGGGGGAAGGGAATGAAGAGGGTCAGTGTTTGTGTTTAAGGCGAAAGAGAAAAAGAAAACGCGTCGAACGAAGAGCGAGGAAGGAGGAAGTTTTAGACAAGAGGACGGGGGAAGAAAAACGCACCTATGCCTCCTGAAGAACAAGAAATCTCTCTGGTTGTGCAAGGTGACGACCTGTCTACCTTCGAACTGGGGGAGAGGAGGGAAGAGGGAACCGAAGAGTCGTCCGATGGAAAGACCGAGTCGGGTTTGGAAGTTGTTGAGGATGAGTTCGGGAGAGTGAGGAGTTGGACGAGCGTGACCCTGAAACGCGATGATAGGAACCGAGTGAGTTGACGTTGAGCGAATCGAAGGCGAGGAGAGCTTGAAGCAAGCGGGGACAGAGGGAGAGACGCGAGAGAGAGAGAGAGAGAGAGAAAGAAAGAAAGGGAGACTCACGGAGATGGCCTTGGAAAGCTGAACACTGGTGAGCTTGAAATAAGCGGTAGGTCCGTTGGGGAGGTTCATGATGGTGATGGCGTCTTTGAAAGGGAGGAGAAAGAAAGAAAGAAGGACGAGAGGGTGAGCTCGACTTTCGTTTCGCGACGCGCTTCGTCTGGAGCTCCTTCGACCTGAAGGAACAAGGCGACTCACTAGGGATCTTCCTATCCTCGTTGATCACGATAACAGCATCGTACCCCCTCTTCCCAGCCCATCGACCGATTCGTCCGAGCTCGTATCCCCTACAAAAAAACAAAAAAAAAGAAGAAAAAAAAACGCGACCAGAGTCAGCTTCAAGTCCAACCAGGTTCTCTGCCTCTTTTTTCTTCTGCCCCATACCTCCTCCCTCCTTCTCCCAATCATCTCCAAACCACTCCAAAACAAACCAAATCAACTCACTTCCCAGCAGGCCTCTTGAAAAACTCCCCCCCAGGGAAAATCCCCCTCAACTCCTCCGCAAAAGTATACGTATCCCTCGTCGCCTTCGCACTCGTCGTCAACAAGATCCTAGGATCCTTGTCGTCTCCTCGATTGGCAGGAATGGCTCCAATCCCTCCTTCGTTATCCAAGTCGAGCTCCTCTCCTTCGGGAGCCTCATCCTCGTCCGAGTCGTCGTCGTCCGAATCGTCGTTGGCGGCTTTGGGAGGTTTGGAGGAGGAGGAGGAAGCAGCGGCGTTGGGATCTGAGGTGAGGTAGGAGGTTCCGAAGATTCGGGTGTTGTCGATTGTTTTGGGGATGTTTTCGGCGAGACGTTTCTGGGAGGAGGGGGAAGAAGGGAAGGGAGGAGTAGGGAAGGTCAGCTCGGAGAGGAAGGAGAAGGGGGTTTGGTTGAGCTCGTTTGAGCTCCCACGATCTCCAAAACTTCGACCCAGCCTCGCAGCAAGATCTACACTCCTCCGACTGAAGGTTTGGAAAATCGGATGAGAGCTTACCTTCTTCCTCTCTGCTCCCTCGAGTCCATCCGCCTCGTCCTTCTTGGTCTCGAGTCTCCTCTTGAGTTTCTCCTGACCCTTGTGCTTCTTCTGCTTGTGGTAGACGTCGTGTCTTCGGTACGCGTTCCCGATCGAGGAAGGAGTGATGGGCATTCTCGTTGGACTGCTAAGAAAAGTAGAGAGGAGGAGGGGAGGAAGGGGGGGAGTTGTGGTTTCCGAGCTCTCTGGGAAAGTGAGCTCAACTTCCTCCGGAAAGCTTTGTCGCTGCGCTGGGAGGAGGGCGAGCTCGACCTTTCCTTCCTTCCCTCCCCCTTTCGACTTCACTCCAAACCCCCAACCTGGACCGTTTTAGAAAATCTTCCCTCTCCTGAATATGATTCTCAACCCCTCTCCTCTCCCATGCATCAACCCTTCTCAAATCCTCACTCTCCCTCCCTCCTCCTCATCGTCCGATGCCGCCTCAACGTCGTACATCCTCTCGATCCACAAGCTCTCCTCTTCTCAACTCCTCCTCTCGCATGGAACTTCAACTCTCACCGTAGTCGACTCTTCTACGTTCAAGGTGATCGACACCTGGGTCGCTCCTGAAGGACAAGGGCATATCGTAGACGTGGCAGTCGATAACGAGCAAGAGGGAGGTCAGGTTTGGACATCGGGGAAGGAGGGAGCCGTCAGAGGGTGGGATTCGAGAGTCAAGGGCGGCAAGGCTTCAGGGTCCGATAAGGGGAAAGGGAAAGGTGGAATGAGAAGTCAGTCGGATTCAAATAAGCTCAGTGGGAGGGAGGGAAGGAGGAAGAGACGAGCTCGCGGCTGACTTTCAGCCCTCTCTCTTCTTCTCTCCTTCTGCTTGGTTTACCAGTTCAAGGAGGCAAAGTCACTCCTCTTCTCTCCCTCGCCTCAGCACCTAAACATCACCTCATCGCTGCTGGAACAGAGCTCACCAACCACGAGGCTACAATCGTTTACTGGTTCGTTTCCTCCTTTCGCGAGCTCACCTCTTCATCGTTCCCTCTCTCTCTCTCTCACCATCGAGCTCAACTGGCCTTCTTTCTTTCTCCTTCGTCTTACAACTCACAGGGATCACCGCTCTCCCTCCACCCCTCTCCATCTCCACCCATCCCTCCACTCCGACGACATCACCTCCCTCTCCTTCCTCCCCTCCTCTCTCCACCACCTCTCCTTCCCCGTTCCTCCCTCCTCGCCAGGAGGAACCTCCGCCGGTCCTCCCCCACCAGCCCACTCCTCCGCCATCCTCCTCAGTGGATCCACAGACGGGCTCATGGCGATCACCAACGCTCTCGAAGCAGACGAGGATGAAGCGGCCTTGAGCGTGGGGAACGGAGGAGTGAGCGTCGCGAAGGCTGGGTGGGTTGGGGAGGGGGGGTGGGATGTTTGGGGGAGAGATGATATGGATGGGGCTGGGAGGTGGGAGGGTGGAGATGTGAGTCACTTTCTTCTTCGGTTTCGGTTCGGTTTCCGTTCTTGATTGTTCGGGAAAAGGAGGAACGAACGAGTCGACGCGACGAGAGAAAGCTCATCCTCTCGAACCTCTTCCCCCTTCTTGCAGTTCACTCAAAAATCCCACATCGACTCCCTCCGACTCTCCACCGAACCGTCCGTAACCGGTCCTCCAGCTTGGTCAACAGACTACCTCATCGATATCCTTCCCTCCCTCTCCATCTCCAACTCAGCTGGTTCCTCCTCCAACCCCAACGGTCTACCAACCAGTTTGGTCGGAGATAACTCGTCAGTCTGAATCTCACCTTTTCGATCCTTATCTGCTTGCCGGCCCTCAAGTCTTCTTCACTTTCGGCGAAACGCGTTGAGCTGACTTTTCCCTTCCTTCGTCTTGCTTTCGTTTTCGTTTTGTTCGTTCCTCGCAGCGGGAACCTCTCCATCTTCTCCTCCTCTCCAACCAACCCTTCCTCCGAAATGAACATCGCTAAACTCCTTCGATCAGGGTTCAAAGGACATCGAGATGTCGTTCGATCTTCTTTCTACGATGCGAGCGTGAGTTCTCTTTTCTCTCTCTTTCTCTCTCTCTCTCTCTCTCCCCTCCCTGCCCTCCACACCCCAACCCAACCTCTCTCCTCTCCTCCCGCCTCTAACCAACTCAGACCCCCCCCCTCCCCCTTCCTTCCTTCCTTCCTTCTCTCCAGACCTCAACCCTCTACACCGGCTCGGAAGACTCCGTCCTCTGCGCCTGGTCCCTCGCCTCTTCCCCTTCCCCTCCTCCTGCCGCGGACATCGAAATGGCCTCGGAACGGGATTATTCGAACGCCATGGACGAGGACGAAGAGATTGGAGGAGGGGGGAAGAGGAGACGAGCGGAGGGAGGAGATGCTGGGGGGTTCCTGGGCGGGGATGGAGGGTGGGGGAAGAGGGGGAAGAGTAGGAGGTAGGTCAGATAGGTCTGGACTACATAGGTGAAATTTGGACTGAAGTGAGGAGAGGAGGGTCTGTTTCGAGAGGGAGAAGCTGCGATCAGATCAGCTACATACCCGACGCGAATGAATGCTGTTTTTTTCTTCTTCTCCTCTTTGCGTTGGCTCTTGACTTTGAGCTCCTCTCTCAAAAATTCCGGGGGCGAGTTTCGGAAGCGGAAGCGTACTAAGGTGTTGTTTCATACATCGTGAACTGAATTAGATCCAAAGCGTCAGGGTAAGGAGTCAGCGACGGTCAATCTCGCGAGCTCGTTCCAGTCCTGCTTCTCTTCGTGCTCCTCCCATGTCAGGCGTCCAAAAAAAAACTAGGCATCTCTCCCACACTGCCCTACCGCAAACCACCGACTTTCCTCTCATCCCTCTCGCCTTCTTTTCTCTCGTCCGACACAGAACTCACCTTTCTTTCCATCATCTCTCCTCTCCTCCTTTCCCTCTGACTCTCTCCCACCTCCCGTCTAATAAACCAACTCCCCCACCTGCCAAACCCCTTCCCCATCCTTCTTCACCACCTTATGTTCCGTGACCTCCTCCGCCAGATCGAGTCCTTCGTAGAGATGACCGTACTTTTCTCCGTTGGAAGCGAGGTCGAACTTGAGGGTTTGTTCGATTCGAGGGATGGAGCGAGGGATGGTGAGAAGGTGGAGGAGGGAGTGCGAGGTGAAGAACCGGTTAAGGGTTCCTTCCAGCTGCGGAGGGGGGGGGGGAGGGGAGAGGAAGAGAGAGAGAGGGGAGAGAAGATGAGCAGTTGGAGAGAGGGAGGGAGAGGGGAGGGGAAGAGATGAAGAAGGAAGGGAGAGGTGGTCGAGCTCGCAATCGATGTTCAGGATGAGGAGATTGGGCTCTCCCTCCTCGCCTTGACATCTCGCATAGACAGAGAGGAGGTTGGACTGACCTGCTTGGACGAAGAAGTATGAATGAAACCATCACCCAGATCGAGAGGAGATCCAAACCATTTGGGAGCTCCTTTGGAGGGAGGAGGAGAGAAGAGAGCAGAGTGCTCCTCGTCCGTCAAGATTTTGTAGAGGACGGTGGAGGATTCGGAGGAGGAGGACATGATTGGTGTGTGTAGATTGAGAAGAGAGAAGATGGCGGTTGGTGAGGAAGGAGGAGGAGGGACGAGCTGAGCTCGAAGAAAGGAAAACGCGTGAGTTGAAATGAGCTCGACGCGACCTCGCCTCCTCCCTTCCTCCTTCAACCCACCATCACACTCCCCCCACCCACCCCTTTCTTCTCCCCTTATCGCGAATGGACTTGGATGACGACGACGCCATGGGAGGCTATGGATACGAGGAAGAGATCGAGCGTCGCCAGCAACAAGCTCGACGAAGAGGGGAGGATGTCGAGGAGGAGGGCTCGGAAGGAGACGAAGAGGATGATCGGATGGCAGTCATTGAGCCTGTAGTTCGAACGCTGGTGGCCGCTTTGGGTGGTTGGGAGGTAAGTTCTTCATCTCATCTCTCAGTGGTAGGAAGTTAAGTCTGACTATGCGCTCTGGGGCTTTTCGTAGGACGAAGACGATCCGGAGACGGGATTGACGACCAAGATCTATCGACCTGGAGATTCCATCGTCGGATGCCTTCGAGACCTCAAGAAGCTGTGGAGGAAGGACGATACAGACGACGAGAGGACAGTGGCGAGGATCTTCTCGAAGAGTGGGATCATCAGGGAGCTGGTGGCCATCTTGGAGGAGGTCAGCGAGAGAGGAGCATGGGGAGCAAAGGTTGGATTGATGGCTGGTGAGTCTCGCCCTCCTTCTGCCTCTCTTTCTCTGCCTTTGTCGCCTTCTCCTCTTCGGAGACGGATAGGGTATATGCTGATTATAGCTGCGGTGGTGGTTTGGGAACCTCAGCCGACCTGCTGGCCGCGATGACTTGGCCTATCGACGTCGCCGCTGAGCTCAAGGAAATGGAGGACGAGCCGGAAGGCACGACAGACTACTCCTCCCTCCTCCAAGCTCAGCTCGAGTACAAGGCTACGATTCTCAGGTCGGGAGTACTTCTGGACAAACTCATGGATATGATCATTCCATCTCTGGCGAACGGCTCCGGGTGAGTCCATCGTTTGAGCGAGCTCAACTCTCCTTCCCTCCCTTCCCTCTCCCTCTGACCTCCCTTCCTCTTCCTCCCTACAGCGAACGTCAAGACAAGGACGAACGGATCATCTCTCTCGCTCTTCACATCGTTCGAAACCTTCTCGCCATCAAGGACTCGGTCGGCTCGAGCTTGTCTAGCACCGACTCGATCGAGAAGTCAACCCTGCAGGTGAGCTTGACCTCTTCTCTCCTCCTCTCCTCTTCGCGTCCTCTGCTGACCACGCACCCCTCTCCCGTTCTTCAGTCCACCCTCATCATCCAACTCCACTCCTCTCACTTCATCGCTCTCCTCCTCACTCTCGCTTCGGAAGCCCAAACCAAAGACTCGAACCCTTTCAACGTCCTCGTTCTCGACACGCTTCAACTCATCTTTCGAGGGATTCGAGCTTCCGACCTCGCGAAGGATCAGAAGACTGTGAGATCGATGCATCTCTTCACCATCGTTCGCCTAGATCACTTGCTCACCTTCTCTCCACCCTCCAGGCCGTCCAAGACTCCCTCTCGTCCCTCCTCGAAAGCGAAGACCTCAAACATCAAGCTCACGCTCGAAACTCCTCCTCTCGACATTCTCGCTTCGGAACGACCGTCTCGGTTCACACGGCTGGAAATCACTCCAAGAAGGTCGTGATACATCGGTCGGGAGCTATCACTGGAGATGCTGGGGAGTTGATGGATTTGGGGAAGAAGAGAGGGCCGAAGGGGAAGACGAGAAAGAACGTGAGTTGAGACGCGTCGAAGCCAGCGAATGAGGTCGAGTTCTAGAGCTGATAAGCTTTATCTTTTCTCGCCGCCATAGGACGAACTGAGCCAGCCTGCTCTGCTAGTCCCAGAGGCGATGAAGATTCTTCAGGACTTCGCTCACGAGTTCCTCGAGTTCGCATTCAACAGTCAGTCGTCGCTCTCCTCTGTTCTTCGAGGCTCATCGTTGACTCCAGCGCATTCTTTCTCTTTCTATCAGGCTTCTTTGCCTCCGTCCTCAAAGATATCCGAATGGAGCGACCCAAAATCCGAGAGACCGACAACGTTCGAGCTCTCTTCCTCTCCACCTTCTTCATCGAGTTCTTCCTCCTCTCTCGCTCTCGAGTCACCGCCGCCGCCGCTTCCGACGTCAAAGGGAAGGGTCGAGAAGGAATGGATATCTCCAAGGTCTGGGACTTCGGATACGTTGCTGAGTTTGCGGAGATCGACGCGGTGAAGTGGGTGGTTGGGAGGATGAGACTCGTGATGGACGACAAGGTGAGTGTTTTCGCTCGATCTTTCTTCTTCTTCGCTATACCAAACGCTGACCTGTGTGTTCCTTCGTCCCATAGCCCATCGGATGGACCGAGCTTCAAGCTGGAATCAACTGTTTCACTCAAATCGTTCGTCTTCCCTCTGTTTCTTCTTCACCTGCCCGAGCCTAACCTGACCTTCGTCCCTTCTCTCGCAGCTTCTGCTCATCGACGCCATGGCCGTAAGCGAAGAAGAGGAACCCGTCGAGGCAGCCGAGATTCTCCAGAATCAGATCTACTACAATGGAGATATCCTCGAGCTCGCTTTTGACGTCGTCGCAAAGTTTAAGGATCAGTCGGTCGCGTGAGTTTCTCCTCTCCTCCACCTTCGTCCCCTCGTCTCCCTCTCCTCGATTTAACTCTTTGCTCTTTTTTTTTTTTTACCTTTCGCAGCTACCTCGACGCCGTCGTTCATCTCGCTTACGTTCTGCTGAGGATGCTGGAGAAGTACTCGAAGAGCAACGTCTACATGTTTGTGAGGAAGAGAAAGGCGAAGAGGGCGAAGAGAAAGGGTGGTGAGTTTTACGCGTCTTCTCTTCTCTCTCAGTTCAACTGTCCTCGAGACTTTGCGGCTGACATTTTACTTCCTATCTCTACAGTTCGAAGCTCTCGCGGCGACGACGACGGAGAAGACGAGGATATCAACCCGGATCGAGGAGCCGTCAACTACGCTGAACATAAGTTCGCTTTCGAAAAGTACGAGACTGTGAGTTGCCTTTCTCTACTCATCTGTCGTTTTTTTTTTTTCTCTTCGAAAACTACCTCTCTGACGCGCTTCACAATTATCCCTTGCAGCGATTCGCCGACGAACACATCCTCGCCACCCTCCTCACCTATCTCGAGCGCTTCGCAGACTTCGACTCGCCAGAGAAGATGAAGCGCGTCGTCGGACTTCTGCATCGCCTCGCCGTGAAAGTGAAGGCTGAAGGACTATTCTTCAAGGTCAGCAAAACTTCCTTTCTCTCTCCCTTTCCTCCAACTCCCCCGCTGATCAAACTCTCCCCTTTCGTTCGTTCTAGGTCTCCGTCCTCGAACTCTTCCGCCGGATCCTCGACAACCAACTCGCTCTTCCCAAAGATCTCTCCTCCAAGGATCTTCTCTCCCTCGTCAACTTTATCCTCCGAAAGTTCTTCAAGACCGCTCAGGAATCGCCTTTCCTTCTCGTCGAGGCTTTCTTCCCAAAGAACCGAAACCAGTGGAAGATGTTCTCGAGTTGGGCGCCGGAGGATGGAGAGGAACCTAGTGGGGATGAGGGAACTTCGAGAGTCAAGAAGGTGAGTCTCTCGAGTATGGAAGTGGGCAAACGGAGGAACGGAAGAGGGGAAGAGAAGTAAGTGAACTGACGGGTCGGTTTGGCTTGAGGTTGTTCAGCTCAAGATCCCAACGGATGTTCAGATCGCCGATAAAGGTCTCACTCACTCCCAGGAGCTTGGTATTGCTGTTGCTGTGCTGCTGGACGAAGGGAAGATGTCGCACGTCACTTGGGTTATCGAGGTTTGTTCGCGTCTCTTTTCTTTTTTTTTCTCACGCTTCGCCTTTCTTTCCTCAAGGCTCATCTTATCCTTCTTCGTCCCCAGATGCTCAACCACGTTGCCGCCGCTCGTCAAGAGATCATCCTCAACACCGATGGGATCGTCGAGATCCCTACGGACCTCACCGACGACGAAATTCGAGCTCATGCCAACAAGAAGGTCGAGGCCTCGGCGGCTGCCTTGGAGAAGTTCACGAATCATGGTCAGTTCCAACTCCTCTTCGTCTCTGACAATTATTTTCGTTCGAAAGGAGACTGATGCTCTCTTTGTCTCTGGTTCGCAGACATCGAGTACAACACGGAAGAGAGGAGAACAGCCGTAACGATGGATCCTCACCTCAAGCTCATCTTCCGTCTGCTCTTCTTCGAGATGACTTCTGAACCTGGTTCGTATCTCTTCCTTCCTTTCCTCTGTCCGCTATCTGGTCGATCCTGATCCCTCATTTTCATCTTCCTCTTTCCCTCGCAGGCGTCGCTCCCCTTCAATGGATGATCCCAGCCTTCTTCCCTCCCTCGGAACTCGAAGCCAACGCTCGAATCATCGAAGGCTTCATCCGAGAACCTCTCGATGTAAGTCTCTCCTCCAGGCTCTTTCCACTATCTTACTTCGCGCTGAGATCTTTCTTGTCGAACTTTCAACTGACGCGTCAATTCTTTCTTCTGCCAAACAGCTCGACGGTGAACGCGCCTCCGACAAACTGAAACGGAAAAACGCTCCTCGAAAACGACGTGTTCTCTCTCGACCTCAAGTCTCAGACGACGACGATGTGGGAGAACAAGACTACGATGGGGAAGGAGATGGAGAAAGAGACGGAGAAGTCAAGTTCAGGAAGAAGAGAAAGACTGGAGGGAAGACGAAACGACGTTCCAGGGCTGCTGCTGCTACGGACGACGAGGATGAAGAACCAAAGTCGAAGAGGGTCAAGAAGAAGAAGGCTCAGGATGTGGTCAAGTTCAAGTCGGCTCAATTCATTCAGGTGAGTTCCCTGATTCGTCGAGCTTCGAAGGAGATGCGTCGGATTACTTCCCGTTCTTCGAACCATGGAGCTGACTCATCTTCTCTTCTTCCTTCGCAACTACAGGACTCGGACGACGACGAGGAAGCAGACGAAGCTTTCTGGGCTGCTGAACGAGCGAGGGTACGTTCTCTTTCTCTCTTTCACTCTTCCCTTTCGTCTCCGCGTCGCTCGTGCCTGACCTCTCCCACCTTTTGTATCATTCTTTCTTCCAGATCGAACGTACCAAGCAACAATCCCGCAATGGAGCTGAAGCCGCTGCTTCCGTCGACATCAGTGCACGAGGAGCCAACGGATCCAAGAAACGCAAGAACGCGTCTGCCTCGTCGAAACCCGCTGCTCCCAAACGTGGGGCAACCGGAGGAGGAGGCTCGTCCGTCTCAGGAGGAGAAGGCGGCAGTGAACGAGGTCGATCTCGAAGCATCACCAACGCTGGAACCGTCGACGCCGACGACGACATGGACGAGGAGGACGGAACGACCTCGATCAAGAAACCGCGTCCGAAACCCAGAGCTCACGTCCTCACCGTCCCCGCTCCTGCTCAGGATGATCGGGAGGAATCGATGGAGGTGGAAGAGGAGGATGGGGAGAGTAGTACGAGGGGGAGAAGCGAGAGTGCTTTGCCGACGAGGAGCGAAGGGAGCGGAGGTGCGAGGAGGGGAGGAGGAGGAAGCGACGATGAGGAGGAGGAGGGAGATGTAGGGCCGTCGCAGGGAGGAGGAGCGTTGAAGAAGAAGATGGTGGTCTGGTCCGATGATGATGATGAAGAGGAGTAGAGTAGAGTAGAATAGAGGTTTTACTTGTTTCAGGTCCATCCGTTCTAGGTTTGTTCTTACGTTCGTCCCATTTCTCCTCCGGTCGCGTTTCCTCATTATCTCTCTCTCTCTCTCACTCTCTGCCATTCGCTTTTCTGTTCTCATGATCTTAATGCCCCCCCAGTGCTCTTCTTCCATTCCGTTCCTATCCAATCTCTCTCGATCTCCCTTCTCTCTTTCCAACGCGAGCGTGTGTGTTTCAAAGCCGTGAAGGAGAAGCATAAATCGTGACGCTTCCCTCCCTCTCTCTCCTCCCTCTTCCTTCCCATCAAGCCAAAGCAAAAGCGAAAATACGCTATTTACTTCCTGGAAGAAGCAAGCTTCTGCGACTTGACGACCTTCTTGACGATCTGGAGGAGAAAGACGCGAAGAAGAAGGGAGAGTGTCAGTCACGATTCGACGAGAAAGCGAGGAGGTGATGAGGCGGGTGAGGTGTCGAGGAAAGATGGGTTGGAGCACGGTGACGGCGATAGGTTTGATGGAGTAGTCGGCGGTGGGGGATGTTGACCGAAGAACGACGTGGTTGGCGGAGGGAGGGAGGGAAGGAAGGGAGGAGTTGAGCTCGAGCTCTTTGAACGCACCTTGGCCTCCTCGACGAGGAAAGCTCGAAGAATTCGAGTTCGGGTGCATCCAGCACATCGGGATCCACCGTAAGCTCGCGAGACCGTCTTCTGCCTGAGAGAGTGGTCGAAGACAAGATCGAAAGAGGCAAAGGGAGGAGGGAAAGTCAGCTTGAGGTGTCCGTTGAGCTCGTTCGAATGAAGCGTTGAGGCGAGAGTGGAATGGAAGAAGACGTACCTCTTGGAAAGAGTGGCGTACTGGCGGGGTCGGAGGGCGGGGATCTACGGTGAAGAAGAGAGGGAGGGAGGGTCAGCTCGAGAGCTCGAGCTTGTTCGATTCGAGAACAGCTCCTTCCTCCTTCCATCCATCGTTCGATTCGAGCTCAACTACTCACTCCGGGGAGTCCGGACCCACAGTCACCTGAAAGATGAGAAGGAGAGAGAGGGCTGGTCAGCTTCGTGGTCTCTGTGGTGAGCAGAGCTCGAGCCAGGCGGAGGGAGGAAGGACGTACCACACTTGGGGGCGGTCGCGACCTTCTTCAAGTTCTGGACAACAAGCTTTCCTCCAGGGGTCTTGACGACCTTGTTCCTGGCGGACTTGGTGTTGTACGACTTTCGGGTTCGGAGGGTGACACGTTGAGCCATTTTCTGTGAAGAGGAGGGTTGAAGCGGGTACGGGAAGGGGAGGGAGGAAGGTCAGCGAGCTGGTCCTTTTGAGCTTGGGAGTTGATGGGAAGAGGGGGTGTTGGCGAGGAATGAGCAGTTCGGTAGGGGTAGGAATGGGACGAAGAGAAGGATAGGATGGTGGGGATGTCGGTGAGATATGGTGAGAGTGGATTTTTGGCGATAGGTTCGAGGTGTAGGGAGGGAAGGAGGAGGTGAGGTCCGTAGGGGGAGAGGGTTGCGACTCGTCCACTTCGATCTTCTCTATATCCTCCCATGCTTATCCCTTCACCCTCGTTCAACCACCAATCCAAGCAGAGGAGGTAGCTCTGTTGCCTCGACGAAAAACCAGCATGGTCTCTCCTCTGTAGGGGGAGGAGGGTCCTCTGCGAGCTCGACCTTTGGGGAGGAAGGGAGAGGGAGCTGGTTTCTTCTCTCGTTGGAGGTTTGAGAGCGTTCCTTTGGATGGAGAGATGCGGATTTTGGGAGATAGTTGATGGGGAGGGGTGTCTGGATGTCTGTGTATACGAGTTGGGACCGTATACGCACGAAGTCTGAGTCTTGCGGGTGGAAGTCGGAGGAGCTGAAGGGAGGCGGAGGGCAGAGTGAAAATGCTGCCCTCCTTTTGCGGTGCGGCCTCTCGAAACGAAAATCTCTTCGGACGCATCCCTCTCCTTCTCTTTCTCCTACAACCATCACCGTGAGAAAAACACTCTCTCCTTGCACTCTTTGGGAACCGCCTGGACCACTGGAACTGGACTCACCGACTCAAATGCTGACTCTATATCCTTCTCGCTCCCTTTCTCCCTTGGATCCTTCTTCTCTCCGTTCTTTCTCACGTTTCCTCCTCCTCAGGGCATCCAAGCACCAGTCCGCCTCGGCTTAAATTGATTCGTGCAGCCCTATCCTAATGGTAAGTACTCAACCTTTCTACCACGAGGCTTCTCCTGCTGCATCTGGTCGGGTTGGTCATGCTGGGGAAGGAGGAATGGAAGGAAGAACGAAGAGTATAAGGATGGACTTTTCGCTCGACCTCACACACCTCTCCTCCCTCCCTTCCTCGCCATGTCCTGACACCCTCTCTTTGCCACACTCTCACCTTCCCCTCCTCCACAGTCTGAACTCGCCGCCTCTTACGCTGCTCTCATCCTCGCCGATGAGGGTATCGAGATCACTGCCGACAAGCTCGTCACTCTCACCTCCGCCGCTAAGGTCGACCTCGAGCCCATCTGGGCCACCCTTCTCGCCAAGGCCCTCGAGGGTAAGGACGTCAAGGCTCTCCTTTCCAACGTTGGATCCGGAGCCGGAGGAGGTTAGTCCCATCAGTCCTCTCTACTCAGTTCTCTCTCGAACGAAGGAAGGGAGAGCTCAACTCAAAAGCTCGAGCTCGACTTTCGCCTCCTTCCTCCTCCCTTTCCTCCATTCTGACCCACCTCTCCCTTCGTCTTCCTTCTTTTCTTCTACAGCCGCTGGAGCCCCCGTCGCCGCCGCCGCCACTGGAGGAGCCGCCGCCGCCCCCGTCGAGGAGAAGAAGGAGGAGAAGGTTGAGGACAAGGAGGAGTCCGGTACGTTTCCTCTCCGCCCACTTCCCTCTCCCTTTGGCCTCACTGACCCTTTCGCTTCCTTTCGCTTCTACAGATGACGATATGGGCTTCGGGCTCTTCGATTAAACCCGCAGTATATATCTCTCGCGTACTTGTTTCTCGAGATTGCATGCTTGTGTATCGGTTCATCCTTGACCTCCTCCCGCTCTCGAGCGAGACGACGACGTTCTACGATCTACATTCTCCCAACCCTGCGATCCTCCATCTCCACCAGTCCTCTCGAGAACATATTCTGCATCTGGATAGTTCTTGGGGAGCTCTCGGAGTCGAACCTGACGAAGGGGAGACGACGGGAGCGGTTTTCTCGAAGGACTGGTTCAAAGATGCGAATGATTCGGTTCGGTTCGAACTCTCCTAGGCTGTGTTCTCGAAAGCTACTGGTAGATTGGAAGTCGTCTGTCAGAGTGGGAAGAGCGAGGATGAGTGAAGGATCGGGAACGAAAGGGAGGTCGAGGCGACGTCTCGTCTTCGCGTCCGACGTCTCTCTTAGTCTTCTCAACTGAGAACTCTCTTTACCCGGCTTTCCTCTCTGCTGGTGTCCTTACATATGTATTCGATTCATCTTCACTGGCTCTCAGGAGAAGCGGTCGTGAAGCAGCCAACCTCCTCACGCGAGAGCTCAACGTCCGACCTCGCCCACCTCCTCCTCCCTTCGGCAATCTCGGACACTCCTTCATTCGAGTCAACCCTCGACGAATCGATCTTAGCTTCGAATCTCTCCCACGCGATATACTCCAAGAGAAAATCGAGCTGAACCCCTCCTCTAACGGCGAGGAGGAGGAGAGGAAGGAGGAACTCGTTGAGCTCGCTCGAACTTCTCTTGCGGCTCTCTCTCTCCCCTTAGCGACCCATTTCCTCTCGGAGAACTGCAAACGTCACCTTCAGGCTGGCTCAAGCCTTCGAAGAGGGAGCCAGATATCAGTCTGCTCAGAAAAATAAAGGAAAAAAAGGACTGGTCGGCTGAAACCGCCCGCGAGCTCAACAGATCGAACGGGGCTTCACTCCTCAGCCGTGAACTACAACCTTCGTTCCATCTACTGGGAATCACGTCCCCCCATGCAACTCGAACCTTCCCTCTCCCCTCCGGAACCCTCTCTTCAGCTTTCTCGCCATCGCTCGCCATCCGTCGCCTCCTCCTCCTTCTCCCCCTCCCCGACCAACCGAGACTCTCGTTCGAAGAGCACGACACGACGCTTTCTTCTTCCTCGAGGTCGACGGACCTCCTCCACCTCCTCCAAATCACCGGGACCATCTGCAGGAAGACGTTTAGGAGGTGATGCAGAGAGTACGGGCTCAGGGTTGGCTGCTGATGACGAGGAGAAGCGAGGGAGGTCGAGGGGCAGGAGGAGGGTTGGAGGTACCGGGAAGGGGAAGGAGAGGGTTCGCGCTGCTGCTGTCGAGGCATTTGGGAATTCAGTTCAGCAGAGGAGATACGACTGGTTTATGGGAAGACTCCATCCTGTGATTCGACACTTTTTGGGATGGCGAGAGCACGAGGGAGTAGCAACGGGAGGAGGGAAACCGTACCTACCACTTCTGAGCCATGTCTCTCCTCAGGTGAGCACTCCTCCGCTTGTCGTCGACATGAGGAAATCATCTTACTCTTTCCCTACGAAATTCTTACGCAAGCACATCTTCTCTGCAGGTGGAGAGCTACCTTCTCGCATTCGTCGCGTCGCTCGTGGGGATCTCAAGTCTGCTCCTTCTCTTCGACAAGACGGAATTCCTTCAACTTCGACCCGAGGGAGATGAGAAGGTTCTGGTCATTGGATCAGTGAGTAATTTCAGCTTCGTCAGCTTTCTTTCGCTTTGGGGGCTGATATGGTGGCCTCTTTCTTCCAGATGGGGGCGTTCGTTTTCCCTGCGCCGCATGGACGCGTCCTTCTCTCCATTTCCGTGCTTACCTTTCTCTTTATGCTCTCTCAGGTGCCGCCGTGGTCTTGCTATACTCTCTGCCCCTCGCTCCTCCTTCACAACCTCGACCACTCGTTCTCGGTCAAGTGGTTTCCTCCGTCATCGGATGCTCAGTATCTCGACTCTTCTCTCTCGCCGGTCCAGCTCGATATAGTCTCTACTTCTCTTCTCAGTACGACAATGGAGGTACCGTCGTCTGGATTGCTGGTGCTTTGGCGACCTCGCTGAGCCTCGCTGCAATGAAGGTGAGTGAATCAGCAGCGACGCGTCGAGTTTTTCTTCGTTTCTGCATTCTTCTCTTTTGGAGATGCTCATCACGTCCAACCATTTCTATTTAGGCCACATCCTCTGTACACCCTCCTGGAGGAGCTACCGCACTACTATCTTGCACTTCGAAATCGGTAGCCAAATTGGGTTTCGCACTCGTCCCGATAGTTTTGATATCTTCTTCCATCCTCGTGAGTCCTCTCTTTCCAATCGGGTTCTTCCATTCGGCTCCCGTTTCCGAAATTGAGCACTGTGCTATCCCTTTCGAGTTGAAAGTCCTGCGACTGACGTTCGCGAGGAGGCGACGCGTCTTTTCTTTTTCTTGTTTGCCAGCTCCTCGTCGCCCTCCTCCTCGTCAACCTCACTCGACTTCGCTATCCTGTATACTGGTGGATTCCTTCCCTACCAAACCCTCATACCCTCCCCTCTACGTCGGCGCAACCTCCTCCTTCAAACTCCTTGGAGCCAACAACCAAATCCAGATCGATTTATCCCATTCAACTTTCCTCCCGCTCGTCATCTCGTCGCCCAACCCTGAGCCCAGGAGGACGTAGCTCGAGCCAGGATCAAATTGAAAGCACGCGGACGGAAGACTTGGAGGAACTACACGGGGGAGGAGATTGGTTGGATGAGGAGATGGAGGGAAGAGGGGATCGTGCGACTGTGGGAATAACGTCGGGGTTAGCAGAGATCCAGGAGGGAGAGGAACTGGAGGTGGTGCGAGGACGTACTAGAACGGTATTGAGGGAAATTTGATAGGTCATGAAGGATGAGAATAGTTACGTGAAGAAAGAGCGGCGACGGAGTGCTTAAAAGTTGGATTTGGTGTATGGCCTTACTCAAAGACTGTACAGCAATCACAGTTGATAAGGCGGAAAGGAGAGATTTATTCTGCAGGTTCTGAAAAAGGACCATGGTTGTTAAAACGGCATCAAATCCTTCACAAAGTCGCACGCTGAACAGTGAAAATTCGCTCTCCTCCCTTCCTCTCCTCCTCTCTCCATCTTTCTTCCTCCGCCTCTACTCACACCCTCCTTAATTCTCCCAAATCTTGAAGACATTCATCGCATAAGCCGAATCCTGAATGGTCCAAAAGAAACGAAGACCAAGTTATCGACGCAAGAGAACTTCAGTCCCGCCTTCCTTGCTTTTTATGCGGACTCACCATCCACTCGTCGTAAGTGATGATCTTGTCGCCCTGAAACCTGAAGATAAGACAGTACTCAAGCTTGAGCTCCTCTCCTGACTTCATGCGGCCGTCGGAGTCGAGCTACTCGAATGGATGTGAAAAAGCGACGCGTCCACAGAAACCATAAACGAGTGAGCAGAAATCCTTCGACGACAGAGATGAATCTGAGAGAGGAAGACGCACATGGAGTACGATCGTATTCGTTCCCTCAACGGCGTTGATAGGATGCTCGATGTTGACCTGTCGAGCCAAACAGATGTCGAAGCTCGATTCAGCTCGTCCTCCCGTCTCCTCTTCCTTCCTTCTTCCCTCTACTCACCCCAAGCTTCTCAACAATACCATCCCAAACCTCCTTGCCCTGCTTCACAAACATCTCCTTCCCGATCTCCATCATCCCTCCCTTCTCGTCCTTCATGCTGATGCACCTGGGCCAGAGGCGATAGAGAAACTCCGAGTGAAGGAGCTGATCCATTGTTTTGTAGTCGCTCTCGTTCATGCAGCGAACGAAGGAGATGGCGAGCGGGTAGAGGTGGGAGGTTGGAGTTGGGTAGGTTGGGGTGGACATCGTTGGAGAGCGAAGAAGGAGCTGGAAGAGGAGGATGTGGGTGGCGGTAGGTCAGGAGAAAGCCTGGGAGGATTGAGTCAGCTCGGGGAAACTGAGATGGATCAGATGAGCTGCGAGAAGAACAGCGAATGAGCGGAAGTTTCTTCCAAGTCAAGAATGGGAAGGGGTGAAAGGTGAAACGACTCTTTCCAGTCGCGACGCGTCCGAAAGTCTCTCGTCGTTCTTCTTCTCGTCGTAGCAGCAAGCCCTTGAAGCATAGAAGATATACACCAAACCGAAATATAAGATCAAGGCGAATCGTAGGTAACTGGCCAAGCCCAAACCCAAACCCAAAACGATCAGCGACGGCCCTTCAAGTCTGGAGACAGAAGGAAAGAAAGCTCGACTCACGCTCCCTCGTCTTCTTCTTCTTCACCACAGGCTCCTCCTCTTCTTCCTCCTCATCGTCGTCGTCCGAGAACGTAGCCAACTTCTTCCCTTTCGCTCTCGCTCTCGCCCTCGCCGCCTCCTCCTCGTCCTCCTCGTCCTCCCACTCAGGCGAAGGAGGAGGCAACGGCGTCTCCTCCATCTCCTCATCCGGCCAATCAGGACTGAACTCCTTCTCCCTCGTTGAACTTGATGCGTCTTCCACCTCTTCCTCGTCAACAACAACCACGGGGTTCCCCTTCCCATCCAACAACCTCCCCTTCCCCTTCCCATTCCCCTTTCCACCACTCGGAACATCCATCACCTCCCCATCATCAACATCCTCAGCATCTCCAGCTGCAACAGCGACGACTTTGGCGACTCCTCCTTGCGTAGGCGGGACTACTGCTGCCGACGGACGAGAAGAGGAGGAAGATCCTTTGAACTTTCCGGTGAAGGCTTCGACGAGTCTTCGGACTTTGGTTTCTCCTACTCCTGGACAGACGGAGAGTTCTTCGGGAGAGGCGTGGATGATTCGGTCGAAGGTCTGCGAGTGGAGGAGGAGGAAGTTAGCGACGCGTTTTGAACGAGTTCGTGGACGCGTCTCTACCAATCGAAGCTTTCTGCCTGAGAGCGGGAGGAAGAAGGTAGATCGGGAGACGAAACTCACCCCAAAACTACTACTCAGCGTCAACACATCGGTCTTGTTGACTCCCTTGATCCCTGTGAGCGAGCGATTGAGGTGGGATCGATAATCGTTGTGAACCTTCTCCTTGAGGATGTCGGGAGGTTTGTGCTCGTAGAGCTTGTAAGTCGCGAGGTAGAGACCTGCTTCCTCGGGGCTGTACCAATGTAACCAAAGTGACGAAGGCACAGACGTGAGAAAGAGAAAGGCAGAAAAACGACGCGAAAGAGAGAGGGAAAGAACAAACGTCCAGCAGACCATGACGGTGAGGTTGTTGATGATGCAGACCTGCCAACGAGACAACGGGAGAAATTCAGCAACGAGCTACGATACGAAGAGAAAAACGTGCGTACCTTGCTAATTTCCCTTATAGGATCCTGATGATCGTTCTGCAAAACCAAAGTTCAACTCGAATCAGCCCTCTCTCGTCCCTTCACGTCTCCCTGCCGCTCAAGCCAACTCACCACATCACACATGACCAACAGCACCCTCAACTGATACATCACTCCCAGCTTCTCGATCCTCTGATGCAGGTACTCCGGGTGAAGGCGGTGGTAGCGAAGCCTGGACGAGAACGAAACGAAACCAACAAAGCTCAACACCTTCGATCTCCCCTTCCTCGTCGACATAATGCGGGAGCTCAGAACTCACGAGAGATAAAGGATACAGGTATGTTGTCCTACGACGTAATCAGGGACGATGTCTCCGTACTCCCAAGCGACGTTCTTGATGTGGTTCATGATGGGGTTGCCTCTCTGCAGCGAGATGAGACGAACGAGAGGTGAGCTCCTCGTTTCTCTCTCTTCTCCTCCCTCTTCCCCAGCTCACTTCTGATAGGAGCGAGGATGAACCCACCTGACGAGCGTTAACGAGGATAGCGTTCTTCCCTTTCCCAACGTGTACCACGACAGGCTTGATGATGGCTCCGGAGGAGGAGGATGTTGAGCTCGAGCTCGAAGCACCTCCTCCCGATGCACCTGCTCCTCCTCCTACGACAACGGGAGGTTTGGGAGCTGCTGGCCTGGCTGCTGCCACCAAGGACGACGAAGAGGATCCACTGTTCCCTACTGGCGGTCGCGAAGGAGGTGGACGAACGACAGGTCGATTCGAGGCGGAAGAGGAAGAAGAGGTGGAGGAGGAGCCCGTCTTGCTGAAGTTGGTGGTAGTCGTCTTGGTGGCATGATTGGCTGATTTCGTGGAGGTGATGGAAGCAATTTTGACTTCTTGACGAGGAGGGAGGACGGCTTTGCTTCCTCCTGAGCGATTCGAGGGAGCTGAAGGTTTGGGAGCCATCGTGTGGCGAGTCGACGTTGGGAGGGAGGAAGAGACGGAGGGGGGTGAGCTCGAATGGAAGGAAGCGAGGCATCGTCATGAGCTTTTTTGATGAGGTTTTTCGGTCAGGATTTAAATGAGCGTGCTTGCATTCGGATAGATGGGTAAAAACAGCAGGGTTCATATATCCTTCTTCGACTCTACAGGTAGCAAGGACGCGCTACTCGAGCCTCCTCCCTCCCTTGCCTCCTTCTTCTTGATCGCACGCCGTTCCGAGTCGACGCGTGCTTTGGCGAGGGAATCGAGCGATTTGGAGATGGTGATGAGAAGGAAGAGCTTCAATTTGGAACATGAAAGGGACAGGTCAGCTCACGGAGACAGACTAGAGAAGGGGGAGAGAGACTCGACCTCACCAACGCGACGAGAGCTGTCCCGAGAGCAGGGAGAGCCACGAAGCTCATAGCCCACGAGCTCTGCTGCTCCTTGGTGAAATGTTTGGGAGCGAAGATAACTGGACAGAAGGTTGTGGGGGCTGCGGAGAATAGTGCTTGAGAGACTGAGGGAGAACGAACGAAGGAGGGACGAGGTGAGCTTCGAGTCGAGTCAAGGAGATGGTCCGAGAGTGAACTCACGAGAGAAAAGAGCGACTGCCAAGACAGCTCCATCACTTTTCCGGTAGGCGTAGAGGTACGAGAGGACTGTGAGGTGGAAAAGGATGGGCAGGAGGATGAAGGGGAGCGTTTCATGGTCTTCTGGGATCTGAGGGAGGAAAAGGAGAAAGAAGGAGGTCAGCTTGGAGCACATCCTCTTCGGCGTGCTCTAGCTTTCAGCTTCGGAATACTCACGTAGGACGAGAGGAGCTGCAGATTATCCCGAAAGGTCGAAGACATGGTCGTAGTGATCGTTGGGAGTGTGGAAGCATCGCCTGCCGACTTTCCAGTGACAAGCTCACCGATTTCGTCCTTCCTTTCTTCGAGCACCTAACGTCCATGCCGATTCCGTCTCAATGAGACTCCAAAAGCTTCACGCTCTCCTTCTTCTCCCACCCGCTCTCCTCATCACCGCCTGGTTCATCTCCTCTCCCTCTTCCAGCCCTGCTCTTCCTCTCCCTCCTCTCAACGCGGACTCCTCCTCCCACGGACGATCTCCTCCCTTCTCCCTCCTTCCCTTCATCCACGAGCTCGACCACGACCTCTCTTCACTCTACCGTAAACTCAGATTACCCAATCCTGTCAGAATCTATCCCCCTGAACTCTCGGACAAGCAGAAGAGGAGGTTCGCCAGCTTGAGAGCTCCGGCTGCGACGGTGAGCTCGAGCTCGAGGAACGACCGTCGGACTCGTCGTTCAGAGGTCAAGGAGGAGCCACCGGAGCTTGGACTTGCTACTAGAGATGACAAGGAGGACGAAGAACAGGATCAACTCTACTACCTGACCTCAAACTTGCTGAACGCTGCTCCAGTGCTCGTGAGTCCATCCTCGTTGAGCTGGACCCCTTCGCCCTCCCTCCCCTGACCATCTCCTTGTCTCTCTCTTTTCCCTTCAGCCCGACATCATCACCTCCCTCCTCGTTGTAGCCCACTTCCTTGGTCCGAAACACATCTACCTCTCTATCGTCGAAGGTCCTTCCAAAGACTCAACGAGTACCATCCTCAACGAGATCCTCAAACCTCGTCTCCTCCAGCTTGGAGTTCCAGAGCATCAGATCTCGATACGATCCATGAGGAGGGAAGACGTGGACTGGAACAGAGGTGGAGGGAGTGGGAGAGGGAGGATCGAGGTTTTGGCTGAGTTGAGGAACGTGGCGTTGGAACCGTTAGTGAAGGAGAGTGGGAAGAGGAGTTGGGTGAGTTCGCGTCGTCCAGAGGAGTCTTTCTCTGCTTTTCGCTCGCTCAAAGCTGCCTTAGCCACCTCAGCTTACTTAATATCTTCGTCTATCCTTGTTTCCCTCTCTCAGGGCCCCATCATCTTCTTCAACGACGTTCTATTCTCAGCTCCTCACGTCCTCGAACTCCTCCATCGACACGTCCAAAACGAAGCAACTCAGACCTGTGCTTGGGACGTTCTCTACAACCCGTAAGCTTTAGTACCATCCCCGTCTCTCGAGACTCATCCTTTACCTCAGCTCGGATCGTTGCTGACTTCGTTCATCGCCTTGTACTTCGTCTTTCACGCGTCGCAGTCCAACTCTCTTCACCTGGCATCCGACCCTTCAGTTCTACGACTCGTGGGTCGCTCGAACCTTGAACGGGAACACCTTTTTCCCTGTCGGAGCCTCCAAAAGGGACTGGAAACCTGAGCTTTTGTTCGATGAGGCGTCGAGTCCCGAGGGAATGGAGAAGAGAGCTTATGGTGAGTTTGAGACGAGTGACGCGTCGTCGTTTTCCCTCTCTTTTTCTCCTCTTATCCCTCGTCCTCGACGAGCTCTAAGCTTCCATTGATGACCTACCCTCTTCTTTCTTCTCTCCTTCTTCTGCAGACTCCTCGAACCCCTTCCCAGTCTTCTCCTGCTTCAACGGTCTCACCATCCTCTCTCCCCTCCCCTTCCTCCCCCCTTCCTCCCACTCGAACCCTCTCCTTTCCAACCCAACTCAGCCACCCACCACCCCCGGAACCCTCACCCCTCGCCGCTCCCCTCCTCTCATCTTCCGGACTTCCTCCCTCGGGTCTCCCGAACTCAATCACTCCGAAGCGTTCCTCCTCTCGCGGGATCTCTGGCGTCGAGCCGTCGCGTCGTCCACGGATGGAGGTGTGGCGAGGATTCAGGTCGTGCCCGGGGTGAAGGTCGCTTATGAGGAGAGGGGGGCGAGGATGTTGATCAGGTTGGAAAAGGAGAAGAAGGAGGCGGGAGAAGGGAAGAAAAAGGAAGTTGGGATTGGGGACGGGGAGGAGAAGATCGATTGGACGAAGGTCAAAGGACCGAAGGAGATTCTTGGTTTTGGATGGCCTGAGAAGGGAGGGGTGAAAGGGAATCCTTGGTTGCATGGAAAGTGGGTGGATGCGCTTTGGGGATGAGGAGATCTCTGTGCTTTTGGATCTTGATCTTCTGCTTGCTTTGCGACTCTTCGAGGAAAAGTCGAGAAGACCGTCGTACATCTTGGTATCGACAGAGGAGAAAGAGAGTCAAGAAGCAGAGAGAGAGAGAGAGAGAGAGAGAGAGAGAGAGAGAGAGAGAGAGATATGCGATGCGAGCGAGTGAGAGAAAGAGAGAGAGTTCAAAAAAAAAAGATAGTGTCCGTGCGGGAAGAGGCAGAAGCAAACGGGAGAGAGATGGGTTCGTCAAAGTCAAAAGAGAGAGTCCAGTTCGAGAGAGGAGAGGGGAATCTAAAAAGCAGTGAAGGTGGTAGTGAAAAAGAGAGAAAGAGAAAGGAGATCGTAAGGGGAGCAAAATAAGGAGGAGAGAGTAAGAGCAACGCGATGAGAGAAAAGCAACGGTAAAAACGTAGAGAACGGGAGAGTTCAATCAAGCTCCCGTAAGAGCAGCTTCGATAAAAGCGTTGATGGTCTCCTTCCTTCCTGAAAGATCACAACCGAACTCAGCCTCGAGCGTCTTCCTCACTCCCTTCTTGGTAACGGTGTTGAGGTCCGACTGATCCAGGATTCGACGAACGGCGACCTCGAGTTCCTCGTCCGACGCGTCTCTGATGCCTAGAGGTGCTGCTGAGGGGAGGGAAGGGAGGAAGTTGGAGTTGGGTCGTGACGGAGAAGGTTGGGCGAGCGGCGAGCCTCCCATGCGGTTGTTGTTCTGGTAGTGCGACGCGGGTCGTTCGTCTCGGTACTGCTCTTGCCCTCCATCCAATCCTCCTCCGTAGAACGAGTTGGGCCGGTACTGACGGCCTGACGAGTACTCTCCGTCGTTCCCTTGCTGGTAGTTGGAGTATCGTCCTCGTTCGTTTCCGTAGGCGTCGAGACCTGAGGGCGAAGGGCTCATCTGACGAGAGGGAGCGTCGTAGATGGTTTGGCGACCGTAGAGCGACTGAGCTCGGGAGTCGGCCACCATTGCACCTCGAGAGGGAGGGACCCACTAGATCGAAAAAAGGAGACGAAAGGACGAAGGTCAGAACGAGCGTTGGGGTTTAAAGGAAGAAGAAGGTAGCGGACGAACCGATCCGACAGAGTGATTCGACTCCTTGTCCCAGAGCTCGTTCTGTAGAGGATCAAGATCTCGGTAAGCGTTGCTCGTGAGATGTAGAGGTAGAAACGAGCAAACTGACCTCGTATTCGTTCCAGGACTTGAGAGGAATGCATTTCGGGTCGAACTTGCCCTCGTCCTGGAGAAGGAACGCAAAGGAAGAGAAGTCGCGTCAGTTTCGATCTTTCGACAAGATCTGAGAAGAGAGACAGCGGCACTAACGTGGATGACCAGCTTCTTTCCACTCTCTCCAACGACCACTCGAGTGTTTCCCCACGAGAAGTCGTCCATCGCCCAGAACGAGTAGAGCGGGAGGTAGAAGGAGAAAACGGGGATGGCGAGGATGTAGAAGAGCATCCATCCGATCATGTCCCACTTCCCTCGGAAGAGGAAGATCATGACTTGGAGACCGTAGATTGCGCCGATCATGACGAGGGAGAGGGTAGGAATCGTCTTTCCCTCGGCGGCGACGAGGTAGATGAGGTAGACGAGCTGGAGGGAAAGAGAAGGAAAGCGAAGTCAGATCGTCTGCTGCTTCCCTACGAAGAGAATCGAGAAGAGCACTCACGTAGGCGACAGTCACAGGAGCAGTGATGGTGGAGAGGAGGTCGATGAAAACAACGAATCGCATCGAGAAGCAGCAGAACCCGCAGAGCTTGTCGATGAAGACGAGCTCAGCCAAGTTGTGAACTGTCGAGTTGATCCATCGACGACGTTGGGAGAGAAGAACCTTCCATTCGTCGGGAGCGACAGTTTGGGCAAGAGCGGGTCGAACGAAGGTAGTCTTGTAGGTCGGGAAGTGCTTGAGGAGGAGGGTCGTGAGGTATCGATCTTCTCCGAGGTGGAGGAGGTTCTTGAGACTGGAGGAGGAAAACGAGCGAAAAAGGTCAGATTCGAGCGAATCGTCGAGAAGAAGACGCGGTTACTCACTGAAGAGTATCGACTCGATTCTCAGAGTAGTCCATGATGATGGGATCGGCGATGAAGAGAGGCTTGTGGGTGTCGGGAGTTCGAAGTCGGTAGAGGGTAAAGCATCCAGGGAGACAGGTGACGGATCCGAAGAGCGACTCGAAGGACTTGGCGAGATGATGAGAGATGTAGTACTCGTAGACCTGCGGAAAAGGAAGGAAGGTTTGAGTCAGAAGACGAAGAAGGAGAAAAGCTCGCGACCGAGGGAAGGAAGAGGGAGAGACGAACCTGCATCATCGTCGTGAGGGATTGCTTCGCGTTCGAGATCGAAGTCTCTCCACAGCAAGCGATGACCTTCTTGTCGTGGATCATGCTGATGAAGAGGAGGAAACCAATAAGGAGGAGCGAGGCGAGTTAGGTCGGAGACAAAAAATCAAAGAACGGGCGGGAAAGTTGCAAGAGAAACTCAAACTCACGCTGAGATGAGGTAGTTGACGGAGTTCTCTTCGACGACCGTATCTGCATCGACCGTGAAGAGGTATTCGTAGAAAGATGGGTTGACTCCGATGACGTTCTTGATCTGATGGTACATTTCGAGCTCGAGAGGGTTCATCGGCGAGTTGAAGTGAACCTGAAAAGAAGACGCGACGAGCCCCGAGTCAGTTCAACGAACGAATGGACGAGAGAAGCACGAACAATGTGGCCGAGCTCACCTTGTTGAAGAAATGCATCAGGATCATCTGCGAGTCTCGCTTTCCTCGGTTTCCAGGACGATGTCGTTCGCTCGGCTTTCCGATCTTGACGACGACGACGTAGGGGACGACGTGTCCAGCGCATTCGTATAGCCCAGCGTAGACCTTCCCCATGTTGTGCTGCTTCTGACCTTCTCCGAGCGAGAGGAAGCTGAGCGGTTCCGGATCGAGGTTGGGATCGACTCCGAGGATGTCAAGAACGATTCGAGGCGTAGGTCGGTCGTTTCCGGATCCGACGATCATTCCGTCGCAGAGGACGACGATGAGTTTCCGCTTGTCGTCGTACTTGAGTCGAGCCAGCGAGTCGATGGTCTTCTTGAGCGAATCCTCTCCTTCGGTGTAGCAGGGAACCTGGCAGATGAGGAACTTGTCGTGATCCTCCGGCGCTCGATGCGATCCGAAGTAGAGAGCTCCGAGGAACTTGAATCCGATGATGGTGACCATGATGAGGGAGAGGACGAGGAGGATGTAGGTCGAGAAGAGACACTGCGTAGATTGACGATTGTCGACCACTCCGACCAAGAAGCTAGGAGGAAGTGGGCGGAACAGACGAAAAGAGCGTCAGTCTTCCGAGAAGCTCTTCGTCGTGAAATTGATCGTCGAGATAGAAATCGATACTCACAGGTTTCGCAGGCAAGTCATTTGCCGATCGAAAACGTCCACACCGAGCGAGTCCTTGAGCTTGTTCAGACTCTTGGTGATGTCCTTTCCGGCGGACTGCTGGAAGAGCTGAACGATCGCTGGCGAGATGAACGACGTCGTATCCGTGGCCTCGGCTTGGTATCCGTCGGGAGCTCTGAGGTACGGAGGGTTGTTGATGTAATCGTTGAGACTGTAAACGTGATTATCGTAGACGGCGACAGCTTCTCCAGCGTTTCCTCGAGTTCGAATCGTCTTGGGAAGGATGCCGACGAATCCGAGTCGGAAGTTGTATCGCATGTAAATCATCTGCTCGAAGTACCAGTCGGGTCGAGAATCGTTGGTGAAGGCTCGGAAATCGTGGTAGACGGAGTTGGGGTCCCTGGAAGTTGAACTGTTGAGCGAGTTGATTTGAACCCAAGGGCTGACCGATCCGTCGATTCCATCGCAGAGAGCACTGACCTGCGAAGAGAAGATACCGAAGAAGAAGAGTCAGCCAGAGTGGGAGACGAAGCGAGATCGAGGAAGGAGAGAAGACGCGACGACGAACTTGAACTGGGAAGAGCGGAGTCGCGTCGACACCCCCGTAGGCGAGAACCGACTTGGCCTTGATGACTGGGATGATGGCGACGTGACCTCGAGCGAGACTTGTGAGCTAAAAAAAACGCGAAGAGTAGATGAGATCGAGAGAATCAGCGAGGGTAAAGGAAGACGCGACTGGAAACGAAAGTGAACGACGACTCACGTCGAAGACCTCTCCTCTAATCGAGACGTATTCCTTGTCGGGATTGTTGTCGAACGACTGCTGAGAGATCTCTCCGGCGCTGAAGACGTGCTGGGTCGGGCAGATGAGGATTCCAAGGATGGCGACGACGAAGATGGCGCATCCACAGACGAACCAGATGATGATGTTGATAGCGAGCTTCTCCCTCCAGGCTTGTCGAACGTCGGGCCTCTTCATTCCTCCGAACCAGTTGAGAAACGGCGAAGGAACGAACCATGTCAACATCCACACCATCGCGACCCACTTCTTCCTCGCCGACGAGATCTTGATGACTTCGGTCGTTTCGGTCTCGGCTGCTGCTCTCGCGTCGAGCTCCTCCTTCTCCTGAAGTCCGGGCTTCTCCATGTTTCCGAACATGTTCCGCGAGGGAGCGTAGGCTTCGGTTCCGAAGTTCGAGTTGGAATCGTCGTAGTGGCTGGTGAATCGACTCTGAGCGTACTCGTCCTCGCTTTTGACGGTCCTTCGGTCGTACTCGCTGTCGAGATCGTAGTCGCGTCGTTGCTGCTGAGCGTTGGCGACGAGAGGGAGGGCTGCTGAGGAGAGGTTCCCAAAGTTGGTATCCGAGCGAAGGAAGGGGGAGTTGGCAGCGGAGTTGTCGTAGGCGCTCGACCGGTAGGGTGAGAAAGGATCGTTCTCGGCTCCTCCTCCTGGCGAAAGGCCTCCCGACTGCTCGACCTCTCGCTCTCGAGTCCTCCTCTGCTCCTCGACGTCCTCGGCCCTAAGTCGATCCTCGAGAACTCGGAAGGCTCGGTATCCGACGAAGACCTGAGAGAACAAGAAGCGAACGAAACCGAATCAGCAAACTGCTCTGGTGTCTCTCTCCCCTCGAATCGACGAACTAAAAAAGAGAAACTCACCTTGAACTTCCCAATCGCCAGCTCTTTCTCCGGCCATCCCTTCGACTCCCTCAACACCCGAATGGAGCCGACTCCTTCCGAGACGGGGATCTGGTCGAGCTCCCCAGCGTACCTCTCGAGGAACTCGCTGTGGGTCATGCTGACCTCGAACGACGCCGACGCTGCCTTCTTGGTCATCTCCGGGATGCCTAGACTCCTGATCTGAGCCTTGAGTCCTCGACTCTCGAGCTGGTTCGGTAGCTGTACGTCGTTGGGGTTGAGGCAGAAGACGAACCACGACTTGGTCTCCTCGAACGTCTCGAACAGAACGTCCAACGCCGACTTGAACTCTCCGACGACGCAGCGAATCTCTGGAAGAGCCGTAGAGGGACCTCCGTTTCCTCCTCCAACGTTGTAGTCGGGTCCGTTCGCGTCGTCGACTGCTCCCTCCTCTACTTCCTCTCCGAGAACGGCGAGACGGGGTCCTCGTCCTTTCCGACGCGTCGAGGGAGCTCGCATGGGCTTGACGGGTTGCTGAGCGGCGATGATGGTATCCTGGTCTCTAGGATGGACTTGGGTAGCGATGGCCTTGGAGGAGAAGAGTCCCTTGACGAAGGGATTGCTGGATCCTGACGAGTCGGCGGCGGCGGTGGGTGCTCCTGCTCCTCCTGCTCCCATTCCTCCTCGAAGGAGCGAGACGAAGTCTGGATTGACGGCGTCGGCGTTCTTCTCGAGAAGGGACTCGGCTGAGTAGTTGACGGCTCCGTTGTAGTGGTTGACGGTGAAGGTAGGGAATCCAGCTCGATCGATTCCTCCCGTCTGGAAGCTGGCGTGGTTTCCCCATCGTTTCGCGAACGCTTCCGACATGGTGTGATCCGTCTTCTTGCCCATCTTCTTGGTCTGATCGTCCATGATGTGAATGAGTCCTCCTGGGGTCGTCGAGAGCATCCTGACGCATTCCGAGTTGTCGAAGAAGGGGATCGAAGGGACGACCGACGTGAGTCCTTCGGCAGCGAACTCGGCGGTCTGTCGCTCGAACGTCGTTTGGAGGATCCAGTTCTGGAGACGCTCGTTGGCGAAGTTGACGCAGAACTGATCGAGCGAGTTCGACCTGGCTCCGAAGCCTGAGAGGTTCTGGAATCCGGGGAGGTCGAGGATGCCGATGAAGTTGGCGAAGTCGTCTCGACAGAGCCGTTCGTTGATGTTCTCGTTGAGCCAGGCGAAGAGGAGTCCGTAGAGAGACTTGGCGAGGTCATCTCGGTTGGCTGAGGCTCCTTCGGGATCGAGGAAGACCGTGCAGACCTCCTTGGAGATCACCGTCGTCTTGCAGTTGAAGACTCCCTCGAGGTCCATGGGGTCGACTCCGAGGAACTCCGCGATCGTCTCGAGCGTGTCCCAGTTCTTGACGACGGCGGCATCGACGTTCTTGTCGTGGTCGACGACAAACTCCAGGTTTCCGATGTGAAGAATAGTGGCGATGAGCTGACAGATCTGGGCGACGAGTCGCTTGGAGAGACCGACGAGCTTGAACGCCTGCTTGAGCTGTTCGAACCTGACTCCGTCGTCGGCGACTCCGGATCCTCCTCCTCTGGGCGTGACTCCGAGTAGCCTGTACGACGACGAGTCTCCCGTGAGACGAAGGTGGTGCTTCTCCTCTTGCGACGCTCCAGCGACGAGGTAGTAGAAGACGTGGAAGTTCCGTTCCCCTGGCGAAGGTCCGGCGACTCTGGATCGTTCGAGGTAGTAGTCCAACGTCTTGGCTCCTGCTAGACGACCTCGATCGGTGAACTGGAGCTCGGTGTACTTTCCAAAGCGAGAGGCGTTGGCGTTGTGGATCGTTCGAGCGTTTCCGAAGGATTCGAGGATGAACTGGCGAGGGAGAGAAGAAGGAGAAAGTTTCAGGTTAGCATTTCCTGCTGAGAGGGTGAGAGGTAGGTTATCTCTGAGACGGATCGGCCCAAAAGAGATGCTGGAGGGGAAGGGACATCGGAGGAAGAAAAAAGAGGAGGAGGAAGGGAAGGAGGGGAACGTCGAGCTCGAGGACTCACCTCTGCGTTTGGGATCTGCTGACCGAGCTTGGAGCCCTTCTTCCCTGGACTACTGAGCGAGAGGTCGACGAGAGCCTTGATAGCTAGACGACGAAGTTCTGACTTCCCACTCCCAGTCTCACCACTGCCACGAGGGAAGAACGAAGAAGTGGAGGAAGGTCAGCTCTCCTTCGCTCAAGCGGCAGTGTCGACCCTCCTTCTCCTTTCCCTTTCAAACCCAGCAAGAGAGCAAGACGTCGGTCGGATGGCACTGACCTCATGAGGAAACTCTGATCCCTCCCTGTCCTCCTCATATCGAAGTAAGCCTTCCCAGCGAGTCCAAAGACGTGAGGAGGCAAGACGTCCCTTCCCTCCTCTGTGTTGCGATGATCCTGAGAGTAGTTGGCGAGCGTCTGATCCGAGTTGGCGTGGACGAACTTGTGGGGGTTGATGGCGACGAGAGAAGACGGTCCTAAGGAGGTGTAGAGCGAGTCGAGAAGGTATCGATCTCGCAAGCAGGCCTGAATCGGGAGAAGGGAAGGGAGAAAGGGAAGGAGGAGAGGGGGAGTGAGCTTCGACCGCCTTCTTCTCTAGTTTCCTCCAACAGTACACTCCCACCTGGGCGCTATGCACGAAAAGCGAGATGGGATGGAAGCTAAGACTTACCACTATCGTCTCGTCTGATATTGAAACTAGATCTACCAGATCTTCCGTCTGCTCGTTGCGTTTGACTCCTCCTCCTCTCCCTCCCAATCCAACGACAGCTTGTTGTCGAGCTTGGGCCATTGCGAGAGTTCGTAGCCTAGGTCCTGTAGAGAAAGGAGCGGAAGATGGCCGGGGGTCTCGAAGGTGAAGAGGAAGAAGAGAGAAAGAGATGCGTCTCTTGGACGACTTGGGAGGGAGAACGAGAGTGAAGGTTGGGAGGTGAAAGGAGGAACGTCTCCAAGGTGAGAAAGAAGGGGTCGACTCCAGAACACTCAAAATGAGCACGGCGTTTTGTAACGAAAGGATCTGCAAGGATATCGTATCCAGGAGATCTAGATCCTCGAACTTTCCGAGATCTAGAGTCGCAGGGTCAGAGCTGAGAGCCTGCCCAAAGGGCAAGCAAGGAAAGGCAGCGTCACCGTCGGCCTTCTGTCACAACCTTCCGAGCTGCCCTCCTTTCCCTTTCAGCGATGAAGCGGCTCTCGGATGAAGAACAGTCTATACATACAGTTCCGATAGATCGAGGGAGGCAAGATAAAGGAAAGACTCTAGATGTACGACCTGCTCCTGAGGGAAGGAGAAGAAGGACGCGTCCTTGGCGGGTGAAGAGAAAGAAATCAAAACCTCCCTCCAACCTCACCCAGCTCCCACCACCCTCCTACGACGAGTCCGCCAGCGCCTTCGCCTTCTCCTCGTCCGCCTGCTTCCCTCCCTTCCAGACGAGTTTAGATCCAGCACGAATCTCCGCGTCGTCGAACCCAGCGATGGCGAGGAGTTGGCCCTTGGCGAGGGGATTGGGAGGGAGGTTCTTGAACCAGTCTGCAGAAGGGAAAGGGAAGAGATCGACTCAGATCGATCTCGAAGAGTTGAAAGGAGGCTACAGAAAGAGATGAGAGAGCTTACCTTGCTTTTTGGTGATCTGGAAGTGTTGGTAAAGCCTGAGAGAGAAAGGCACGAGAGGGAGAGAAACGCGTCAGTCTTGATCGCTTCGACCTCGTCCAAAGCCCTTCTTCTTCATTTCCCTCTCCCTCCTTTGCGCTCACGCTGCTCTTCAAGATGAAAGTATAGAAGGGACTTAAACTGAAACTCACCCTTCCCTCACTCCTCTCTGACGACCCTTCAACTCCCACCTCTCCCAGCTTTCCACCCTCTCCCTCACCGCTCCTCCCGGAACCTCCCTCATCAAGAACACCCTCCCTGGACCAGCTCCCGTTTTCAGCTCCAACGGAACGTAGCTAACAGCTCCTTCCCTCGGAAACCAGACTGGTTCCTTCGTCATGCCCAGATCCAGCCTGACGACTCCGTTCGCGAGCGGCGAAGTGCTGAACGTCGATGGACGAGGGCTGTGAGCGGAGACAGGCTCAGGTAGAGGGAGAGGGAGAGTGAAGTCTGGAGGACCTTGGGTGTGCATGAGGGAGATGAGGTAGGGAGAAAGGGTCGAGGAGACGAAGTGACCCGAGAGGAGCGCGTCGTAGGTGAGGAAGGTGACTTGAGGGTTCGTGTGGAAGAAGAAGGTCGAGAAGTCTTCCTCCTCTGTAGAGCCGATATGGAAGTAAAAAAAAAAAAAAAAAAGCGGTCAGTGGTGGTTATCAAGCGGACCAATCCCAAAAAGGGTAACGAAGAAACGAACCCATCGCAGACACGGGCTTTTTCCCCTTCATGTAGCCCTCGAAGGACTGGAAAGCAGGGAAGGTATGCATCTTGGCGAGAGTGGAGGGCCGAGTTTGGAACATGGTCATGTGGCCTCTGGTGAGAGAGAGCAGAGGAGAGAGGTCAGCAAGAGAGAGGAGACGCGTTCGAAAAAAGAGATGAGAGCGACGAACCGAAGGTAGACGAGAATCTCTTTCGCGTCCGTTCCATGAGTCGGTTGGATGAAATCGAACTTGTGTGCGATATCCCAGGGAACTGAAAGATGGAAGAGAACTTGATGAGCTTGATCGTGACTGGACGAGAGAGCAAAACGAAGCTCACATTGACGCTCGAAGCTGAGGGGAGATGAAAGGGAAGAGCGTCAGTTCAGTTCGCGTTACTCTCTCATTCCACATCTCACTCACTTTCCGAGAACAACATCAGTATCACTGTCCAGAGCAAGCAGCAGCAAGAAAGAGTCAGCTCAGCCTTCGGACGAGAAAGAAGAAGGAAGCTCGAGCTCACCACCAACCCCACCACTTCGACTTCTGATCCAAGAAGTAGCGCTGCATGATCGGTCCTCTCAGCACTCTGAAGTGAGAATGGATCTGCGAGGTACGAAATGAAGCTCAAGGTCAGCCAGCTGATCTCTGCGACGAAGTGAGGAAAGAAAGGAAAGGAAGGGCTGAAGAACAGACATAGTCTTCCTTCCCACGATGAAGCAAGAGCTCCATGAGCGCGTCCTTCTGCTGGTCGTTGCACTTCCATCGATCGCACAGGTACTCTTGATGAAGCGTCCAGTCTATACGAAGAAGCTCTGGGTCAGCTTGATCTGCGAGAATGGAGAAGAAGGAGCTCAAAACTCACACTCGAAGTTTGACAGACAGACGCTTCGAATGTTGCTCCCCGTCTCTCCCAGATCCACACATCTCCCTTCCCCTGCCACGCTTTCGTCCTTCTTCGCCACGAATACCAGGTCCACCCTCCCCCTGTTGGCTTCCACGCTCCTCAAGAACATGGCGAGATACGAGGGAACGTCGAGTCCCGTCCAAATGACCACGAGGGTGATCCTCTCGAGGGCTTCCAGTCCTCCTCCTCCTGCATGAGCTGCTAACGACGACGAAGAGGAAGACGAGAGGGTGGATGGCGAGAGGACGAAGAAGAAGGGTAAAGGAGTGTAGTAGTAGAGGATGGTGCAGCAGACGAGGAGGAAGACGAAGAACTGGGGTCGAGGTCGACGGAAGATCGCCGAGGAGGAGGAAGGGGAGGATCGCGGTTGACGTCGTCGTAGAGAGGCAGAAGCGGCGGGTCCAAGCATCCTGAAGCCTACGAAAGTCTAAGGAAGGGGTGGAAAACGGTTTTGAGAAGAGATGGTGGTTGGGAAGCTCATCCCTGAAAGTCGCTTAGAAGAGGGTGGGGGGAAGGAAGAGGGTCAAAGCGTATTGAGTTCTCACTGAAGGGAGGGACGCAGTTGAAACGAGAGGTCCTTTGTTTCCTTCCTCACAAAGAAGATGTCACACCTCAACGTCCACGAACCAGCGTCCTGGGTGATGGACCACAAACCTACGAGAATCCGAGCCTCTCAGCTCTCCAACTCGACGCAAGGTTCGTCCGTCGTACCCTTTCGACTGCCTTTCTGTCACTCATCACTCTGCTCGACCTCCTCCTCCTCTCCCCCTTCTTCTTCTTCGAACAGTGCTGGTGGCCATCAGCTTCACTCTCTCCATCTTGGCTCTTCTCATCGCTGTTCCTCCGAACTCGCATCCTCTGCTGGGTGCTCGAAACTGGAGAGGAGGACTCGACGCGTCTTCCTCCGACGGAGGGCTGCGATCTCTCCTCGACCTTCTCTCAAGATCCACCAACGAGTTGTTCGTCTCTTCCTCTTCCTGATTATATGCTTCCTCGCCTGCTACTAACCTTTCTCAATCTCATCAAAGCTCCTCGACAGACCTTCCTTCTCAAACGTTCCTTTCTTCTTTCCAACCTCTCATCTCCCTTTCCTCCTCCCTCTCCTCACGAGAAGCTCAGCTCGATCGAAGAGAGCTCGAGGCAAAGCAGATGGAGAGTGCTATCTCACTGAGGGAAGTAGAGGTTGCCAAAAGGGAAGCTGAAGTCGCGAGGAGGGAGGAGTCGGTCTTCGCGAGGGAACGGGAGGTCTGGGACAGGGCCTTGTACGTGTTTCTCCGTGGCCTGACTTGAGAGAGAGAGAAGAGGAGGCCGAGCTAATCAGCTTGTGAGGTTTGACAGACAAGCCGATCCTAAGAGTCTTCACATGGGGTCCGAAGATCTTCAGAAGATGCTCAGAAGCGTACTAGTGAGTTTTCGCGCGAAACGCTTGACCGGAAGCGAAGCTCACCTTTCTCCGTCGTCTCCTTCCGCCTTCACAGCAACCTCCAGACCACTGTCCTATATGTCAGCCTCCAAATACCTGCTCCGTGGTCGAAATTCCAGTCGAACGAGATCCTTTGGCGACGGAGAGCGATGAGGAGGAGGGGGGGAGGAACGACGGGCAGTAGACTCGACGCGATGAAACGAACATTGACGAACGACTCAGCGAGCCTAGATCAGCCACTAGTATCTTCTCGAGCTCTGTCTGAGAGTAAGAAGCTGGCATGCCATCCTCCTAGCCGCTAGAGAGATCGAGCTCACTTCCCGACGCTCTCGACCAACGCCTTCACGTCCCTCCACCCTTTGGCAACCTCGTCTCCCCACTCGATCCTCCCTAACGACCTGACAGCAGTCTCCAGATCCTTGTTCCAGCGAGCCTTGACTTCTCCGGCGAAAGACGTTGTGACGAGATCGCGATGAGGGAGTCGAGTGCCGGAAGGAAGTGTCGAAGCAGGAAAGAGAGGTACTGGTTTTGAGGAGGAGGGAGAAGTGAGGATGGTTGAGGGGAGTGGAGGAGGTGGAGGGAAAGGATTGGATAGCGATGGGCCAGGATGAGAAAGGAAGTTGGAGGATTGGCGGAGTCTGAGATGGACGGTGAGGAGGGAGGGAAGGAGGAGGGAGAGGTGAGCTTCGCTCTTTCCGTCCGCACTGAGAGAGAGAGCGCCTTGGAGAGAAGAAAGACGACGAGCTTACGATGACGTGATAGCTTCTGTTCGAGATGAGAGCGACGTTGAGAGGGCGTAGTAGATCATGGCGCACTGGGCGAAAGAGGAAGAAGGAGGGAGGGAGGGAGGAAGGAAGGGCTGATCAGCTCGGAGACTCCCTTCGTCCATTCAAAACGACCAGAGAGACTCACGGAAGTTCCTCCAGCTACGGAGGAGAGAAAGTAGGAAGCCATCGTGACTACCGAAAAAGATTTTGAGATATGAGAAACGGTCGGGAAGGGATGATGGGCGTGAGAGGAGAAGTTCGAGCTCATGCCTGTCTCTCCTTTCCTCCCACATCGACCGCCTTCCCCTGCCTTCCCCTTCCCTTCTTTCCCTTATCTACCTCCCTCCCTCTCAACGATGCTCTCAAAGCTCCCCCATCTTCCAGACTATCAAATAGAAGGGGACGACTACAAGGATCTCATCGCCTCGGCTCTAGGACTGAAGGACGGATCCTTCGTCAAAATCGTCCCTTCCCACGACACCTTCGCCAGGGCGGACGTCGTTCAGAGAGCTCTGTATCGGGATACTCCTGCAAAGAGAGCCTCCTTTCAGGTGCCCAAGCTGATGAGTCAGAGTCGCTCCCAGCCCTCATTGCGAGCAGAAACGAGAGCATCCTCCCTGCGTGCTCGCGCGACCTTCCCTTCTTCATCGTTTCTCTTCGTATTCTGACTCCTCTCTCTCTCCTCGATGTCTACAGCTCTTCAAAATGAACTCTAGATGCATCGACAGACAACAACGCAACGCGAGATTGGTACGTGAACTCTGAAGAGCACGAAGTCCTCAATGAGGTCGAGCTCACGCTTTCTCCCTCGGCCCATCTCTGTCCAGTGCACCTTCACCTCCTAAACCTACCAGACCTCATTCAAGCCGTTCGACTCAACGCCGTGGATCAGTTTTCCAACCCTTGGCTGTCTACCTTGCGTTACCTCCACCATGTCTCCGACTTTCCAAGATACTGTCGAACCCACGAAGATACTCCCCTCCTTCTCGAGTACATCCTCAAGCACATCAGCCGTATGATCACCGACAACCCTCAAGCTTGGATGGATGCGGATGACAAGGTGAGTACGCTCTAATCTCTGTCATCAACGTCAAGCTCTCTCCAGCAGCTGATCAACTTCGCTCCCGACGCGTCTCCTCTTCTCGAAGAAACCCGACAGCAACGCCGATGATCTTCTACTAGGGATCCATCAAAGCTGCTGGATGGCCCGTACCATCCTCCTCCACTCGCCAACTCTCTCCTCCAGCTCCTCCACGTCCACCAACCTCCCTCGATCATCATCCCCTCCCTCCGACATCCTCCTCCTCAAACGACTCGACAGCATGCGGAACGCCGTCGACGATCGGATTGACAGTGGGCTCGGGAAGAGAGGTCAAGACTGGTTCCTACCTGGAGCCAGCGAGTCTTTGCAGTTCTTGACTTCAGCGATCAAAGGAGAGTTTGTCGAAAGGAACGACCCGAACAGCCACTATCCCGACGACGTACTGGAGTACACCTGGGAGAATGCGAGCTGGTATAGATGTGAGGCTACGGCGGACGCTTCGAAGGTGGCGGAGAAGGGATCGTGTACGAAGCTGAAGGAAGGGGAGGAGATGGACGTGTGTTCGAAGGTGAGCCTTTCTTTTCATTACATCCTCTTTGGCATTTCGTCTCTACATGCTCTACCATCTGACTCCTCCGAATCCTCCCTCATTTTTGACTCAGTGCCTCGGAGTTCGTTACTGCTCCCAAAGTTCGTAGCTCGTCTTTCTTCATTCTCCTCTCGACGCGTCTCGCTGACCGTCCGCCCTCTCCTTTCCAGGACATCAAAAAGCACACTGGAAGCTTCACAAGCAGCTTTGTCACGAGCCGAAGTGGTGAACGGACTAGTCTACCGATCTATCTGCTTTTATGAATCTCTCGAATGTTAGAATCCGGCGCGCTTCCTTCTTTTAAAGCACTGCGAGCCTCCTCCTCTCGAGTTCGTTTCGCAGCGAGATAGCGTTCGGAAAGTACATAATAATCATATCGGGACTTTAAGAAGCACCCTAGTACCGACGTCGAGGCGACCTCGACCTCTCTCGCCTGGGAAGGAAAGGGTAAACAGAAGAGACGCGTCAGTTTTGAGTTCGTCGCGAGCGGATCCTCCACTCCGCACGCCCCATATCATTGAGATGCCTCCCGGCTACCACCTGCAACACCCTAGAAGCAGCCTCCGATGACCAGAAGAGGAAGGGACACAGAACTCACCTGCTCGAATCCTCGTACCTCCTCGAATCCCGTCGATCATCATCGTACCCTCGCCTGCTTCCTCCTCCGTCCCTCCTTCCCTCATCCTCGTACCTCCTCGACGATGACGACGAAGGGCCCCTCGAATCTCTCTCCCTATCCCTATCCGAACGAGATCGCGAGTCGTGATCCGAGGAAGGGCCGGTAGGTGGTGCTGAAGGAGAGCCTGCTGGAGGGAGAGCGGAGGAGGAGGAAGGCGTAGGAGAGAGACCTGATCCAGGAGCGCCGGAGGGATGAGTGGGAGTGGGAGGAGCGAGTTGAGAGGAGGATGTGGAAGGAGGAGGAGCGACGATGGCTGGAGCTTGACGAGGTCGAGATCGAGCTTCGTGGATTTTGGCGAGGAGTTCTCGGAGCTCCTTGTACCCGAGATGCATCTGAGCAAGGCAAAGGAGGCAGAGGAAGAGGTCAGCTCGAGAGTGATACGAGAAGAACACGAGGTGGAGACAGGCTGCGTGAAACAGAGAGATAGAGACGTACCTTTCCACCGAAGTGATCCGCTAGTCGACGATCCGAATCCAACACCGAGAGGTAAGCACCACAGATCTCACAGACTCTGAGCTTCTGATGCCCTGAAGCTCCCGAGGTCTCGGCCAGGTTCTGGAGCTCTCGCTGTTACGGTCAAGAAGTGGGACGAAGGAATCAGCAGCGAGACAGAAGAGAAGACGATGGGAGGCAAGGGAAGGAAACGCACCTCCTTCTCGTTCTTCTCCAACTTCAAGGCCTCAACAGCAGCGAGCTTCTCAATCGACTCCGTGATCTTTCCAGCCTCACCTAAATAGTAGAGAGGGCACGAGAGAAGAAGATGGGTCAGCTCAGGTAGCTCGAGAAAGAGCTGAAGGAAAGGAAGGGACGCGTGGTAGCGTGAGAAGGAGGTCGAGCTCACCAAGCTGTTCGATCTCGGTGGTTCCGTCCTGGATGGAGAGCTCAATCTCTCCAATCTCTCGCATCTAGGTAGCCCGTCAAGAAACCCAGGGCATGTGTCAGTTCGGAAAGGATCGTTCTCCCACCCTCGTCAGATGGAGGAGAGAGAGCAAGCAAGGGAAGGGACAGGAAGGAAGAGACGCGGTGAGACTCACCAGAGCTGTCGTCTTTGCGTTCTCCTCGGGCGTCTTCTCCAACCTCCTCTGGGAAGCATGAATCCTCCTATCGCAGTCGTCGACGAACCCAAAGATGTTCCTCTGCCACTCTCCCTCGATCCTCTGGATGGCAGGGTCGTCCGGGTTGGCGGCCTTCGCCTCAGCGAACTCCTCCTGGAGCTTCTCTTGATGAGCACGAGGGCAAGGTCCGAGATCCATTTTCTGCGAGCGAGGAAGAGAGTACATGGGTCAGTTAAAGAGCTACTTGGGAGTTCCAGGATGAGATGCGGAGGAGGTTGAGGAGGTGAAGATGTCGAACTCGTTGAGGTCGAGCTCTCCCTTCTCCTCCTTTCCTCCCTCGTTCGAAAGCTGGGACTCACGGTGTTTGTGAAAACGATGTGAGGGCAAGTTCCACAGAGGTAGTTCTTGCAGACCTTGTCGTCAGAGAAGTGCAGCTTGACCTTGATGATTCCCATCGACTCGGCTCCCATCATTTGCTGGAGGAAGGAGGAAGGAGAGGAGAGAGGAGTCAGCGATGTCGATCTCGCCGACTGCCAGAGAAGCAGAGGATGATGACTTACCTCGAGGAGCTTTCGTTGAGCCTCTGCCAGTCGACCCATGGTTGAAGAAGTGAGAAAAAGGGTTGGATGGAGTTGGAGGGAAGGAGGCGAGGCGGCCAGCTCGAATGGACTCGAATCTCTCGGGCGAAATTGCGAAGGGGAAGGTCACCTCTCCTCTCCCTCAACCCTCCACAACCTCGCAATCAACAGACATGTTCAAAAAGTACGTCCAGCCTTCTCTTCCGACTCCAAGGAGGGTGCTATGGAAGGAGGAGTTGAGCTGACTCTTCTCTACCTCCCAGATTCCACCCCAAGGAGGATATCTCTTCTCAAGTCTCCATCAAGACGTCCGTTCAACGAGGAATCCGATCAAAGATCCTCGAGCAGATGCCTCTTTTGGCCGAAGGAGAGGGAAGCGAGGAGGGGAGTGTGCTGGACTCTCTGTGGCCCAAGAAGGAAGGTTTGACCCTCGTTAAATGGTGAGTTCTGGAGCGATATCAGAGCTTTCTCGTCGAGCTCAACTTCTCGAACGTCATTCTCTCCTTCCCTCCCTGCCTCCCCCTTCCTCCTTCTCGTAGAGTTTTCAAACCAACCCGAAGCTCATCTACCTCATCTCTTCTTCGTGTCCCCCTCCATCAGTCGTGAACACATCTCCATCTTCGCTCTCAACGGCGAGCCTCTCTTCTTCCAGCACTTCGACGGGCCCTACTTCCCTTGTCTGCGTGTGCTTCACAAGTGTTCGTACCTCCTTCACTTCTATATGGCGACCTAGAATTCCAACCTGATTTCTTTCCCTTCTCTCCCAGACCCTGAGCTTCTTCCCCATGTCAAGATCGACCGAGGAGCGATCCGGTTCCTGCTGGCGGTTCGTTTCCCTTCCTTCCCTTTCTCCAACTCGCTCTCCTCCCTCACCGTCACGCACTGCCTTACTCACCCACTCTTGCTTTTCTTTCTCGTCTTCAGGGAGCGAACATGATGTGCCCCGGACTCACTTCCCCAGGAGGATCTCTTCCTCCTCCGGACCTCGCTCTGCCAGCTGAGACGTCGGTGGCCATCTTCGCGGAGGGAAAGGAGCATGCCGTTGGGATGGGGATCCTGAAGATGAGCACAGAGGATATTCGGAAAATCAAGTAAGTACCTTCCTTTACCTCTTGGCTTGAGAATCAGTGGAGGAAGGGTTGGGAGAGGATGAGAAACTGACAACGTTCCCTCGCCCTTCAACAGCAAGGGAGTGGCGATTGAATCGGTTCACTACCTCGGGGACGATTTCTACAAACTTATGACCATTTAGAAGATTATGACCATTCTTACGTTTTCTCCCAGGATCCACGAGCCTTCAGCAAATCAAGTGCTAGGAGCAGTGTCGAAACGCGAAACGAGAGCCCGACGCGACCTTCCTTCCTCTCTTCCAGCCAGTCGCTCACAGCTCGGTAGTTCTCAGCCTCCGCGATGTAGAATTTCATTCGCGGGCATCTTGTTATAATATCCCGCCTTCTCTTGTCACCGCTTCGGTCGAGAGAAGGGAGAACGCAGGAGGAAAGCAAAGTGAGTCGCGCGCTCGCCTTCTCTCCCTTCCCTGCTTTTCGGCCCTTCCAGAAACTACTCAGTCTTTTTTTATTTGTGCGCGCATCATCTCATACATGTCATCAGAGCTGAGGGAGAAGGCTGCTGATCTTTGAATCTTGCTTCTTTGCAGACGACGCGATCAAGCTCGAGATCGGGAATGACTCGTAGAAAGCATGGATTCGCTTTGGATCTGCATGCCTTTGGATTCCATATTTTTTCTCTTCTCCTTTTTATCTCCTTTGATAAACCCTTTCGTATCGGTTTCGAATTTTCAGGCTGTTCTCGGTCGCTAGGCGAATAATGGGAGAACCCTAAACGAGGCTCGAGCTCACCTTCTCCCTTCTCCCCTCACCCACGACGAGCTCCCTTGCCTCGCTCCTTCTTCTTTCTCTCCTTCCGCCTCGAGATACTGTGATCTATCACCACTACCCCTCGCCGACCTCCACCCATCCTCTTGAACGATAGCGGAAGCACCTCCGGCTCCAATGAGCTCCTCCTCCCTTCCCTCGAGTCCTCCTCCTCCTTACCACCCTGCCACCATCCCTCGTCCTTCATCCATCCCCCTCCTCCCGACCTCGACACTACCTCTAAGAATACCTCTCGAAGTCCTCGAACAGATCATCTTCAACGTCTTCCCAGCTCCCAACCCCTCTCCCTTCGCTCTCGACCCAACCCCTCCTCGAGGTCTCTCCCATCTCCTCCTCGTCTCGAAAGGCTTCTCCTCCCTCGTCCTCCCTCATTTCCTCCGATCCATCAGCATCAAGGATTCAAGAGACTGGGATAGTCTCTTCAACCAGTGGGAGGGATTCTTTGGAGACGACGGGAAGGAAGGAGTGGGAAGACGAGCCATGGTGAAGGAGCTGAGGTTGAACACGGATCGAGAAGCGATGATTCCCCTCGATTACCCCCGTCTCAACAAGGATATGGACGAAGGCAGAGACCCTCTCGACAACTCAACCTACAGATACATCATCCCTCTCCTCTCGGACGCCGTACAGTTTCCCAACCTCAAGCGAGTCGTCTTCCCTCGTCCTCCTTCTACGTCCTTGATCACCCCTTCACTTCCTCCTCGCGCCAACGAACTCAAGGCCCTCCTCGAAGCTCTCAAACCTCGCACGATGGAAGGACGCATCAAGGCAGGAGTTAATAGCAGGATCAAGATCGTAGAGGAACGAATGATCGTCGTCGAAGACCAAAGGCGGAATCTACACACGGCCCTTCCTTGGACCACCGTCGCTTCCTCCCTCCATCTCCCCTTCACCTTCTTCATCACAGCCTTCACTATCGCAGGCTTCGAATCCGAAACCAACCTCACCAGTTACATCAAACTCCCTAGCACACCCATCGTCTTTCACGCCGTCAGCGGCCACAAGCCCAACGGCATCGATCCGAGAAAGTTCTTAAAAACTCTTTCTCACCTCGGCTCAAGTTTCGGTCGACGTCCCTACGCTTTGGTCGGTTTCGGGAAGGAATGGAGGATCCTTACCGTGGAAAAGCTCGAGTTCGGGTCGCGGTTGAAGGATTGGGAGTGGGAGTTAGAGGATGGAAGTCGCGTCGGGTTGTTCTCTCCTCTCGCTCAATAAGGTCAGTTCATCCTCTTTCTTCGCTCGTCTCAGTCCTCCGAGTTGTGGTCTCGAGTTCTGATCTTCATCTTTCTGTCTGTCGTTCGTCCAGATCGGTCTCGGCTCGATCAAAACACGAAAATGTTAGGAGTCGGTACATAGCTTCTTTGCAGCTCGCTCGTTGGCTTTTCGTTTCTTCTCGTTTCGATAGTTTACTCTCCTCTCCTCCTCCCTCCGCAAAAGCAAGCAACCAAGCAACCAATTACCGATTCTAGCAGAGAAAAGCTAAACGAGAACTACCCTCCACCGACGAACGAAGCTCTTCCCACCCAGTCCCTTCTCACTTCTCCTTAGACTGTCCAACGCGTCAAAACCCCTCCCTCCCTCCGCTCCGCTCTAGTTCTTCTTCTTCAAATCCCCAACGATCTTCCCACCCCTAGCAGCTCGAAGAGCCTTCTTTCTCTGCCCGATCATGTAGGTGTACATCACCACGAGAGCTGTTCGAACCGACGCGAAAGAGACAAGAAAAGAGGTCAGCTTTTCGTTTCTCATGTTCCCTTCGACCCACCTCCCCCACCCATTCCCAACCATCTCGACCCCAACCCCACCTCGAACCAACAAGCTAACCCAGCTGACTCATCAAGAAAAGAGTTAAACGAGAGAAGGGCTCACCAGGAGGCCAAACGACCGTCAACCCCGCTCTAAAATAATCCAACCCTCCCCAGTTCTCCGCCGCGATCCCCTTCCCCAAAGCCAACACTCCCTGTCCTCCCTTGGTGTAGACAGCAGGAACGACCTGTCTGATGAGGTCGGCGAGGTAAGGACCTGCGAGGGGGAGTCGAGCGAGAGGTTTGAGGACGAGGAGGGAGAGGAAGAGCTCGGAGGCGGCGCCGAGGGGGTAGAGGGGGTAGAAGGTTGTGTATCTTTGAGCAAGGAGGGTGGGGAGAGATGAGGGAAGAGGGAAGAGGTGAGGTGAGCTTGGGAGAGAGGGAGGAAGGGAGAGGGAAAGGGAAGAGAGAGAGAGACGAGACGAGACGTTGGTTTTGAAGGAAGAAAGGAACTGTTGTTCAACGACTCACCTCAACCAAAGAAGAGCGTAAGGCTCGATGTTGAGAAGGTTGAGAGCGTAGTAGGCGTATCGAACGACTTCGGTGAAGGACCAGGCGAAGATGAGGAGGGAGTAGGCGGGGGAGACTTTGGGCTGAGAGGAGACGCGCGTTCGTTCGAGGAGAGTAGAGGGGAAAGCTGGTCAGCTCGCAGGCTTCTCGCACGGAGACGAGTCTTTTGGTTGGAGGATGAAAGAAATAGTGGGAATCTTGAAACAGGGTACATCGAAAGAAAGAAAGGAAGGCGAAGGCGACGGGTTTCGAAGGAGTTGAATGAAGACTTCGGCCTCTCGCGAACGGCGGAGGGAGGAGAAACGTGAGGAAAAACTCACCTCGTCAAACAACTCCACGACTCCCCAAACGGTCCACAACCTACTCGCCACCTGCGCAGCCGTCGTAACCCAAGGACTCCTCACAAGTCCCGTCGCAGCATGCACGACTTCCAAAAGAGCGAACGTTTGAACGACCTTGGTCAAGGGTCCCACGGCAGCGTACGCTCCTCGAAGTCTATCGAGAGCGACGGTTCGTTTGCTTGAAGGGGCTACTGCGCCGACGACTGAGCTTACGAGGGACCAGATCTGGGAGGTGACGGATGCGGTTGAAGAGGATGATTTCGTGAGAGAGGGGGAGACGATGTGAAGGAGGAGGAGGAGGAGGATCGAAGTCCAGGCGAGGGAGGAGAGGACGTTGTACGTGACGAGGTAGTATTTCACGAAAGCAGGTTGGGCTGAGACCAAATCGAAACGAAAGAGAGAAAGGAGTGGATGGATGTCAGCGAAGAGAAGGGAAAGGAAGCAACGACAGCGACGAGGGAGGAGGAGATGAAGCTGACCTTTCTTGACTCCTCCTGCTGCAGAAGCCTTCCGTCTGGCAGCTGTCGTCTTGACGTCCTCGGTAGCGTTCCTGGTAGTAGCGGACATGGCTCGAGGGGGGTTTCCGTTGTCGTTTTTTTCGAAGGGATGGGTGTTGGGACTCAGAGAAGGAAATAGGAGGTCGAAAAGCGAGGAGCGAGCGAAGTCGCCTCTCCTTCGCTACCGACCACCATCTCCTCCAACGAGCAAAAAATGTTCAACCACCTCCCTTTCCAACTGCAACTCTTAACATCCTCCGCCCTCCGATCGTCTCCCTCTCTTGTTTCAGCTCGAATCGTGCTCAACCAACCACGACGACCCCTTTCCTCCTCCTCCTCTCCTTCCATCTTCCCTTCCTCCTCCCCCGTCCCTCATCGATCCGTCATCGCCGTAGGAGGAAGGGATGCAACGAAATTCCTCAACGGAATCACAGCCGTCAAGATTCCCGATACTTTCTCTGGAAGACCCTTCTATGGTTCCTTCTTGCACGCTCAGGTAAGCCGAAACCGTCGAGCTCGACTTTCCTTCCCTCTGCTCTTCCCGATCTTCTTCTTCCTTTCCTCGTCCCCTCCTCCCTCGAACTATACTTCTCAGCTAGAGATAGATTTCGCTGACCCTCTTCCTTATATATATATATCCCTCTCAGGGCCGCCTCCTCTTCGACGTCCACATCTACCCTCACCCTCCGACCTCCACCTTCCTCCTCGATTTCGATTCACGAACCTCCCCATCCCTCATCGAATCCATCCGCAAATTCGTTCTCCGCTCAAAAGTATCCCTCAAAGACGTTTCAGACCAATGGGACGTATGGGCCGCCTGGGATCATGAGAAAACGGGGTTGGTGGTGGAAGATGGAGAGAGGGAGTGGAAGTGGGGGACGGGGGAGAGTGCTGGTTTGGTAGGTTGGACGAAGGAGCAGACGCTTTTGCCTGGGACGAGTGGGTCGGGAGTGGAAGGGGGGGTGGTTGGGTTGGGGGAGGAGGTGGGAGGGTGGGATTTGAGAGCTCCTGGGATGGGGTGGAGAGGGTTGGTGAAGAAGGGTGGGAGACGTGAGTTCGGACGATTCATTCGGGTTTCGCTTTCCGTTTTTTTTTTTTTTCTACTGCTGAAAAGCTCGGAAAACTGACTTCTACCTCTTCCTTCTACCCTTCTGGTCTCCTGGTTCGCCTTCATCAGCCTCCCTCGCCTCTCCCACCTCCTCCTCACCCAATCCCTCCTCCTACACCCTCCATCGGATCCTTCATGGCGTTCCAGAAGGGATAGAAGACATCGTACCCATGTCGGCTCTTCCTTCAGAATCCAATCTCGATTTCATGGGAGGTGGTGAGTCGCCCATTCCTCTTCTTCCTATCTCCCTCACCTTCCTTCGCTTCCCTCGCGTCTCCTCCCCAAGACTCACTTATCTCCTCCCACCTCCCTTTGCGCTCACAGTCGACTTCCGAAAAGGATGCTACGTAGGTCAAGAACTCACCGTTCGAACGTACCATACTGGAGCAACAAGGAAACGAATCGTTCCAGTCTCGCTCGTTCCTGCAGACAAAGAGGACGACGACGCGTCGAGGTGAGACTTCTCCCTCCTTTCTCTCCCTCCTACTTCCACACTCCCACACTCCCACTCATCACTAATCTCCCTCCCTTCTTTCCTTTCCTCCTCTCCTCTCCTCTCCTCCCCAACCCCAGCTCCACCCTCCCAACCCCCTCCTCAGACGTCCGTCTCCTCGCTCTCTCTTCCTCCTCCTCACCCACCTCAACCTCAGCCCCCTCCTCTCGCGGTCGTTCGTCAGGGAAAATGCTGAGCAGTATCCGGAATCCTGAGGGAGGGGTGGTGGGGCTGGCGCTGTTGAGGTTGGAGCAGGTGGGGAGTGTGAGGAGGGGGGAGGGGGAGATGATCGTTGAGGGTGGGGAGGGAGGAATGAAGTGGAAAGTGGAGCCGAGAGAGGTGGAGTGGTGGCCTAGGAGGGAGGAGGAGGTGGTGGTTTAGTAAGGGAGTGAGTGAGTGATTTGTTTCTGAGATCTGAATGGTTTTGCTATCGTAGACGGTGCGGAAGGAGAGAAGAAAAGGAGAGGAGAGGCAGGGACGCGCCTTTGTTCGTTCACTGGCGTCTTGTGTCGTTCGCTGATCTGGTTCTGGAGGTGATAGAGTGGGAGAGACGAGGAGAAAATGTTGCGATACTCGTTTTATCTCGATATCTCATCAGGAAGAGAGTGATTGAGCTCGACATCAGGAAGAGAATCCTCGAGCTCGAATCGACCCCATTTAACCTCGCGTCGCTCGTTCGCTCGTCGATTGACTCATTTTTCTCTCATGCGTCTCTCAGGTTTTGGTTCGAGAATCAGGACAAGCAAGGGGACACTCTATCTTTTTCTCGCTTTCAAGTTCATGTGTAGAAAATTTAGATGCGTGAGCTTGGACGACCCCTCACTTCCCTCTCTCCCTCCCAACACTCATCTTTCCTACGTTCGCTCCCCCCTCGCTCTACCCCTACGCACCCTCCAACCCTGTGCTCTCTGGAGATTGATCAGCCAGTACTCGCTCGTTCGCTTGCTCGCTCGTGGTCGTCAGCTCTCGAAAAGTTGGAGCGAGCGAGCCCAACCTGGTCCTCCCTTCTCTTTGTTGTAGAGGGAGTCTTCCGACGAGAAGAATTCCGGTCCTCGAGGAGAGGAGAGACTGGTGAGTACATATTCTTCATCTGTGGACAAGCGTGAGCGAGTGTTCGAGAATGCCGAAGGAGGGATAGACGAAAGCAGGAAGGAGGAGGAGAAGGAGGAAAGGTTGGAAGCCACAAGACGGGGAGAATGATTCCTCCCACAGATCAGCTCCTATTTCGCTCGTTGAAGCTCTCAGCTATAGATAACCGATATAAGCTCCAATTGGTGTGGAAATCGAGATATATTGCCGTAAGGAACGAGAGTGAGAGAAGGAGGAAGCGAACGAGCCTTCGCCCCAAGACTCCCTCTCCGCTCAAGTCCGATTCCTCTCGGAATCGGATCAAGATTTTCGATCTCGTTTTTTCTCTGTCTTCTTCTGACCTCGTAACTCTTCCTCTCCTCTCCTCTCTCAGATGATACTCCAAGCTTCAAACTCGCAGAAATCCTTCCTCCTGGCTCTTCAACACCTTCCCTCCCTTCCCTTTAACCCATGTTCCGCCGTTCCTTTCCAGCCCATCGGATCCGAGACCAATCTTCCCTCTCTCCGAACCGCTCCTCGAGGTCGAATAAGACGGGAGGAGGGTAAGAGGATGTTTAGGTGGAAGGTGGGATGATGGTGAGCTCGTCTCTTTCCTCCTTTAGCTCCTGTTTGGCCGGTACGACTTGAGAGGGAGAGGAGAAAAGGGAGAATGAGCTCGCAGGTCTTCGTCTTTCAGCCCACTTCGCGATTGACGATATCTTTTGACCCAGGGCAGAGGATGCATAGATTCTTTCGCCATCCACCTCCTCACCTCCCTCTCTCCGTCCGCTGAACCATGCATTGGTCTGGCTACTCCTCAGGACGATCGCCAACCGATCCTGACCGACGAAGCTCGAGCTCAGCTCTGGAACCTCCTCCTCCCTCCCTCTTCAGCTCCCACTTTCGCTGCTACTATACAACCCAACCTCATACATCTCTCTCGCCCCGACTTTCGACCCTCCTCAACCTCCTGACCATCCGTCCACCAACCACCCAACCTTGCTCCTCCCCTCACAAACTCTCTTCCCAATCCAACTCTCCGCTCCCGCTCCCGCTCCTCCCCCACCCCCACCCCCCGCCCTCGCTGCTCCTCCAGCCTCCCCCGTTCCACCTCCAACCTCCAGATTTCACAGGGACACTCTCGAAGGGCAAGCTCACCAGAGATTCGCGGAAGTTCAAGATTGCAGGTATACCCAGCGGCGAAACGGCTTTTTGAGTATCTTTGTGCTGGGGTATTACATCAGCGAGTGAGGCCTTAGCCGACGCGATGTTCTTGCTTATTGCAATCTACCACCGAACACTTCCTTATCGCTTGCGATCTAGGAGAATTTATGGCTTGCCCTCAGGGCTTCTTCCTTTTTGCGTCGCGACGAGAGAGAACGGCTTCGTTACTTTTCACTTCTGTCGTTCGTTCAGAGTTGTGTAGGTGAGAAGATTTGCTGTAACAAAGTGCGAGTTCTGTAGGGTGGGTGAGAAGACGAGCGGAGTTGATGGTGGAAAAGAGGAAGAGGAACTGGGTGCTCGGTCGGAACGAGAGAGCTCGAGCCGGCCGCGTCCGTTCGCCTGCCTTTCGCTTTCTTTCTCTCGACTTGAAGCTGCTCTTCAGTAGATATGCTTGGATATGAGGTAAAGAGTAAAGAGAAGGCCATAGGGTGGGTGGAGAACGAAAAAAGGAAGAGACGTGTACTGGTGAAGAGGTAGGGTCGAGCAGTTACGATGGGAGAAGCTGTAGAAAGTTATTCACCGGCGTGAAGAACGAGACTAGAGAGCGAGTACTACTAGACAAGGGAAAGGAAGTGAAAAGGCGAGAGAGAGAGAAAAGGGAAGAAGGCGAGCTTGGATCGATTGAAAAAAGGAGGCGAGAGACGGTAGAAAAAGACGGAGAAAGGCGACGGCAGCGAGGAAAGCTAAGAAGACTAAAGACACGAGAGACGAGCGAGAAGAGTATGGGAAAGTCAAAGAGAGAAAGGAAGTGCATAGGGTGGCTGGAGGGAGACGAAGCAGGAATGAAGGGTAAGCGGGTCGCTGAACGCGATGGAGAAGAAGCGAGGTTGGTCGAGCGATGGAGAGCGAGATTTGGGTGAAGATGTCGAGACGAGGTAGTAGGAAGGTGGATACGAGATGGGAGGTTGGTTTTGATCGTAGCTGGAAGCAACGACGAGAAGGGAAGGAGATCAGATCGGAGGGGATATCTGTTGACAATATCGTGGTCGGGTCTTTTGTCCTAGATCTCTTACGATCTGCGGGCATCGACCTGGCAGAGAGGGAAAGGGAAAGGAAAAGGAAAGGGAGGAGGAGGAGGAAGAGGTCAGCTTTGGATTCACCCGCTTCACGCTCCTTTGAGCGCCAGGGGATTCGAAACAGGAGACGACTCACGCTACTGCGAAGGTAGCTCCGTCTAGAGAAGTCTGTCTTGAAGTGCCGGGTTGTGGCGAGTTGAGGGTGAAGAGGGGCGAGCTCGGAGCGAGTGAGAAGGGTTGAGAAAGGCAAGGCACAGGTCTCTTGGTGGAAGGCACGAAGGTTTTCGTTCTCAAAGGTAAAATTCACGAGAGAGAGAAGAGCGGGTTCAGTCGAAGGGGAAAAGGGAGGGAGGAACAAGGGCAAAGGGCTCAAACTGTTTTCCACACGATTTTCTACTAGACCCTAAGGAGTGCGAGACCATCTTCTGCTGAGATTCCAGATATATTTCCGTCGTTTGATGAGGGAAAGCGTGAGGGAACGAACGCGCGACGCGCGCGACGTCGCCGTCGCGGGCTACCTCGAACTTGATATCAGAAGGATTTTTCTTCTTCTGAGAGTCTGGATAGTATCCGGGGCCTCTGATACCAGTTTGGCGGCAGTCTGGTGGATGAGGGAGGTGGGGAAGTCGACAGGATCGACGGAGAGCGGGGAGGAAAGGGAAAGGTGAGCTTGGGTGAGCTTGGAATTTCGGTGAGTCTTCCTTCTCGCACAACAGTCACTCCCCCCTTATAATCTCCTTCCATCAACTCAACTTTCTCATCACATCGTCCTCAGGCTCCTCGCACGTCATCCCGACAGCTATCATCCCCATCCAAGAAGCTGGAGTTCAAGAGAAGCTCAACCAAACTCGCCTTCCTTCCTTCCTTTCCTCCCTCCAAGTCCTCGCCCTCAGCCCTCTCCTCCCGCGATGGCCTTCGTCCTCGACTCTCAAACCCCAACGATCCCACTCTACCTTACACATGAAGTCCCACCGGCCCTCCTCTCCTCTCTAGAACGAGACTTCTCCCTCGCCGCTCACTCCTCAACTCAAGCAACCCTCCTCCTCTCCTTCCCGCCCTCACCTCGACCGGACGACCACCTCGACCTCAGCCCTGAGCAAGCTCTCGAGAAGCTAGGAGAGGAAGCGGCTCCATTCTTACTGGCTACCAAGGATACGGTGGAGATAGGAGGAGGAGTCTGGTACGTCCAGGGGTGGTTGGACGAGGAAGATCTTGGGGAGATGAGCTCGGAGCTGCTGTCGAAGGGACACCCGAAGGGAGGAGGAGGAGAGAGAACGAGATGGGCAGCGAGGCTGTGGATTGAGATCGTCTAGTAAGCACCTCTAATCTCCAGATCTATCGGTCGTGGATACTGAGCTTGCTCTTCCTTACAGTGCTCCTATGCTCTACGTCAACCTCTCCATCTCCAACACCTTCCTCTTCGAGCACGACCAGTTCCCCTCCTCCCTTCTCTCCCTGCCTGACTCTCCCGACGACGGTGGTTGCGACTGGAGACTTCAGCCTCCCGTCACCGCCTACGTTGCCGCTAGTAGAGGTGCTTACGAGATCAGTACCGAGGAGGGAGATGAAGAGACGATTTTAGGAGGAGGGGAAGAAGGAGGAGACGCGAGGTACCGACTTAAGGAGGAATGGGCGACAAAACTGGGGCTCGTGAGTCGATGGACGCAGCCTGTGGTTGGAGTATCTTTGGAGACGGCTTGGGGAAAGAAGACCCTGAGAAAGTTGAAGGAGCTGGGAATGGGAGAGGGGACGGAGGAGGAAGAGAGCGTCGTTTCGTTCCCTCAAGACTGGGTTTGGTCGGCACCCGAGTTGTAAGGTGCCATTGGAAGAGGTAGAATAGATCTAAAACACGTAAGTTGATGTAACCCCCCTCTTTCACCAAGACCTGACTCCTATAGGAAGCAAGAGGAGCCGTCGCGGTCGACACGCTCTTTGAACGACATCGTCCTCCCCGTGCAGCTTTTACATCTTCGCTTCTCCTCCCATCAAACGAGGCTCTCCGGCGAGAAGGGGAAGCTGATTCGTGAAGTCGTTCATCATCGTCGTCAAACAAAGCAAAGCTGGCCGCCGTTCCGTCGTCGCGTTTTCTCCTCCCCCACCTCGTCCCCCGTCGTTCACTCCCTGATCAAGCGAAGAAGAAGTCCACGTTCGAGGGAGGAGGAGGAGCGATCAATGTCGTTGGGATAGAGATCATCTCTCCCGAGAGGTCGAGGAGTTTCAACTGGAAGAAACAAAACGAGAGGAAAAGGTCAGCGAGGGAGATCGAGACGTCTCCTTCCTTCTCGGCACTCTGACGACAAAATCGCGAGTAAAGAGACAGAGAGATCGAATGAAAAGGGCTCACCTTCAACCCGATATCCGTCAACTGCTCAATAAGATCCTTGGTCTCCTGCGTCGCGACTCGAGCCTGATCGCTTCGAAGGAGGTTCAACCCGTCCGTCCATTCGCTGAACTGAGCTCGATCTAGGGCGATGACACTGTACAGATCAAAGTGAAAACATCAGCTGTGGCCCCTCGACGGATAAAAGAACGAGAAAGAAAGGAATGGAAGGAAAGAAAAGCGCCGCGACTCACTCGAGCAACGACAAGTCTCCCCCAGCGAGCAACGAGAAACTTAGATCGTGTGCCACCTTCAAGACTCCTCCACCTTGGTTGCCTCCGCCGCCGCCAGTACGTATCGTATCTCCTTTCGTCGAACCAGGAGCGTTGAAGGAGACGACGTTTTGGGCTTTGGAGGTCGCGTAGGACGTTCTGAGAGCGATTTCGGAGATGAGGGAGATGTCGACTGATCGGGGAAGAAAGAGAGACCAAGTTGAGAATCAGTTGAGACATAGATGGATGGTGGGATGAACGGAAGAAGGGAAAAGGTACGAACTTCGTTCGTTGAGATCCTCCATCGTCGGTTTCGTCGCGTGCTGATGCTGAGTCTCCAGGTATCCGAGGGACGTCTTGTTGGGAGCCTGATGACGTGCCGAGAGAGATACGAAGACGGCCGTTCGGATCAGTTCAAAAAAGAAGGACTGAGCGAAAGAGGAGTAAGACGGACTCACGAGACGGATAAAGGTCCAGCCCCGAGGAATGTTTCGACTCGGTTCTCGAGCGTAAGGGTTGATCGAAGTTCCGTGCATGAACCAAGCTCCTTCGCTGAGATCATACGAGGAGAAAACGGGAGGAAGAATCAGCGGAAGACTCGGCGAAGAGGGAACAAGGAAAAAGACGCGTCGACGAACAGAAGACAGTTGATCCTCTGCTGCTTGACAAAAGTGAAACATTCTTCGAACAAAGCGTTCCTCAGGTTTCTGCAGGATGACGAAAGAGGTGAAATCGATGAGTCAGCTCGCTCATCGCGACAGGTCGTCTCGAGCCCAACCGGAACTCGTTTCTCCTCCCTTCCTCTTCCTCCCCTCAACTCACCGGATCGGCGCCTTGCCCATCAAATCGTCCTTCTTCTCCACCTCCCTCAACATCCTCTCCCTGATAACCTTGTAAGCCACATCCTCCCCAAATCCCTTCTCCACCTCTCCCGCCTTCTCGAAGACCCTCTCCTCCTCCTTCAACACCACTTCAACCTGACTTTTCACCACCTGACACACTCTCGCAAAGTCGTCGATGGTAGCCGAGGAGTCGTTCCACATTCGGATGAAGAAGCGAAGGACGAGGGAGTGGACGTAGGGGAAGGAGAGGAGGAGAGGTTGGAAATGGGTGGAGATGGAGTTATCGCTGACCTCCCAGAATTCGAGGAGGAGTTCGACGGTTTCGTTGCTGAAAGATGGATGAGGGAAGAGCGAGAGTGAGCGAGTAGGCTCGAAAGGCAGAAAGGGACGAAGGAAGAATAGACGAACCTCGCTCGACCGATCGGGCAGCGTCGTTCTTCTGGTTTCGAGAGCTGTTCAACGACCAACTTAGAAAAGGGAAGGAGATAGTCCGAGTCAGCTTTTCTTGGCTACGAGATGCATCTTTCCATCAGTGGCGACTCACTTTCGAAAACTCCTCCGGATTCCCGGTCGCGAACGAGTGCTGAAGAGAACAAGAAAGGGAACGATCGTTCAGTCAGTCTCGCGAGCTTGACTTGTAGCCAGACCCCCAAGCCTACCCACCAAACAATCCAGCCCCAACCTCCCAGTCTTCCAAACCACCCTCGAGTTCCTCGACCCTCCCTCTCCCTTCTGCACGTCCAGCCCAAGCACACTCCATCGGATCCTCTCATCCTCCTCGTCCAAGCCAGCAGAGTTCCAGATCTCCTCCATCATAGCTCGATGCAGAGGGTGAGTGTTGGAGTCGACGGAAGAACGATGGAGATGGAAGGTCGCGCGGAGGATGTTGGCTGTTTCGTTCGAAGCGAAATGCAGCGAGGAGAAGGAGAAGAGTCAGCGCGAATCGAGGGTTGGAGGGAAGAGAGGGGAGAGGGACAGGGGCAGGAACGAACATTGGAAGTCAAGCAAGGGAGTTTGAAGATCTGGTTGATGAGGAGGGGACATGAGTTTCTGGAGGGAACACAAAGTCAGCTTCGTCGAAAAAAAAAGAAAAAAAAAACGACGCGACAAGGAGGGAAAGCAAACCTACCTGAACGTCCTTCCTCACACCCAGTTTATCAAGCTCTCCCATGAACTGATTGAACTCCTCTCCGTCACTGGCAGAGGACAACAGCGAGTTGATGAGCATCAAGCTGCGAATACGAAGAAGCGACGAAAGAGATCAGCCATTGTCGTTCGCTCCTCGAGCAGAAGGGAAGCGGTCGAGATGAGATCCGACTCACCTGTTCAGACACTCTCCACCTTCCGGGCTACTTAGCCTCCCAACAACTCGCTCGAGGAAGGCAGGTTGGTCTTTGATCGAAGCGTAGATGAGGTCGAAGCCCGCTCCAGGGAGGATCGAACGAAGGATGGAGGTCGCTGATCTGGAGATATTGATGGGAGCGACTGGGGAGGAGATAACTTGGATGATCTGTGGTAGGAGAGAGGTAGATTGGTGAGCAGATGAGAGCCAATAGGGGTGGTGAGAAGAGGAACGGAGATGAACTGACGTCGGAGACGAAGGTCGGGGCGACGGTGGAGAGGTTTCGACTGCTTTGAGCTGAGAGACCTTGGATGGATTGGAGTGCGTACTGTGGGATACATAGGAAGCGACGAAGGTCAAGTCTACTTCGACGAGGAGTGTCGAGGAAGAGCGCAAGAGAGAAACCTTCGACTCACAGCAAGCGAGTTTCCCTCCAATCTCTTGATCAGCTCGACCATCTCCCGGTCTCCCCCCTGCTTCACAAACTCCTCGCAGAACTCCTGCTCCTTGATGTACTTCTGAAGGTTGAAGAGAGTGAGCTTCAGGGTCGAGGAGGGCAGTTTCGAGTCGGTGAGAGTCGCCAGGAAGGACGTAGCCATGATCCCAGCAGAGTCGGTAATCTTGAGAGCCTTCTTCTCCTCCACGATCCTACGGATGTTGTCGTCTGTAACGACGCTGTCATCTTCGACGACTCGGAGACCGTACATGAGAGGGGGTTTGACGATGGAGAAGCTGACACAGAGCTGGAAGAAGAGAGAGGGAAGAAGAAGAGAAGGAAGGGAGATTCGGTGAGCTCGAGCTCAACGCCCTCCTTCCTTCCACGAAACCATCCCTGGAACTCACCTGTCGAACAATATCCTTCACATCTGAGCGAGAGAAAAGGATAGTTAGCTACTACACTCTGTGAGAATACGCTCTTCAACAAGAGAAAGAAGGAAGGACGAACTCAACGTGGGATCGATCCGAGCTCGAATCGGAGGAGTCGCTCCCTCCCATGAGACGAGATTCGTAGCTGTTACCACCCGCTTCGGCTTCGGAGTGCTCTGAAGTACAGACGAGCTGGCGAGGGTGGGTGTAGCCATGGGATCCATCCCGAATGAGAGTTTGGTCTTGAGGAAGAGGGTGAACGTTGAGGAGATCAGGACGCTCTCGAGCCTCGAAAGTGTCAGCTCGACTTCAGCTTTCGCTCCTCTCTGTGCTTCTTTCCTCCCATCCACAACATCCGTCCCACGAATGAGTTCTTCTTCCGACATCCTCTCGACCCTCGCCATCTCTTCTTCTCTTCCCGAATTCCCCTTGGAGATCCAGCACGAGGTTCTCAAGTTCTGCGACACTCACACGCTGGCGACCGCTTGCCTCGTCTCCTTCGCGTGGCTCGAGCTCTCCACACCTCTCCTTCACGAGAACATCGTTATTAGAGGATACGATCATCTGGAGAAGCTTTGTGTCACTCGGGTAGGTTGTCTCTCTTTGTCTTCGGGTACTCGGATGCAGTGGGAGGAGCAGTGGGAGGAAGACGAAGCTCGCTCCTCCCTCCCCGCCATCCATCCTCTCAGAGAAACCTGAGGCTAAACCTCCCACCCACCTTCTTCATCTCCTACCCAGCTCCCCTTCCAGATCTCCACGCCTCTCTCTTCCCTCCTCTCCCTCGACCGTCGTCCCATCCGCTCCTTCACATTCCTCGCCCTCGACACCGACAGGGACCTCCCCCGAACCTTCTCCCTTCATCGCTTTCACACCTCCAACTCCCTCCGAGTCCAGAACCTCGAAATCCAAGTCATCCCCGATCGAGTCGGTCGAGTAGCTCTCTTCGACCTCAACGGAAGAGTCTACAGCAGAGTCTTGCTCGCCAAAAACATCTTCCCTCTCTTCGACCCCGAACACGTCCAAATCACCGGGATCCTCCCTCTCTCTTCCTCCTCTGCCTCCTCCTCTTCCTCCTCCTCCTCAACGTCGGACGTCTACCGAAGAGGAAGAGGAATGGGAGACGGACCTCTAGCCTACCTCAACCTCGATCGTTCCGCCCCCTGGCTCAACCTCCTTTCCATCTCCTTCAACTCTCACTCCGGACCTTTCGAACCCTTGACGAAATCCCAGTTCGCCAAAGTTCCTCATCATCGTCCCTTCACGGTCGGGTTCGATTTCTCGAATCGATGGCCTGTCCCAAGGCCTGGGTTGATCCATCAGCACGATGTGGTGGCGAGCAACATGGAGGAGTTGATGGGTGGGACGAATTTCAAGAGGAGGGAGGAGGAGTGCTCGTTGCTTGCTTCGACGGTGGTGGAGAGGGTTGTGGTGAAGGTGAAGGTGGAGGAACAGAGAAGGTATTTGGAGGAGTGGATGAGGGAGGTTTGGGAGGAGGATGGGGTCGGGAGGGAGGAGAGGGAGAGGAGGGAGGGGAAGATTGTTTGGGAGATTGTGGAAGGCCGGGAGTGAGGTTCGTTTTCAGTCCTTCTTCATCGAGTCCTAGAGCTCGTTCGACGGGCTTCAACTGACTCAAGCCTTCAATTCGTTTAAATTTTGTGTTCGGTAGCTGGAACGATCCTCTCTCTTGTCTGGCGGACGTTTCTCGGGAGACTCTGCGTCGATTCGACGCGTCGCTCAACTTTGGATTTCTCTTTCTTCTTTCACGACCCCTTCGCCTCGGTGAGTCTCCTCTCTCTCTCACCCTTTGCTATATCCAAGCTCTTCGTCCAGTTCCCCTCTGACAAATCTCTCTCCCCTTCTTTCTTCGAAACAGATCAGACACCCCTTCGCGCGTCGCACCGACGTCCACGCCCTCCTACGACCTCCCAGGCTTCTTTCGCACCCTTTATATCCACTACTAGCATGGCTGAAGATAAGATATTGCTTCGAAGTTAGCCGAAGGTTGTGCGAAGCTCATTTTATGCGAGCTTCGAGTGGATAAACGACGCCGTTTCAGCGAGGCAGGCAAAATAACGAGGGCGTGCCCTTTTTCAACCTTGAGATCGCAAAAACTTTCAGACAATCTCACACCTGCGAGCGCCCTTGTATACTATCAGCTTCGAAGCGAGTAGAAAAAGGTGACGATGTTCTTCCTGCGGAAGGAAGGGAACGGCTCAGTAGTTCGGACTCCTCCCTTCGCTTCGAGTTTCCCTCCCATCTCCCACCTTTCCCTTCCCTCTCCCTCCTCTCCCAGCAATGTTCGGCGGCGACGACGACGACAACCCCTTTGCCAACTCCATCTCCCCCTTCGGTTCCTCATCCGTCTACACTCCTTCCACCTCCTTCTCCCCTTCCCAACAACCTACGTTCGAATCCTCGCCTCCTCGACAGCTCACGGATCCCTTCGCTTCTCCTCCTCCTCCATCCTCCTTCGTAGCCATCCCGAGAGACTCGTACGGATTCGCATCGTACGACGAACATCCTTACGGAGCTCCTTTGGATGCTCCTATCCTGTCTCCCAAGGAGAAGCGACCGAGTCCGTATGTGGCTGCGATTGAGAAGGGAGAGAGGGAGGAGGACCACGACGAGGAAGGAGGAACGAGGGAGAATGGATTCGGATCGACGTCGTTTCACAACAACGACAACAACAACAACTCGTATCGTACTTACCAGCAGGACGTCCCCTCTCCTACGACTTCTGGATTCGGAGGAGGAGGAGAGATGGAAGCAACCTCCTCGACGACGTTCGGCGTTCCCTCCTACTCGCAACCTCCCATCGTCGACCACCACGCCGTAGAGGAAGAAGACCTCATCGCTTCCCATCTACCTTTGGGAAGAGGAAGGAGGACGTCCGCAGCAGGAGGAGGAGGGTTCAACCCTCTTCTGGGTCTGCTGGGAGAGACGGAGGAGGAGAAGATGAAGAGTGCTTTCAAGCCGAGCGTGAGGACTACTCCAGTGAAGAAGAAGGTCGCTCTTACGACGAAGAAGGAATCGACGGACAAGAAGGAGATCAAGCCGCTGGTGCTGGAGAAGAAGAAGGAGGAGGAGATGATCATCGCACCAGAACCGGTCGTGCTGCCTTCTCCGAGCTCAACCGAGGAAGTCGAGGTCGAGGTCGTTTCAACTCCTCCTCCTCGTCCATCTACACCTCCTCCTCCTCCAGCCTCCTCCGTCGAAGACTCCGAATCCACTCCTATCGCATCCCCTCAACCCCAAGAGCCACCCACCATCAACCTCGAAAGTCCCTCCTCATCTCCCTCCCACTCGCCTCACTCCCCTTCCTCCACTCCCCTCCCAGTCTCAACCCCTTCCTCCCCCCCAACAGCCACCCCCTCCCTCTTCACCGAATCAACCACCTCCTCAGACACAACCCTCCCTCCAACCCCTCACGTAGGAAGAATCGTCGTCAGTCCCCTCGAAACACCCACTCACGAGTTCGACCGCTCCTTCGCGAGTCTCGCTCTGGGAGGTGCGTCCTCCTCCTCCTCAGGATGGGGGGGAGAGGATCTGCTCGAGCAGCAGCAGCAGCAGCATATCGTCTCGTCTTCGTCGTCGAGTATGGGTGGATCGGGCAGTGGCGGTGGGTGGGGAGGAGATGTTGGAGGAGGAGGAGGATGGGGAGGACCGGAGATGACCTCGTCGAGTTTGGAGGAGGAGCAGCTGCAGGATGAGGAGGAGGAGGAGGATAACAGGGTGAGCAGCTTTAGGATCTTTTGGGGGAAGAGAGAGTGGTTGGCTGATTAGGTTTATCTGGGGGGTTGGTCGATTTCAGCCGTTACAAGCTCGAGTGGATCAAGCGAGATCGAGCTCACCACCTCCTCCTTCGTCGACTCAGGCGATGGCGGTGGAAGGGGAGAAGTCTGCGAACAAGATGTTTGAGATTCATGTGGGAGATCCGACGAAGGTTGGGTTGGCTGCTACTGCTCAGTGAGTTTTTCATCTCCATCGTTCCTTTCGAGACGCGTTGAGAGCTGACTTGGCTCTTCCCTCCTTCTCTCTTCCTCCTCCTTCCCAGCATCGTCTACACCGTCACCACTCGAGTGAGTTTGACTCTCCACCCATCCACTCATTTTCCATCCTTCCGTCCCTTTCCCAGCTTTCGTTCTGACAACGTCTCGCTTCTCGTTCAGACCACCTCCCAATCCGCCTTCTCCCGTCAAGACGTCTCCGTCCTTCGTCGCTTCTCAGACTTCCTCTGGCTCTTCACCATCCTTCAAATCAAAAACCCAGGAGTCATCGTTCCTCCTGTACCAGATAAACATCCCTTCGGTGCGTACTTCTTCTCTTCCACTGACAGCACTTTCGCTCCTTCGCGTGCGTCTCTCCGTCCGTTTGCTCTGTTCTTTTTTTCTCTCGCGTCCAAGGTTCGCTCCCGCTGACACACACTCTATTCTCACACAGGCCGATTTGCAGAAGATTTTGTAGAAACGAGAAGGAACGCTTTGGAGCAGTGCTTGCAGAAGATGGCGAACCATCCGGTCTTGCAGCTCGATCCGGATTTGAGGTTGTTCTTGGAGAGTGATACGTTGTCTATGGAGGTGAGACCTTCGCCATCATCCATCATTCCTCTCTATACATTTTTGCGAAACGTCTGAACTGATCAAGCTTTCGAAATTTCGTTTCTTTTCTCGACTGCTTCACAGATGAAGAACCGGAAAGCCGAAGTCGCGTCGGAACAGAAGGGGTACCTCGCTTCGCTCACCAGTACTCTTTCGGGACCCAAGTACTACGAGAGGGATGAGGTGAGTAGCTTCCGTGTCCATGCATCCTTTGAAGGAAGGAAAAGAACAGAGCTGACCTCTCGTTCGTTGTTATCGTTCTCGCAGTGGTTCGACCAGAAGAAACTCGTCCTTGATACGCTGGAATCTCAACTCAAGATTCTCGTCAAGTCCATCGAGCTGGTCTCGAAGCAGAGACTTGGTGAGCTTCTTTGTTTCCTCTTTCCCTAGTCCTGAGACCGAGACTGATCAACGCTTTCCTCGTTCCGAACAGACCTCGCCGTCGCGACCTCCGACTTCGCCGAAGCCATCGCGAGCTTGGCTGCCTCTGATCTCAGCAAACAGCTCTCGCATGCTCTCGAACGACTAGCAGACATCGGTCGACGGTCGAGGGATGTTCACGAGGACAACGCGAAGGGAGATGTGAGGACTTTCATGAGCACGGGTCAGTCTCTCTTCTTCCTCCTTCCTCTCACTTTCCTTCTGCGAACCCTGACATCTCTCGCCTCTCTTCTTCTCTCTTTCAGCCGACGAATACATCCGTCTCATCGCCTCCGTTCGAGTACGTCGTCCTCTCCCCTTGACTCCTTCGTTAGCAACGCGTCGTCTGATCATCCCTTCTCCTTCCTTCTTTTACAGCTCGCCTTCGCCTCTCGAGTAAAAACCTACCTCTCCTGGCAATCTCTCGAAGCCGAGTCTCGTCGTTTGCGAACGAACCTCGAGAAGGCCAGGAAGGCTGGAAAGATCCCTCAGGAGAGAGTTGGGATGGAGATTCAGATCGTTGCGGAGGTGAGTTTGGACCCTCTCGCTCTTCCTTTCTTCCTCTTCTCCTTCGCATCGCATCGCTCGAACGGAAGAGCGCTCCTGATCTGACTCGAAAACGTTTACGTTTGTTGTTCTTTCAGGCCGAACGTCGTTCGAAAGAAGCTCAAGCAGAGTACGAATCCGTCTCGAGACTAGTCAAGAACGAGTTTGTCAGGTTTGAAACCGAACGAGTCGAGGATTTCAAGGTTGCTTTGGAACGTTTCCTCGAAGGGATGATCAAGAGGCAGAAAATTGTAAGCAGCAGCAGCCCTTCACCTTTCCTTCTTCTCTATCCCTCCCTCCCCCCCCCACCCTTCTGTTTCTCCTCCCTTCCTTTTCCTTTTGCTCACCTCCCTTCTTTCTTTCTCCCCTTTCGTTCGCTCGTTCGTTCGTTCGTTCGTTCGTCTCTCTGACAGCTCATCGCCGCCTTCGAAGACTACCACCGCGATCTCCTCAAACTCGTCCAGCAAAACCCAACAGGTGGTAGACAACCTCCTCCTTCCCCTCTGCCTCCCTCCTCGGCCTCGGCTGCTCAGGAGGAGGAAGCTTCCTCCTCCTCATCGCCGTCGGTATTTTCAACGGAAACAGCCACCACCCCGACTTCGTCGTTCGTCAATGGAGGACCGCCGCCGCCGTTGGATGAGAATGCTTGGGCTTGATTGGAGCGAGAGAGAGAGAGGAGGTTGAGATTTGAGAAGTAGAGTAATAATATACGTCTTAGTCGACGGTCGACGGTTGGACGAATCTTGATGATGTGCCTGCTTCGTTTAGGGGGGGGGAGGAGGGAGGTTCGCGGTCTTTGCGAGAGAGAGAGAGAAGGCAAAAAGGAGAGAAAAAAGAGAACATGCATCGTGAAAGGTCGTGGTTGTTACAGAAAGAAAGACAAGTGGAGTGGAGAGAGGGGATAAGTGAAAGCGCTATGAGCAAAGAGAGTGGGTGGGTGGCGGAAAGAATAAGAAAAGAAAAGGAAAGAAAAGAAAAAAGAGGCAGACGACGAACGAACGCGAGACGAAACGAACAGCACAAGGCAAGACGAACGAGTTCCCAATACAAGTATAAACCTCCTCCTCCTAAAACCTCTGCTGCTTATTTGCTCCGGCAGCCCCATCCGAAGGAGGAGGAGCCTCCCTCTTCAACCCTCTCCTCCTCCCGTTCACCAACAACCTCTCGTTCGCCAGCTGCTCTGCTGTCAACACTGGACGAGCGTGCGACATCGCCGGCGACCTTCCGTTGTTCACATTCTGCTTTCCAAACTGCTGCTGCTGCTGCTGAGGGTTGAACTGTTGTTGTTGTTGACCGTTGTTGAACTGCTGTCCTTGTTGTCCGAACTGCTGCTGCTGGGGACCTCCTCCTCCTCCTCCTCCGAGTCCCATCATCATGGACGCGTTGACGGCGATGGCGAGTTGTTGTTGGAGGTTTTGGAGGTTGTGGGTGAGTTGCATCCGAGCGGGAGGGGCTGTACGAAACGACAAAAAAGGAAGGAACGGAGACGCGTCAGAGAGTGGGAAGTTTAGAAAGCAAAGGAAGGAAGGGAGTCAAGGAAAGAGGATGCTCACGAAGACCAGGATTAGAGAGCATCATCATGTTCTGCTGGATCGAGTTGTTGATGGCTTGAGGATCTCCGTAAGTCTGGATGTGATGCTGGTAGAGAGCTTCCTGCTGTTGTTGCTGAGCGAGAGCGGCAGCGGCGTCGGCTGCTGGTCCGGTAGGGATCTTGGGTGCTGGAGGTGGAGATGGCTCCTCAGGCTCTTCGGGGGCTGAAGGCTGTGGTGAAAGAAGGGGGGGAGGGGAAAGAAAGAGGAGAAGGAAAGGAAGGCTGGTCAGTGAACGCGTCCTCTCTCCTCCCCTTTCCCTTCCTCTCTCCATTAAAGAGCTGTTGGCGAAACTCACCTTCGCGTCCCCCTCCTCCTCAAACTTCCTCCTCTCAATTTCCTCTCCAATGAACCTCTCCACCCTCTCCCTCATCGCCTTGTTCTCGACCAACCGATCCAAAGACCCGATCTTCTCGTCACACTTGGGACAAACGAAATCGTGCTCGAGCAGATGAGCCTGGATGCATTCCTCGCAGTAGCTCGTCTGGCAGCATGGCGTCTGGACGGCTTGGGTGAAAAGTTTGGTGCAGAGGGGGCAGGCGAGGGTGGAGTCGGAGGGAGGGGATTCTCGAACTTCGGATTCGGTGACGATCTTGGGTTTGGCGCGTTGTTTCTCCCAGGCGGCACTGTGAAGGGAGAAAGGAGAGTGAAGGTGCGGTTAGTTTGGGAAAAGAGAAGGGAGGAGAGGAAGGAAAGAAACTCACGAATCAGGTTCAGCAACGACGAACCCTCCTTCGGGAGTGATCATGATTCCTCCTGCGGCTCCTTCCGCGGCACTCGCGTCGACGGTCTTGAGGAAAGATCGAGGGATACCAGTCGTACGCTTGAACCGAGGTCGGTTGTCAAACTCCTTGTCGTCGTTCGTAGGGCAGTTCTGGATCCAATGTCCTGAAGAAGGGAAAGCAAACGCGTCAGTTTCAAAGAGGGCTTCTCGACCTCGGACAGGAAAATAAAGAGGGATGTGTAGCTTACCTCGCTGGCCGCATCGGTAGCAGATATATCCAGGAGGCAAAGGCTTGTCCGAGATGTAGGGTTCAGCAGCTTGTTGATACCCTCCTCCTCGACCGGTCGACGACGCTCCAGCGGTGGCTCCCCCTCGAGCTCCTCCCCGTCCTCCTCGACTACTGAAGATCGGCGTGGCACTGCAAAGAATGAAAGGAGATATGGAGCGAGAGTCAGGACGAGACCGCGACTGTGATGAGAAGAAAAAAGAGAAGAGAACGGGAGGAGAAAACGCACTGCGACATCGTCTCCTTCGTTTCCGACCAGTAGTCGTTCTGAGCCTTGAACATGGCTTCGATCTTGGCAGTCTCCTCGTCTCCTCCAACAGCAGATGGACCAGCGACTGGAGCGGGAGCCTTCACGTATGAAGAGAGGGACAGAGATAAGAGAAAGTCGGTAGAATCAGTACGAGACGAGACCGCGCGACGAAAGACCTGCCGTCGCTCTCTTCTCCTTTCAATTCTCGACAAAGAAACGGAAGGAAGGATGAATCGAACCAAAAACTCACTTCTTCCTTCGCATCGAACCTCTTCTGCATATGAACTCCCGTGTTGAAACCCGTCGACCTCTGACGTCCAAACTCAGTTCCCTTCCCTCCTCCTCCTCCAGCACCACTCTTCGCAGCGGCAGCAGCTCTCGATCCGTCGTTTACTCCTGCCACATAGATAGCAGCTGTTCCCTTTCCAGGTCGAGCAGGAGGGAGACGACGAGCGACTACAGAGGTCGAACGAGGGATCACGAACGAGTCGTCTTTGTACTCTGTTAGGGAACGAGCGGGAGATGGGAGGTCAGTTCCAGCTAAACACGAGCAGAGAGTAGATTATGGTCTTTTTACTTACCTTCTTCATTACCAGCAGCCTCGAACAATCCGAGATCGAAGTCCTTGCCCTCTCCCATGTGGTTGGCGAGGATGATCTCCTTCTTGAGCTCGAAGACAGAGATTCCGGTTCCGTCGATCGGGAGACGAGACTCCGCCTTCTGAGACTTGAACTTGTAGAATATACACCTAGAAGAGTACGAGGAGGTCAAGCGAAAGAAGTGGTGAGTTTTGAGAGATGGAGAAGGAGAAGGCTGAAGGGAAGGAGAAAGTTCGAGCTCACGACATGGAGATAGAGAAAGACTAGAAAGAGACGAGAAGGGAACGAATGTGCTCCAGGTAGAAGACGGTGCGGTGAATCTGGAAGGATAGAAGAAGGGCAAAAGCTGAGTCAGCAAGGAAGATCTTCTTGCGGAGAGGAACGAGAGGCGGTGGGAGGTGGACAAGCTGGAAGAGAAGAGGTGTCGAAAAGATGGTTACAACAGCATTCGAGAGGCTCTAAGCTAAGCGGTATCGATCTGGAGGTGAATGATAGTCTATAGGGGAGTTGAAGAAGCTTCAAGCGACTCAAAGCAAAGGCGAGATGGGGGAGAGGGAGGGAAAGGGAAGGAAGGAAGAGGCAGGATGAGCTCAACGATCCTCCTTCGTCCGAGGTGAGCTCAAGACGTCTCGACTTCTTCTCTGATGACGACTGCAGCTTCCAAAGGCTTCTTCGATATTGAGGGAGTGAAAAGAGAGCAAGAAAGCGTGGTATAGAGGAAGCCAAAGCAAAGGGGAAGGGAAGCGGAAGGAAGGAGGAAGGAGGCGAGCAAGAGATCCTCTTCTCCTCGAAGGCGCAACGACCGGAGAAGGGTGAGAGTTGGACGGATGAAAAGATACACACCAGGAGAAAGATGCGATGGCAATGATGTACGAGAAGAGAAAAGAACCGGAAAAGGTGATTGTCGTGGTTGAGAGGCAGCTCGTTGAGTCCCCTTCTCCTCCTCTCTCTTTCGAGCTCGTCTCCCTCTAGATCTTAGATTCCCTCAACGACCACAACCCTCCTGAGATGCGCTCCAATCTCCCTTCACTCCTTCTTCTCCTTCTCCTGCCCTTAACACAGGCTCTACATTTCTATCTGGACGCGAACGAGCAGAAATGCTTCATGGAGGAGCTGCCCGTGGATACCATCGTCGAAGGTTCGTGAACCTCCTCCTCCTTCCCTTCCCCTCGTCTCGATTCGCTCAAGCTCACTTGCTCGAGTTCTTTCTTCAGGCCACTACGCTGCTCTGGAGTGGTCTGAGTCGGTACAGGACTTCCAGGCCAACAACGACGTCGGCATCCAGGTCACAGTGCTCGTGAGTCGAGACAGCTCATCACACCACGTCCCTTCTTCTCCTTTTCTGCGAGCTCAGCTCGCCGCCCTCCCCAGAATGAGAGCTGACTTTCTCTTCTCTTCGGTGCGGCTCGGCGTGGACAGGAGGTGGAAACGAGTCATACGGTCGTGAACACTCGAGGTCCTTCGGATGGGAAGTTCACCTTCACGTCTCACGAAGCGTGAGCTCACCTCTCCTTCCCTCCCTTCCTTCCTTCTCTCCTGGCCGCTCTTCCTCCTTTGACGGCGCTCCTAGAACTCCCGCTAATCGTTCTTTTGATCGCATCAGTGGGGACCACAAAATATGCCTCCAAACCAACAAGACTGGAACATGGCTGGAAGGATCGCACGTCAAGATGTTCGTTCTCTCCTCCTCTCATCCCTCGCGCGATCATCTTCCTCCTTCCGTCACCCGCCTCCAAGTTCAGAGCTGACATCGTCTCCCCACCTACCTCTCTTTCCGCTTCTCATTCCCTCAGGTACCTCGACCTAGCAGTAGGATCCTCACGGCACGATGCAGAGTTCGTTCCTTCCCCTCTTCTTCCTCTCTCACGCCCCCCTCGTCTCCAGCCTCAGGCTCATCGCCTCCGTTTCTTCTTCCCATCATTTCCCTTCGCTCAGAGGCGACCGTGAACATCTCTCCGACCTCGCTTCCAAGATCGCCGACCTGAACAAGAAGGTCGCGTCGATTCGACAGGAGCAGCAGTTCCAGAGGGAGGTGAGTTGGCTCGAATTCGCTCTCTCTTCACGCCCACCCCCATCCACCTCTCGAGGCTCCTCCTCCAAGCAGCTGACGCTCTTTTTTCCCTTCTACTTTCTCCCTATGGTCCCTCTGCTCGTCCTTTGCTCGTCTCCAGACCGAGGCCATGTTCCGCGACCTCTCCGAAGTGACCAACTCGCGAGCCGTCTGGTGGAGTGCGCTTCAGATCCTGGTGATCATTGCGACGTGTTACTGGCAGACGAAGACGCTGAGGGTGAGTCTTCTTTGATCTGTTTTCTACCTGCGTCCCTTCGCCTGGGACAAGATAAGGAAGGAAGGGAGGGAGGCACGCGTCGAACTCACGCTGACTTTCGTTTCTGTTTTCTCGTTTCGCGTTGGTCTTCGCAGAAATTCTTCTCGGAGAAACGTTTACGCTAGTGGGAGAGGAGGAGAGATTTGATGGGACTTGCAGTCTTTTTTCACCGTACGAGTTTGAGATCGATGCAAGGTCTCAGGAACAGCTCCTCTTCGAGACGCCTGCTTCTCGTCTGTCCATTCTTCCATCAAGTCGAGAAGAAACCTGGTATACAACTAAATCCCATGTCTGAAACCGAAACCAAAAAAACCTATACAACCCAGCCTCTTCTCCTCTTCCTCCCCCTCCTCCTCAGCTCAGGCCGGTCACTTCCCACCAACAGCATCCATCCTCCTCTGCTCCTCCGAATACCACCTCTCCATCACATGCCTATGACTCCTGCTTGTGCCCCTCCAACTACTCACCCCGTACGTCTCCTCCTCTTCCACCGTCAAATCTCCGTTCCTAATCTCGCTCACGACCTCCGCCGATGCGTTCGACGATGCCCAGGGGATCAGAGCCAGGGGGATGGGAACGACTTTTTTCTCGAGGTCCGGGGAGAGGAAGAAGGGGATTGAAAAACGAGGGAGGGAGAGGGAGTTGTGATTTGGGAGAACGCTATCGTCCCAGGAAGAAAGGCAAAAGGGGAGGAGTGAGTTTGGGAAAGGGAGAGAAAAGAGAGAGAGTAAGGGAACGTACCGGTGGGTTGTAGAAGGGTAGAGGTTGTTGGAAAGATGCGTGAGTTGTTGGCCTACATTGCAGACAAAAGCTGGGATCGGGAGAGGTGGAGCATCGATCCAGGTTCCATCCCATCTGAACAAAAGAAAGACGCGTCGAAAGTCAGATCGTGCGCTCTCGCCCATTTCCCTCTTTTCTTCCATCTACTTCGAGAAAATTATCATGGACCACTCACCTTTGCACTTGCAACCCTCCAATTTCATCCTGCTGCAAGATCGTCAACCCTCCTCCGTCTCGATGAGCTCCCACGCCGAATTCACCTTCCTTAGGCTTCGCTTCCTGCCCGTCGATGCTAGCTCCCTTGCCGACGCAGGGGTAGCGGACGATCTTCATTCGGGCGTGAGGTTGAGGTGAGAAGACGGAGAGGACTAGGGAGTCGATGAGATCGGAGGAGGAGGAGGAGGAGGGAGAAGAAGAGGGCTGGAGGAGGGTTTCGGCGATAGCTCGGGTGAGGATGATGGAGAGATCGAGGAGGTGGGTATGGTAGGAGATGGTTGATTCCTCTGAGAACGAGAAAGAAAGTACCCGTCAGTTTTGAATCAGTTTTTGGACCGAGGGAGTGAGAGAGCGACGCGTGAGAACCAGAGACGACAACTCACTGAAGCCGGGCAAGATCTCCTCAGGGAGCCATTGGTTCGGTCCTTGAAGATGGAGGAAGAGAGGCGAGGTAGATGAGGCGTTGGGGTGCGGAGACCGTTCGGGTCCTAGATCGATCTGCGAGAGTTCAAGAAACGAAGCGAGAGATGGAGGCGAAAGCTGAGCTTGAGCTCGGGCTCCATCTGCGACGGAAAGCCCTGTCCCTACGCACCTGGTCTCTAAGATCCGACTTCCCGAAGGTAGTCTCCGTCTTGAAGGTCGAATATCCTCTGAAATGAGGCGAGTTCGACTGATCTATAAGGAGTCTGAGAACGGGCAAGAAGAGGAGAGCTCAGTCATCGTCCGTCCCCGACTCTCTGTTCTTTGAACTGACCTAGTCTCCAACGGCAGATCAAAGAATCGTTTCGCATTCCTGCCCATCTCTATAAAGAGGTCCGTAGGAACGGCTTGCTCGAAATCGATGAGGTAGAAGAATCCTACCGTAGACAGGGTGTGCTGGAGAGTGGAGAGGAAAGCGGGTCGAGTCGCGGGATTGGCGAGTTGTTTGTACGAGAGGATGGGGAGTCCGTCCGTCGCCGCTGAGAGAGTGGAAGGAGCGGGAGACATGGCTTGGTGGGTTTCTGAGAGGGTGGTGGTGGAGGGAGAAGAAGCAAGAAGGAAAGGGAAGGAGCAGGGAGGAAGGAGCGCTTGGGAGGAAGCTCGCCATCCACGGCGAAGAGCGAGGTCGCAGCTCAACAGCTTCGTTCCTTCCTTCCCCCAAACCAGATTTCGACTCCGTTTCCTCTTTCGACCTCCAAACCCCATCCAGCCCTTCCAAACTACGAGATGAGCTCCTCGGATTCAGATGATGACATGCCACCGTAGGGCCGGAGCTCTCCTTCTTCGCCTGCTTCATCTTCAGCCCACTGATCAGCTTTCTCCCTCCTCCCTTCTTTCGTCCAGAGTTCTCGTTGGAGCAAAGGTCCCTCTCACTCTGCTCACAGGCTACCTCGGAGCGGGCAAGAGCACCTTGATCCAGTGAGTCTCGCTCTCAAAGGTAGATGGGAGCTCGAACTGATCTGGCTGTCTTTGCAGGTACATTTTGAACGAGGAGCATGGACGAAGGATCGCCGTCATCATGAACGGTGAGCTCGACCTTTCCTTCCCCTCCCGCTTTTCTCTCGTAGATTCTCACCTATAGCTGACCTCATGATCTCTCCCTTCTCATCTTCTTTCAGAGTTCTCCGACACAGCAGACATCGAAGGTTCGCCCTTCCCTCTCGTTCAACCTCCCCTTCCTTCCTCCGAGCTCGAGCTCACCACTTTCTCCTCCCTTCCTTTCCCTCTCAGCTCGAGCCATCTCCATTCAGGATCCTACCGGAGCTACCACTACTCCCCTCCTTACACTTCCCAACGGCTGTCTCTGTTGCTCCTCTCGCGACGACGGCTTCGCTGCCATCCAGGAGATGGTCGCCCAGAGAGGAGCGTTCGACTACATCATTCTCGAGACAACAGGGCTCGCTGACCCTGGACCCATCGCTGAAACATTCTGGAGGAACGAGGAGTGGGATGCGGATGTCAGGCTCGATGGAGTGGTCACTGTGGTCGATGGGATGTGGGGGTTGAAGGTGAGTAGTAGCGCGAGAGGAGAGACGAGTATCGAGCCGAGTCGCGAAGCGACGAGTCGAGGTGGATGATCTTGAGCTAACATCATTTGATTCCGTTCCTGCAGCAAATGAAGGAGAAGCCAGAGGTGGAAGGGGAGCCTACTGAATGGGAGAAGTGAGTATCCAAGCACTTCTTGACAGGTCGTTCTGCTTCTTTTGACTCAACTCGGTCAACCTCTTTCTTTCCACTCCCTCTCCGTCAGACAGATCGCCTGTGCGGACGTCCTCCTCCTCAACAAGATCGATGATGCCTCCGAAGAACTTGTTAGCGAGACCGAATCGGCCATCAGGTTCGTACCTTCTCTCCCTTGATCACTCCACCACCCTGGCGTCTGACACGCCCTCCTTTTTCTCTCGTTGTTCAGATTCATCAACTCCCACGCTCCCCTCCACAAAACGAACCGATCCGTGATCGACCTCTCAGCAATCCTGGACCTCAAAGCTTACTCCCCAAACCCAAACTCCAACCCTCTCATCCCTTCCCTCCCTTCCACAACAGCAACGACAGCTTCGCCCTCGACTTCCACGCCGCACGAATCTCACTCCCACGCTCACTCCCATGCTCCTCACCCACCTCAGCACTCCAGCATCTCCTCCCTTCTCGTACCTTTACCCTCCCTCTCTCCGGACCAGTTCTCTCTCTTCCTTAAAAACATCCAAGTTCTCCTCTGGGCTCCCGAAACCCTCTTCGACTCCGACGCGTCGTCGACGAGAATCATCCCGGAAACTCTGCGGCTGAAGGGGATTGTTTGGAACTCGGAGGACGGTGGAGATGGGGGGGATCGTATACGAGGGTGGGTAATCCAGGGAGTCAGAGGTGTGTACGAGGTGGAGGAGATCAAGAGCGGAGAGAAGGGGGTGGGAGAGGAGGGGAAGGTCGTCGTCGTTGGAAGGGGGTTGGAGGGAGTTGGACCGAAGCTTTGGGACGTGAAGAAATGAGATCGGACCTGTTATCGATCTGCTCTTGGGGAGAGATGAGGGGACAGTAATATTTTCTCTCGCGATAAGCCAGAAGAATGCCGGCTCGTCGGCATCTTCTCCGAGGTTTGAGCTTTTGCGCTCGAGTTTCTCCTTCCCGCCTTCTCGAGTTCCTTCACACATCCATCTCCTCAGTCCTTCCGATTCCTTCCACAAAAGAATAGATTGCGCCGCTGCTTCGAACGCTTGCCTCTTCTCCTATCCCTCTCTTCAACCACAACACCATCCGTACCCTACAAAACTGACACCAACCACGAAAATGACTTCCAATCCTCCTCTCGTCTCCCCTCGTTCTGCCTCCCTCTTCCCTGGACGACACGCTCTCAACACCCCACTCCCTCGACTCGCTGGAGCTCCCCCGCTCAAGAGGGATGGGAGCTACTTCGTCCACCCTGAAGAGGTCGAAGGACGACTCTTCCTCGGATTTGGTGCGTTCACGAAGCAAAGGAGGGGAGGGAAGGGTTTGAAACGACGAAGCTGACCTTTCCTTCCTTCCTCTCTTCGAACGGCGCTGGAACGATTCAGACTGCTCAACTCAAGCTCTAAAAGTCGTGGCTGTCAACGAGACTCTTCAAGTCGTAGCTGAGGCAAAGGTGGACTTCAGTGATGAGATCCCTAGATTTGGGTCAGCTCGGAAAAGATCTCACTGAAGCGGCGGAAGGTCGACGACTTTGGACGACCCGCCGGCCATTTTGAACTGATCTTCCCCCTTCTTTTGCTCTCCTTCAGGACCAAGTCTGGAGTCCTTCTCGGACCTGGAGGAGTAGTGAATGCTCCTGTCGAGATGTATATCGAAGCTCTTGATCTTCTAATGGAGAAGTTGAAGAAAAGGTCGGTCGCTGCGTTCATTCTTCGCGTTCGTTCCAAGAACTGACCATCGTCGTTCCTTCTCGTCTTTGCGCGTCTTGTTTCAGTGATTTCCCCTTCTGGAAAGTCTCCGCCATCAGTGGAGCAGGTCAACAACACGCTCTAGTTCTTTTCTCCCACCTCGCTCCAACCATCCTCTCCCCTTCGCACATCTCCCCTCTCCTCCCTCTCGCACCTCAAGTCCTCGATGCCTTCTCTTCTCCTCTCGTCAGTAACTGGCAGGATTCTTCAACCACTGCCGAATGCCTCGAACTCGAGGCTGCTCTACCCGGAGGGAGGGAGGAGATGGCTCAAAGGACGGGAAGCAAAGCACACGAGAGGTTCACAGGCCCGCAGATCCTCAAGGTCGTTAAGAACCAGAAGGAATGCTGGAAGAATACTTCTAGAGTGGGGATTGTGAGCAGTTGGTTGGCGACGATGCTCTGTCTTGATGGGGAGGTGAAGGGGATCGACGAGTCGGATGCGTGTGGAATGGATCTCTTCGAGTTCGTATTCGCCCTCTCCTCGTTCTTTTTCTCGCTCGCGAAGTTGATTGACCTTTGCTTCCTTTTCTGCCACAGCATTCCCTCCCGAGCGTTCAACTCGACTCTCTGCTCAGCCGCTTCCCAATCTACATCGCCGACCGACCTCCTGGCCAAACTCGGAAAGGTCGAGCTCGATCCCTCTCGCGTCGTTGGACACATCGGACAGTACTTCGTCGATCGATACGGATTTGACAAGAACTGCTGTGTAGCTCCTTTCACTGGAGACAACCCTTCGACGTTGCTCAGTTTCTCCCTCAGCCCGTGAGTACCGTTCTCGTTCGCTCGTTCCGTCTTTCTACTCCCACGCGTTCGTCTTTCATCTGACGCTTCGCCTCCTCGACGCTCTCTTCTTTCTACTTCCTTCTAGTGGAGATGCCATCGTCTCACTTGGAACCTCGGATACCGTTCTGCTAGCTTCGGTGAGCGAGAGGAGCCGTTTCCTGCGCGTCGCGATCCCATCTTCTCTCGAACTGATGCTCACTCACTCTCGCTGCAGAATCACTATCAACCCTCCCCCGACTTCCATGTCTTTTCACACCCTGCTGGAGACTCTCCCGATGGATCTCGCCGCTACATGGCCATGTAAGTCTTCTCTGCTCGTCTCAAACTCCTCACGCGTCGAGACTGACGACCGTTGTTCTTCTTTTCTTCGCTTCCAGGCTTTGCTACAAGAATGGATCTCTCCCGTACGTCCGTTCCATTGATCTTTCATCGTATCTTTCTTGGCTGACTTGCCATTTAACCCAATCTCTAACCAGTCGAGAACGTCTTCGAGACGAATTCGCTGCTGGATCTTGGGACACCTTCAACTCCGAGATCCTCGCCACTCCTCTCCCCACCTCCTCCTCTATCACCACCTTCAACTTCGACAAGCCCGAGATTATCCCTCCTGCGGTGCACGGAACTCACGTCTTCCGAGCAGGGAAACGGCTGGAGGGGGGGGAAGCTGAGCTTTCCGACGAGGAGAAGAAGGAGTGCGTGAGGAGAGGTGTGGAGAGCCAGTTCTTGAGTTTCAGGGCTAGGGTGAAGGGTGTGCTCGGTGGGGAAGGTGGAGAGTCCGGCGGTAGGCTGAAGAGGGTGTTCGTTGCTGGAGGAGGATCGGTAAAGTGAGGAGTTTTCGGACCTCATCCATCGCGTCTTCTCCCTCGCTGACTTCCTCTTCTTCTCCTTCTTCTTCTCTGTACAGCCCTGTCATCACGAGCCTTCTATCTGATATTCTCGGTGAGTTCACGCGCTACATCTGTCTCTCCCTCGAGCTCAAAACTGACAACGCGTCGTCCCTCTCTTTTCCTTCAGGATGTCCCGTCTACGTCGCCTCAGGCTCGGCTCAGGGTTGTGCTATCGGAGCATCTTATCGAGCAGCCGTGAGTTGAGCTCCACTACCTTCCACATGGACCACCCGCTGAATCCTGTTCTTTCCTTCCCTCTCTCAGTGGTCGTACAAAAAGCTCACCTCGCCCGACATGGACTTCGATGATCTCGTGAACCAAGCCAAAACTGGAAGTCTTCACGGCTCCTCGACCGACCAAGGAATGAAGCTCGTTGCCGAGCCTGATCACAGCAGGTTCGAGGCGTACGGAAAGGTCCTGGGGGATTGGGAAAAGATGGAGGAGGAGGTGATTCGAGTTTGTGCGGCTCAGGAGTGATTTCGTAGTTCTTCATGGAAGTTGTTTGCTGCTCATTGGGATGGCGGGAAAGAAACCGGACAATCAAAGAACATTGAGAGTGCATTTGCGGTCGACAGGGTCAGAAGAGGAAGAAAAGGAAGGAAGTGACATCCGTCGACGCGTCTTTCTTCCTTGCTGGGTGCCGATCCTCCTCTCAACCGCTCGTCCAAACTTTCCGACGCATCGCGCTCCTCGGGGTGTATTGTACCGTTCCGAGTCCCGATATCTTCATCTTCGACTCCGTCTCCAAGCGAGTCTTTTAGAGGGCGGCGAAACTCCGGTCTCTTCTTCCCTCCAACTACAACTACCATCTCTCCTTCAAAATGTAAGTTCAAAGAGACGAAGAGCACTCTAAGGCAAGTATTGATGCTTCTATCGCTCTACACAGGTCTACTACCTATCAAGTCAAAGTTCCTCCCCCCTCGAAACCCTACAGCGGAGGAGTGCTCAGTTCGTCCCCATCTTCAACTTCCCTCCCTTCCTCTTCTTTCTTTCCCTTGGCCATCGCCATCGCCTCTCTGCTCGTTTTCGTCTCACTCATCATCGTCTTTCCATCGTTTTCCAGAGGTCAAAGGTACGTTCGAGGCTTTTCTTTGCGAGACTGGAGAGAAGTGGAGGGAGGAAGAGGTCGAGCTCGTTCATCGGCGAAGAGCGAAAAGGTTGCCGTGTTGACCTTCCCCTTCCTCGGTCCCTCCTTTTTTCCCTCGCCAACCCTCCATTACTACTCAGGAAACCAAATTGTCAACGAGCGAGGAGAGGAGGTTATTCTCAAGGGAGCGGGTCTCGGCGGATGGTTGAACGTGAGTAGTCCGCTTTCTTCGACTTGAGGATCTCTGGGCCGGGCCGTCTTCGCCTCTTCCTTCTTAGCTTCTTTGAGCATCGTTCCATCCTCTCTGAGTCTCTTCCTCGAACTGATCACCTCGAACTCTCAAACTGGTCTAGATGGAGAACTTCATAACTGGTTCGTGACCATTTCTCTGCCTTTCGTAAAGCGTAGAAGCGAAGTAAAAGAAGTCGAGCTCACCTCCACGAACGCGTCTCTTCCTCTTTTCCAGGATACCCTGGTCACGAAGATGGGATGAGGAGGTCCCTCAAGGCCGTGATGGGTCAGGAGAAGTATGATCGGTACTTCAACGGGTTCCTCGAGCATTTCTTCACCGAGAAGGATGCCGAGTTCTTTGCGTCGGTGCGTCTCTCTCTGTCTCTCTCTACTCAAGTCAAGCGCGAGCTTACTTGCCTTCCCATTTAACAGCTCGGACTGAACTGCATTCGAATACCTTTCAACTACCGACACTTCGAATCTGAGTGAGTTCTTCGGATATCAAAGTCGACGCGATCTAGCTCGTTAAGCTGATCACTCCCTTCGTTTTCTCTTTCCAGCGATGCTCCGTGAGCACATGTCTCCTTATCACCTGTCTCATACGCTCATATACTGACACGTAACTTCATCCAGTGGCGTATGGCTCGAGACTGGATTCCAATGGCTCGAGCGAGTCGTCAACCTCTGCTCAGCTCAAGGAATCTTTGTGATTCCCGATTTGCACGCAGCTCCCGGAGGTGAGAGATCTTCCTCTCTAGTACGAAACAAACGCTGATGCTCCTTCTTCCGGTTTTTATAGGTCAAAACATCGACTGTCCGTTCATTCGTCGCTGTTCCACTTTCGCGACGCGTCCAGCTGACCCGCTTCTCCTCTCTTCACGGTCTTTATTTACTGCCGTCACAGGGCACGCCGACACTGGAGTCCACCGAGCTCTTTTCTTCGAGTACCGAGACTTCCAAACTCGTGCTATCAACCTCTGGAAGGAGATCGCTCGACGAAATTCAGGAAATACTTGGATAGCCGGTTGGAACATCCTCAACGAGCCTACTGACCCCGAGCAGACTCGAATCGTTGGTGAGTTCAAATTTGTTGCGTTTCCTTTCCGATCTGAGATTTTCGAAAGGAAGGGAGAGCCGGCTTTCGAGTCTCTTTTTAACGCGTCTCTTTTTTTGACGGCGCTGACTTTCCTCTTCTCTTTCCCATTTCCTCGTAGCCTGGTACGACCGAGCTGAGAAGGAGATCAGAGCCATCGATCCCGATCACATCCTCTTCATCGTGAGTGACATCTTTCCTCGAGTCAAAGCAGCACTTTTTCGAAACATCTTCTCTTCTTACCTCCCTTCGACTTCGTCCCCTCTAACTCCTCTCTTTCCGTCTCACTTCAGGACGGAAACACTTGGGCTGCCGATTTCTCCCACTTCAAGGAGCCTCTTCCCAACTCCGTGTGAGTCTCATTTCTTGACGCGAAATGAAATCGCGTCGAAGCTGACTTCTTCTCGAACTTCTTCTTCCCCACTCCCGCTCGCAGCTACGCGTACCACGACTACACAAATTACGGGTTCCCAGCCGGAGGAGGATACCAGGCTACCGACGAGCAGAAGGCCAAGCTCAAGAAGAGTTTCGAGAGGAAGGTCGAGTTCATGAAGAGTCACAACGGACCGATGTGGAACGGAGAGTGAGTTATTTATTTTCAATCCTGAAGAAATTTTCAATCCTAAAGAATGGCTCAGGTACCCTGAGATCTCCTTCTTGTTCGAATTCCGGTCACTCGAGCGAGGAGAGAAGCTGAGCGATTAGTCGAAGAGACGCGTCGATCTGAGTCAGGCTTCGACTGATTCCTGACTTTGCCTCCTTTTGCGTCAACTTCAGGTTTGGACCCGTCTACGAGAATGCCTTGGACGGACCTGGGTGGGAGAAGAAGAACGAGGAGAGGTACACCGTTCTCAGAGATCAGCTCGACATGTGAGTTCTTACTCTCGACGTGTTTTCCCCTTTCGGCGCTGATCTCCAGCCTCTACGCTTCTTTACCCTTATGCAGCTACACTGAAGCTCGATCAAGCTGGACGATTTGGCTATACAAGGACATCGGGTTCCAGGGAATGGTACACACCGACCCGGAAAGTCCCTACATGAAACTTCTCGCTCCTTTCCTCGCGAAGAAGAAGCGTCTGGCAGCGGACGAGTGGGGAACTGATCTCAGCACTGTTCAGCATGTACGTAACACCTCTACAGATCTCTCTCGCTATGCTCGCTTCCAATCTTACTCGAAAGCTGACTTCCTTCCCTCAATCACTTCTTTCTTTCTTTCTCACAGATCTTCCAACCTCTCGAGGACTGGCTTGAGAAGGAGGTCCCTTCCATCAAGCACCGATACCCTCCCATGTGGAATACCTCAACACACATCGGCCGATTGGTACGAAACATCCTCCTCAGCGAGGAGCTTTACCCGGAAGTGAGTTCACTCGACGCGGGGTCGATTCTGTCGATTCTTCTTCTCCGCTCGATGGGCACTGATACCATCCCCTTTCTTCTTCTCTTCACTTCCAAAGTTCGCCGAGTACTTTAAGGACCTCTCCTTCGAGCAGATCGACGCTCTAGCCGCGTCGTTCGCGTTGGAGAACTGCAAGCAGAGGGAGGGCCTCAACGAGATTCTTCGCTCCCGAGCTTAGGTCGACTCTAGCGTTTCTTACTCATGAACCTTTTACGACTCAAGAAAACTCGGACTTGTACGCAAGTTGTCCTTAGAAGCGTCGTCCAGTGAAGGATATGACTTAGAGCAAACTTCAGAATGGGAGACGAGGAAAAACGCGTCGTGGGGTTTGACTCGCCGTCTTTAGCTAAGAAAAGTGATGCTCGATTTTGAGAGGAAGCTTTGAGAGAATGAGAGGAAGGGAGAGTGGTAGGGGAGGAAGCCGTTTTCGAAGCTCGAAAGGGTTGTGTTCGAAGGCGAGGGAAGGAGAGCTCGACACTTTCGGATTCGACTTCGAGCCCTCTCTTCTAGTTTCGAGCTCTTCAATCTCTTCCTTCTTCGTACGAAGCAATCGCGTGCTTCAAAAAAAAGGAGGATACGATTCAACATAAACCAAAGTAGCACACAAAAGATATCTCCTCTCCCCGTCTTCTTCCTCCTCGCGCCCTCGCTCGACGTCCTTCGCTCCTCCTACTTCCTCAACCCAAGCACCAAAGTATCTCCCTCCGCGAGGTTCAATTCCGCCAGCGTACTCTTGTTATTGAGCACTTTCCCACCCTCCAGATCGAATCGCATCTTGGAAAGAGGCACGCTCGTCTTGGTCGCCTCCTGGATCTTGGATCGCAGTTCTCCGATTGTTGTTCGAAGGCCGAGAGGAGGAAGGGTGATGCTGTTTTCGCAGAGGGCGAGAGAGGAAGTGGGAGGGATGAAAAGGTCAGTTGAAGGCTCAAGCGAGGAGGAAGAGAACGAGAAAAGAGAAGCACAAGAAGAGAAGGAGAGGAAGAGGAAGAAAAGCGTGAACGTACACAGATCCATCGAGCTCAGGCTTTCCGGCGACGCCACTAGGAAGTTGGATGTTGATAGCAGCTGGGTCAGGGTGAGCGGCGATCCAATCGGCCTCCTGAAAAAAACGAACAAAAGAACGGCGGAGAGGAAAACGACGCGTCAGTTTCGATTTCTCTCCCTTCGTTTCGTGACGCGTTTTTTTTTTCTTTCTCTCCAGCGCTACCAAAGAGAGAAACGAGATACTCACAGGATGGTACAGTCCACCCTCCAGCTTCTCAATCTTCGTCCTCTTCGCGGCAGGACCCGCCTCTCCCTCCTCCTCATCTCTCGGTCGACCCTGCTGCTGAACAGGAGGCGTCGCTCCTCCCTCTCCTCCGTTCGCGTCCTGAGCGTCCCTAGCCGCCAACGCCGCCAACCTCGAAGGATGAATGCTCGGAGGAGCTCCAGTAAGGTTAGCCGAAGCTGGAACGGGTGCTGAGGAGTACTGAGCTGGGACGGGAGGGAGAGCAGGGTTGAGACCTGGGTTGAGGTGGGCGAGGGCTTTGGGACCCGTTGGGAGAGCGGAGACGGATCCAGTGGGGATGGGAGGGAGGAAGGGAGGTGGTGGCGGGAGGGTAGTGGAGGAAGGACCGGTGGGGATGGAGGGACCGGAAGGTGCGTTGAGATTGGGTCCGACGGAAACTGGGACGTTGGGGGCAGGGATGTAGGAAGGTCCAGCGGCGTTTTCGACTCTGTGAACGAAGAGGAGAAGAGCGAGAAGGTCAGCGAAAGAAATAGAGAGAGGTGCGTGAGAAGGAGAAGAGAAGGAAACGTACCTCGAAAGACCGGCAGCCTTGTGGATAGCAGCGATCTGATCGTCGAGGTTCGAAGACTGTTGGAACTTGTCGAGCGTAGCGGCCTTGGAGGAAGTGTGACCGTCCCAAATGACCTTCTCCTTCTCTCTCCTCCTCGCTCGCTCCTCGTCCTCCTGAAGCTTTCGAGCCTCCTCGTCCTTGTCCGTTCCGAACATGTCCGTACGCGAACGAGCGAGATCTCGAAGGGAGGCAGAGACGTCGGCACCTGAGACGAACGAACGAAAAGAATGGTAGAAAGAGGATAGAGAGCGATCAGCTTTGTGTCGTGTTGGAGCAGAAAGAAGAAGACCTAATAACTCACCCTGCTGCAAGAGACCAGCCTGAGTCTTCCTCGCGTCGAGCTCGGACTTCCTCTCCTTCCACGAAGGATCCAACAGCTCGATCCTGAGGTGCTCGGTCATCTCGTCGATAGGAACGGCCTGACCTCGGTACATGACCGTCTGAGGAGCGACCGCGGGTTGACGAGCTAGATACGAACGAACCCACAAACGAGAAAGCGAAAGGTCAGCTCGCGTTCTTCCTTCTCTCCCTTCCTTCCTCCGGGCCATCGACGATCACAGTGACAGAGATAGAGACGGAGGAAAGACTCACCCTTCGGCACATAATCCTTCCTGATCTTCATCGTTCCTTGCTGCTCAGCGAACTTCCTCTGCACCTCCTTCGCCCTTTCCAGCTCAGCAGCCTTCTTCTTCGCCTCGATCTGCTCCTGAGTCTCCTGCTCCTCTTCCTTCTCCTCGTCCTCGTCCATGTCCATCTCCATGTCCTCCTCCGGCTGTTCCTCCTTGGCAGCATCGGAAGCACGAAGAGGTTGTTCTCCGAGCGTGGAAGCCATCATCTTCTGAGCGAGCGTGAGGGAGTCGAGCGCGGTGATGGAGGTGGGGAGTTCGAGTTGGATGGCTTCGTCCTCCGAGGTGAACTCGATGTTCTCGACGACGACGAAGTCTTGCCAGTCGATTTGGGCGAAGGCAACTGTGCGAGCAGACGGAAGATAGAGAAAGAAGAATAACGAAAACTCGTCAGTGGTGGCGAAGGACGAAAGCAAGTGTGGATGATGAGACCGACCTCGTTGAGCTTCCTTCACATCCTCCCTCTTCCTCTGCCTCTCACTTCTCCACTTCTCCCACTCGGTCCTCTCCCTCGCCTGCACCAACGCAATCACCCTTCCGGCCTTGGGCTGACTCTCCAGATCGAGCTTCTCGAGGGCTTCCTTAGAAGGAACGAGGACGAGGGTGTACATCTGGACCATTCGGTTGAAGAGAGGGTAGAGCGAGTGGGTAGGTCGAAGGAAGTCGAACTGGTAGTTTCGGCCCTCTCGCTGGGAGAGGGAAGCGAGGAAGGCTCGTCCTCGTCGAGCGGTGAAGAGGGCGGTGAGCTTGAGGATGTCGCTACAAGGGAAGGAAGGGGAAGGGGAGGAAGGCAAAGGTCAGCTCGACGCGGAAGGAAGGAGGAGAGCGAGAACGAGAGAACGATGGCTCATTTGGAATTTAGGGGACTCACAGATCTACAGCAGGCAGACTAGGTCTCTCCACGACGAACTCCAGCTCCCTAGGCTCCTTAGGCTTCCCCTTGTCCTGCATCTCGGCGCTCTCGTCCCCGTTGGAGATCAATCCAGCGTTGGTTCCATCGGTCCTTCCTCCCTTCCCCGTCTCTCCGTCGACCAGAGGAGCACTCCCGTCCTCGGTGTTCCCTTCTCTCAGCCGAGCTTGCATGAAGAGGTAGTAGGTGTGATAAGGATCCGACGAGTTGAGGAAGGAGAACTTTGGATCCGTTCGTTGACCTTCTCGGATTTTGGTCTCGAGTTGGGTTGGATTCGCTGACTTGTGCAGAGCCGAGGCGGTTTTGTCGATGAGAGCTGTAAGTGAACGAGGTAATGAGATGATCAGCATGGGTCTGGGCGTATGTAGAGGAGGAGGAGAGGGGTGGATGGGACTGACTTCTGATCTCTGGCGGAGGGAAGATGATGTTCTTCTTGAGCTTCTCGCTCTCGAGCATGTCCTCCTCGCCCTCGACGACCTCCTGAACGACATCTCCGTTCGTGGTAGGACCTGTAGGAAGGATCTCATCCGTGGGGACGTTCACTGGCGCGGGAAGAACCAACGACATTCCGAAAGGGAGGAGAGAAAGGGAAGGGAAGGGGGAAGGGGCGAGGTCGAAGGGTGGCGGTTTGGAGCTTAAGAGGAACCTAGAACCAAAAGTAAGAAAAGAGTAACGAAAAGTGCCTCCGCCTTTGGAACTCCGATTAGGAAACCTCGCCCTTCCCTCCTCCTTCTCTTTCTCTCCTCACCCACCACCATGTTGCCCACGCTAAAACGTCTCGGTGGAATTGTGTGGTGCGTCCTCTACTCCCTCTCTGTCCCCTGAGACCCCCAGCAAGGCTGACCTTCGTTTGTCTCGTCTTGTGTGTTCAGGACGCCCAACCACCGAATGAGCACGGCTCAGAAACTCAACCATCGACGGAGGCTGCAGAAGGTAGATTCTGTCATCGCAGCCGTGAACCAAAGTGGAATTCAGATCAAGGCTCTCGTACGTACCATCCCTCTCCATTTAGACCTGCTCTCAAAACTCTGGGAGGAACAACGGGAGGAGAAGAAGGGAGGAAGCTCAACGTCCTTCCAACTGATCAAGCTCACCTTTCCTTCCTTCCCTTTCGCTCGTTCCTTCCAAACAGGCCGTCTGTAACCAACTTCCTAAGGAGCACGAGATGCTCCCGAGAGGTTCGTCCTGCTCGCCTCTTTCCTCTAGCATCCCTCTGCTCTCTCACTTCGCTCTTTCGCTTGAGCTCACACCTCCCTTTCCTCTTTCTGTCGCCCGCCCATTCAGATAAGTACACCACCTTCTCTCGAACAGGAAAGCACTACAGGAAATGGATGCATAGGGTTCCTCATTTCACGAAGGTACTTCGTATCTCCCTTACCGGCTTTCTTGGCTGGGTGGACGAAAGGAGGAGGAGGAAAGGAAGGGGAGGGAGGACGAGGCTGACCTTTTCCGTTTCGTTTTGGGTTGGGTTGCTTGCAGCTCACTCTTCGTACGAACCCCGAGGGATACTAAACAACATATGTGGCTGGAGGGGAGTGCTGGAGTTTTTCTTGGGGGTCAGCCTACTGGATTCGATCTTCGTTTTATCTCCACTCGCTCGTCCGGAAGGGAGGAAAGAGAGAAGTTCGAGGGAGGGAGAGAGCCAGGGAGACGTGAGCTGATCGTGTGGGGAAGGAGAGAGGAGTAAGTTGGTTCGTGCTGGATATTGGGTGGTGGGGTTGGCGTTGGCGAGGGAGAAGAGGGTTTCGAGTGGAGTACGATGGACGGGCGTTGGGTGAGAGGAAGCGGGAAGGGGGACGTCGACTGAAGGGAGGTCGACTCAAGTCGACAGTCTCAGCTCCTGCCCGTCAGGGATCTGGTGAACGAATATCGCTGGAGTTCGGACACGTCCCTTGTCCTTCTTTGGCGAGGAGGGGAAATCAGCATTCACGATCTCGGAAAACTCGCCCGTCGCGGTGCGTTCCACTGTCTCCCCGCTCAAGGTCAAGCTCGCCGGCAGTAGCAGTACCAGAAGCAGTGGTTTAAGCAGTTGCCTTCTCCCCTTTGGGTTTGGGAAGGTGGCTTCGGTTCGTTTTTCGGCGGAGAGCCCGTTCTTTTCCCGTTCCTTCTTCTTCTTATCTTTGATATCTGGATCTAAACTCCTCTGCTAACGCTCCCCGCCCCTCCGGTATCACTCCTTCCCACGGCTCCACTCTCCTCCCAGCTCAACACCAAAAAGACACCCGTCCAATCAAAGACAGACTCTTCCAAGCCGCCTGCCACCAATCGATCCTCACCTACTTCGCCTCCCAATCCCCTCGAGCACCAGCCATCAACCAGAAATCAGTCACTTCGCCAACTCAGCAGGAGTTTCAACTCATGTTCAAGTTCCTCTGTCAGAGTGTGATCGACGAGGACTACGTGTTCGGGAAGGGAGGGAAGAAGTTCGAGGAGGAGTGTTTGGGAGTGGTGAAGGATCTGAGGTATCCGGCGGTGGATACGTTAAGTAGGACGAGCATCGGTGCTCCGGGAAGTCCGCATCAGTGGCCGAGTCTGTTGGCTATGTTGGCTTGGTTGGTGGATTTGTCGGATGTGAGTCCACCGCCCTTCAGCTTTCTCTTTTCGATTCGAGTCCGGCTCGCGGCTTCCATCCCTCTCCTCCTTCCCTTCCCTTCTGGAGCTTACGCTTCTCTCTCCCTTTCTACGTTCGACGCGCCAGCTTCACCTGCGAAGTCTACGAGGACTACGAGCTCCTTCCAGCCGAGGAGATCCCTCTCGACGCGCCTACGTTCGACGTCCTCCTTCAACGCGACTACATGGTCAACACGTATCGACAGTGGGTTGATGGAGCTGAGGAGTTCCCGGAGGAGGATCAGAAGTTGGAGGATAACTATGGTGAGTCCTTCTTCCGCTTCTCTTCCTGTTCGTTCAGCCGGGACGAGTGTTCGCGACTCGAGCGAGCTGAACTGACCTTTCCTTACATCTTCCTTCCCTCGTTCGTGGAGAGGAAGTTCGCCGACATCATCGAGAGTGGAGAGGCTCTTCACAACGAGGTCGCGAACCGGGAAGCTGAGTTCAAGGCTCTTACCTCAGAGCCCGTGAGTTTTTCCCTCACTCTCCTTCTTCCTCCTCCCTCCTCTCGAGTTCGAGGAGCCCATTTCGCGACTGCATCTTCCTTCGACTGAATTCCTCCCTTCCTTTTCTGATTGACTTTGCCGTGCCAGAACCCCCTCCTGGCTCTCGACGAGGAGTACCGACTTGTGAACGAGGATCTCGTCAAGTACAACAACACCATCGTCCATCAGGAAGGGAAGAAGGAGAAGGCTGCGAAGGGGATTCAGACGATATTGGAGACGATTGAGCAGCTTCGTGAGTACCTCCTTACCTCAATTTCAACCTTCAAAACGAACGAGAGCGAGAGAGAGAGACGCGTCGAAGTCGAATCCGAGCTCACCTCTTCCTCCTTCCCTCTTCTCGTCCTCCCAGAATCCGAAGCCGCCCTCCTCCGCTCAGAGAAACTCCAAGTCCTCACCGCTGTCAAGCAACAAGGTCTCTCCCCCGAAGAAGTCTCCCGCATGAACTCGGACAAAGAAACTCTCACCCGCTCCTTCGAAGACATCCGAACCAAAGTTCTCTCAGCCCAGAAGTACGCCTACGAACGCGAGATGGCCGTCTCGAAACGTGGGGACTCCCTCGAAACCTACGTCACCGAGTACATGAATCTCGCCTACCGACTCGGGATCCACCCTCCTCCCGTCGACCACCAAACTGGACGCGTCGGGGAGGATTACTCGATGGAGTTGAACCTGAATGGAGCGACGAGTTCGGAGATTCTGGGAGGGGTGGATGTGAGTGGTAGGATTAGGCCTGGGTTGATGAGGTTTGCGGAGGGGAAGAGGGGGGAAAAGAGCAGGGTTGAAGCGGAGATCATCAGGGTGGATAATGAATTGGATAGGTTGCTGCAGTTGGTGGAGGGGCTGAAGGACGATGGGGATATCCTGGCGGGGAAGCTGAGGGGGATGAACTCGGATGCTGATGCGGAGAAGCAGGTGAGTCCTTCGGGTTTTCTTTCTTTTTCTTCGCGAGAAACGATCCCAACTAACGCTCTCCTTTTCTCTCGTTTCTTGCTTTCTTTCAGGCCAACACCGAAGACTCCGCCGCTCTTCTCGCTGCTCAACAACAGGTGGAGAGGGATATCACTTCCACTCGAGGTGTTTCTCGTCAGGCTTTGATCGCTGCTGAATCAAAGGTCGAGTCGCTCAAGATCGAGTGAGTCGTTGTTCTCCTTTCTTCCCCTCGCGTCTCTGTTCTCTTCTCTCGCTGAAGGTCTCTTCCTCATCTCTTTCCTCCTCTGTACTAGACATGGCAAGCTCGTCCACCGAACGAACAAGATCAGGGACGACATGATCGCTGACGTGATTGCCCAGACGGAGGTTCGTTTCTCTCTCTCCTCCCGCCTTCCTCTCCCTGTTCTTCTTTCGCTGACTCTCGCGTGTTCCTTCTTTCCGACGAACCCAGTTCATCATCAAGTTCAAAGAGATCGCCTCGAACGCTCTCGAGGGTCTCAAACGATACGCCGAGACCAACTAGATCTATGTAGATCGACGCGTCTTTGTTTCTCTCCCTCTCTTCTCCTTTCTGCTCCTTTCGTCGGTTTCGTAATCACTCTCTGGTTTTAGGGCTCATCTCTTCCTCTCATTTCGTTCGTTGTTGATCTCTTTATTGTCGAGTAGCTCCCCTTGGGAGTCCGCTCTCGGTTCGTTTCTTTCTTCTCGTCGTCGTGCTCGTTCGTTCTCTTCTTTTTCATTCTCTTTTCGTTTGGATTCGTTTTTCATCTCTTTTGAAACCTCACGGGTTCCGTTGCTTCGTTCGCTCCTTCTTCTTCTTATCTCTAATATCTGGATCTAAACCCCTCTGCTCGCCTCTGCTGGTCGCTGCAGGAGGAAGGGGAAGAACAGAAGAGAGAGAGAAAGGGAGATCTTGGACGCGACCATGAGCGGACCTCCTTTTCGAGTTATCTGGGCGCTTATCAGCATATGTGCGGGAAGCACAAAGGGTTATGTAGCAAGTTCGAGAAAACGCTAAGAAAGGTCGGAAGGGAGACTCTGAGAGGAAGTGAGACCAGGTCATCGAAAGGGAAAGAGCGGGGAGAACGAGAACGAGAGCGTCGACGGTTTGCTACCTCGCCACTCTCAGGATAATCTTTTCGGGCTCAAACTCCTGGGACGTATTGAGAACTGACCTTGAAATTGATCCTGAACACTTTCAGATTGACAGCTACGTTCACGCTCGCTGCAGAGGTCAACTCGTGAACTCGAAACTCTGGAGTCTCGAATCCCTCCGCGTCCGTCGCCTCCCCGCCTTCCAACGATCCACGGCGACCGGATCCCCCCTCCCTCAACTCCATAACAACTCGACTCGAACCTTCTCCCAGCTCGTTCGATACATCCCGTGCATGATCTCCTTCAACTAGAACGCGCAAAAGGCAAGTCGTTGGCGCTCGGGAGTCGAAATGGACGCGTCGCCGTTCTTTCACTCTTACAGTCCTACCACAACAAGTACAGAGCTCTCGGCAGCAAAAAAATGACCAGCGTGGGGATCGAACCCAAGACCTTGGCGTTATTAGCACCACGCTCTAACCAGCTGAGCTAGCCGGTCATAGTTGTGAGCTAGTACGATGAGCGTCATCTCGTCTACACTCTCGAATGCTGGCCGTTTCTTGACATATCTTCAGACAGAGTTGAGAGATAACTTGTTCTCCTCGGGCCTGAGCGGCTCAGGGGTGAAGAACCAGGTAAAATCGAGGTGTGGCGGCCAGGAAACGAGCCAGACGCGACGCGCCTCCGCCGCCTTTTTCGTTTCGCTCCAGTTGCTCTCCTTTCGCTTACACGAGAGTGGGATTCCTCCCAGGGTTTCTAAATACTTTGATCTTCAGCATACCGAGCTGTCAGGTCCTCGAAAGATTCACCAGATAATAAATTAGCGAAAATCCCCTCTTTTCTTTTGTCGCGTCGCTTTGCTCTCTCTCTCTCTCCCTCCCTCTCTCTTCTCTTCCCACCACTTCTATACTCTATACTCTTCGTCTCTCACTCTTTCTCTCTCCACTATCTTTTCCCCCAACATCGTCTTCGGTTAGGTCTAGTCCAGGTGATACGATGGATCAGATACAAAAAAAAAACTCGATTCCTTCCGCCTTCAAGCGAAGCTGGTGCAGTCTAGGAAAAACGGGTTGTTTCGTTTGCCTCCGTGGTTTCCTGGTTAGCTTTTTGTTTCGCACTCGCTCTCTCCCTTCCATTTCTCTTGTGGTCCCTCATTCTTTCTGGTGTGAAGGCTAAGCTGATCACAGAAAACAGCAAACGACCCGTGTCTCTCTCCCCTTTGTTGTGAGGTGTCGGCTCTGGAGGAGGATGGTCTTCAGTACAAGTTATATATAAACGAGATGTAGTAGCGAGGGACGGTAGAACCCACCTGGAGGAGGATGGTCTTCAGTACAAGTGAAGAACCTCCTCCTCTCAGTGCGAGCCCTCCTTATATACTCTACGAGAACCCTCCGCAGCACCTATGACGTATCTAATACCTATGATGTATCTACTATTACGTATCTACTATTACGAGAGATGACTCGGCTACCTACGGAGAAACTACTGCGGCTCGTCTCAATGACGCACTTCTCAACACTCCCACTCAATGAGATGAGCTGCGTCCTCATCCTTATCCCTGACTCCTAGACTTCTTCGATGCTTCTCAAACTTCTCGCGTCCAAGAGCCTTCGTGAAGATGTCGGCGGTCATCGCGTCCGTCGGGCAGAACGAGAGTGCGATCGTCTTGTTTTGGTGTAGTTCGCGACCGTACTTGTAGGCGATGTCGATGTGTTTCGTTCGTTCGGAATGGCGACCGTTCTGCGTGGTTGTAATGGCTGATTGGTTGTCGACATGGACGGGGATGGTGGGGACTTCGTATCCGAGTTGAGAAACGAGTTTCGAGAGCCAAAGGAGATTCTGAGCTCCCTGGGAGAGAGCTATGAACTCCGCCTCTGTCGAGGACTTAGAGATTGCTCTCTGTCTTCTGCTTGCCCAAACGACAGTGCTGCCGTAGAGCTTGACGACGTAGCCCGTGGTTGATCGACGCGTTTCGTGATCGCCCGCGTAGTCTGCGTCCGTCCACATCTCGAGCAACGGAGCTTCTTGGTTTCCTCCCAAGACTAGGCCAAGATGTGATGTTCCTGCTAGATAGCGGAAGATCCGATGGATCGCTGACCAGTGGATCTCTCGGGGGTCGCTACTGAATCGACTCACGACTCCCACTGAGAAGGCGAGGTCGGGTCTCGTGCAAACCATGAGATACATAAGTGATCCCACAGCCTGGAGATACCGACTTTGGTTTACTCGCTCTAGATCCTGCTTCAAAAAGTCCTGCTCGATCATGAGCTGCTTGTGCTCGTCCATCGGAGTTCGGGCTGGTCTCAAAGTCGACGTGTCGAAGCGGCTTAGAACCTCCTTGACGTATCGTGACTGAGATAAGGTGATCGTCCTACGAGATCGATCCCTCTTGACTTCCATCCCGAGCATCAAACCGTCTGAGAGATCGCCTCGGTCGTCGATCGTAAATGCTTCTTTGGTGAGACGCATGATCTCGTCGACTTCCTTTTCTGAGGAAGCTGCGACTGCGAAGTCGTCAACGTACTGGATCAGCATCCGTCTCTTCTTGTCCTTCCAGCCCACGTATATGCAGGTGTCTGCTTCGAGAACCTCCAGATCGATGGTGGTGAAGAAGGAACGAGAGTGGTTCGCAAACGCGAGGGGCGATTGCTTGAGTCCGTAAATCGCCTTGAGGAGATGAGCGACTAGCTTCTTCCCCCCTTCGCCCCTCGTTTCGTAACCAGTTGGCTGATCCATATAGACGGTTTCGACGAGTCGGGCGGTGAGAAAGGCGGTCTTAAAGTCTCCTTGTCGGAGCTCTAGGTCTTCGCGTGCGGCGATGGCAAGAAAAGTTCGGAAAGAGTTCAGGTGTAGGACAGGCGCGTAGGTTTCGTTGTAGTCGATCCCGTCGCGTTGGGTGTATCCTTTGGCGACCCATCTTGCCTTGAACTTTTCGACCTTCCCCCCCTTGTCTCGCTTGAGCGCGTAGACCCACCTTCCTCCCACTGCCTTCGTGTCGAGAGGAAGTTCAGTCAGTTCCCAAACTCCGTTTGCTTCCATCGATTCCATCTCAGCGTCCATGGCTTGTTTCCAGAACGCCGAGTGAGGAGAAGATAGTGCTTCCTTCGTTGAAGATGGTACTGCTGGTTCAGGTAACGCTGCGAGATCCGGGGTGGTGTCGGGGTGGGCGAGACGAACAAAGTTCACGAATTCTTCTGGTTGAACTTCGCGCTTTCGATTTCGCATACCTCTACCATAGCTCCCACTGTCGTCGACCACGTCTTGATCAACGACAGGGACGTACTCCCAGGATGGCTTTGCCTGTTTGGGAGTTGGAGGTTTCAACGGAACGACGTCGGGGATGTCCGCGTCTTCCTCGACCTCTTCGATCCTGGGAGCCGTCAGATCCAGCGTCACCATCTTCCCCCCTAGCGAGTTTCGCGGCAGTTGCTCGTCGAACTCAACGTTTCGGGAGTAGTAGATCTTTCCAGTGTCGGTCCTCAGCAATCGATAAGCCTTCTTCCCACGGTCTTCGCCGTAGCCAAGAAGGATCGTTTGGATCGTCTTCGACTCGTGCTTCTGACGGTCGGGGTTGTGAGCGTAGGCGATTGAGCCAAACGTTCGGAGATGGGCAAGGGGAGGTTTTTCCTCGTAGTACGCTTCGTAGGGCGTCTTTCCTCTGTTCGGCGAGGAGGGGAGGCGGTTGATTAGATAAGTCGCGGTCATCATCGCCTCGACCCAGAAACGCCTCCGATCTCCTGGAAGATTCTCTGAGTCGTGTAGTAGACACGTGATCTTCTCTTCTAGGGTTCGATTTCCTCGCTCTACCTTCCCATTCTGCTCGGGTGTCGCGGGAATCGTTGTTTCAGCCTTGATCCCCTCCTTTTTGAGGTAAGCTTTGAATGCGTCTGAGGTGAACTCCCCGCCGTTATCCGACCGTAGGACCTTCACCTTCTGATCTCTCTCCTTCTCGACCTGAGTCTTCCAGACCTTAAAAGTCTCCAATGCTTCGGACTTTCGCTCGAGGGCGTATGTCCAGTGGAAGTTCGACGCGTCATCCCAGATCGCCATCATGTAGCGTTTTCTAGTAATCGACTCAACCGGCATTGGTCCCTGGAGGTCGGTATGTACGCGTGCGAGAGGAGTGGAGGATCGGCTCGTGCTGTCGTGGAATGGTGACTTGTGTTGTTTTCCTTTGAGGCAAACGACGCACGGCGCTTCTTTGATTTTGTTGAGATCCTCCTCGTTGATTTTTGGGATGACTCCGTCGGCTGAGAGTCTCCTCATCGCTGTGACTGACGCGTGTCCCAACCTCCGGTGAAGAAGAACTGCTTGGTCGGCCGTTGCCGTCTCGTTGATGACGAGGGCTGCGCTCGTCTCTTTCGAGATCTTATCTTCCGTTTGGTCCGCGTCGTCCGGCTTTGGTTCGATTTCGAGTCTCCAGAGGTTTTTCCTCCATGACTTTCCTACCAGCAAGACTTCCCCATTCTTCCTGAATGTGCAACCCTGCTGAGAGAACTCGACTGTCGCGCCTCTAGCCGTCAGCTGCCCAATGGAGATGAGGTTCGGGAAATTTGGGATGAAGTAGACGTCATGAATGATCGTCTTCCTTTTTCGATTCCCAACGGTCGCGATGACTTTCAGATTGCCGACTCCGACCGTTTTGATGACTTTGCTGCTGGCGACTTTGACTGAGGTTTCGAAGGGTTTGTAGTCGCTCAGCTTGCTACGGTCGTTGCAGATGTGATTGGAGCATCCACTATCGGCAATCCAATCGTCCTCGGCGACGGCGAGAACTGTCTCGTCGTCACCTTCCCCTGCGGCCGCTGAGAACCCCCAATCCCCCGAACTCGAGCTCGTCGAGTTTGCTTCCTCCCTCCGACGCCCACCTCCTCCCTTCCTGAACCTTCCTCCCTTCTTCCCACCCTTCCTATCCTTCGGCTTCCCAACTACGTCCCAACATTCCGCCTTGAAGTGTCCCTTCTTCCCGCAGTGGTGACATTTTGCGTCCACCTTGTCAACCTTCATCGCCGAATCTTCCTTTGGAGTGACGTCTGATCGTGAGGTTTTGGTGCGGGTGTGGGTGAGTAGAGCGGTGGTGACTACTTTTGGTGTGAGCTCTTTTCCGGATTCTTGGTAGGAGAGGGAGAGGACGTCGGTGAAGGTTTCGAGCGATTTGGGGAGACCTGCGAGGAACTGAAGGGCGAGCTGTTCTGGGTTCTTGACGATGTCCATGCCGAGAGTCGTCGCCTCCTCGAGGATTTCTTCGAATTCGTCGATGTATGATTGTACCGACGAACTCTCATCCATGCGGAGGTCTCGGAGCTTTCGTTGAACCATCATCTTCCCTGCTGTTCCTTCGACTCGATGAGCGACTTTGAGCGTTTCCCAGGCTTCGCTCGCGAGCTCAGCCGAGGAGATTTTCATCAGCTCTCGGTCGCTCACGGCCATCTGGATCCTGTGGAGTGCGAATTCGTTTCGAGCATCCCAGTCGTCTTGCTTCGCGAGAAGCTCTTCGCTTCCCAAGGGAAGGGGAACTTCCTCGGGCTTCTCCGAGGTTGAGCTCGTCCTTTTTCCTTCCCTGCCTTCGTCGCCTCTTTCTGGTCTCTTCTCTTGTCCGAGGACCAGAGACTTGCACTTGGATTCTGCTAGAGCAATCATCATGCGGATAGACCAGGTCTGGTAGTTTCGACTGTCCAGAGGCTCCAGCTTGAAGAAACGATGCGTCTCGAGACGAGGAGTGGTGGTGGTGTTCTTCGAGGTTGACATGGTTTCTTGATGAGCTTTGAGGGGAGCGGTTCAGACTCTTAATCTGTTGTGAGGTGTCGGCTCTGGAGGAGGATGGTCTTCAGTACAAGTTATATATAAACGAGATGTAGTAGCGAGGGACGGTAGAACCCACCTGGAGGAGGATGGTCTTCAGTACAAGTGAAGAACCTCCTCCTCTCAGTGCGAGCCCTCCTTATATACTCTACGAGAACCCTCCGCAGCACCTATGACGTATCTAATACCTATGATGTATCTACTATTACGTATCTACTATTACGAGAGATGACTCGGCTACCTACGGAGAAACTACTGCGGCTCGTCTCAATGACGCACTTCTCAACACCCTTCCCTCTCGTTGCCGCCTGCTTCTCAACCGTTCCTCTCCTTCCCACTTTTCAATAAGCCCTGTAGGTAGCGATGCGATCTGCATTACTTATTTTGTTCTATTAAAGCAGGCCACTCGCAGTGAGCGATGATGAAGGGGAGGAAGACACGTTTTTTTTGGAGTGTTTATATCGGCTCGCTTTGGACTGAAAATTAACCTTTAGGATAAGGTCATGCCGATATTCGGAGAAGAGTGGTTGCTGGGAAGAGCGGGAATGGTAGCAGGGAGCTCTGCAGGTCGCGACGGTACTACTTGTTGTGAGGTTTCGGCTCTGGAGGAGGATGGTCTTCAGTACAAGTAATATGTAAACGAGATATAGTAGCGAGGGACGGTAGAACTCACCTGGAGGAGGATGGTCTTCAGTACAAGTGAAGAACCTCCTCTTCTCAGTGCGAGCCCTCCTTATATACTCTACGAGAACCCTCCGCAGCGCCTATGACGTATCTACTATTACAAGAGATGACTAAGCTACCTACGGAGAAACTACTAGAACTATGGAGAAGAGAGAAGGTGCTAGAAACGACTCGACGCGGCTCGTCTCAATGATGCACTTCTCAACACTACAGTACTGAGCACGTCTTCTCTGATCTCTCTCTCTTTCTTCCCTTTTCTCTCTCTTCCTCCCCGTGATTGTTCAACTTCAACAACGCGTTCCTCTCTCCAGCCTTCCATGTGTCAATCGTTCGACCTTCGCTTCCTTAAGAAATGAAAGCACAACGACCTAGCCCTTCGAGTCTCGCGAGTCAACTCGTCCAGTCGAGCCGAACTCCCTCCTTCTCGTCTTCCTCTTCCCACCTTTCCCCCAAACACCCAAGCAGATAAACAGAAAAAAGCATTTAGCATCAAGCACAACGCAAAAAAGGGGACATAAAACGGGTTCGTAAAAAAACATCAAGTTCAACAAAGAACGCGTCGTGGTCGCAGAGAAAAAGTGAACGCAAAAAAGCTGAGCAGGACATCCAGTCCCGAAGCTGATAACGAAGAGTATAGAAGGGGTGTGGGTGTGGATGGACGTATCGAACGTGATGGATGGAGTGGGCCTCAAGCTAGGAGGTAGGTAGGTGAACGACGGAAGAGAACGCGCGGCGTAAACTGGCTCAGAAGTTCTAGGGTGACGAGACGAAGGGAAGAGCAAGGAGGAAACTAGCCTGGGTTGCTGTCGGACGAGACGGATGAGATGACCCTGTGAGACGGTAAAGGTTTGAAAGGAAAAAAAAGGAAAGATAAGACCCGGAAGAGAGAGAAAGGAAAAGAGAGGGTGGTTTCCAGACGCTCCGACGCGAGTCGAAGCGTTTTTGAAGGTGTGAAGGCCCGGGGACGACAGTCGTTTAAGCGAAGGACCACTTGATGTCGACCTGTCCTTCGGCCTCAGAAGCGATAGCTGTGGTAGCAGAAACGAGGAAGGAGGGAGGGAGAGTTAGAGGAGGATGGAAGTCGAAGCGAAGAAGCTGAACAAGAAAAAAACGACGCGACTCACCAGTGAAGGCACCGACGGAAAGATCGAGAGAGTTATCGGAGGTGCAGGTAGGGCAGAGACTGTGAGAGAAGAGAGAGGAAGGAGCAAGTTAGCTTGGGCGAGCTCTGGAAACTCGACGCGATTTGGAGAAGGACTCTTTACTCACTCGGCGATGATGGCAGTGATCTTAGCTCCGTCGGAGACTCGCTCGATGTTCACGTACTTTCCACACTAGGAAAGGTGGAGAAAGAGAAGGATGAACGAGGAAAAGCAAAGGAGTCAGCTCATTGAGTCTCGTCGAGTACGGAAAGAAGCTCTGCGACTCACGAGATCGGAAGTCTGACCGTCGGAAGTTCCCCACCACTTGTAAGGGACGGCAACAAGAGGAGTGTTGTCGCTACAGAAGAAAGACGAGGAGGGAGGAGAGTCAGCCGTCCGACTCAAGATCTCGAGTCGACGTGAAGGCGGAAAACAAAGAGACCTACGAGTTGTAGTTTCCACAGGCTCCGGGGTTTCCGTTCTGGAGGAAGTAGGTAGCGTGGCTTTGGTTGGAAGGGAAGGAGAGGCGAAAGTCAGGACGAGGAAACGAACCGAAGTAGACGCGTCGAGAAAAAGCAAATCTCACCCTCCAGTGTTCTCCGATCCGGAAGAGGGAGCGGCAGTGGTGGCAGCAGGGGCCTCAGCGGTGGTGGTGGTGGGAGCAGCCTCGGTGGTCCAAGCGGCGGCGGTCTAGAAGAAGGAAAGAAAGAAGAAAAAAAAAAACGGTGGAGACTCAATCAGCTCGGCGTTCTGGGTCGTGTTTGACGAATTTCCGAGCTTTCCTCTGCTAAGAAAAAGTGATACGCACAGTAGTAGGGGCAACGACGACGACAGCAGCAACCTCAGCGGTGGTGGTAGCCTCCTGGGTGGTGGCAGGCGACGCCGCCTCGACGGTCGCGGTCTCGACGGCGGAAGAGGTCTCCTCGTCGCAGTACTCCTCCTCAGCCGAGGAGGTGGTAGCAGCAGGAGCGGCAGCGGCGGCGGTGGTAGAGGGAGCGAAGGTCTCAACGGCAGCGACGGAGGTCGAGGGAGTGCACTGAGCGGGCCTGTTTCCAGTAAGGGTCTCGGAAGCGAGGAGGGGGTGGCAGCCTGTAGAGATGAGATGTGACGAAAGGAGATGATAATAGTGACGAGGATGATAGGGACGAGGAAGAGGGGAAGATGGGAAGCGACGTCAGGATATGCGAAAGAAGCCGAGAGAACGAAAAGAAAGGTGACGGCGCGGAGTTGTTGAGAAGGCGACGGGAGGAGAGGAAGGAGGGACGTACACTCGTCGAAGAAGGTGGTGTCGTGCTGGGTCTGGCACTGTAAGAGATGAAAGAGGAATTAGAGGATAGGATCAGCATTCGAGCGATGAGGAGAGGGGGAAGGGGCCGAAGAAAGAAGGATGAAACGAACCGAGAGAGCGACGTATCGAGTGTGGTCTGCAGAGATGGGGTCATGGACGGGTCAGTTCGGAGAAAGTAGAGTGAGAGAAGGTTTGAACGTATACGCACAGACGTCGTCTAGAGGGGGAATAGGAAGGGAAGGTTGTAAAAAAAAAAAAAAAGGTCAGCTTCGCGAGCAAACAACCCTCGAATTGAGAGGTTCGAGGAGGATCGATCGAAGGCAAAAGAAGAGCGAGCGGATGCTTACAGGACTCGAGGTAATCGGTAGCCCATCCAGCAGGGGCAGCTCGGACCTCAACGTTCCTCTTGGGAATGGGGGCCGCCGAGACGGAGGAGGAGAGAGCGAGAGCGAGGAGAGCGAGGGAGGCAAACATGTTTTTGGAGGGAGGGAAGGTTGGTGGAAGGGGCTGGTTGGAGAGTGAAGAAGGAACAGGCTCGAGGTGAGTAAAAAGACTGTCGACGTCGAGGACGGGAGAGTGAGACGGAGGCTAAGAGAGGTAGCGAAGAGGCGGACTAACTTGAAAGGGGCAGAGCTGGAGGGAGGAAGGGAGAGAACGGGAGAAGGAGGGAGAGACAAAGGGACGGTCAGACAGCTGTTTGAGCTTCTTCTTCTTCTCCCGCCTCGTTCTCGTATAGATGGGACAGGATGTATACTTACTGGTGACTGTGAAAGTAAAAGAGAGAGGGTGAGTGCTGTAGAGCTGGGAAGGGGGAGGCAGAAAAGGGAAAAGGGAAAGGGGAAGTGGAAAAGAAGGTGGTGGATGGGGGAGAAAGAAGGCCGGTCGCTGCTGAGGGAGGAAAGAGCAACCGAGACAAGGGAGGTCGCCCTTCCATTTTTGGAAAGCCCTTGTTGCGGAAAATTCGACGCGTTCCCCTTTCATCCCAGAACCAAACTAGATGAAAAATAATCGTCGCGAGCAAACCTCGTCGCGAGGGAGAAGAGAAGTCCTCGTCCTTCGCCGTTTCCGTTGTGCAGCTCGGGCTTGAGCTTGAGCTTGTTCACTTTCATCCAGATTCTCCCAACTCCCATCCTCCCCTCCTTCTCTCATCTTTGCCCATTCAACCTAGCTTATCCGCCCTCGCTCTACCTCTAAGCTCGACCCTCTTGAATCGCTGGAATCATGGGTGAGCCCTGGATGTTGAGCTCAAACACACTTGAAGCCCTTCCTGATCCATCTTCCTTTTGGTCTCTTCCCTTTTCGTTTCCCTCTCCTCTCCCAGCTACCCCATACTCCTCCAACTCCAACCCTTTCGCGGACCCTGCTACCGAGAACCCCTTTGAATCTTCAGCCTCCATCCCTTCAAAGTACACGATATCAGACCGAGAAGCAGCCCTCAACGCACGAGAGATCGAGCTGCAACGAAGGGAGAGGGAGGTCGCAGATGCGGGAGTCTTGATGAACAACTGGCCAAAATGTGAGTCAGTCTTTTACCATGCCTTCGATTCTCTGTACGACGACATGGGAGCTGGATGGGTTGCGAAGGGTTCCGAGCTGGCAGAAGGGAGGGAGGAGGGGGATGGACGAAACGAGCTGTGTCCAAGCGAGCTCGTCGACTTCGAACGAGCTCAAGATCTCCTCCACGCTCTTCCAAGCTTCTGACAAGGATCCAGGAGCGTGGCCAAAAGGCAGTCGCGTCTTCGACCGTCTGGATCAACGCTCAGACCTTCTTATCTGTGGCACGAGATGTTGGAAGAACCCTCTCTTCCTCCCTTCACCTCCCCGTCAGCTCGCAATCCCCAAACTTTGTATTTATCAACCTGTCTCGCCGAAACCTTCCTCCGCCCGCTCACCCAAAACGTTCTGCGAGACGAGGACCCGTCATCTTCCGTAGAAAGTTGAATCATCGCCTGGGATCCGAACGAAGCTGACCTCGGTTCCCTTCCTCCCTTCCTCCTCCCTCCTCCTCTTCGCTCGACGTTTCCTCAGTCTACCCTCTCATCCACCACGATATTTCCACTGCTATCCCTCACGAGTCGCAGGCTACTGTGACCAGGCTGTTCCAGTGTGTTTGCATACTTCCCTTAGCCTGAGAACATCTCCACTCTCGAGGCTGACCACGTCCTCTTCCCTTCAACCTTCTTTTTCTATCTCAGGATCTGGCTCGCCCTCGTAGCAACTCTCCTCTTCAATCTTCTGGGCTGCATCTTCCTCCTCATCGCTGGTGCTTCGAACGGAGGATCTGACGTGAGATCCTCACACACTCTTTCATCTTCGTTCACCGCCGCGTCCTGACTCGCTCGCTCTCCTCTCTTCTCCTTCCTCCTCAGATGATCGCTGCTATCGTCTACGTCCCTTTCATCACGGTTGGAAGCTTCTTCCTGTGGTACCGGTACGCTTCCTCCTTCTCTCAGTTCATCAACGTCCTCTCGCGAGCTCACTTTCTCTAATCCTCTTCTCCCTTCTTCACCAGACCCATCTACTGGGCCTACGCCAAGGAGTACGCGATCTTCTACTACATCTACTTCGTATTCGGTGGGATTCACGTCGCTTTCTCAATCTACATGGCAAGTCCCTCCTCTACCTCTCGCGATCTTTTCTTCGACACGCGCTGACTGTCCTTCTTTCTGCTCATCCCTCTCTCTCACATTGCAGGCCATCGGAATCCCTTCGACAGGTTCCGCCGGTCTCATCAACACCATCGAGATGTTCGCTCAAACTCACATCCTCGCTGCTGTGTGAGTCTTTCTCACCTATACCTCTTCACTTTTTTTCCGCTTTCGAACCCGTTCGGTTCCTCTTCTCGCTCGCGTCCCATTCTCTCGCTGACCGACCGAACCTCTCTTCGCTTCTTTCGTCGTGCGATTCAGCTTCGGAGTCATCTCCTCGGTCGGCTGGATCTTCCAAGCTCTCTTATCCCTTGCTTGGTACAAGCTCGTACGTTCTTTCCTTCTCCGATCTCCGTTGCCGTTCTTAGACGAACGAAACGAACGCTGACCTTCTTCCATCAATCAACAGATCTGGGCTCACCACAACTCCAAGGGACACACCATGGAGAAAGCAAAGGGAGAGGTAGCTCAGCAGGGGTTCTGGTTCGTTTCTACTTCCTTCCTCGATCTAGTCGTTTCGTTCTTCAAAACCCTGACTATCTTTTCCTCCCCTCCCTCGTTCGTTCGCCTCGCCCAGGATGTACCTCACGAAGATGAGCAAGGTGTAAAGACTTGACTTCGGGTGTGGAATGGATATCGCGAGGGATGGCTCGATTGCGCGAGTGAGGAGGAGAGGACGCGGAGGAGACTCAGGGCTGGTTTTGGGGAACGAGGTCGGGTTTTCGAACGGTGCTACGTACTTATCTCTCTCTCTCTCTCTCTTTTTGTTTTCACGTTTACGATACCACTACTACGAGGGACTTCTGAGCATCGTTGAACACTGGGCCTCGCGAAACACAAGAGAGGAAGATCGTTTCGAGCTGCTTCGATACTTCTCGCTAGTCTAGCTGCTAGTCTAAGCGTGACGTTCATCAGAGATCGAAAACCACTACATAACTACATACGTCGCTTATCAGCCTCTGTTCATGGTGTTCCCAGCTCCCTTCGGATTTTCGTCCGTATACCTCGCCCACTTCTCCTCCTTCTGCCTCTTCTGCTCATCTGCTTCCCTCCCGCTCCTCGTTCCATCGTTCTCCGAAGCGATCTGTAGGATCTCCGAAGACGTAGGAGCGTCTTCGCTTGCTTGTCTTTGAAAAGAAGGAAAACCCGATTGACGAGCGCGAAGAGGGGAAGGTCAGTTTACGGGAACGAAATTGAAACGGAGAAGAAGAAGAGAGAGAGAGAGAGGACTGACCCTCCTCCGGTGATGACGTTTCCGCTATCAAACTCGTTCTTGAGGTACTCGTCGATGGACATGGTAGGGAGACGATGACCTGAGCGGAAGACTTCAGCGGCCAGACGAGATCGGTCGTCCATGGCTCCTCCTGACGGAAGGATGGTGAACGGTCGGAGAGGCTATATATAGAGAGGATGGGACGACGAAGGTCAGCCTTGAGGATGAACATTGACCTTAGGTCTCCCACCCACCGGAAAATCGAGCCCAATGCGAGAAAGGAAAGGAGAGAGAGACGGAACAAAGAGACGAGCGTACCTTCCCCTTCGCGTCCATCAACTCTCCCTTCCCATCAGGTCCCCCCCTGTTCACACTATCCAACCTCCAGCTCGCCTGTGTTCCACCAGCAGCCCCCTCGTTCTCCCTCTCCCTCTGCCTCACGTCGTCTGAGCCCTGATCAAGAAGCTCAAGATCCGCCGGCATGCTCTCGAGCAGTTCCGTTTCCGACTTGATGGATTCGAGCTGAGCGAGAGATTGAGCGTAGAGGAGGGAGAGAAGGGAGATGGTGTAGATGCGAAGATCGTCTGAGGAGGAGGAGCCGGTGAGGAGGGAGTCGGAGGGAACGGTGTTGGAGGTTGAGAGACGCGTTGAGTTTGGGTTGGAGGACGAGGAAGAGGTGGGTTGTTGGGTTTGGGACGAGGAAGGGAGGAGGGAGAGGATGAGGAGGTAGTCGTTGGAAGGTGGTTCGAGCATAGGAGGATTTCGGTTGAGAGCGAGGAGCTTTGAAAGAGAGAGAAGAAAGGGATGAGCTTCAAAGGAGAGGGGAGAAGGAACTGAACGAAACGAAGCTCACCTCGAGCTTCTCCCTGACCTCCTTCTCCCACCGATAATGTCTGATCTTCTCCTCCCGTCTCTTCGCAGGATCCCTAGCTCCAGTCCTAGCAAGCTTCTCCCTGTCCTCTCCCTCGATGACCCCGTACGAGTCCAGCATCCGAATGTAGGACTCGAAGTTAGCCTGGGAGAGAAGTCGAGAGAAAGAGATCTCGGTCAGCTTCGAGCTCAACATCTCTTTCCTTTCCTCGCCTTCGCTGGATGGTGAGATGGGCTCACCTTGCATTGAGCGAGTCTTTGAAGTCGATCAGATCTTCCCTTGGTCGTTAAGCGTCCTACGATCTCTCCTGCTACGACATCTACGAGCATGTAGACGAGACCTTGGGTGCTGACGTCTTCGAGCTGCTCGTTGGGAGAGAAGACACCTCGAGCTCGGAGGAGGGATTGAGCGAGCGACAGAGCAGAGTAGGCGGATTGAAGAAGGGCCTGTTTAGGTTTGTACCGGAGAGAAAGACGAGAGTTAGCGAGGCGAGTGGGAGAAAGCTGAGGGAGAGAGAGGAGGGGAGGGAAGGAGAGCTCGAGCTGACCTGAGTTGGCTCCTCGTTCGTGTTGAGCACACTAGCATCCGAAGCAGCAATCAAAGCTCGAGCAAAGAGCTGAGAGAGTGAAAGAGATCGAAGTTCTTCCTCTTGGTTCGACATTGTGGTTGAAAGAAGCTTTTCCGAAAAGGGTGAGATGGTGGATTGAAGTCGACCTCACCTTCCCTTCCTCCGACTGAGCTCACGTTCTCAGCCCTACCGATTTGATGAGGTTCGTTTTCGAGCTGCCACGTTCTACCCACCAACCCTCTCCTCGCCTCCCTTCTGCCTTTGCTTGTATTTTTCGCCGTCTTGGTTGAGCTTCAAGTGTCCAGAGTGGGGAGTGTCCTGCGATCTTTCCTTCGGCGAGAGCTTCCACTATGGAGGCCGGGTTCTCGACCAAATCTGCACAACTCCCTTCGTTAATCCTCGCCCTGAGTGTAACCCACATGGGGAGAGTTCAATTCGGGAGCACATATCTACCTTTCCGAGAACGCTTCTCTTTGTTATCCATGCACCTTTTTAATCATCTGTAGTCCCCTGCAAGAGCGAGCGAGATCGAAGGAAGAGGAGGGAGGAGAGGGAGGAGGTTTGAGGTCGACCCTTCTTCGTTGCTTTCAGAGAGGCTTCGGTCAAGCCTGAGAGCTCGAGACGAAAAGAAGGTCGTCGTAGTAGCTGCCTCTCATCGCCAGGGAGCTTCCCATGAAGAGACAGGAAGCGAAAACGCGTCGAATGAGCTCGAGCAAAGGAGAGGAACGAGAAGGAGGTGAGCTCGCGAGGAAGCGAGGAAGGGGAGCTCTTTTCGATGCTTCAGCTTCCAAGATGAGCTCTAGCACTGCTTTCTCTAGTATATATGGATAATTGACACCCCTAGGCCCTTGATTCTGTCGTCCAAGGTAACTTTCGATTCTGTGAAGGTGGGCCATGAACGCGACGCGTTTCGCGACGAGCTCGAATGACCTTCTCCAGGCTGCTGCTCCCTCTTTCTCGCCATCAACCTTCACCCGGGAAGAAGCCAGCTTTTTCGCTCTTTCCTCCCATGAAACCATCTACATCAGCCTCCTCCTCTTCTCGTCCACGATCTCCCCCTCCGTCTCCCAACGCTGAAGCCTCAGGAAGTCGTCCTCCACCGTCCCCCCCCTCCTCCTCCTCCCGTGCACTTCTCGGCCCTCCACCTCGACTTCCCAGAGTCCCTCAAGAGGTAATCAACGTCTTCGAAGAACCTTTCATCATCGATGAGGAGCCTGAGGATCCTCATAGCGAAGGCTTGGCCCCAGAGAAGCAGCAGGCAGAGGTGGAGCGGGAAGCTGAGCTCGAGGAGGAGGAGGGAGAAGGAGCAGACAGGACGTCGATGTATGTCTCGCTGTTCGAAGGTGAGCTCCCCTTTCTGGAGGTTCTTTTTGAGTCTGAGATGGAGCTGATACCCTACTCTTGACTTCTGCAATGTTGCAGACATGCTGAAGACCGTCCTCGAGCAAGAATCCTACCTCTTCACTCAAGACGAGCTCAACACCTTCGAGCGCTACAAGGCTCTCTCCTGTACGTCCTCTTCCGCCTCTCATCTCTCAGCCCCACATCTCTGCTTTGCTGCATCATGAACTCTGAACTGTGCTCTACGCGATCTATCTCGTCGGACACACAGACAACGCCCGCTACCTCCTCATCCGACTCCTCCTCCGAACTCCTCGAATCCACCGACACACACACCTCGCCGAATCCTACGCTGGAGAGATCGGCAAAGACAACATCGTTGCTACCATGTACGAGCTCTTCCTTCGCTTCGACGGATCCAAACCACCCGTCGTCGCTTCTTCTGGCAAAGGGAAGGAGAAGGAGAAGATCGTCATCGACTTGACGGAGGACGAAGAGCAGGATGATCCCGAGCTCGCAAGAGCGTTGAGGGAGAGTCTCAAGTCGTTCAACAACTCGTCGTCGTCTTCGGCGGGAGGAAATGGGAAAGGGAAGGAGAACGGAGTGGGTGTTGGTGCGAAGGGGAAGGGAAAGGAGGTTGCGGGAGGAGGAGGGAAGAAGCTGCCTCAAGCCGTCGTCGACGCGTTGAACATGGACGAACGACCGCTGGATCTGTCTCATTTCTGCGGAGCTGCTTCGAGTGGGGATGTGGGAGAGGAGAAGCTGCTGAGGTGTTTGAAGTTGAACGAGCTGAAGGAGGTGGCGAAGGCGATGAAGGTTTGGAAGACTGGCTTGACAGTGAGTCTCACGCCTCTCGTTCTACCTCTCCTCCTTCGTTTCTTTCCCTCTCCCAGCTCTCGTTATGTTCTCTGAGTATCTTTCCTTGTATTTTGCATTCAGTACCCGGAACTCATCTCGAAGATACTCGCAACGGCCACCAGTCAATCCGTCATCTCGTTCCCCGTCCTCCCTACTCCCAACAAGTCCTCCTCCAACTCCAACTCGTCCTCGTCCAAAGCGAAAGGATCCACCAACTCAGCGACGAAGCAGTCGACCCTCTCCTTCGGTCAACGTCCCAAGATGTCCGACGGTCGATCAAGGCTCGCGACGGTGGTGAGAAGCGTGATGGGAAAGACGGTGATGGTGAACGAGGACATCAGAAAGCTCTGGAAGAGGTTGAATCTCATCTTCTATCGAAGGTGAGTGTTTCTATCTCTTCTTGCCTCTCCTGCCGGCGTGGAGTTGACTCGCGAACGGGTCTTGAGCTTCGAGCTGACCTTCTTTCGTCGTCGCGTCTGCTTCTCTCCGCGTCCTTACTTCCTCCTCTCAGCACCATCGCACCACCCTCCCTTCTCCTCCCTCAAATCCTCTCGAAGTCTCATCATCGAACCTACCCAATCTACACACCAACCCGAACCCTCTCCCTCTTCCCCACGCGTCTCTCCCTCCTCTCGTACGAACGAGCCCTCCTCCTCGAGCTGGAAGTCGACGACGCCCTCGGCGAGCAGGAAACTCTGAACGGAACGCGCCCGTTCTCCAAGGCGATGATGGCGAGGGACATGGCGGCTGTAAAGACTGGGGGAGCTAGTTTCGGTGGCAGTGCTGCTTGGGGAAGCGGGTTCGGGAATACGGGTGGGAGGAAGGAGGGAGCCGAGGTGGTGAAGGCGATCTACGAGGGAGTTTGGGAGAAGTGGAAGGAGGAAGTCAAGATTGGAAAGGAGATTGGAATGGAGACGAGAGGAGCGAGAGCGGTGGGAGATAGGTTTCAGCCTGGTAAGTCTTGCCCTTCGTCGTCGAGAGGACCGGCTCGACTCTCCTCGCTAACTTCGTCCTTCCTTTCTTCCCTTGCCGCAGGTCACATCCTCACCCGAATCATCTCGAAAGGTAGCTACGCTCTCGGAGTTCTACACGACTTCAACAGGGAGTGCGAGGTCCTCAAAGCCTTGCTCGCTCAGAAGATTTGGAGGAGAGGGAAGCGAGGGTGAGTTCAGTTTTCGACGCGTTCGGGGCTCTCTTCTTCATCTTTTCCCAACTGACGAGCGCTTCGGATGTCCTTCTCTCAGAGCCTGGTACGAACGTCTCGCTCTGATCCTCATGACCAAGTACAAGGGTCAAGCCGATGAGATCGAGAAGAAGGAGGAAGCTCTCGATATCTGCATGGACGGCCTCGAGGACGAGGATACTCACCTGAGTTCGTGCTCTCTTTCCCTCCACTTATTCCACCCTTTCCAAAGTACTGATTCCTCCTCTCTTCTTCCGCTCCCTCAGTCTACCGACCTTCTCTCACTCGTCGTCTAACGCGACTCGAGAAGCAACTCAAACTCCTCCCTGAAGAATGCCATCGCTGCGAGGGAGAGCTCAAGACCTGCGAGACCGTCACTCTCGTCGCCAGGAGGATTAGGCGCAAGCCTTCGCCGGACGAGGAGGATGGAGATGAGGACGAGGAGGGATCATCGTCGAGGAGGAAGAGTCGAGGGAGGAGCACGGCTGAGCCTGGAGGAGGAGAGGAAGAGGGAGGAGGAGGAGAGGTGAAGAAGACGACGTGGGGAGCGAAGAGTGCTTGGGTTGGGAGGGATGATACTGAAGTAGGAGTCGAGCAGTGGGTTCTGGAGCAGTGGGAGGATAGGGGATGGAAAGGGTGAGTCGCTTCGCTCCCGGAGAAGAGAGACGCGTCGACCTGAAGCTGATTTCGTCTCCCTCCTGTTCGTTCTAGATTTCACGCCGAGGGATCGATTCTAACTACCATCTTTGGACTACTGTGAGTCCTTCGTTCCCCAAGAACGTCTCTTTTAGCTCAGGGATTGATTCTCCGACGCGTCAACCAGATTCTGGGATGTCCTCTTCGCTCCCGTCCCTGGAGCCTTCGAAACCGCTTTCCAGAGCGCTCCTCTCGATCTCGGAGAAGATTCCTTTGCTATCGGTACGTCGTCTACCTCCACCTCTTCCTCTTCCAACCTCGTCTCTCATCAAACTGATCCTCAACTCCGCTTTCCTCCAGCTCGAGCTCCCCTCGTCGCCTCCCAACTCGCCAAAATCGAAGCCGGCCAAGGTCCCGACATCATCCGAGCCGTCGATGAGAGGGAAAGGGAGAACGAGACCATGTGCGTTGGTGTGAGGTGGGATTTTGGAAGACAGGATCTGCTGGAGATCGTCGAGGTGAGGCTCGCCTTTCATCCCTTCGATCGAAAGAGTCGATTGCTTCCGACCAAACGGTTCCATCTTTCAGAGATAAGCTCGCTGAGACCTTTCTTCCCTTTGATGGTCTCTTATCAGTGCATCGGAGGACACGGTCTTTCCATCATCTGCAGGATGCTCTCTGAAGAATACGGTCACAGAAACTCGGGCGTTCCCGATCTCATGTGCGTCGTCTCCCTCCCTTTTTCTCGTCCGTTCCCTGTTTGTCGCGTCCTGGAGACTGACTCGCCCGCGCTTCTCTTCTTTCTGTCGGTTTCTTCAGCGTCTGGAACTACGAGGAACGATCCGTTCGATGGATCGAAGTCAAAGGACCTGGCGACACGCTTTCGTCGACGCAAAAAGTCTGGATCGACGTGATGCTCTCGGCCAACATCGACGTCGAGGTCTGCAAGGTCGCTGAAGAGGGAGTTTCCGTAGCCAAGAAGAAACGAGCGAGGTCGGGATCCGCTGCGAGAGGGAAGAGCCGAGGTGTCGCTCGAGGAGGAGGAGAGAGCGATGTTGAGGAGGAGGAGGAGGAGGAGGAGGAAGAAGCATCAGAGCAGGAGGAGGAGGAGGAGGTGAGACCGAAGTTGAAGAAGAGGAAAAGTTCTGGGAGTGCTAGTACAAATGGGAGTGGAAGCGGTGGGTCGTCGAGGGTGGTACAGACGAAGGAGGGAGAGAAGAAGAAGAAGAAACGCGTCGTCGTTGATTCGGACGAGGCGGAGGACTCTGATCTCTGCATCGTTATCGAGTAGGAAATCTTCTCTAGTTCTCTTTCTCTACCCTTTTTCTTCTTTTCTTCTAAGACGCCCTTCTAGCCTTAAAAAGGTCCCTTCCCCTCGAAAAAAAGGCCTACTGCCTGGACCCATCAAGCCGAGACCAAGGACAGGACCCAAGCCGAGGCCTCTCTTCCGGCCTCCCAACCTTCCACCCTCCCTTTTTTTCTGCCTTCATTTCTTGTTCCCTTCCCCCCAACAGCCTTCCTCTCCTTCGTCTCCCTCTTCTCTCGTCTTTGGATCTCCCCCGTCGTTCCTTCCAGGATGGCGGAAGCCTCAGTCCTCGCACCGGTGGATTTCAAGACGAGCTCGACGTCCTTCCCCTCGTCGTCTGCCTTCCCACCCCCTCCTCTCAAGACCGCGTCCCCAGGGCAGCAATCCTCCTCGATAGCCAAGTCGATCCTCAAGAGACGCTTCTCGACCATCGACTCTCCACCCGGCGAGACGAGCAAGGATCCCAGCCTGTGGTTCGAAGGCAAGAAGTTGAGGTTCGGAAGCGAGTCAGCTCCTTCGCCCACTCCATCAGCTCTCGTCGAAGAAGAACACCACCATCCCCAGGATCACATCATGGACCGACTAGAGGTCGGTGGGAGTGTTGGGCTGGACGACGAGACTCGGAAGCAGATGGCTTTGATGGGACGAGAAGCGAAGGGAGGCGGAAGGAAGAAAGTCAACGGAGAGGGAGGGAACGACGAAACAGATCACCCCGCACCGGACGAGGTCGTAGCAGAGGTAGCAGGACTCAAGGATTCTCTATCAAAGCTGGAGAAGTTCACCAAGCATTCAGAAGAGGTCAGTCTATCTCTCCATCCTTACTTTTTACATCCTCTCCTCCCAAAATCTCGAAGCTCAAGCGAAGCCCACGAGCTGAACTCTCCGCCTCTTTCTCTCCTTCTGTCGATCGCTCGTTGTTTCCACTTTACCTCGACGAAACATAAGTGGTCGGACATCCTGCGCCCCCTTCTAGGCCCTCCTCCTTCCAACTCAAATACTCGTCGCCACTCCTTCAACTCGGAGACTTCCTCCCCTCATTCGTCCTCCGCAACCATCTTCGACTCGGATTCCCCTTCGCGTCCAACCATCCCTTCCCTCCCCGAAATCCTCAGCTCTCCTCTCCTCGGACCTCACTTCCCTCCAGTCCTCGACTCCTTCGACTCAGCAGCCCGTCGTCAATCCTTAGCGTCGGATCCGGTCTCCCGTTCCTCAGCAGCAGCCGTCACGCTAGCTTCCTTCGCAGCCAACCCTACGACGCATCGAGGAATCTCCCCAGCTCCCTTTTCACCTTCCTCCTCCTCCTACCTCCTCGCCAAAGCAACCGCCAACTCAGCACCTTCCACTCCTCTACCCTTCGCCGACCCATCCCTTCATCTCGCACCTATACGGCCTCCTACCTTCTCCTTGCCATCCACTCCCGCCCTTTACACGCGATCCAACCTCTCCGGATCTCTCCCTCCCGAATCGCGTCGTCCCTCCCTCACCAACACCTCAAAAAGCCTTGCTACCTCCCTCCCCAACGTTCCAACTCGACGAACCTCTACGTCGGAAGCAGCCGAGTCCGGCCCCTCCGCTTCCCACCTCCTTAACCAGCTCAGGAGACACTCGAACCCAGCTTCCATGTTTTCGAATCAGCCCCGAAAGGGAAGCATCACTGGTCCAGCAGGAGGAGCGAAGGAGCTGCTTCGACGGTATTCAACCATCGTCAAGGAGAAGCTCGAAACCTGGCAAGGGTTGGAATCGCTCGTGAAGGACGCGGAGGAAGTGAGGGAGGATTGGGAGAACGGGATGGCGAAAGTGTAACTTACTTCTCTTCTTTGCTCTTTCTCTCGTTTCCTTCCCTCTACCCCTGTATTCAGTTTCTTGTTCCCTCGGTTCCCGCTTGCCTTCGTTGGATGTAGTAATTAAGCTCCAGTCCTTTGCCTACGTCTCTTTCCGTCGCTCTTCTAGTTCGTTCCTCACAACTCTCCCATCCCCTAGTCCAACCACCCTCCCCTCCCTCTTCCCTCCCAGTCCCAGTCCCAGTCTACCTCTCAGTCTCTCCATTACTTCCACTATCTATCTTTCTTCTCCTTCTCGCTTCCCTTCCACACTTTCTTGGGCTTTTACTTCTCTTGGTTGTTTCCTTCTCGCGTCGGGTCGTTTTTGGGTTTCCTCTCCTCTATCTACTTGTCTACGCGAAATCGTTGACGGACGTCCTTACCCTTTATGCTGTAGTCTCTTTAGTAACTCGCAACTCGTTCTGGCTCTCTCCCTACGTCTTTCTTATCTTTCATGCTCTCCCGCTTTGGTCGACTTAATTCTCTAGATCGCTCGTTTCGACGTGGAACGAAAAGAAGAGTTTCGTTGCCCGAGAAAGCCCTGGAAGAGAACGAGGTCTAGCTCGATGGCTCTGAGAGAGGGTCGCTGGACGAGAAGAGAGGGGAGAGAGAAGGGAGGAGATGCGTCGATCTCGACTTGGGTTTCAGTTGGCTCTCTCCCATTATTTCAACAACGAAAATCAGCGAGAGAGAACCGAGTCGGATATGAGGTATAGAAACAAACGAGGCGTAGATAAACCCGGTAGACTAGCGCCGAAAGAAAGCGGAGGCAGATGCAAAGGAAAGGAGAAGGAGAGGGAGAGAGACGTGGGCCAACGAACGAAAGCGAGAATGAAAGTGAGAAAGGGTACATCAACAGAATAAGAACAGTGAAAGGCGAGTGAGAAGGAATGGAAAAGTGATGGTAAAGTATAGCATATAACGGGGAGGATGGAAAGAGCAAAGGTGAGCAAGACGAGCGAGTTCTACGCGTCCAAAAACTCGCTGAGGATGAAGGATTTGTGTTCGGAGAGGTACTGAGAACCGTGCCAACAAAATGGTCGAGTCAGCTGCCTGATCTGGAGAGAAAGCGTAGGGAAGAGGAGAAGAGAGGAGGAGGGATCGAGCAACTTACGTCTCCCAGCTTCGCCCACTCCGTTCCATTCTCCTTCCTCCAAGGAGGAACCGTGTTCATTCCCTGATTGGCTAGCTGATCCCAGACGACAGAGGTTCGACGAACGAGGGTTTCGAGCGAAGGTGCGAACGGGTGACCGGTGTGTTCTGCGAGAAGACGCAACGAACGAAACGAGAGCGAGAGACGCGTCGAAAGTGAATCAGCACGACGATCCTTGTTCGCCCCTCCGCTCTCTCGAAGAGAAGACTCAAGTACGTTGCACTCACCCAACAAAGCCTGATTCACCGCCTCCGCCAACACCACTCTCCTCTCCATCCCGAGGAAACTCTTCGTCGGCGCGCTCTCTGGCGGCACGTAGGCAAAAAGTCCAGAGACCTCGACGACTGCTTTCCGGTACCACTCCTTGTCCTTCTCGCTCGTGAGTTTATCAACGAGAGCATAGAGTTCCTGAGCTTGGGTGAGAGCGGCGACGGTTTTGGTGGAGACTGTCGAGGAGAGTGATTGGGTTGAAGAGGAGGGAGAGGAGGAAGCTGTTCCGTTTCCGTTGGAGTGGATGGAGTGGAAAGAGGCTGACATTCCTCCTCCTCCGTTTCCATTTCCGTTGAGAGTAGCGTTGGTGATTCCGTTACCGTTGCTGTTGACTGGACTGCTGGAGCTCGAGGAAGAGGAAGCGGTTCGATGAGGATGGATGTTGTTCGAGTTCGTGGGAGAGGAGGAGGAAGAGGGAGGAGGGAGGAGAGGAACAGTCCGGATGGTTTCGATGAATCCTTGGATAAGGATGTTAAGATGAATGTGGATTGGGAGCAGGGAAAAGGAAGGAAGGTGGTAGGCTGGCGAGGGAGTCGCGCTCGGGAGTCTGAGGAGGGACGCCGAGGAGGAAGACGAGAGGAGGTTCGAAGAGGAAGATCCGTTGGACGATGGAGGGAGTTTGACCGTTGGTGGTACGAGTGTCTCGCTGGAGGGATTTCCGTTCTTGATAGATGAGGTGGAAGCTTGTGGTGGTTCGGAGGAGGAAGAGGACGACGCGGAGGAGATGAAGGTTGGGTAGTGGAGTTTGATGAGCGACAGAGCTCCTGAGATATTTCCAAGAAGGATTTGGTTCTTGATATCTACAGATCCGACATGGGAAAGAGGAATGAAGATCAGCGCTCGAGCGAGTGGACTCCTGGTCGGCGGTGAAGCGGGAGAGGAGCTCAGCGAGCGATTGAGGACGTACCTCGTCGATGCTCAATCTGAGCGAGCTCCTCCTCCGAGAACCGTCCCTCTATTCTCCCAGACTCAGCAGCCTTCCCATTCTCAATCCCTTGCCCGTCGAGCAGCTCTCCCAGCGTCTGAGCTCCCTCTGCTGTCCCGTTTGCACTTGGTCCTCCGCTCCCCACCTCCTCCTCGTTCATCAACGCATCCCCATCCGGATCCAGGGGCATTCCGACCTCCTCCTCGACCTCGACCATCATGGCATCCTCTGCCTCTCCATTCGGATCGAACGGAGCTCCGAGGGTTGGGAGGGAAGCAGGGTTGGCGGTTGAGGGCGAGGTGGAAGATGGAAGGTTGACCTCGAGTTTGGAGGAGGAGGAGGAGGAGGTCGGGATGGGAGGCAGGTCCGTAGGGAGTGGAGAACGAGGTTGAGAGAGAGCTCGAGCTGTTGAGAGGTAGACGTGGTGGGATAGGTACTCGAGGACAAGTTGACGCTGCGGGAGAGGAAGAATGATGGAAGAAAGCAGTCAGGTGGGAGGAGGGAAGGAAGGTCGAGGGGCTGAGGGAGTGAGTGGATCGACGACGGTGTTGGCTCCTCCCCTCTCATCCATACGAGCCTCTTCGATCTTCTGCCTCTTCCTGAGAAGCTCCTTCGCATCCATCCTACAGAATTGACGAGGTCCCAGATATCTGACTCGCCCACACCAGACGAGGAAGGTGTTATGCTTGCTATCTCTGACTTACGATTTCCTCTGGCGATGGGTCCTTCAGCTCGTCCTTGGGTGTGCTTCCTCCTCCGTTCTTGTCATTCGCCTTGGAAGATTTCTTGGAGGATGAAGCGTACGTCTGGTGGTTGTCCATCGAAAAAAAAGAGAAAGCTGTCGATGTGGATTGAGGGTAAAGAGCGGAAGGAAGGAGCCAGCTTCGTCCGTCGCTTTCCCGCCAGTCAAGTCGTCACGACCTCCTTCCCAACCACCACTCGCTCAAAAAATGTCTCTTTCCCTCCGAATCCGACATCCTCAAGGAGTCTCGTCCATCACCGTAGATCCCTCGTCTTCGATAGAGTCACTTCTGGTAGCGATCTCAGCTGTTTCAGGGCTAGAATCGAGCTCACAAGATCGTCAGTCAGCCTTCCCTCTCCCTCTCCTTCTTCATCTCAACCTTCCCCCGTCAAAACGAGCCTCTGTACTTCGAAGTTATGCTCAACCTGACCCTCAGCTAACCTCTTGATATTATAGTGAAATCCGGTTACCCTCCCAAACCTCTCGTGTACACCGATTCAACTCAACTCATCTCCTCCCTCAACCTCTCAAGGAACGAACAAGTCGTCGTCTCAGCCTCGACCTCCTCCTCTTCCACCTCAGCAGCATCGAAGGTTCCGCCAGTCAGGTCTGGCAGCGGCCGAGTAGAAGGTCTCTTTGGCAGCTCGACAGCAGGAGCAGCGGGAGGGCCCGGGGCGTCGAGCTCGAACTCGAAGCCTGCGCCTTCAACAACAGCTTCGAACCCTCCTTCTCGACCCTCAAGTGCAGCACCCGGAAGCGGATCTAAGACCGAGGGAGACTGGGTGAAGATCGAAGCTGGCTACTTGGTTCTCAAGATCGTGCCGTCAGTCCTCAGCGAACAAAGGAGTACAGAGGAGAGAAGGAACGAGAAGCTCACACGTCGAGCGGAACTTCTTTCGTTCTAACAGGGACGACAACTCGTGTCTCTTCTCCGCTATCGGAGCTGTCTTTGCTGGTGGGATTGAGCAGGCCCCGGAGATGAGGAAGAGTGAGTCCATCATGATCTGCTTTGTCTCGTTGGCCTGACGAGGCGAGGAAAGGAAAGCTCACCGCTCGGGCTTGTTGTTTTGGTTCTCGTTCAGTCGTCGCTCGAGCTATCGAGAAGGATCCTGAGACGTACTCCGAGCTATTCCTTGAGTGAGTGGTCCTCTTCCTCTTCTAGTCCGGCGAGAGACTCGCTGACACGGAGCCCTCGTCTGATTCAGGCGACCACCGAAAGATTACATTCGAACGATCCTCACAAACAAGTCTTGGGGAGGTGCTATCGGTGAGTTTCATTACTCTGCCTCCCTCTCCAGCCTAGACTTGACTTCATATTGTTTCTCATTCCAGAGCTCTCAATCTTCTCGCAGTAGTGAGCTTCGTCTTCTTCCTACTCCCTTCAACCTGGCGACGCGACTGATCGTTCTTCTCTTCCTTCCCTCAGCTTCAAAACCGAAATCTCCTCCATCGACGTTGCCACCGGTCGAATAGATCGGTTCGGAGAAGGCCAATACTCGGAACGATGCATTCTCATCTACTCAGGTGCGTTTCATATCCACCCTCTCTCTTTCCCTTCCCTCGTCCTCTTCGCTCGCCTCCTTTCTCAAACACACACTCATCTCTTCTCGCCCCCAGGAATCCACTACGACCTTCTTCTCCTCTCCCAAACCCCTCCACCCGAAGCCCTCTCCCCCTCCAACCTCCCCTTCTGCGAAACCTCCTTCCCGACATCCCAAGCCGTCATTCTCGCCGCCGGCCTTGAGCTCGCAGAGAAACTCAAGGCCAGGCACTACTACACCGATACGGCGAAGTTTGATTTGAGGTGTGGAGTTTGTGGGTTGGGGTTGAAGGGAGAGAAGGGAGCGAGGGAGCACGCGAAGAGTACGGGACATGTGAAGTTTGGGTGAGTCGCGTTCAGGCTCTTACTTGGTTTTCGAGGAAGGACAAATTGGGTTAAAGGAGGAGGAGGTCAAGAGACTGATGCTTTGGTCTTTTTGGTTCAACAGGGAGTACTGAGGCTGGAGAGAGTAGAGAGGATTAGGAGAGCAGAGCATTCTTGTCGGTTTTGGACGCGCTGAGTAGTCGGGTTTGCATGTCGTTCCTTGGCGTGCGACCATGGAGAGGATCATTATCGTACCCTGAAAATTCAGCGAGTCTCGATGGAGCTAAGATCGTTGCCATCATCACCGAGTGAAGTCTTCTTCAAAACGCGTCGATCTTTTTAGGGCTCGCAACCTAGCTAACTTGCTCCTTCCTCTCTCTTCTAACCCGAAGTATCTGCCCTACCTAAGGAGGAGGAGAGAAGAGAGAAAGAGAGAGAGAGAGAGAGAGAGAGAGAGAGAGAGAGAGAGAGAGGAATCGAGAACAGCATGAGATCACGATCCCGCGACTGCTGGCGAGGACGTGTCGAGGTCTTCGTCGTCGTGATATGTCTGCGAAGCTGTCCAACGCGGGAAAAAACCATGCCAGACCTAACGGGAAGATCGAAAAGGAAAAGAAAAAGTAGTCAGTGAAGCAAACGCGAGGAAGATGAGGAAGCAGGACGAAAGAAGAGAGAGAGCAAGGACGGATGTGAGTTGGACGAACCGAGTCCTGGGATCCTGAGCTCTGTTCGGAGACGTCTGCTTGGAAAGATCGTTCTGGCAGGATCCTTTGATGAATTGAAAAGTAAGGAAACAAAAAGTCAGCGAGGAGGAGGAGGGAGAGAGTAGAATGAGCCCGGTTTAAGCGAAGGGAGGTCGATCGCGTCGAAAGGGGAAGACGGAAAGAACTCACAGGACATCTCCAACTCGAACAGGTCCTTCATGGTTTCCAATCCCCCGAGCAATCCCCCGAGGGGTGACTCCCCATCGAGCGAGAAGGTACCTGAAGGAACGCACAGCAGAAATGAAGGAGCGGATTTGAGAGAAGGGAGAGGAGGAAAGTCAGTCGATGCGTCGAGCTTCCGCTCCGTGAGAAAGGAGGACAAGGCCAACGAACCTAAAGACGCAATCCGAGAATATCCCAGGTCCAGCCCAATCCCTGATCACGTCGTCTGAGAGTTGAACGTTCTTGTTGTCTCGAAGTCGAGCGTGGTAGGTCTGAGAGAGTTGGATCCCTCGTCCGACAGCGTCGACGAGAACGGGATGACCTGCTGAGCCTGCGAAGGTCTGGAGAGAGAGAGAGAAGGACGAAGAAGAAACGGTCGGAAGGTGACATAGTTAGTAAGAAAGCGCCTTGGCATCTAGGATCGTTGTGAAGGGGGAAAGCAGACTACTCACCCATTGAGCGATTTGAATCCCTCTCGCAAAGGTCCCTCGATCCCAGTCGTCAGACCCTCTCGTCGAGTCGTACTCGATTGAAACGATGAGAGACGGTGGTGAGGAGAGTCCGTCCAGGGACGTAGGGAGTGGTATCGAGGGCGACGAAGACGAAACCGGGAGGGAGTTGAACGTCGGTAGAAGAGCGAGAAGCGGAGGAGTCTGATTCACCACATCGTTCTTCCCCCACTCCTCGAACCGCCTCACAGCAGCCGAATCCCCATCCGCATACACCGTCATCCCCGCTCTCTGTAACAACACCAGATTCTTCCACAAATCCTGTCTCACTCCCTCCAGCAGACGTTTCTCCCTTCGCGTCCTCGGCGAGGTCTGCATCTTCTCCCATTCCTTCGTTATCAGCCCGGAGAAGGTGGTGTCGACCCAGGTGTCGATGGAGGACTGGTCGAGGAAGCGGAGGGACCAGGAGGGGTGGAGGGTTTTCCAGGAGGTGAATTGGGAGGAGAGGTGGGGGGTTGAGGCGGTTGTGAAGAGTTCGAGGGGAGGGGAGTTGGAGGAGGAGGAGAAGGAGGGAGGGGATGGGTTGAGTTCGAGGAAGAGGTAGGAGAGCGTTGATTCGATCCACCAGGAGGAGGAGATGGAAGGGTCAGAGGAGAAGGTGAGGGGTAAGGAGGAGAGGAGGTCGTCCGATGATGAAGATGAAGAGGAGGTTGTCGAGTTGTCGTCGAGTCCTTCCTTCGTTGAGCTCGCGACCAAACTCCTTCCATCCCACCCAAACACCTCCCTCAGCGTCTTCCCTATACTCGCCCTATACCCCTCCAAGCTGATCTCGTCCCCGGTGATCTCAAAGCCCAGTTCCCCGCCGTTCTGGACCTCTTCTGCCTCCTGCTTCAAGAAGCTCCTCTGTCTCTTCTCGAGCTCACTTTCCGCCATCGCGACGAGCGTTGAGAGAGGTATAGAGCGATCTGTTCCGACTCCGACTGGACGAGGGAGGGAATGATAGGTTGGTATCGACGACGAGGAAGTGCTGAAGTACCATGTCAAGGGGAGGATGAAGAGGAGAAGAGGCAGGAGACGACGATAGGTCGGGGGAAGTCGAGCGGAGGAGGAAGGGGAGGAGAGAGGAAAGGAGGTTGGCGTGGGGGAAGGCAGGAAAGAGGAGAGGGAGGGATTTCGACGGGATTGGAGGACCATACAGAAGGTGGGTGGGGGGGGAGGAATTCTTGCAGATGAGCTAGGGAGTTGCTGAGATGGTTGAGGGGCAGAAAGAGAAGGAAGGAGAAGAAGTGTTGAGCTCGTCGATTTCGACAGCCCTCCGCGGTGAAAGTGACTACCCTTTCCCTTCGAGGCAAAGAGACTTCAGCGAAGAAGGGATCTGTTGAACGAAAACAAAATCCCAAACCTAAATAAACAACCGAGATAGACTGGCCCATACTGGCGGGTCTAGCTTCCAAACGCAATCAATCGAACTCATCCCTGCTCGACGAATTGCTCTGACTCCTCTTCCTCAATCTGTGGCAGGTCCACGAATTTCGGCTGAATTCAACAGATAGGTGTCTAATGCTCTATCGACCTGAAAGGAATGGGGAAAGGTGGGCAAACGGAGGAGGGAAGATGGATCCTCTTCCAAATCGACGCGCGCGTCGCCCCTGCTCTCCTCTCCCTTCTCACTCCTCCTCTTCCCTCCCACCCCCGCCCGCAACCTTCCCTCTCCCCTCCTTCTCCCCCTTCCACCTCAACTTCCAAACCTCCACTCCCTCCCACTCCTCCCTCTCCCACCCCAACCACCTCTCCACACTCTTGCCCACCCTCCCCTTGTTCACCATCTTCACCTCGAACCCCTCCTCCCTCGCACGCTCCAACGCCTGATCGATAAGATTCGTGTCCCTGCGTTCGAGCGCTAGCAGGATCGGTGGGGCGGGTAGAGGTGGGAGGGAAAGGAGGGAAAGGAGGGAGAGGGAACGGAGGGTGTTGAGGAGGTGGGGGAGTAAGGCTGGGGTGTAGAGGGTGTCGGTTGTTAGGATTAGGGAGAAGGGGGGTTGGATTGAAGTTGAGGTTGAGGTTGAGTTTGGGGAGGAAGGAGAGACTCCGTTGAGTTCAGAGGGAAGTAAAGAAGGCTCGATGAATTCCGAGGTGATGGACGTTCCGGTTCCTCCTCCGTTGCGAGACCAGATCCATTCCGAGCTGGGTACGGTCCAGTCTAGTTCTCGAGCGTGTAAAGGTGTGGAGGTTGGGTTTCTACGGAGGTTGGGGAGAAGAACGGAGGAGAGGATGAAGGGGACGTCGGTTGTGAGGACGGAGAAGGAGAGGTGGGAGAGGGTTAGGCTGCTCTGGCGGGGGGAGTCGACAGATAGAAAGAGTGAGGAATAAAATGGAGTAAGTAGTTAGCGAGGAGGGGAAGGGGACTACGATGAAGACCAAGGGTCGAGCGACGAGGATGGAAGTCGAGCTTCATGATCTGAATGAACTCACCCGACCAAACCGACTCCACTTCCCAACTCGATGCAGCGTTTTCCAACGTTGGCTTTTCCCTTTCCCTTCTCGTAGGTGTCCAGGAGGTAGGCCGAGAGGACCTGCTCGTTTCAGAAAGAGAAACCAAACAGGATCGGAGAAGGGCGTCAAGTTTCCGAGCTCATCCTTCTTTTCCTTTCTTTTCTTCTTGTTTGAAGAGAGCTCACCTGGCCTGAAAGCCAGAGCGTTGTACCTGTAGTTGCGAATTCGTTGGATTGGGATTGAGCGAGGGATAAGGAGAGGGAAGGGGTGAGGGGGTAGTCCTGTCAGGAGATCAACAAAAGGGAGGGAGGGAAGGGAGGATGGTGAGCTCGAGAGCTGTTCAGATTTTGGAACGACAATGAAGACTCACGATCACTGGCAAATGTTTCGTATGAGGAGATGGGAGAGGTCGAGAGGAAGATGCCATCTGAGTTGGATGGATACTGAAATCGAAATCGAGCTTGAGGAGGAGGGGAGAGAGCTAGAAGGAGGAAGGGAAGAAGAAGTCGAGCTCGACTTTTTCGTTCAACACGTGCTAGAAGGTTAGGGACGCTTTTCCCTCCATCCTCCTTGGGGCATTTTTGAACGAGGCCGGGCCTAAGATTTCCGAAGGGGATGCGTCTCCGCCTTACAGGATCTAGGTTACCCGACGTAATTAGACACGGGGGAAAGGTAGGAGAAGATGTAAGAACAAAGAAAGTCGAAGGACGGAAGGCGAGAGGGCTAGCTAGCTCGGTCGCGTCTCCCGGTCTTCTCCCTCTCGCCTCTTCAGAGGGGTGAAAATCTTCCTCTCTCTCCAAAGATCCTTATCGAGATGATCAAGATCTGCAGACAGCGATCCTCGCGAGAAAGAAAATCTCTTTGTTGAACCTTGGAAGGGACTTCTCGGGAGAGAGCGGTGATCGCGGAGGAAAAGGGAAGAAACGAGCCTATACGAATGAGAACCTCGGTCGCTGCTTCTTCCCTACCAACCTTCATCCTTCCCTCACCTTTTTTTTCGTCTACTCGTGAGCCCGTTTTTCTACTTGATCTGCTGCTGGATTTTGGAGGGAACGAGTCAGAGCAGCAACGTGTTTTCTGTGGTTTAGATCCCGAGAGTGAAACCGCCTTGAACGAAGCGAGGAAGGCGAAGCTGATCGATCCAAGCTGATCTCGCCTTTGCTCTACCACCCACCACCAGCTCAGAAGCAACGCCAATCGAATCCTCCCCTCTCTCTCACCACCTACCACCCACCTCCTTCTCGATCTCTAGCATCGACTTATCGCTCTTGAACCACAAGGAGATCTCTCCCAACCTCGCTCCCTCCACTCTCTCCTCCCACCACAGCCCGTGTCCTCCCTCTCCCTCCCCTTCTGTCCTCCACCCTCCCTCCCTCCTTGCATGTCTACGATTCTCTCTCCTCCGAACCCTACGTGGACTACCTCTTCTCCTTCTCACAAGGGTGGTATTCTCGTGAGTTCTCTTGTATTTCCTCCTCCTTCCCGTCGTCAGCTTGGTTATTCTGACGTTGATGCCTTCTCTCCTCCCCCTCCTTCTCCCCGCCCTCTCTCTCCCCGCATCTCTCTTTTCCGCCCCCTTCCCTAATCTCCCTCCTCGACACTCGTTCTTCTTCTCTCAGCTCAAACCCCCCACGACGTTCCAATCCTTCTCCTCGCACGACTCGACCGATCCAACCTCTCGCACGTCCGAGACTGGGAGCGACTCCTCGCAAGATGGTCCCGTTCAACCCATCACTCCCACCACAACTCTCCGCTCGCCTCCAACGTACCCTCTCACAGGCTCCATCAGCGCAGGAGGTCCAATCGGAGGTCAAGTGCACAGAGGAGTCAAGATCAAGTTCGCTCCTCTACCAGACCCTCGAGCAGCGGGCGGAGAGCGCCGTCTCTCTACAGGAGCCGACGTCCAGTTTCACACGACCTTGGGAGCTGGAGGAGAGAGGAGCATGCAGATGCATCGGGCAGGTCAGCTTCCGGAAGGAGTCGAAGTAGGAGGTTCGGGAGGAGGAGGAGGAGTGAGCGATTCAGCTATAGCGGACGACGACGATTCACCTCCCTCCGGCGACGAGGGTTTCGATCAGGAAGACGGTTCGAAACGTCGAGGCAGCAGCATCCTCTACGGCTCCTGGAAGGGAACCAAGAAACTCCTCAAACCCCTCGGACTCTCCTCTTCCTCCAGCAGCAAACAACTCAATCGAACTTCCTCCCTCGAATCGAACGGCTCAGGCGGAAGCGACGGCGGTCCTCTCAGTCGAACCTTGTCCAACATCTCCCGCTCGCTCGGTTCCTCCTCCCCTGCTCATCAACACGCTCCTCCCTCTCCCTCAGGAGGTCGTCGTTCCTCCATCGCTACCCCAGCCGAAGCAGCAGCCGAACGTCAATCTCGACTCCTCCACTCCCTCTCTCCTTCGTCTAGGGATGCGGCTCTCAGCGGGAGCAGCGAAAGGTCGGCTTCGCCTGGTGGGAGGATAGGAGATCTGACGGGCATGTCGTCGAGTCCTAGGAGTCCGATTGGGATGAGGATGATCAACGGAAGGGTTTATGGGAGTAAGGGGATGGATACGATGAAGAAGGCTGAGCAGGAGGCTTTGAGAGGTCCAGCGTTTAAGGAGTGGGGTCAGGCTGGGTTGGGGAGTAATGCGAGAGCTGGAGAGGAGGAGGAAGATGACGGGAGTGGTGAGTTCCTACTTCTTTTGGTGGGAGAGACGAGTTCCTGTGCGAGGAAGATGAAAAAAAAAACGACGCGACTGACCTTCCCTTCTCCCTCTCTCTCTATCTTCTCTTTTCGTCTCGTCTCCTCTTCCCCACAGGCATGGGCTGGGTCCGACGTCGCCGGGAAGCCAAGGAGAAGAAGGAAAAGGAGGAAAAAGAAGCCGCTGAAGCTGCTGCAGCCGAAACCGAAGATCCTCTCCCCATCGACGGACTCGACTCCCTCCTCCTCTCCTCGTCAATCGACTCTCCTCCCATCACCTCCCCTCTCACAGCCTCTCCCTCAACCGCCATCCCCAAAACACCCACCACCGCCACTTCTCCTCCCCAGACCCTGGCCCACACCCTTCCTCCTCTCTTCAACATCCAACCTCCCTCGCGAAAGAACACCGCAGACAACTTCGATCAGGCTCAAACCCCTGCTGTCCCAGCATCTCCGTCGTCTGCTGCTTCCGCTTCTGCAGCTCGAACGGAAGCAGCTCCTCATCGACTCGAATCCATCACCATCCCTGGAATCGTTCATCCTCACCACCAACGTTCTGGATCGAGCACTCCCACGGCGGAGAAGACGTCGGCGTTCTCGTTCACGTCTATGGGATCGACGGTTTCGCCTCCCACGTCGACGGGAGGAAGTGCGAATGCGAGTGTGAAGCCTTTGGCGATTGGAGGAGGAGGAGGTGCGAAGTCTGTTGGACCTTGGGGAGAGGTGGAGAGGAGTAGGGAGGAGAGTGATAGTGAGGAGGACGAGGAGGAGGAGGACGACGACGACGATGAGGAGGAAGAGGAGAATGGAAATGAAGACGAGGATACTGATCCTGAGGAGGAGAGGTTGAACGAGGAGGCGAGGTGAGTCTTCTCTTCTTCACTCTGCATTTCTTTCACTCTCGCGTTAATCGCTCTCTCTCTCTGGAAACTGACCTTTTTTTCTGTTCCCACCTTCTTCGTTTCGTTTCGAAAGGAAAACCGCCGTCTCAGCAGGAGTCGAAGTCCTTTCGAGGCACAAGAGCTTCGAAAATGAAGCGACCTCGTCGTCGTCGTGAGACCACTTTTTTTTCGACCAAAACACAACACAACACAACACAACACAACACCCCCAACAGACACGCACATGGAACCTTTCCTCTTTCTTCTCTCTCTCTCTCTCTCCACTTTCCTAGGCTAGTCTACTTTAACGTTCTCTCCCTTTCCTTTCCTTTCTCTTCTCACCCACCACCCCTCGATCGCTTTCTCTTTTCGGGTCCTTCTCTTTGTGTTTTCTTTCCCCTTCTCTTCCCACACTTGTACCACCTCTACTCCCTTCACCCACACTACCACACATTCCTACTCGTTCTTGTTCACTATTTTTTCTTTCTTTCTTCTCCGTTTCCCGTCGCGTCTCTCGATACTCTCTCCTAACTTCTCTCTTACTTTCTGTTGTGCCAGTCTACTCGCTTCCTTCCTTCCTTCCTTCCTCCTACTCCTCCTTCTACTTCGTTTTGTTTCGAATAATTTTGTGTCAGATTTCTCGTTGGGTCTTTCTCTCTCTCTCTCTCTCTCTTTCAGGTTGTAATGTGTTTCTTCTTTTCTTCAGTGCTTCACGAGAAGCAACACGAGAGAGAGAGAGGAGGGAGGGACCCGACGCGTTCGTCTGAGAGTCATGAATCCGCGAACGAGAGCGAGTTTACATAAACCGGGAACGTCCGTATCTAGCCTCCGGAGAAAAATAGAGAAAGCGAGAGAAGGGGGAAGGGACACGTCTACTTGAGGGTGACGAGCCTGGCGAGAAAGAAGGAAGACGAAGAGTCCAGAGTCAGCGAGGAGGGAGAGAGAGAGAGACGGACGGAATGGAGAGGGGTGGGTAGAGAGAGAGAGAGAGAGAGAGAGAGAGAGAAGGAGAGAGAGAGAGAGAGAGAGAGAGAGACGACTCACTCCTCGGCACTGGTAGGATGAATGGCGACGGTATCGTCGAGATCGTGCTTGGTGGCTGCGAGATGGAGAGGAGGTCAGCCTCAGCGAGTGAAGAAAGAAAGCACGAGAGGAGAGGAGAGGAGAGGGGACTTGAACGAACCTCCCATCTTGACGGCAACGGCGAATCTGGGATAAGAACAAAGATGAAAATGGGAGACGAGTGTGAGTGGAGGAAAAGAGCGGGAAAAGGACAGAGGAAAGAGGAAAGGCTACGAACCCCTGCAACATCTCGTCACTTCCCTCTCCAACGAGATGGATTCCGAGAACCTTCAGGGTGGGAAGAAGACAGACGAGCTTGTAGGCGGTAGGAGTCTTGTGAGCAGGGTTGTCGAGCATCGAGTTGGACATGCCGACGAACTGAGGAAAGGGCCGCGAAGGAAGGAAGACGAGAAGAAGAGAGACGTTCAGTGGAGCTCGCGAGGGAAGACGTTCGAGTTGATGGAATGCTTACCTTAGTGGTCCAGACCTTGATCTTATCGTCTCCGTACTTCTTTCGAGCTTGAGGCTCAGTGAGACCGACGGCTCCAGAGGTGGGGTGCCTGTGGAGGGAGAAGGAGGAAGAGAGAGATGGAGAGAGACGCAACGAGCGTGAGCGAGGGTTCGATCGACGCGAAGAGGAGCTGATAGAGCATTGCAAAAATGTACGACTCACGAGAAGATGACGCTGCAGAGGTAATAGTGGAACGGGAGGCCACAAGTCAGTCGTAGAAGGTTGAAAAGAGGTGATAAACGCGTCGTCGAACTCACGAAGGAACGTTCTCGTAATCCAACTTGAAGTCCTTGTACTCAGGTCCTCCGAACAACCTCGTACTCAACCTCCGTCCAGCGGCCAACGCAACAGGAGTCAAGAGCTCCTTTCCTCCAACGTCTCCGATGGCAAAGACGTCCTTGATGTTGGTCTCCTGCCACTCGTCGAACAAAACGTTTCCGTTCTTCTCAGCCTTGACTCCAGCGGCGTCGAGCTTCATGTCGGCGGTCATGGCGTGTCGTCCGATGGCCCAGAGAACGGTGTCAACCTCGAGAGTGGTGTCGTTGTCGAGATGGAGAGTGAGAGCGCCGGAGGAGGTCTTGGTGACTTTGAGGACGTTGGTTTTGCGGTGGATGTTGATGCCGGTTCCGACTGGATGAGGCAATGAGAGGGAGCGAGTGTGAGCTTCCGATCAAAGGGAAAAAAGAGCGCTGGAGGAAGTCGAACGGACCCATGTGAGCGTCGAGGGTGTCGCTGATGATGGGATCGAAAGGTCGAAGGAACTTCTCGTGTCGAATGATGAGGTTGGTTTCCGAGCCGAGACTGTGTGTGAGAGAAAACGATAGGTGAGACGAAGGAAAGGTTGGAAGGGTTACACCAGGACCTACGTGTGGAAGATACCGGCGAGCTTTGAAAGGAAACGAGTCGAAGGTCAGCTCGAGCTCGCGACTCTCCTTCCTCATCCCAAAAACTCACCTCGACAGCGATGTATCCAGCTCCAACGACAGCAACCCTCTTAGGCTGCTCCTCCAACTCAAAGAAGCCGTCGCTAGAGATTCCCAACTCGGCTCCCTCGATCTCAGGCCAGGTAGGCTGACCTCCAACAGCGATAACGATCTTGTCTCCCTTGAGCGAGTACTTGCTTCCGTCGGCCCTCTCGATCTCGAGCTCCTTGTCGTTGGTGAACCTGGCGTAACCCTCGTAGTAGTCAACTCCGTCGTTCTTGAGGTTTCGCTCGTAGATGCCGTTGAGACGAACGATGTAGGCGTCTCGCTTGGTCTTGATGGCGTTCCAGTCGAAGGGGATGGGCTGATCTGCTGGCGCGCTGTCGAGACCCTCGACTCGGAAACCGTAGGAGTGGGCGTTTCGGAGAGCTTCGGCGACGGAGGCGGTGTACCACATGATCTGAAGAGAATGGGAAGGAGAAAGAGGTGGAGGAAGAGTCAGGGCTGAAGGAAGGAAGATGGGGAGGAGGTTGAGCTCGCTCGAGATCGACGTTTGAGATGGAAGCTCACCTTCTTAGGGATGCACCCGACGTTCACACAGGTTCTGATATAGGAAGAGCATGGGAGAACAGTGTCAGCTATCCAGCTTGTTCAACAGCTTGTTCAACAGCTAGACCGATAAACGGCGGAAGAGCTCACCCTCCCAACCTCGGCGAGGCCTCGATGATGGCAGCTCTCTTTCCGAGCTGAGCAGCTTTCCTCTACAAGCGATGAACACCAAAAGTGGAGCCTATCAGCAAATGTCCCTCTCCTCCACCCATCCAGCTCGAAGAAACTCACAGCAGCTCCCAATCCACCAGATCCTAGAGTGTCCCAACCCACCAAGCACGTCAGTTCAGCTCACTTTCCCTCCCTTCCTTCTTCTCCTCTCCCTCTCTTGCCCTCGTTCTTGAGACTGACCTCCTCCGATAACCAGCAAATCGTACGAATCCGTCGAGATCTTGTCCTGAGGAATGGGTGGCATGTTTCTGAAGCTTGTAGTGGAGAAGAACTGAAGAGTTCAAGATCGGTCGGTCAGCGAGCAGAAAAGAAGCTCGAACGGGCTGAGCCGTGGAGAGAGCCTGGGAGAAGGATCACGAACGAGAGTTCGATTGAGTTTCCCGGCGGTGATGAAGCGGGAAGGTGAAGAGCTCTTGGTGAGGAAGAGGGAGAAAATGGTGGTTAGGAACGAGAGGGGGCAGGTGAAGGGTTGAGGAGGAGGAGGAGGGCGGAGGTCAAAATCGAGCTGAGCGGATGACGGCGAATGAGGTTTTGGGTCCGAGGAGAACGGAGGGCGAGCGAATTTTTGTCCTGGCTCGTCAAGAGCCTGAGGTGATAGAGCCATGTGGGTGAGGAAAGATGGCCTCGAGGTGGTTGAACCCATGCGAAGGAGCGGAGGAGAGAGGCTCGACGTGCGGAAGTTGAGCGTTTGGGCGACGAGCGTTGAAGAGGGAACGGAACGAAATGAGCTTTGATCGAGTGTAGAGGCCAGGTAAACGTTAGCGGAAGAATGCGTGTAAGAAATAAGGTGGAGAAACGTGATGGGGAAACGAAGATGCAAAAGAGAGAAGGACGTGAAGAGAAAGAGAAAGAGAAAGAGAAAGAGAACGCGAGCGAGGAAGTGCGAAAGGCAACGGTGGGCCTGTGATGTTCTAGTGGTAGGAAGCGCAGGGAGCGGGACAACACAAAAAGTAGCCTATATAATGCAGGAAGAAACGGGAAGATCTGTCAGCTCGACTTTCAAAGGGCGAAAGCACGACGACGAATTCAAGGAGAACTGAACCGACCTGTTGACAGGCTCACGACATCTCCTGATCCTCCTCGTCTCGCTTGGTTCCTCCCATTCCGAGGCCGGAGAGCTCAGTCATCCTGTGAGAGAGATAGAACGTCAAAAGGTCAGCCTGAGATCCAGATAGGAAGGCGAGGTCGGCAAGAGAGGAGGACGAACGCGACTGGAGCAGCTTCCTCGATTTCGTCCTCTCTCCGAGACGAGACGAGTCGTAGGGAGCGGTCGAAGCCATGAGCGGCGAGATCCCTATTACGCCAAGATAAGAAGATGGTACTCTGGTCAGCAGCTGAGCATAAAGGAAGGGGACGAAGAGAGAAAAAGTCGAGCTCACTTCCAGGTCTCCTCCTCGTCGGCTTCCGTTTGAAGCTGATACATCTGCTCGAATCCCTGAAAAAGATCAAAATCAGAGTAAAAACGCTGAGTTAGCGCGACTGACAGATTGATGATGGAAGGTGCCGGTCAAGAGAGAACAGCTCTCTGGTTGCTCTCGTCGCTCGACCTCGAAAGCTCGAACGTTCCCCCTCCGATCTCCATCTGGGACTCTCGGATCGAAAGAGGTTGCCTAACTCACCTTCAAGGTCAGACCACCACTCTCCTCATCCAGATCAAAGAATTCCTTGATCTCTGATTTGGTATCAGCGTCGAAAGGGCTGCCGTTGTTGGTATCTCTTGCAAAGGCGTCGAGTCCAGCGTCCGAGAGGTAAGAAGTGGGAGGAGGAGGAGGGAAGAGGGACCCCTGGGGAGTTGGCCGTTTAGATTCGGGAGTAGAGACAGGAGTGCAGTACTTGGCGAAGATGTGGGAGAGAGCGTTATAGAGCTGAGGCGAAGGGAGAAGGGAAACGGTGTGAGCTCGGGCCATCGTCGACGGGGAGAAGAAAGGACGGTTCTGAGGGTTCACGTACAGGTTCGCAGATCAGGCCTTCGTCGTCTAGCAGCTGGACGGAGCTTCGGTGACCTAAGCAAAAGAAGGAGAGTCAGAAACGAGCTTGGACGTCGAAAGTTGAGCTCGAGAAGAGGGAAGGAAGGAGAGGAGGGAAGGAGAGCTCACCTGAGGATGTCAAAGGCTCAGGCGTGGCTGTCCGAGGAGTGCCGGAGAAGCCGGAAGCAGAGTCCAACTCCATCCTAGCCTTGAGTGCATCTGCGATTTTAAGATCTGACATCGTCGTGGTTTGCGGGAGGGAAGGGGAGAGAGGGAGGGGAAAGTGAGGGCGAGGAAGGAGACTGTGCTTGAGAGGCAGAATCTCAAATGTTGACCTTGCCTCGTCCCTCCTTTTTCTTTTTCCCTTAACCTCCAGCAACCCCCTTTCCCCAGCTATGGCTCCCCAACCCAAAAAGAGCAAGCTCACCATCTCCTCTTCCTCGCTCGCTTCCTCTTCCACTTCCAAACCCACCAAGGCATCCAAGCCAGCGCGAGTCGTCGTCGAACAGGAGGAGGAGGAGGAGCTCGAGGAGAAGGAGGAGCGTCTCTCTGATCTCGACAACGAGGGAGACGATTCCATGGGAGAGGATGGGGACGACTTCTCGGATGAAGATGACGAGGGAGAGATGGGAGACGAGTTCGATCTCGGAGGTGGACAGAGGGAGGGAGTCGAGGACTACGATACCGACGACGAGATTGAGCGAGTCGCCAACGACAAGCAGCCTGAGAAGTCTAAGAAGACTGCTAGTGAGTTCAAAGTCCATTTTTGCAGAATTGTTGCGAGCTTGGTCTCGAAGGGGGAGCTGGAGGCTGTGGTAGAAGAAGGGAAGAAAGCGAGAAGCTCGAGCTGACCTTCCTCTCTCCTCCCCTCTTCCCCCTTTACCTCTTCACCTTTCTCCTCCCTCCTCTCCAGAGCGTAAACGCAGAGCCACCTCCCCCTCCACCTTCGGTTCCCTCCTCACCAACCTCCTCTCCACCGACGCTTCCACCTCCAAACACGCCTCTGCCCCCGATGCCTCCAAAAAGTCCAAGAAGTCGAAATCGAACTCTGAGCTCCAATCCTCCAACATTCTCTCCCTCGCTCCCTCCATCAAGAAGACCATCTCCGCCCGACAGCTCGAGACCCGAGCTCGAAAGGTTCTGCTCGTTTCTCGACAGGAGAAGGAGGACAAGGGTCGAGTGAAGGACGTTATCGGAGGTTGGGGAGGAAGGGAGGACGGCGTCGGAGGTCAAGAGTGGGAGCGGTCGTTGAGGAAGGTTGCTCAGAAAGGAGGTTAGTACCGCAGGCATTTCCCCTCTATTATTCCTCTTTTCATTTTCTCTAGAGCAGGCCATCGCGCGCAGAGCTAATATCTCTCCCTCCCTCTCGCGTCCGTTTCCTCCCCTCTCCAGTCGTCCGTCTGTTCAACACCATCCTCCTCTCCGCCTCCCAGTCCGAAGCCGCCGGATCCAACGCGAAACGACTGGACGCTCCTGAACCTCTTCCGGATCCCAAGAAGAAGAAGGAGAAGGACAACATTCTTGGACGAGGAGGAAGGAACCTCGATGGAGGACGAGTCACCAAGGAGGGTTTCGAGGCTTTGCTTAAGGGAGGAGCGTAGACGAGCATCGGCAGCAGTTTGCTCGGGTGGTTCGGTCGAGGAAGAGGGAGAGGATGCTTATGACAGTTACATGTTATCTCTCGTGAGTTCGGGAACAAAGGAGAGGAGGTTGAAGGGACGGGGGAACGAGGTGAGACGCGTTCGATCTGGGATTCGAGCTCAGTCGAAAGAGATCAGAGCGTGTGAGAGAGAAGCGAGCATCAATATACGTTCAGCTATCAAATCGGAGGTATGTACGCGCAGGAACCCAAAAGGGGAACGACCCAAAAAGAGGATGTGGAAGAAATAAGGGCTCGATCCTCTGCTCAACCTCGGCTCCTTCTTCTCCCTCCTCTTCGTATTCAGACTCGCTTCGGAAGTCCAGGAAAGAGTCCTGGTCGACTCCCTCTTCTCCCCAGTACTCATCGAACGAGTCGTCGAACTTCCTCTTCCTGCTGAGGAGGGCGACCTCGGCAGGTCGAAAGAAGAACGAGGAGTCGTCGAGGGAGTCGAGATCGGAGAAGGAGCAATTGATGCTGTTGCAGGGTGTGACGGGGGTGAAGTTGTTTAGAACTGAAGGGGAGCGGAAGGGAGGGGAGGGGAGGGAATCAGCTTGTGCGGAAGTGTGCAAGCCAACAAACTCAAAACTCAAGGACGCGACGTCCGCACGGGCGATCGAATGGGCGAACGAACCTTTGCTCCGCTTTCCGCTGTCGCCGCCCTTGGAGAAGATCATGGAAAGAAGCTTTCTTGGCGAAGAGCTCGCGCTGCTGAAGAGACTTCCAGAGGAGGGAGAGGGAGAGAGCCCGACGGGAACGCTGTCGGCGAGGAGCTGAGAGGAGACGTCGCGAAGGACGGGAGGGAGAAGGTTAGCTAGGCCCGCGAAACGAAGACGGTTCGCTTAAGCTCACCTTCTTCCTGGAAGGTGACCTCATGATATCGAAGACCTTGGCCAGCTTGCTCTTCGTAGGAGTGAAAGGGGCGGTGGTCGCTGAGGCGACCGCGAGGAGAGAGGAGGAAGAGAAGGAAGACTTGAGGGGCATTGTGAGGATATGGATGGTGTAGTGAGAGGGAGTGGGATGGATCAAAAGAGACCGGCTCGGGAAGAAGATGGTGGTTGAAAGGAAAAAGAAGCGGGAGGGAATTCGAGGGCCTTTGTAGCTCGACGCCACTGCGAGACGTCGCGACCTTTCCTCCCTTTCGCCAGAAATATCAGAATGAGACCTGGGGATCTTCAAGACTAAGAGAGAAACAGATGCTAAGGAAGAGGAAGAGGTCGGCGCCAGAAAACATTCGAGTCCCGTCCATGCTTAAAGAGAGGGTCGAGAAGCTCAGGGAGGTCGAGGCGGTCCTGAAAACAGGAGGCCGAAGATAGAGTGATCTGGAGGAGTTCCAGAAGGGTAGGCAAGAAAGCAATTTTTTGTGCTAGCAAGCAAAAAAAGGTCAGTAACGGGAAAATTGACCAAAGAGGGAGGAGGAGGATGTGAGCTTCACTTTCCGCCAACCGCTTCAGCCTCCCTCCCTTTCCCCTCCTTCTCAGATGCCATCTCAGCAGCCCAAACCTTCGTCGAGTCGGTCGGATAAAGTCTTCAGGAAGCCAGCACCCCCGGACTCACCAACGAGACGCTTCGTGTATGGGTGGGAGATGGAAACAGGACGAGAAGGAGGAGGGGCATCGACTTCAAGGACGAGCTCCTCCAACGCGGGACCGTCGTCGTCTTGTCTCGTTTGGAAGCCTGGAAGCAGATCTCAAGCTAGAGACGACGAGGAAGATGTTGAGGATCTGCTTGATGGAGGCAGTGGGAGTGGAAGCAGAAGGCAGAAGGGGAAAGGGAGAGAGGAGGAAGGAGGAGGAGAAGAGTCGAGCTCATCAGGACGATGGAGCACAGAGACGCCCTCTGCAGGAGACCCCTTCTCACCTCGAGACCCTTCTCCTACGGACCCTACGGACGAGGATCCTCCTTCCAGCTCTCAGATGGTCGGAAACCCGGTCGGATCTTCAATAGCTCTCGGACGCTCTCAACCTCCTCCTCCTCGACCCCCCGCGAACTCAACCTCGCGAGCTCACGAACAACCCACGGCCTCATCCTCCTCCTCTCGGAAGCAGCCACGGGTCGCACAGCCTTTTCCAACTACCTCTAACTCCAGCTCCAACCTTCATCCCACTTCCTCCCTCGTCCGCATCAACGACCAACGTCGCACCTCCTCTCCGCCCGCCAACTCCCCTTTCGCGGAGATTTCCTACCACAATCCTACAACTTCCAACGCCATTCCTAGCTTCGCCGTCCCTCAGAAGCATAACTCTCAACGTTTCCGAGAAAATGGCTCCAAAGAATCGAGAAAAGAGGAGGAGGTCCGGAGACCGTCGAGCTCGAGTCAACCCTCGTCGGTTCCCGTCGTGGACGAGCTATCAGACGACGACGACGACCCGATGGATGGATCTAAGGAGGACCTGGATCCTATCAAGATCATGACTTGGAATCTGATGGGCTTAGAGGAGATCATGCAGAAGGAGGAAGCTGTAAGTTTCCTCTCTCTCGTCGTCCCCTCTTCTCTAATTGCTTATCGTTCGCTCCTTGCCTTGTTTTCAGTAATTATTCGCGTTCATCGACGCGAATGAGCCTGACATCCTCGTCCTCGTAGACCACAAGGTCGCTCCTCCACCTCACATCCCTTCGGTTCGTCCTCCTCTCCCCTTCGTCCCGTCCCCCGTCTTCGAGAGCTGATCTTTCGTCCCCTCCGCCAGAGTTACATCTCTCTTTTCGAGACGCGAGGATACGTAAACTGGTGGTGGAATAACACTCTGTTCCCCTTCCAGAACTTGGAGGTGAGATGGCTTTCATTCACTTTCCGTTCCGCTCTTCCTCGTCTGACACCTTCGTCTCTTTCGTCTTTGATCTTCCAGGACGTCGGCCATCTCGGAGTCGTGATCTTTTCGAAATGCCGACATCCTACGTTCCCGCATCAGCTCTTGATGCCTGACGATGATTATGCTGAAGGAAGGTCAGTTTAGTTCCGATCGCGTCTCGCCGTCTTTTCTCCCTTCGCTTTCTTCCTGAGCGAAAGGCTAATCTTTCCTTTCTTTCTCCCAGGCTGATGATCATCGAACTCGATTCAGTAAGCTCTTCTTTCTCCCTTCATCATCCTCGAACAAAGAGAACCGACGTGCAGTTTCCCTCCTTGTCTGCTCTCTCTCAGTTCATCATCGTCGGCGCCCTCTTCCCTGAAGCCTACGCTAGGCCTCCGACCGGGGCTTCTGACAAAGCTTTCAAACTTTCCGACAACGCCAAAGCCATACGAAAGAACTGGCACGAGCGTCTCGGGCAGATCTTACCCAAACTCGACACCGTCAAGTCAGGTTTCCGTCCTCTCGTCTCCTCGCGCTGGGAGCTGATCTCTCCCCTTTGCCGCCTGCTTCGTCTTCTTCTTCAGACCTCTCATCATCGCAGGATCTTTCTCCGTCGACTTGGACGACGTGGACGCGAGAGATCGAAACACTCAAGTTGATGGCTTGTGAGTTCAACATACCTCATCCTTTTCTCTCCTCCTTCTCTCTTCTATCCCTCCAACGTCCGCAACTGAGCTCCTCTCGACTTGCTGTTGAACCTTTAGCGAAGCGAACGGTCGCCTCGGCAAGATCCTCCAAAGCTCAGCAGATCGTCGTCAACCGTTCGTCGACGTCGCGAGGGGACTCGTTCCGCGTCAGACCATCGCTCTCGACCTCGCCATCGACTCCCAGCCCATCCGAGATCTTCCGCCTACCTACGAGAGTGCTGAAGCCGAGAATCCGACGGGGAAGAACGCTGGACATGGTAAGTAATCGCTTTCTTTCTTCGTTCTTGCTCAAACTAATTCGACCGTCCCTTCCTTTCTGCCTTTTTTCCTAGGCCACCAAGCCAGGTCCGTTCCGCCTCTCCTCGTCCTCGTCCTCTCCCGATCCCTCGCTGATTATTTCCCCTTCCCTCTTGCAGATACGACGGCTTCCTTGTCTCCTCTCGCCTGATGCCTCGCGTCAAGGAATGTTGGGTCAACATCGAGCAGAAGGGTACGCTGCACAAGCCGGTCATGCTCGAGTTGGGTGGAGTTTATCGGCCGAGGTAGAGGTAGCTCGTGTATCTTCGATTAGTCTCTTCAGCCTGTTTCATCTCTCGTTGCACGATCTAAACGAATACGCGACTCGGTCGCCTTCTTTTCTCTCCTTTCTCTTTCCCCTCCCTTTCTCCATGCGAGAATGGAAGTCACAAGATGAGATAGATCAAGAATACTACACTCCAGCAATCTTGTAGCCCCCGTAATCCTTCTCGGGATCGTAGACCTCCCACCGACTCGCGGGGAAGATGTGTTTCTGCATTCGCGCGAAGGGACGGAAGGAGCGAACGACATCAGCGTCCATAGCTACAAGGATCCCTCGCTCGATGTGAGAAGCTAGATGAGAGCCTAGAAGAGATCGACTCACCGATCGGTTGTACCAACTCCTCTCGACCACCTTTCCAGCATGAGACTCGTCCTTCTCCACCGTCGCGTCGTGCATCAGCCTCACGTCGTCGTGCACGTCGAAGTTGAACAAAGGACCGGATTTCCCTCGAGCTTTGTTGATGATGAAGTCGTAGAAGGTGTAGTGCTGTGAAATAAACCGAGTGGAAAGGTCAGGATGAGGGAGGAAGAGACTGGGAGGAGGAGAAGGAGGAAGGAGAACGAACGTGAGGAATGATGAGATCCTCCTGCGAGACGACGAAGAAGGAAGACGCTTCAGTCACAGAATTTCGGAGGAGAAAAAGAGGATCGTAATAGGTCTCACCTTGATGTACATCAAGTTATCCACACTCGTTCCTCTCAGCTCAGGGAACTGAAGTCGACACTTCTCGAGGAAGGTCGCGATGTCGTCTCCCTTCTTGGCCTGTTCGTACGAAACCAGAAATCCTCGTTAGCGAGTCATCTCTCAAACCAGATAAGAAATGAGCAAGCATAAAACCTACCGAAACCACCCTACGATGCCCAGCACCGTCCCAGTACGAGTAGGTGATCTCGATATCCTCGTTCTTGGTGACCTCCTGGTTCTTGATCCAGATCCGACGAAGCTCCTCCCTCTCGAAGCGCTCCCTCTCCTCTCGCTCTCGGTCTGGAAGGAAGGAGGTATCCACCGTAGGGTTCTTGGTGAACTTGGCTCGTTTTATCGAGGCAACTGCGAATGAAGAGGAAGGAGGAGAGGAAGATGAAGGTGAGCTCGAGCTTCGAACAAGCTGAAGGACGGACGAGAAAGCTCACCCTCCTCTTCGTCTCCACCCTTCCTCTTCCCAGAAGACTCGTCCTCGTCCTCTTCCTCCTCATCCTGAGCGAAAGAAAGCTTGGCCTTGTCCTTCTTTTTCGTCTTCTTCTTCTTGACTTCGACCTCCCTTCAAGTTCCCGATTCCAGACGACGAAACGAACATCACGACGCACACCGAACCCAACAACAACGAACACCAAACCAAATCCCAGCAGAGAGTCAGTCTCCGACCTCGGAGAGTCTCGCACGGAAAGGGACGGACGTGGAGAGGGAGAAACGAGACGAGACGAGAGCTCACTTTGGTTGTTGAGCTCCCAACATGAGCTGCTCCTCCTCCAGCGCCTTCCTCCTCTCCTGGAAATCCTTCAGGTTCACCAATCCGACCGTCGACTTCTTGAGCTTCTCATCCATCGACTCGACGTGAGCGACGAATCGCTCCGCTCCGGCGGTCTTCTTCTCGGTTTCCTACAAGCAGCGAAGGAAGGAGAAGAGGGTCAGCTCGACGGAAGACGGTGAGCTCGTTGAGGACGAGCTTGAGACGATGAGAACGAACCTTGGTCATAGCAGCCTTCTCTTTATCGAACTGCTCCATCATCTCCTTGCGCTTGTCCTCGAGGATAACTGTGAGAGGGAGATTCAAGTCAGCGAGGCCGCAGGACGAAGGGAGGGAGAGGAGAGGGAGGGAAGGAGGAAGGGGCTGACCTGCTCGTCGCTTGTCGCTGAGAGATTGACGAAGTAGAGATCAGCGTTTATTCTAGGAAACGGATGAGAGAGACTCCTACTGACTCATGAGAAGACATTATCCAAAATATGAGCTCGTGGTGGGTGGGATCCACTCTCTCCGAGAGAGCCTCGATTCGAGTTGAGTCCGCAACGTTCACCTCGCTTCGACGATGCGGCCTCTAGCTCTGCTCCCTCCAGCACTCCTCCTCCTCTTATCCCTACCGCTCCCCACAGAGTCTTTCTCGTTCACATGGCCGTTCCCTGGCAAAAGGTTCAATGACGAGGGACTCATCGACGCTGGATCGCTGGGACTCGGAGAGGTCGACGGTCGTATCGCCGCCGTAGGAAACTGGAATGGAAAGAGCCAGTTGTGAGCCCAAGATCTCCTGCTACACTTTCAAAAGAGCATATAGCTGATACAGCGCTTCATTCTCGATTGTCCAGTATGGATGTCTTCTCCTTGAGCGACGACCAACGCTCGCTTTCCATCTACTCTTGGGATCATGGTGAGCTTGGCCTTCTTCCTTCCCTCGTCCCTTTCTAGCTGTCCTCACCCTCATTTCCCTCATCTACAGCCTCGTTCTCCTACCGGAAAACACCCGAGACTCTACAGTTCGCCGCCAAAGCTCAAAACATCGTCCCAGGGGACTTCAACTACGACGGGAAGCTGGATCTCCTCGTCATGCTCGAACACAACGAGGGTTGGTGGAACGAGGCTTCAGCGCTGGAACTTCAAATCTACACGCAGGACGAGGACGGGCAGTTTAGTGAGTAAAATCTCTAATCTTTGGATCGATGCTGTTTTTTGGACGAAGTGGGTCGAAAGAAGGAGGAGCAAGGGAGAGGAGAGCTCACCTTCTCGTTTCCTCCCCTCCCCTTTCCTGTCAGACGTCGACCCTTTGATCCTCCCCTCGTCAACCCTCGTGCAGCCCATGGTCATCGACGCGACGGGGGATCTCAAGCCTGATCTGCTGGGCTTCCCTTCGGCGAACAAGGACGCGGAAGGATCCGTCGTGAAGCTCTGGCAGAACGTTGATGGGGAGTACAGATTGTGAGCTTTCGACCTCCCTTCGCTCACCTGCGACTCTCGCTGAACTTTTCTTCGTGGTCTTGATTCGAACAGATTCGACGCTCCTCTCGATGCTTCCAAAGTCTGCACGCTTGCCAACCCGCACAGCAACGCGTTCGTCGACCTCGACGGGGATTGTCTAGCAGGTCGGTTCTTCGAGCCGACGCTCTTCCTTTCATTCCTTTCTGCACGCTGATCTCGCTCTGCACTTCGCTTCTTTGGCTTCCTAGATATCTTCCTCCACTGCACCGACAACTACAGCGGCGACTCGAGCTTCCAGATCTGGCTCAACAGGAAGGACAAGGGTTACATTCTCGCGAAGGAGGGTCGTCTGCCGAAGGGAGCTGGACAGGTCACCTTCGCTGATATGGGTAAGCAAGCTACGCCATCCTCCTCCTTTCCGAGCCTCGTACTGATCCTCGAAACTCATACCTCGTTTCCAGACCGAGATGGAACCCTCGACATGATCTTCCCAACCTGCTCGTCCTTCTCAACGCGAACCGGACTCGGGAAGGACTGCTCGATCAACATCGCCTACAACCAGCAGATCCCTCTTTGTTCTGCGAGGTCTCTTGGAGGATCAGCCTCTTGTAGGGACCCTCAAGCTCTTTGCTCGTCGGATCCGGCGTTCAGCTTTGATTTCACGGAGGGAGGAGACGTGAGTCGCGCTTTCGAGCCTTCATCTTCCTCTTTTTTATCCTCGAGCGTATACTGAGCTCACTTTCACTTCCTTGTAGTCTTTCACCACCTTCCCTATCTCGAATATCTTCCCAGGCTCCCAAGACCACAACGACAACAACCTCGCGGCCTCCTCCCTCCTCCTCTTCGACGTCTCCCACGAGCCCTCCATCCCTATCCCCTTGCGAGTAGGAGACTACAACCTCGACGGCTACCCAGACATCATGATCATCCTCGGTACCGCTCGTGGAGCTACGACCGTTCGGCTGCTACAGAGCGAAACGTGTTCGTCGTCCAGCTCTAAGGAGTGTGGGAAGGCGGCGGAGAAGGGGAGGAGGAGGTTCAGAGAGGTGAAGAAAGGAGCGGAGGCGTTGACGGCGATGGAGGATGTACGAGGGGCGAGCTTTATGGATATTGACGAGGATGTGAGTCGTTCGAGAAGGAGGAGGGTGTGAAGGAAGGGAGCAGAACTGACGCGTCGGTCTCTGTCTCTTCTTCGTTTGCCTTTACAGGGTTCGCTCGACATCTTGATCCAGAGGACTGGAAAACAGACTGGGGAGAAGATCAACTTCATCCAGAACAATTATTTCCACGACGCTTTCTTCCTGAAGACTCTGGGTGCGTCTTCATCTCCTCTTCCCTCCCCCTCTCTCGCGGGCTGATCCTGTCGTCTTCGCCTTCTTCGACCCAGTCCTCAACGGAGCCTGCCAAGGGTTCTGCCAACCGGTCAACTCGACTCGTCCGAAGTATCACGTTCGTCTCTTCTTTTACTTCCTCGTCTCTCGTCGCTTCAAACTCCTCCCTCGGTTTCTCACACGCGTTCTCCTCGACCTTCCTTCTCGCAGCCCTTCGGCGTCTCCTACTCTGGAGCATCTGTCAAGTTCACTATTCTCGATACGTCTGGTAGGAAAGCTATCACCCAAGGTTCGTCGATCTCCCTATTTTCTTCGCTCGCGTCTCGTGCACGAGAGAACGAAACGAAACTGACGAGGATGTTTTCCCTTTCTCCTTTTTGACCTTGCAGTCGCCCAACTCCCCCAAACCTCCTACCTCTCCATGCAGACTCCATACTCTCTCTTCGGTCTAGGTCGAACAAATAACTATGTTGAGGTGAGCTCTCGTTTCACCTAGCGTTCTCTCCCCCTCCCTTTCTGACCTCTCCTTTCTTTCCACCCAACCCTCAGAATCTCTTCGTCGGCGCCACCCTTCACTCAGCAGACCACTTCACTTCCATAGAGGGAATCATTCCCAACTCCCAAGTGGTCATCTCCCCTCCCTCCCCCTCACCAGCCCCTCCGGCTCTCGCAGAGAACTCGAAATGGTCCTGGGAGCTGTATCTCCATCCCGGAGAGTACGTTCCTTGGGTCACCTTTTCGGTGTTCATGGCGACTGTTATACTGGCAGGAGTGGTGGGGTTGCTGCATCTTCAGGAGAAGGTGAGTCAGACGTTTCCATTTTTTCTGCGAGGTGGGAGAGAAAGAGAGAGGGAGAAAGAGACGGAAGCGAGAGTGATCTGACGCGACTCATCGTTGCCTTCGACGTTTGCAGAAAGAAGATGAGCTGGAACGGAGACGAGCTCTGCATAGGCTCAACTTCTCGGCAATGTAGCTCTCCGTATTTCGTCTCGATTTCGAATCTCATGGATCTTCATCTCGAACTCACTCCGACGAGGAACTGGGTCCAGGGGTCTGCTTCTTCGCCTCGAACGATGGACTTCCCTCCCCTGGCTTGAGAACTCCAGGTTCGACCTCACTGTCGCCTTTGGTCGTAGGAGGGATGACTCCGGTGGTTTTGAGGTTGGACGTCTGAGGAGGGCAGGAAAGGAGCATGAACGAAAGCAGGGAGGGAGATGGTGAGCTCAACTAGCGAGCATGACGTGAAGAGACGGAAAAAGAAGAAGGACGAAAAGCTCACCGCCTGCTCCTGCTGTCCAACTGCCTCTCGGAATCCCTCGCTGGCACTCGTAGCTGCCTCCTTGGTCTTCTCGACGGTCTGGCAAAAGGACGAAGGTCAGGAAAGGGGAGGGAGAGGGAGAAGGGAAGATCGAGCTCACCGATTTCGCAGCGTCCTGGACGGACTCGACGGCTGATTTGAAGCGGAGAGAGGAGAATCGAGGAGTGATGCTACGAGCGGCAATACGGAACATGGTTGAGCTGGAGATGGTGGTGGTTGGCGGGGAGAAGCAGGGGCGAGAGAAGGAGGGAGGGAGAAGAGGGAGCTTGAGAAGGGGTCATGACGCTCGATGTTGGAACGTTGGAAGGCGGCGAGCACAAAGTTTTCCTCTGCTCAAGCTTGATGGAGTTTTCTTGATTTTCTTGTCCGAAGTCTCTGATACTCGCAAAGATGAGCGAGGAAGGCAGAAAGTGTGCGCTTCAATCGAAAAGCTCGACGCGACGACTGAAACTCTCGTCGGCATTTCTTCTCTTCACTTCTCTGTCACCTCACTTCTTCATCAGACTGTCATGATATCCGCAGCGTCCCCTACATCACTTCTGAACAGGATGGACCCGGTTGAACGCTTCCGTGATAGGCTTTCCCTCCCATTCTTCGGGATGGACTAGGGCGGGCTCAGGATAGGTAACGTTGACGTGAACGGCTTTTCCCTTCCCTCCCTCTGCGAGGTGTGAGAATCCTTCGGTGGCCTGAGCAGTGACTGATCCAGCAGTCTTAGAGACTGTGTCGGTGGCCTTGGAGGCCTGAAGAGAAGAGAAGGGAAGGAGAAGGAAGAAAGAGGAGATGAGAAGATGAGTTCGACTCGGTTTCAATCCGCCCAGATGCGAGCAACGAGGGAAGAGGGAGACTTACAGCTTTCTCAGCGCTATCAAGAGTACCAGCGAGAGCTTCTCCGGTCTTCTTGCTTGCCTAGGGAAGGAGATCAGGAAGGAAAAGGTCAGCTCGCGAGAGATGGAAGGAGTACAGACTCGCTCGCTCCGGACGACGCACCTTGTCGATTCCCTCCTTGACGGTGTCGACGACGGACATCTGCCTCACTCCAACGGCTCGGGAAGCGGCAGCTCGAGAAAGGGTGGAAAGGAGAGAAGTTCTGATCATCTTGAAAGGCGGGAAGATGGTGGGTTGAGGTGAAAAGGAGGGAAGACGGAGTTGGAGAGGTCGGGCCGGAAAACGTCACGTTGTTTGACTTCGCTGAAGAAAAAACACTCGCAGACGATGGTTTATAGATGAAAAAAAATCCGATCCTCACTTCTTCATCTCTTCATCCAAAGGGACCTCAACATCTCCCATCCGACGACATGACAACGCTCTCCCTCCTCTCCGTCGATTGATCGATCCTCCTTCTTGGTTTCGTCCTGAGCTTTCGCAGCGTCGAGAGGCTCGCTGTCGATATGGGAGCTAGTCAAGGTGAAGACCTGATTGAGGGTCGAAGGGAGAAGGGAGAACGATGGCTAACGAAAGAAAGATCTTGGTTGAGGAGAGAGAGAAGAAAGCGAGAGGATCGCGTCGAACTCACAACTTTTTCCGCCTTCCAAGAGCTTCAGCGAGGGCCTTTCCAGTCTCTTTGCTGACCTGATACAAAAAAACTACTTCTCGCTCGGATGAATCCCGTGCACTCAGGCCTTGCCGAGCTCGCGGTTGAAGGAGACGGAGGTGAAAGAAGGGGTATTGGATTGAAGGGCTGAGGGTATGGACTTTGAAGGAGGGTATAGAGTTAAGGGGCATTGCTTTAGACTGCTCGCATTCGTGTGACTTTGGGTAGCATCTGCCACGAAAAAGGAAAGAAAAGTTCAGCTCGACGTGTTGAACGCGCCTCTTCCTTTCTCTCCCTCTCCGCCCGTTCCTCCTCTCACAGTTCTCTCCCAAAATCAGGAGTCGTTCCTACTTACCTCTCTCAGATACTCCACGTGCTTCATCCGAAGATCCCTCTCCCCTTCCTCTCCCTTCCCATCCCACGTCCTCCGATTCACCGTCCTCCCTTCCTCTCCCTCTCCGTCGCTCGTCAGGTACAGGACCGTATACGGCTCCAGTACCTCGTCCTCCCGCCTACTCTCGACTCCCTCCTCCTCCTCTCCCGACGACAAAGTCGGTAACAGAGCGCATCCTGCTCCGACGACGCAACAGTTCGAGATCCGGACGGTCGAGGCGGTTTGAGATTTCGGGAGGAAGGTGTTGAAGTTTCCGACGACGGGTGATTCGACTCTGGATTGGATGGAGAAGAGGTTGAGATCACCTATTCGCATGATCTCCTTCCGACTGGGAGAGGCAATGGGAAGAGAGAGGTGAGCGAGACGGAGCGAGTCAAAGGACGAGGGAGAACAGCTCTAGCTGAGGTTTGAGACGCACCGATTCACGATTACAGCTCCTTCCTCGATGATGCAGTTGGAGCCGATAACGATGGGACCTGCTACGGCAAATATGGTCGCTTTAGGGTGGACGACGGTGCCTAGAAGCGTAAGAAGGAAAGCGAGCTCAGCTTCAGCTGCTGAGGAGAGGACGAAGGGTTGGAGACGCATGAAGAGAGTCGAACCTGAGCCTATGGTGATCGCTCCCTTGAGTTCAGAGTCCTGGCAGACAACCGCACGTGATGAGATGGTGAGAATGTCCTTGCTGAAGGTGAAAGCGGAGAGGCGGAGGAGGGGAGGAGAGAAGTAAAGGAAGAAGAGGTCAGCTCGAGCTCATCGATTTCAGCCTTCCTCTCGACTCCAGCAGAATCTCAGCTTTGTCGACACTCGCTTGAGCTCCCAAAAGAAGGAATTGGAACGCATGCTTACATTGGAGCCATTTTGAGATGGTCAGGTCTTGACCGTTGATGGCCGAAAGGAAGGAGGGGGAGGGACTGAGCTCATCGTCGAATCCTCCCGAAACTCTCGTCGCTCCTCTCCTCCTCCCCCAAACCATCACAACCTCGCAAAAGAGCATCTCGACAGGACCTCACCACCTCGTCTTACCTATTCTCTACCGTATCCAGCCCCAACACCTCGCAAAAGACTCCCCTCCCTCGCTTCAGCATCGTCAGTCTCGCTCTCCCAAGCTCCCTCCCATCTCTCCCTTCCCTTCTCCCCACTGACTCCCTTTCTCTCTTCCTCTTCTTCTTCCGCAGATGCCTGATAGAGACTTCACCCCCGCCAAACACTCCTCCCTGAGACAAGCTGTCTCGCAGATGGAATCTCTTCGACTTTCGTCCACTCCTCCAGAAACGTCGAAGGAATCGTCAGCAACAAGCTCGACCAACATCTCGGAGACTTCCTCTCCCGCTGAGTACAGAGGTCGACCTGGAGGAGCTCCAGAAGAAGGCAGCGGGATGAATGCTGCCATGAAGATTGAGATGCCCGCTCCGACTCCCTTCTACGGTGCTACAGGTCCAGCGTGAATTCAAAGAAGGAGGTGTTGAGGCGGGGAGGGCGGTCCGACCTGATGGCTGATAAGGGTCGCTCTTTGCTCTCTCTCTCTTTCTCTGGGATAGCTTGACCGACCTTGATACGACCACGAGACTGAGTAGGAAGAACTCTAGAGCTCCTACGAGAGCTCCGTCGGTCACTGGGATTGGGATGACGGGTGAGCTCTCGCCTTTCCTTCGTCGACCTTCTCGGCTGCTCGAGTTTCGTCCCTCCGATCGTCGCCTCTTTTTGACCTTGCTTCCTTTGGCCTCATAGTACAGAAGCCAGACTACTCAGAGGCCAAAATTGTTGTTGCGATGGTAAGCTTCGCTATCTTTGCCTCAGCTTGTTGGTCTGAGGAGGGAAATCGCGAGCTCATCATCTCTCTTCCTCCTTCAGGTCGGTCTCCCTGCTCGGGGGAAGTCTTTCCTTAGTAACAAGCTCATGAGATACCTCCAGGTCCGTATATCCTGCCTCTCCTTGTAATCGTGGACTCTAAAACTTCTCAGAAGCTGACCTCGCCTTTGCTCCTTCGTTCTTTGTCGCAGTGGCTCGAGTACAAGGTCAAGGTCTTCAACGTTGGTCAGCTTCGTCGTCGCAAGGCTAGGAACGATTACCCAGAGTGAGTCTTCTCTCGATCGCTCTGCCGCCCAACGCTCACTGACGATACCCTGCTTTCGTCTCTGTAGAGGAATGGTGGATCACTCGGCTTCGTACTTCAACCACTCGGATCCCAACGCGAAGGCAGTCAGGGAGTCGCTGGCCGAGGAGAGCTTGGAAAGTCTGATCAAGTGGCTGAAGAGGGAGGGAAACGTCGGAATTCTAGGTGAGTCTCGAGAGTCAGGATTTTGGTGAGGCTGAGGAGGAACGACGCGAAGAAGCTGACCGTCGGCTCTCGTTTTTCAGACGCGACGAACACGACCAAGGAACGAAGGTTCGCCTATTCTCACTTCATCTTTCTCGATCCCGTAGTCTTCTAATATCGCTGACATCTTGGCTTTGCTTCTCCCTCCAGAGCCAAGATCGAAGCTCGAGTCTCCCTCGAACCCAACCTCCACCTCCTCTTCCTCGAATCAGTCTGCGACGAACCAGCCGTCATCGCCGCCAACATCGCTCTCAAGGTCTCCTCAGGTGATCCTGACTACAAGGACATGACCAAGGAAGCCGCCGAGATCGATTTCAGGAAGCGAATCGCTCAGTATGAGTCCGTCTACGAGCCCGTCTCGGAACCTCATCTCAGCTACTGCAAGGTCGTCAACGTTGGAAGGACGGTCCACATCAACAGGATCAACGGATACCTTGAGAGTCGAGTCGCCTTCTACTTGATGAATCTGCATCTCAAGCCAAGAGCGATCTTCTTGTCGAGAGTGAGTTTGGACGCGTCTTTTTTTTCTCTCTATTCCTTCAAATTCGAGAGGCTATTATCTCCCGCTAGTGCTGACTCCTTCTTATCTGCTTTTCACCTGCAGCACGGAGAGTCGATGTACAACGTTCAAGGGAAGATTGGAGGAGACGCTGAGCTCTCACCTCGAGGGCAGATGTACGCGAAGGCTCTTCCGTCGCTCATCCTCGACGCGGTAGGAGATTCTCCTCTGACCGTGAGCATCTTCCTGAATCGATCAGCTCCCGAACCTCCATACCTGGCCCTCTTCGTACAGGCTCAGCCGAATTTCTCCCGTTCTGTTCTCTTTCGCAGGTCTGGACTTCGACGATGCGACGAACGATACAAACTGCTCAGCATCTTCCCTACCCAAAGAAGACTTGGAAGAGTTTGGACGAGCTGGATGGAGGAGTGTGCGATGGGATGACCTATGAGGAGATCGAGGTGAGTTTTTTCGGTCCGTAGCAACAGGAGAAACGATGCTCATTCCCTTTCTCTTCGCTTGCTTAGGAACGATACCCAGAGGACTACGCGGCTCGAGGTAAGCTCAATGCATCTCTCATGCTCCAGAACGAAGGTTTTTTTTTCTGACGCGACGTGATTCTCGTCTTCTTTCCTTGCTCAGATTCGGTTCGTCGGATTTCCTTTCGCTTCATCGCGTCCGATCGAAGCTGACTTCCCCTTCTGTCTCTTCTCTTTCCGCCCTTAGGACAAGTACGACTACAGATACCGAGGTGGAGAGTCGTATCGAGACGTTGTGGTTCGACTGGAACCCGTTATCATGGAGCTGGAGAGGCAGGAGAACATTCTGGTCATCGGTCATCAGGTTTGTTCACTCCTTTCACTTCCTTCGCTCGTTTTTCTTCTTTTCTTTCTGAACGCTGACATCTTCCTGATCCACCTCTGATTGTAGGCCATCATCCGATGCTTGTACGTGTCTCTTCCTTCTCATAGCCTACGGGACGGGGAACCTTTGAACTAAACCTCTCTTTCTTTCCTTCTCTCCTCCAGGTACGCCTACTTCCTCGGCTACCCTCAAGACCAGCTTCCATACATCAGCGTCCCTCTGCACACCCTCATCAAGATCACTCCCAAAGCATACGGTTGCGACGAGGAACGGTGAGTCTTTCGTCCAAGAACGAAGGATTCCGAGTTCGTTGCCCTGACGCGTCGGTTTCTCGATTCAGATTCTCTCTCCCCATTCCCGCCGTTGACACTCACCGTCCTCGCCCTGGATCTCGACGACCTTCACCGGCAACCACACCTCGCGTCGGCGGTACTCCTCAGCTCACGAGTCTCTCGGAAGCCATCGCAGACTCGGGCAAGCCTTTCGTCCCTCCTGCGACGAGCCGAGAGTACTTCGGAGAGGTCAGTCAATCGTATCCTCTCTCTCCTTTCCCTTAAAAAAGAACTTACCTGACCGCTTTCTTTCTTCTTCGGTAGGGAGCGGACGATCTCGCGACGCCAGCTGTCTCTCCTACCCAGTCTCCCAAAGAGTGAGGGAGAGTTTTGGTCTCGTTTTTCTTCTTCTTCTCGAGCATTGCTTTATGATTTTTACGTCCGTTCCACTGAGTCTCGCCTTCGGCTTTCTCAGCGAGAGCTCGCAGAAGGAAAGAAACTCGACCTCTCCACTCGCTTTCTCGTCCCCTTTCTCCTCCTCCCTTTCACTCCGTCGTAAAAAAACAGAAACTCGTAAAGATCGTAAAACAAAAAGTAACCACCCGCCTAGCAGACCTAAATCTGATCCAACCCGAACCGATCTGTATGTACGATCCTAGCTGACAAAGGGAACGTCGCTCCCGTCGCGATGGTCAATCCGTGACGAGCAGGACGAAAGTCGTACCGATCCAGCGTCCGAACGACTCGTTGAGCATCTGCTTCCGTTGGGAGAGTAAGGAGGAACTCTCCTGGTGCCCAGTCGGCCATTTGCCTAACGAGAGAAAAAGAAGAAAGAAGAAAAAAAAAACGTCCGCCTTGTTTCAGTCTTCTGCTCTTTCATCTTCTCTCTCCCTCTCCCCCTTCCCTCCGTCCCATCCATCCTTCCTGCACACCCAACCCAAAAACTCTCGAAAAACTCACTGTAATTTCTCAACCCTAACCCCCCCACTCTCAAACCATTTCTTCCCCAGCCACTCCTTCATCTCCAGCATTGCTCTCCCCCCAGGCATCCTCGTATACCCCTTCTGTTTCCCCGTCCCGAACGCAAACACCCCTCCCACCTTCCAATCGGTCCTCTTGCTTTTCATAGGAACGACCCTGATGCAGCTTGTCCAGTCTCCGAGAACGAGCGAGCGACGGGCGAGCCAGATTCGGAGGTCTCCGAGAGTGAAGTTGGTGGGGAAACCGCCGAGATAGACGGTTCGTTCTCTTGGACGAGGGGGGTCGACGAGTTGGGGCCAGGAGGATTGGGAGGGTGTGGTGGTGGTGGTGGGTTTGGGGTTGTTGGAGGTTGAGGGTGGAGAGGAAGAGGTGGAAGAGGAGGGAGAGGAGGCAGAAGGGACGCCGAAGTTTGGGAGTAAAAGAGCGTTGTAAATCTGATGGTAACCTCCTGGTATCCTCACTGCCGAAGACGTCGAAGAAGAAGATCTAGAGGACTGCGAGCCAAAGAGGGAAGTGGGGATGAAAAAGTTTGGGAAAGGGTGATGGGAGGGAAAGAACGAAGTGAGGAGGTTGGAGGTGATGGATCCGTTCCCTGAGCCTGGGAAGGAAGAGCTGCTCGACTTGGATCGAAGTTGGAAGAGACGAAGAGCTTTGAAGGATTGGAAGGAAGGTTTGTAGAAGTCTGCGAAAGTTTCAGGTGGGGGAGGTGGACGGTCGGGATCGGCGATGGGGTGGGAGAGAGAGGAGGAGGAGGAGGAAGACGCGTCGGAGGATGAGGGAGAGTGGATGTCGATGGTTTGTTGGGCGGACGCATGGAGGAGGGGAAGACGATGAGTTGAGTTGACTGAAGAGGAAGGATGGGCGTCCCTGTTCTGCTTCGAAAGGGAGGAAGACCTTCTCAACTGAGTTTCCCTCCCTTCAACCTCCAACGCTTCGAGTCGCTCGATCTCATCCTTCGTCGTTTCCGTCAACCAAACAGCTCTTCCTCCTAGCTTGGGAACGGTGTCCGACTCTAGCTCGGCCTGAGACATGGTTGAGATGGGTCGAAAGAGCCTGCTGACTTGGGGGAGCTCGAGTTCGAGGAGTTGGGAAGCTGGAGTGGGGAGGGTGGTCGCCGATTCGGAGGTAGGACGTGGTGGAGATGGTACGGGAGAGATGGTGATGTGGAGAATGACGGAATCGTCGTACTTGTCTTCCGAAGGGAAGGATCGAACTGAGAGTACGACGCGAAAAGAAAAGAGGAAACGAGCTTTTAGCTGGAGAGCAGTCGACGATGACGCGACTTGATCTGACCCTCGCGCGTTTCTATACCGTCGCGAAAGAGAGAAGACTCACTAAACATCTCCTCCCCCTTCCCCATCCCATGATCCAACACAATCCCCTCCTGACTCAACAACCTCCTCACCTCCATCCGATTCGCCTTCTGAGCCTTCACCCCTCTCAACAACAAATGTCTCCTCCCCTCCCGATCCACATACCCTTTCCTCTCCCTCCTCCCCTTCTCCCACTCCTCCCTCGGATCCTCCAACCCTCCCAACTTGATCCTCTCTTCCTCCGGAGGAAGCTCGAACTCTTTGACGGGGTTGGTGACGAAGGAGCGAGCGGTTCGATCTGGGCTGGGGTCGGTGGCCCAGATGAGGTTTCCTCCGACGCGTTTTTGGTGGGAGGTAGGGGATGGGGAGTGGGTGGAGGAGGAGGAGGTGAAGTGGGGAGAGTGGGCGAAGAGAGGGAGAGAGGAGGGTTGGGAGAGGGATTGAAGGAGGGTGTGATGTTGGGCGAGGGAGGTGGTTCGGATGGAGACGATTCGAGGGGTGGAGGTGGGTGCTTTGGGGGAGGTGATGAAGGAGACTGTTGACGATGATAAGTTTTTATCAGTCTCTTGCCTCTGCGAAGAAAGACGAGGAGGGTCGAAGACCAAGGAACGATAAAAAAAATCGACGCGTTCGTGTAAAAAAACTCACAATTCGGCAACCTCATCCAGGCCACCTCACCTACCACGCCCTCCTCCCCCAACACACTCAACAACAATAACTGCACATCCACAGGCAAAGCCGTCCCGGGAAGGTTGTGGATCAACACTCTCGGAGTCGTATCAATCACGATTTCGTGGTCGACCGAGGGATCCTGATGTCGATCTCGTTCGCGGATGATTTTGGCTGCGATCTCTGGAGGGAAGAGGAGTTCTTCGGGAACGTCGATGGTAGCAGGAGCGTAGACGAAGGGTTTCTTGCGAGTTAGGTATTCGGGAGTTGGGGCTGCTGAGGATTGGAAGAAAGAAGGAGAGCGAAGGGAGGGTGGGTGGGTGGGTGAGCTCGAGCGAGAGCGGAGGTGAGGTTGAAGAGGAAGATGGGGACAGGGCTCACTTTGGGGATGGAGGTGAAGATCTTGGTCTGCTGGTATGAGGAGGTGAGGTGGGAGATGGAGATGCGGGACTGGTTCTGTAGATATTGAAGGAAGAAAGCGGAAACGAAGGTGAGCTTGAGTCGCTAGCTCCTCCTCTCCTCTCCGCTTCCTCCCTTCCTTCAGCCCCCAGACTGACCTCGATCCACAGAATTAACGAGCTCTTCCTTCTCTTCTATAGAAGTGACTGTCTCTTCTCTGTTCCCCTTGACGTCTTGTATGAGCGAAACCAAGCTCGGATTCCTGATTCCCTCCCTCTCCTCGTTGGAGACTCCCATCTCGTCCTCGTCCATCTCCGCTCCCTGATCCTCCTCGTCGTGATCCCACTCCATCTCGGGCGGAGGATCCCGATCCATCTGGATGGGAAAGGAAGCAAAGATTGATCTCGTATCGTTCCAGGCTAGCAGATTTGGCGGAGCTGGCGGAGGAGGAGGACGGAAGCTGAGGGAGGAGGAGTGGGAGGGGAGAGAGCAGAGCTTGCGGGGAAGGAGGAACGAGGAGGACCTCGACCAGTTGGACGACGACGACGACGACGTGGGAGATAGTTGAGGGGAGGACGAGGGTGGCCGATTAGATAACAGACGATGGGCGAGTCGGGCCGACGAAGAAGATATCGGCGAAGGAGGTGGACCCATGGCTGGGAGAGAGAGAGGGAGACCGTTGGAGGCGAAGGGACCGAGGGCAGAGCGAGCTCGAATTGAACGGTTTCGAAGCTGACCTCCAACGACCAGCATCCTCGCTCTTTTTGCGATCACTTTTTCCAGGGACCGAAGCATCAAGGAGATACTCGAGACTCGGATCTACGACCTCTGCATATTTTTCAAGCATCCATGTCATCCCGGAGGATCCAAGGATGGGATCCAATCTTGTTCGTCGTCGTCGCCGTTCTCTCCTTCCCTTCCCTTGAGCTCAGAGCTCACCAGCTCGTCCTTCCTTCCTTCCTCGAACAGAATCATATGTCAAGTACGATACGACCCCCATTCACCTCCTCATCTTATCTTATCCGACGCTAACTCGCTGTTTCCCTTCCTCAGATCATCTCTCTCCAATCCCTTCACTACCTGACGCTCTCCCTCCTACTCCCTCCTCTCCTCCTTCTGCTTACGCAACCTTCCTTCCTCGCCCACCAAGGAGGTCCCTCCACTGTCTCCACGATCATGGACTGGAGAGAACTAGCCGGAAGACCTACGTTCACTCCTCCTCCGTCCTCGACCCATCAGCATTCGTGGATGGAGATGTTTGGAGGAGCTTGGTCCGGAGGGAGGAAGGTCACTTCAGACGACGAAGAGGTGGATGATAATTCAAGTTCGGGAGTGCTGGCTTTGAAAGGGGAAGGGGAGGAGTGGGTAGGGGGTTGGGATGGAAGAGTCGATCCAAAGAGAGGTTGGGTCATTGCTGTCGGTTGGGGAGGAGCTTGTCTCGTAGAGTGAGCTCGACGTGTCTTTTCCTTCTCCTTCTTCTCCAACTTCTTAACCGACCACTTTCCCTTCCTCCTTAATCAGCGTATTATACCTCTACCACCTCATCCGTCGACCAACCCACATCCTAGACCACACCCTCACCCTCTTCGGCATCCACATCCTCCTCACAACCTACTACTCCTCCTCCTTCCCCACCTCCCTCTTCTTCTGGCTCGTCGTAGGAGCAGGAGCCTTGGCAGTCGTCGTGTGGGCGGAGCAAGTTTGTGTCGGGAGGGAGATGAGGGAAGGGTTTGGGGATTGGGGAGGAGGAGGAGAAGAGAACGCAACTCCGAGGGAGGAAGAAGAGGGGACGCCGGAGGAGGACGAGGAGGAGGAGGAAAGGGAAAGGCTGATAGGACGTGGAGAGGATGGGTTGGCTGGGTTGCGGGGTGAGAGTGGGAAGGAGCGGAAAGAGGGGGAGGTGATAGAGTTAGAGGTGATGGGAGGAGGGAGTGGGAGTGGGAGTGGGAGTGGGGGGACGACGACGGGGAGGAGAGAGGAGGGAGGAATGATTTGAGAAGAGGAAGGAGGGGGATTCGATCTTCTTTCAAGCGTTTGATAGCGCGTCTCTGAGATTTGAGAGGATCGTACTGCTCTCGTATCGTGAACGGCGTTGGTGAAGGCGGGGGGGAATCTCGCGGATCCAAGTGTCGACGAGGCAGAGAACGACGCGTCTCTACCTGCTCCTCGCCGATTCTTCGTCTTTGGTCTTCAAGAACGAAGCAGGAGACCACATATTTTTGAACGCACTAAATCTACATCAACATCTCTTGCGCGAAAAATCCAAAGCTAACAGACTACAACGACGTGAACGCAAAAGTGAACGTCGTCCCTCCCTTTCCCTCCGTTCGATCCGATCCAATCCGACTTGTGCCAGGTTTTCGACTCGTTCACCCTTCCGAGTTTACGCTTTTTAAGATCGGTACTGTGGAGGTGGGAAGAGGGCGAAAAGCACTGACTGTCAGCGAAGGAAGAGAAACGCAGATTGCGAAGCGAACGAGAAGAGGTCTCGACTTACAGATCCGTTGATTGTCACGTACTCCTACCAAAAGCGTACCGAGAAGAATAGGCAGATTGTCAGCAAGTTTTCCAGAGTCCACCTCAAGGCGAAAGGCGAAAGGCGACCGTCGTCGAAATCCTCAACGAACTCACATGAGAGAAATCACAAGTCCAGTACTTTGCCTCCTCCTCTCCCGCCCCCACATCCACCACCACCTCCAGATCCCCCATCGCGAGAATCTCACTAGCTCGGGCCTCCGAGAACTCTACGGGCTCTCCCTTGAGGAGGAGGAGAAGTTCGGGAGATCCGTCGGTGGGGAGGAAGGCGACTCGAAGTTTGGAGAGGGAGAGGACTGGGAAGGAGGGAGAGGAGACTCCACCGCTGTACGAAGGCAGGACAGAGAAAGAGAGAAAGGAAGTGAGTGATGAGTGGGAAGAAGGAGAGGAGGAGGAAGAATAAAGGAAGGAAGAGAGAGTTGGAAACGAACATGGCGCAAAGGATTCGACCCCAGTTGGCGTCCTCTCCGTAGAAGGCGGTCTTGACGAGGGAGGAGGTGGAGACCTGGGCGGCGATGGCTTGGGCTTGAGCGTACGAGGGAGCTCCCTATATGGCAGAAAAGAAAAGAACGAGGCGAGTTCGCCGTCAGCGAAACAGAAAAGAGAAAGACAACGCGCGCGTCGCGACCTGCTTCTTTCCTTCCCCTCCTTCCTCCCGATCTCCCTCTTTCTTCGAACTTCTCCAACGCAACAGAAACGATTCCAAAATAAAACTCACCTTCACAGTAACCGTAACAAACTTCGTAGCCCCCTCTCCATCCCTAACCACCAACTTTGCCAACTCCTCCGCAAACTCGGTCAACCCATCCCTGAAAACGACCCAATCCTCCTCCCCTTCCACGAGCTCCTTCTCCATCCCACTCGCTCCGTTCGCGAAAGCCACGACGGTATCGTTCGTGCTCATATCCCCATCGACACTGATAGCGTTGAAACTCCTATCGACAGCGTACGTCAAAGCCTTCTGAAGAGCCTCAGGCTCGACGGCCGCGTCCGTCGCGATCAACCCTAGCAACGTCCCGTGCAACGGCGTCGAGGAGGAGGTGTTGGAGGTGGAGGTAGAGGGAGGACCCATGTGAGGGTGAATCATTCCTGCTCCTTTGTCGATACCAGCGATTCGAACGTCGACGTTGGCGTTGGGGAGATGGATGGTTTTGGTTCGGAGTTTGGGGAAGGTGTCGGTTGTCATGAAGGCTTTGGCGAGACCCAACCAGGCTTCGGGTGTGGAGTCGAGAGTGGAGTGAAGGATGGGGAGGGAAGGAAGAACTTTTTCCATGGGGAGGAGTTGACCTATGACTCCAGTTGAGACGATGAGGGTCTTGTCCTTCGCTCCGACGAGTTGGTTGACCTCGTCGACGATCTGATCCGTATCCTTCCTTCCTTTGGAACCTGTTACGGCGTTGGCGCATCCACTGTTGACGATGAGCGTTGAGGCTCGACCTTTTGTCGACTGGAGGACGGAGATGGAGACGTCGACGGGGGAGGCCTTGAAAGCGTTCTTGGTGAAGGTTCCAGCGGCCGAGCAAGGGATGGAGGACGAGTGCGACGAGTGGAAGAGTCCCATGTCCAAGGCGAGAGGGTTCTTCTTGATACCAGAGTGGAGAGAGGAGCACGAGAAGCCTTTGGGGAAGGAGGAAGCAGGGTACGTCTGTACGAGGTGGGACTTGTCGATCAAAACCGAGGGAGGAGGAGGAGGAGTTGCGTAGGAACGACGAGCCAGCTTAGCTAGCAGAGGCGTCTGGCGGAGCGAGAGTCGAAGGGAGGACATGCTGGGAAGAGAAGGGAGCGAAGGAAGGGAAGGGAAAAGAGGTTGTGGTGGTTGGAGGCGAGCTTTCAAAAAGGACAAGATAAGAAATCGAGTCAGCCCGCGGGAAAAGAAGGAAGCTCGAGCTCACCTTCAAACGATCACCCCATGTTCAAGAGAAGACGGCTCAACTTGGGTCCTGCTTTCCAGACCAGGACCAACTCGTCCTTCTACCCTTCCATCCAACAGGCGAAAGAGAATATCCGAGATCGAGAAGGAGGAGAAGGAGGAATCCACGCCTTCGGCTGGACGAACGATCGTCAGTCTTCCTTCCTCTTCTTTCCCTCCTCAGAACTCTCAAACCCTGAGCTTGACTCAAGCAATAACTACTGGGATCGATAGCTGGCAATGGTGGCCTGCGACTGATATGATTTTATCACTCGTCGCTTTCGATTTCCTCCTTCCAGAACCCTCCTCCTCGACCCTTCCTCCAAGCTCAGCCCATCCTCTTTCCTCCCTCCCCATCGCCGTCAAAGACACTTTTGCGACTGGACCCACTCTACCTACAACAGCGTCATCTCGTTTACTCCAAGGTACATGCTATCTCTTTCTCGATCTTTTCCCGCTAACGTCCCTTCTCGATCATCTCTCTCCGCCGCTCGAGCTCACCATCTCCTCCCTCCTTCCCTCTCTCGTTTTCTCCCAGCAGGCTTCCACCCTCCCTATTCCTCAACAGCTACCACCCTCCTCTCCAAAGCCGGAGCATACCTCATTGGTAAAACCTCCTGCGATGAGTTTGGAATGGGATCTCACAACGTCCACATCCCTGCTTCGCTCGAATCTCCGCCCATCAACCCTTTCGTCGCTGCTGGAGCTGAGGAGAAAGACTGGAGAGCGAGAGAGCAGAGGAGTTGTGGTGGAAGTAGTGGTGGTAGCGCTGCTGCTGTCGCTGGAGGGATGGCTTGGGCGTGAGTCTCGATTCCCTATCGTCTTCGAAGGATGTGGTGCAGGAGCGTCGCTGACCAGACACTCGATGTCATCTCCAGTGCTTTAGGAACTGATACCGGAGGATCGACAAGACTTCCGGCGTCGTACTGTGGGATCGTAGGACTGAAGCCTTCGTATGGACTGATATCGAGGTTCGTTCAGGTCTGCTTCGCTTTCGCTCGACGTTCGCGAGCTCACTCCTTCCCCGTTCGACGCGTTGTAACCTTCTAGGTGGGGCCTGATATCTTACGCCGACACTCTCGATACAGTGGGAGTCATGGCTCGAGATGCTTCTTCTGTGGAACGAGTCTTCGGTCCGTTTTATTCTGCTCTCGATCTTGAGAAGAATCCATCCGAGCTGACCTCTCTTCGCCCTCTCGACTGAAGACGTTCTCTCTCAACCGGATGCCAAAGACCCAACCTCTGCAACTTCTGAAACACGTCTCGAGGCCGCCAAGATCTCGAAACGATGTCTAGAACTGCTTCCGAACCTCAAAAACGGTCGACTCGACGGGCTTAGAGTTGGAGTGCCGATTGTGAGTTTCATTTTTGCTCGACGCCCTCCTCCTCTCTTCTTCTCCACGAGTTCTGATCTTCTTCTTTCAACTCTCCTATCCAGGAATCCTTTCCCTCCGAACTCTCTCCGGAATCCCTCCCGCCCCTCACTCGAACTCTCTCCCTCCTTCAAGACCTCGGCGCGACTCTCCACTCCGTTTCGACACCCCTTGCGAAGCACGCTCTCTCAGCATACTACATCATCGCTTCAGCTGAGGCATGCAGTAATCTAGCGAGGTTCGATGGAGTGCGGTATGGGTTCAGGGCTGGCGGGGAGGGGAAGTCGAAAGAGGGAGAACTCTCGGTGGTGGGCGGTGGTGATGGGAAAGGAGTTTGGGAGCAGACAAGAGGGGAGGGGATGGGAAAGGAGGTGAAGAAGAGGGTCCTAGTTGGGAGCTATGCTCTGAGTGCTGAGTGAGTCTCTCTTTTCGACTTGTACTTCTCGGAGGCTCCAGGAGGAGAAACCGTCGCGTCCACTCAGCTCCTCCTCCTCGCTGACGCCTTCCATCTCCCCACTTCTTTCCCCACAGCGCTTACAACTCTTACTACCTCCCATCGCTAACCCTCCGCCAAAACCTTACCAAATCCTACCTCTCCCTCTTCCGACACGCCTCCGCTCTTCACCCTTCCTCCTCCCCACCTTCCTCCGAAGGAGTCGACCTCCTCCTCACTCCCTCTGCCATCAGATCAGCACCTCTCCTCTCCTCCCTCCTTCCTGCTTCTTCTTCAACGTCCAAAGGCAATCTTCTGACCTCGACTTCGACAGCCGAAGGGGAGATGGAGGAATACGTTCAGGATCTGTTGACGGTGCCGGCGAGTTTGACCGGGATGCCAGCGATGAGTCTACCTGCTGGGGACGGGGAGGATGGCTGGCCGGTCGGAGTGGGGATGGTGGGATTCTGGGGTGGAGAAAGAGTTCTGTTCGAGGTCGGGAAGTGTTTGGAGAAGGAGAGGGAGAAGAGGAGCGGAGGGGATGGAGGGAAGTGAGGATTGATGCCCTCTCTCGTAGTTATTTCGCTTTTCATGATAGCAACAGAGAGCTCGTCGAATCTCATCAATCTTATTTACCCTTCAACCAGATATCCAGCTTGACCCGTCGAAAGCTCTGACTACAAAAACAAAGCGCACGACGCGACTCCTTCAACCGCTCCATTCCCCATACTTCTTCTCATCTCCCACCACGAGTGATCATTCCTCGAGCAGGGATCCCGGCTTCCCATCTCTCCATCGCAACTCTGACCTCCGAGAGCTCGGGAGGCATCAGGCCTTCGACTGATGGAAAGGGGAGGAGACGAGTCGAGTCGATTAGCCTTACGCGTCGTCTCTTTCTCGATGTAAACTTCATGCCCGTACTAGCCTTTGGTTGGTAAGCCACGAACTGAAGAAGAAGCTCACCTTGCTGTCCTTTGTAGAAAGCTCCTTCGGGATTCACCAGGTAGGAGTAATCGATGTACTGCAGGGACGCGGGACCTTTCACGCCCATCCTCTCGAGCCTGATGAAAGTTTCCTTCTGAATGTGATACTCTCTACGACAACCGAGCAAGCCGAATATCAGCCAGGAGAAGAAAGTAAGTCGAGAGAGAAGGAAGGAGAGAAGGAGAAACGAACTCACCGACAGAAGTCTCGAAGCGAGAGAAGAGGAGGGAGGTATCGTTTCGGTTCGACTTTGGCCTTCTCTTTCTTCGCTACCTCCTTGGGAGCATCGACGTGGATGGTCAGAGCTCGAGAGGAGCTAGGTTCAGCTTTGTTAGAGTCGGTGGGAGACGAAGGCTTCTTGAGAGCGGAGGAAGGGAGAATTTCCTCTCTGAGAGGTGTCCGGCGAGAAGGAGCGACGTATCGGCTGTAGAAGTTCAGAGAGGGTAAGTCGAGGCCAGTTCGTCACCAAAAGAAGAGCGAGAGGTATCAGAGAAGAAGGACGGACGCTGAGCTTCTTCCTTCATCGAACGAGACAGCTTTTCGATGGTCGGGCCTCTCGTAAGATATATCCTCGTCAACCCACTCGAGCTCGCGCTCCTCTCTTCGTTGAGGATGAAGGACAGGGAACCAGTAGCGACGTTCGTCTCTGTGTGGGTAGTACGGCATTGCAGGAAGGGAATGGGAGGTGGAGGGAAGGAAGGAAGGAAGGAGCTCAGCTCGGCCGTAGTGAAGAAAGGGGACGAAACAGGGCAGGGGGAAACGCGCTTGCAACTCGTTCCTCCTCCCTCTTTCTTCCTTCTCCAAAGAAACGAGAGCAAATTGTTACGAAATAGGTATGTAAATGTCCATGCACAGCATACGAGCAGTAAAGATAATGCGAAGCGACGAAAAAAAAGGAGAGTGAGGTTGAGGTTGAAGAGACGGGCGTGAAAGAGAAAGATTATGCGAGAGCAAAGCAAACCGAACTATCCAAAGATGACGCAAACTTAAAGGAAGAGAGCACCTGCTCCGAGGACTCCAGCTCCAACGGTGAGGGCGAAACCAACGAAGGGGAAGCCGGATCCGTAAGATCGCGACGCGCTCGAAGCAGCTTTAGTCGTGCTGGCGGCAGCAGCGGAAGCGTTGGCTCCACTTCCTCCAGTAGTTACGGAGTTTTGGGTAGCAGTGGCCTTAGCGGTGGCGGTTCCAGAGACGGCAACTGGAAGGAGAGAGGAGAAGATCAGCGAATGTGTTTGAAAGGGAGGACTCACGCGCGCGTCGAAGAGGGTTTTGCTCACCAGTAGTAGCCGCAGCGGTGGTAGCAGCAGCCGAGGCAGCACCAGTCTCACCAGCAGAGGTGTTGACGGTGACGGAAGCGGTTCCGGCGGCGAGGTTGGTCAGTCCGTTAGAGATGGAGGAGTGTGTAACACTTGAAAGAGGAAAAGAGGAAGGGAAGTTCAGCCTTCTTTCTTCTTTTCGGGCGCTAGGGCTTCTCGGGTCTCGTGCTTTTCTTAATTTTAAGAGATGCTCACCAATTGGAAGAAGCAGGAGTGGAGAAAGCGGCGGAGGGCGTGACTGGAGAAGAAACCAGAGAAAGGAAGGTCAGCGCGATCGACCTCGTCGATTCTCGGAAAGAGACGCGCAAGGAGACTCACCAGTGTATCCGATGGTGTAAGTTCCAGTGGTGGATGCGTCGGACCAGACACCTGAGAGAGAAGAGGAACGAGAAAGATCAGCCTGCGAGTTTGTGGTTAAACGACGCGCGTCGACCTCCTCTCCTTCAATCTCGGTCCGGACCGAGAACTCACCGGTGTATCGCTGAGCAAAGGTGGCTAGAGAAGAAGGAAGAAAGAAGGGGGTTGATATCAGTACCTCGAAGTTGAGAGGAAGACGAGCGGGGTAAAGAAGGATGACGGAGCCGAAGGACGGGCAGGAAACATGGAAGAAACGCACAGGTGGTTCCCGACCCAGCCTCTCCAACGGGATAGACTCCGGGAGGGTAAGCAGCATCGGCGTCACACGAAGTGAAGACGTCTGAAGAGAAGAAGTGAAAAAGGGACGCGAAGAAGGGAGGTGAGCGAAACTCGCGATGCGTCGAACGAGCAAAAGAAAGACTCACCTTGAGTTTGATCGGACGGCATCACCCAAGCACATCCCATCATATCGAAGGTATGCTCACACTCGATCGCAGCGGAGTAGGTGTCGTTCTCGGCGGTACAGATTCGGAGACAGAAAGAGTCGGAGGCCTGAGAAAAGAGACGAGATCAGCGATTGGCTCGCGGAGGCGTGAGCTGAGATTGTACGAGAGGAACTCACGACGTAGTTCATCCACTCTGTAGTTGAATGGAGAGGAAGTAAAGAACGTTAGCTTGGTGAAGTCGAGAATGAGGAACCGTCGAAGGACGGAGACGTTGACGAAAGAACGAACCCTCGTAAGAGACATCCTCTCCACTGACGTTAGAGGTGACGTTTCCTCCGACGGGGTTTCCGTTCCCGGTAGCTCCATGAGGATCGAGCTGAGGATCGAGAGAGATCAGCTCGACTGGAAAACCAAGCGCGACGCGACACGACGAAGAGAAAGAAACGTACCTCTCCTCCCTCATCTCCGGCCTGGATGTTCAGCTTCTGCTCGATGATGAAGCATAAGGAGCAAAATCAGTTCTTCGAAGACTCGACGCGTCTTTGTTTGTGCAAGCCTGAGATGTTTCGCTCTTCACGACGGGAGGAGATAGTGAAACGAACGGTGAGATCTCCCCAACCAGACACCTGAACGTAGAGAGGAGTCTTGACGAAGTGAAGACCGGTGATAGTTCTGCAGGGAAGAAAAGGATCAATCACGAGGGAGAAATCCGCCTCGGGTCGAAACAGCTCGTTGGAACGTTTTTTTGAAGGAAGAAGAGCTGGCGCTTGAACTCACCCGTCAGGAATGACCCGAGCGTTGTTTCGAGGCTCTGTAGAAGTCGGAGAAGGAGTCAACGCGAGGTTCTAGAAGAAAGAGGGAAGGATCGCTCGAAAAACGAGGGTCGTGGACGAACTAGTGCACCACTGACAGGGGGAAGAGAAGAAGACGCGTAGAACAATCAGTTCTCGTTCTCAATGATGCCGGGAGGAAGATGAAGCTTGACTCGCAGCAACCTGAGTCTCCTCAGTATCTCCGATGGTGTCCCCAGGAGCCGCAGGAGAGAAGATGCAGCTGAAGAGATTGGGAAAGAGTATCGCTCGCGATCAGCAAAGGTCCCCGGCTGCGTTTGGGGAGCCAGGCTAAAACGAGAACGAAGGCTCACAAGTCGTCGTAGGAGTTGAGGGAAAGAAGGCGAGAGACCGAAGTCTGGTTGTAGACACCCAAAGTGGCGGCGGGAGGGTTGGTGACACTGTGGAAGGTCGAGCGAGCGAAATAGAAAGGAGAGAAGGCGATCAGCACCAGGGCTCTTGAGGGGAGAGCTCAACCCAGAGAATGCAGAAAAAGTAGAGATTACACGTACCCCATAGTTCCGGTAGCTGTTACCTGAGCAGAGGCAGAAGGAAGCAGCGAAGAGAGAAGCAGAGCGGCGGCGGGAAGGGCGAAGAGAGACATGGTGGGGCTGAGAGGTCGGCGAGGGCGTGGTTTGCGAGTTGGAGTTCGGAAGGCAGAGCGAGGGGTGAAAGGTAGAGGCACAAGAAAGGAGAAGGGAAGCGAAACAAGAGGTCAGCTCGCGCACTCGAGGGGAGAGAAGGAAACCCAAAGGGAAGGGAGGAGGGAAGGAAAGGGAAAGGGAAAGTAAGGAAGGAAGGTCGCACGCGTGCGAGCTCAACATCCTCCTCCTCCTTCCTCCCGCTGCTAATCTCCTCGAAGAGCAACTCACCTGAGAAAAGAAAGGGACAGGAAAGGGGAAGGGAGGGAGTTAGAGAAGAGAAGGGAAGGAGAAGATGGGCGTTGGAGGATGAAAGCCGGGAAACTGCGAGGAAAAGAAGAGGGAGAAAACAAAGGCCAAATCGAGCCAGTTCGAAATAGCCATGCGGCAGCGATCCTTTCCCTTTCCCAAAGAAAAACAACAACAGAGAGGTGCGTAAGGCCTTGTATAGATGGACGTCGAGAGGCGGATCTATATAAAGGGCGCGAGGGAAGAAAATATAGTCAAGCGTCGAGAAAGAGATCGCAACTACAGCGACGTCCCAACGGACCGCTGCCGTGGGGACTCAACAAAGGGTTCGCTTTCTTGATGATCTCGCTCTGATCTGTGGTGACGAGTAGGGAGGGGTAAGGAGAAGGGGAAGGGATCAGGGTCGAGAATAGAAGGAGGGTGGTGGAAGAGGCGCGAGGCTGAGAAGGAAGGAAGGAAGGAGACACGAACGAGAGAAGGATGTAGTCGCAGTTCTCGACGCGTAGGGTTCGCGATGGGTCCCACGATGAGAGGAGAGCACAGCCTCGAAGGTAAAGATCCCATCGAGGGGAGCGAGCGAGCCAGATTCCAGGGTAGTGCTGCTGAAATTCCAAAGGGCGACAGGGAACTGGAAAGAAAGGAAGAGAACGAGATCAGTTTGATCCCGACATCGCTTTCCTCTCGAGAGATGTGGAGTAGAGGCGATAAGGGGAAGAATTACTCACTCGGATCCTCAAGGAACGACCTTCTTCCTCTTCGGCGGAGGGATGAACATGCTCGTCGGCTCCCTCCTCCTTGACAACGGCGGCGACATCGCTCCTCCTCCTCCTCCGCCTAACGACCCTCCTCCTAATCCCATCCGACTCCCGGGCCCAGCAGGCATCGGTAAAGTTAGGTCGTCCGGGAACGCCAAAGCAGGACCGACTCGACTCGGCGGCACTGCTCTCGACGACAAAGCAGGAGGAGAGTGTTCGGGCGACCCCTGCTGCTGCTTCGACTGCCCTCCTCCCGCTCCGCTACTGATGCTTCCTGATCTTCCTACGATGACGGATGAGACCTTGACGACCTCCGACGCGTTGGACCTTCCTCCTGCGGATCCCTTCCCGAAGAAATCGACGGCGGCGACCTTGGTTGTTCCTTCCTCGCGAGACGAGGGAGGGACGTAGCAGCCTCGAGGGACGATCCGCTCCTTTTCGGCTTGTTTGTGACGAGTTGATGGGATGATGAACCTCTCCGACGCATCGATGGGTCGAGAGGAGAGGCCGAGGAAGCCTGAAGAAGTGCCGGGAAGGGAGGCTGATGAGGAGGGTGGGCGGTAGGAGAGCGGAGGAGGCAGAGTTTGGAGGACCGAGGAGAGGGTTGGGACGGTTGGAGAAGACGAGGAGGAGGAAGACTTGTTCTTGAGCTTTGAGGTGGAGGTGGTGGTAGGTTTGAGGAGGGAAGGTGGTTGGAGTTTGTTGACCGACGACGACGACGACGTAGAGGAGGGCTTTTGGTTGAAGGACGAGGTTGATGCTGTTGATGGAGGTATCGATGGTATCCTCGATGGAATGAAGGAAGAAGAGGTCCTGATGGTGTTTCCACTGGGTCCGAATGAAGATGAAGGGTTCGAGTACGGTCGAGGAGGTGGTACTGGACGCGAAACGGGCTGCTTGAAGGAGAGGGAGTAGCCTTTGGTCTTCTCGCGAGTCTTGGAGATGATAGAGCTAGACGAGGATTTCGAGGAAGATGACGATGACCAGCCTAAGGAAAAAGAACGAAGAAATGAGTGAGGTTGTGGGAGAAAGGGAAAGCGAAACGGTCCAGAGCGACGAAGACTTGCCACTGGAGGACTTCTTCTTCGGCTCCCCTTTAATCCTGGGGTCGTACACCAGCTTCCTCGCTTCCCTCTTCTCCTCCAGGGCCTTGTAGCTATCCTTCAAACGAGCCTTCCCGTCCAACTCCTTCTGCTGACGAGCTTCGTGGGCAGCCTGAACGAGAGAAAGCAAAACCAAAACACGGAACGAGGTGAGCTCACCCTCCTTCCTTCCCTGGCTGTTTCCTTCTCAGCGAGCCTGCTACTCCGTCCAGCCCGGATCGAACGAGTAGCTACAGTACTCACGATGTAGACCTTCCTCCAGTTTCTGGGTTCCTTCATCTCTTGCTTCTCGTAGGGGATCCTGACCTCGAAGAAGTCTGAGAGAGTTAACCGTTTCCAGAGCTCACGACTCTCCCTTCGGATGTGCTGCCGAGAGAGAACCCAAGCGCCGTCAGCTTCGGGCGTCCTCAAGGAGGAAGAAAAGAAGGGGAGAGTTGATATATGACTGACTGGAGATCTGAGTTCTATGTCTCCGAGTTGGATAGCAGAGCATTGAGCGAGGAAAGGAGCGACGAGGGAGTAGGGAGTTGAGCCGATGTCGTCCAGAGCTTGAAGGCAGAAGGGATTATAGCATCAGCAGAGGTCCGACGACCTAAAGATATCTTCCAAATAAGCTCACAGGATATATGAGAAGATAAAACTGTGATGAAAAAGAGCCAAAGAGGTCAGTCCAGAAGAGAGCGGGAGGAGGGAAGGAAGGAAGGAGAGGTGGAAGCTCACCTCGGGCAGCGAACGACTTTAAAGAAGAAACAGGACCAGAGATGACTCTCTTCGTGATGGGATCGTACTCCATGGAGGGAGAGAAGAGAAGGGAAGCCTCGCCTGGAGGAAGATTTCCACTTTTTGATGTTTTTGGAAGGTGAGAGGTGGAAGGAAGGACACGAAAGGTGGGGAGTTAAAGCTCAGCTCGACGCCCTCTCCTCCTCGTCCTCCTCCTGCAACGTCGACCACTCAAATCGAAAAAAAAAACTTTCTTCTCTCTCTCTCTCGTCTCCTCTCTTATCCTCTCTAGTATCGACTGCTGACTGTTGTGAAAAAGGAAGGATTGCTTCCGTGTGAAGAAAGGTGGGAAGCCCAGGCTTCTGCTCACTTCCTTCCCGATCGCCGCCAGGCACCATCGTCTCTCCTTTGGGCTGAAGGGAACCCCTGCCTTCGCCAGCTCGCTCACTTTCTTTCCCCCTTGACTTCTGAATTCAAAACCAAATACCAAAAGTCTCTCCTCTCCTCTCCTCCAACCACATCCTTCCCCTTCCCTCTCTCCCTCTCTCCCTCCTCCGCCCTTCTCCCAACAACCTCCCCACCCTCTTCTTCTCCTCCTCATTTCAGCACACGGAATTCCCAGTCGAAGGTCGGCAGATACTCCCGTCGGATCTCAGCTCTCAGGAAATCTCCTTCCTCAATCTCCAACCACCCAGACAAACTCTCTCGCGCTTCCTCCGCTCCCTCACCTCTCGTCTTCTTCTTCTCCACCAACTCCTCCTCGTCTTGATGAACGCTGTTCACGCCAGCATCTACGACCCTTCGGACGACGTCGTCAACCACAAGGACATCTTTCTTCGACGACCTTCCCTCGTCTCCGCCTTCTCTCAGGTGAATTCACTTCTTGCTCGTGCCTGGGTTTGGTTCCCTCCTTCTCCATTGAAAGCTGACTCCCTCTTTTCTTTCTTCTACTACCTGCAGATTGGATTCCACGAGAAGTCTGGAACTATCACTCCTCCCAGCAAGGATGCTGCCCTCGAGCTTCTCGCGAGGAAGATTCGACAGGTACGTTCAGAATGCTCCCGGGCTCTCCCTCACTCCTCTCCCTCTTCTTCTCCCTCTTCTTTCCTCCCGCCCTTCCTCTCTCCCTTCCTTCTTTGCTCCTCTCCATCTCGAATTGAGGAGATAGAAGCTGACCTCTTCCCTCCTCTTCTTACCTCTTCGACGCTCTCCCGTCCAGATGGAAGCCAAGCTCAACAACCAAAGCGCCATGATGATCCAGCTCAGAGACGAGAACCTCTCGTTGAAGGAACGCTTCCAGCAGACCGAGGTTCGTATGTCTTCTCTTTAAGGCCCCTCCAACTCTCCCTCACACGGCTGCTATCCCTCCTCAGGTCGTCGCTCGTTTGAAGGAGCCTCGAGCTCTGCGGCTGACTCTGTTCCAATCTCCTCCCGCTTCTCGACCCCTCAGCCCACCGAGCTCGACTTCACCTCCTTCATCGTTCGACACCCAACTCGAGAGACCCGAACCGAGCCTGGAACTCCTATGGAGACCGCCGTCAAGGTCGCTATGGGCGTTCTTGGAGAGGGAGGCGAGGTGAGTCGTCTGGCCTTCATTTCGTTTCAGCTAGCTTTTAGGTGAGCTCTTCGACTTCCCGGTGACTCTTCTACTCTTTCCCGCTCTTTATTTCCGATCAGGCTACCTATGAACCTCACCCCGAGGTCGTCGCTCGAATCCTCTCTCAGAGCTTCTCTTACTCTCTCGTTCGTCGCAACCTCTCATCTCGATGTCGACTTCTGCCCAAGACTCCTCCTGACTCTCTTTCTCTCCTCTCGCGACACAGGTCCTTCCCCAAGACTACCGAGCTCTCACCTGGACGCTCGCTCACCGAACTCAACGATCTGCTCAAGAGGGACACGCCCTCAAGTTTGCGGTCAACTTCCTCATCGTTCGTTCCCACCTTACGTCTTCTCGCCTTTTCGTCGACCGAGAGCTGACCTTTTATCACCCTTCTTTCCTTCAGTCGAAAGTTCATCAGCTTAGAGGTCAACCTATGGAAACCGTCGTGCACGATGCTGTTTTGGCAGAGCTCATCGGGCTCGCTCAAACTGCGTGAGTGAAACTTCTCGTCGCGTCTCCCGTTCTCGAAATCAACGCTGACCTCTCCTCTTTTCGTTGGCTTCTTCAGCAACGGAAACTACCTCGTCCAACAACTCATCGAATGCGGAGGTCCTCGAGCTCGAATGGACGTCTACGAAGGTCTCAGGTTCGTCTCTATCGTTGTCGCATCTTATCCTCCGCTGGCTCGAGCTTGACGACGTTCTTCTCTCTTGCCTTCCTTCAGGGAGCACCTTCTCAAGCTCTCCAACGACAAGTATGGAACGCACGTCGTCTGCAAGACTGCCGAGTTCGCTGACATCAGGGTAAGGCGCTTCAGTCCAGTTTCCTCGCTGAGTCGTTCTCGTCTCGAGGACTCACACGAGTTCTTCCCTCCTTCTTCCCCAGGCCGTTCTCATCCCCGATCTGGTCAAGCTCGGAGTCGCCGAGACCTTCCAATCCGGTGCTAGGAGACTCTGGAAGGCTGTGAGTATCCTTCTTCCCAACTCGAGACGTGAGAGTTGAGGCTGATCAAACTTGTTTGTTGTCGACAGGTCTTCGACGCTTGCAAGAAGGCTGGGGACATGGAAGTCTTCGACACGTGAGCCCCGTCACTTCTTCCACGACTCCTTGTCGGACTCCTCTAATCGTTCCTTCTCTTTTCTTCTATCAGCATCCTCCTCGAGATGGCAGGCAAGTGGGCTGAGTGCTCGACCAGCACCGAGAACGGAACGATCTCTGTTCAACAAGTCTTCGAAACCTGGCCGTCCCTCGAGTACATGGTGAGCTGATATTTCCTCTTCGAGCTTCTCTAGAAAACCTGAAGCTGACGACCTCTCCTCTTCACTTCTGACAGGAACCCGTCCTCCTCGAGATCATGCACCACATCTCTCGAGTCGCGAACGGAGGCTGGGGACAGTGCGTTCCTCTCCCTTTCGCTTCCTTCTCCCTCTTCGACAAGCTCGAAGCTGAGCTCGTCTTCCTTTACCTACAGCTTCCTCATCTCCAAGCTTCTCTCGAACCCTTCGACTGGCCTTCGACCCATGATCCTCAACGCTCTGCTCGAATCTCCCGCCCCGGTTGCGATCGGTCACCATGGAATCTCGTTCCTCCGAACCGCCCTTCTCGAGTTGGGACGAGCCGGAATCGATACCTACGTCGAGAGCTTGTGCAACATTAAGAAGGATGGTCACGCTCCTCAGATCGTTGAGGTCGCTGGATCCGTCGTCGGACCGTGAGTGGACTCTCTCGGCTTTCGATTCCTTTCGACGCGACTTCGACACTGACGCGACTCTTCTTCTTCTTCCTTCGCTCGATCAGTGGTCACATCAGCTTCCTCTGGACCATGCTCACTCCTACCGAGAAGAACCGACTCAAGGAAGCCTGTCGATGCCACATCGTCTCGATTCGAGGATCTCAGAGCGGAAACGATCTCCTTCGACAGCTGTTCGTTCCTCTTTTCCCCTCTCCTTTTTCCACTTCTTCTCAGCGCTGATCTTTCTCTTCTCTTTTCCAATCTCCTCCGCCCACAGCGGTCTCATGCCCTCTACTCAGATCCCCAAGCTCCGATGATCACTCGTCGCGTCGGCTTCAACTCTTGCACTTTTCTCGTTTTCTCTCTCTTTCTCTCTCCCTGCATGACACCCTTGGACTCGCTCTTCGTCGATATATCTACATCTCTTTCCGACCATCCACTCCCCCACCTCCCATATCTCAATTTCTTCTGCTACCCTTCGCATACGCACCTCATCCATCTCCCATCTTTTCCTCTATCACCCCACTTCGCATTTCTACTTATCTACTCTCCCTCGCTCTTTTCATCCTATACCCTCTCATCCACATCTTTACTGCTACACCTCGTTTGCTTCCGTCTTCTCGGTTCCCCTTCCTTTCTCTCTTTGCTTCGCGTATTCCAACTCTCTTCCTCGCCTCACCCTTTCGTTGTCTTTCTTTGCTTCTACTTTACCTCGTACACCATCTTCACCCGCTCACGTCTTATCTTCCTTACTGTTTGCTTGTTCTTTTCATCTGCGCTACACGTCTTCTGATTTCTCCTCTCGCTTACCTCTCGCTCGCTCGCTCTTCTCTCTATCCGTCGCTCCGTCTGCTTCTTCGCTCGCTTGTTTTTCGTCGTTACTCTCTTCCTTCACGAGTGTACCTTATATCTTCGATATCTTCGACCCTCTTGCTACCCTTACCTTTTTGATGACTTTCACTCACGGTGTTGGATCGCTCGACGAGCCAAAAAGAAAAAAGACGACCGACGCGTCGTGAAGGGTTGGGCTTTAGTTCTCTCGCTGTTTGCGAAGATGCATAGTCATCCTGGAGGAGAAGGTTCTGAAAGTGTGACCTTGGAAAGCTCGAGCAGCGAAGGGATGCAGGGGGAGGGCGGAAGCTGAAGCTTGAGGGGAGGACTCCAAACTCGCGACGCGTCTTTCTCTTCCTTCAAGTTTGAGCTGGCTTTTCTCCAGCTTCACCTCTCCAAGCTTTTACACCTTTCCAGTTGATAGAATTATCGATATCTAGTATCGCCAGCAGCATGAAAGAACCACCAGCAAAAAAAAAAACGGGTCTCCGAATTCAAGCCACAAGCTTTTTCTTCAGGTACTTTCTGCGAGAAGGAGAGGGCCTTTCTCGCTTTTGGAATTCAGGCGAGGTAGAAGTACAAAGGATATCTGTGGGCGTGAGCGGGCTTCAAAAAAGGAGAGAGTGAGGGAGGAGATGACGGAACGAAACCTTAACGGTCGTTTCGACGCGTTTTCCCTTTCGTTGAAGTCTGGACTGATTTCTCCAGCTTCGCGAAGAAGCAACCTCCCCCGCTCTTCTCCCCAAAAGAGTGGAATCATAGTTCTTTACGACTGTTTCTTTTCAAGCCAAGTTTAAAGCCTTTGGGCCCTTGGCTCCTCGCGAAGATGGCGCGTCGAAAGTGGCGACGCGGCTTTGACTTTAACTTTCTTCAAGTTCGAACTGGTTTTCCCGGCATCACGACTGTCGACTTGCTCCCCAACTCATCCAACGAGAGAACAATCAGTCTTCTTGAAGGTCTTTCCAACAGCAGGAAGGAAGAGGAGCAGATCCGCATAAAACCGAACCCAAAAAAAAGGATCAACGAATTTCTCAGTCTCGGTTCGCCAGGAACCTCGACGGCGCGTCGGAACATCACGTATGGGTGATGGGTCGGGATCGATCTAGCCACCTCCACCAGGGACGGTTAGTTTAGAGCCTTTACGCTCATGTCCCCTCGCCTATCGAGGACGGCAGGGAAGTCATGGCTCAATTCCTTGGATATCTACCCTTTCGGAAACTCTGGGTACGATTCTGATGCGAGCTTTCAACCCTTGGCTCTAGGGTGGGGTTAACCGGAAAGGAGGGACCTAAATCTAGGAGGAGGGAGTGTGCTTTGGGAAAAAGGACGACGCGTCAAAGACCAGCAGCTTTCGTGAGTTCTTCGCGTGTTCAACCGAGGTATGCTTGCGTTCGAAGGAGAAGTGATAAAATATCAGTACAGTGGGAGTAATTGAATGAGTCCACTGCACCTTCTTGAGAGACTGCAGCGTCTGAGCTTCGTCGCGTCGCCGCCCATGCGAGTCTGATCACCCGCTCTTTTTCTTTCGGCTCCGTGCTGCCTCCGCTTCTTCGAAAGAGACGAGCGTGTAGCTTTGTAGAGACTTCATAGCGATCCACCAGTCACAAGCCTAATTAAAACAGACAACAAATCGAGGAAGAAACAACAAAGACAAACAAAACAAAACAATGCGAAAGCGCGAGCGAGAGAGCTAGTGTTAAGATAAATAGATAACAAAAGAGAGGGTATGAGGGAGTACCTAGATATAATAAGAGATAGAGGGAGAAAGTCATTGACTTGAGGGTGACTGACGGAAGAGAGGAAGAGAGAGAAAAAAAAAAAAGCGACGAACGAACCTCACGAAACTCAACCACACCGGCGCGATCAACCACCACCACTCTTCTCCTCATGATCATCCTACTCCTCTACCCAGCGCACTCCTTCCCAACCCCCTCTTCCTCGTCCTCCTCCTCAATCATCACCTAAGCCGACTCCTCCCACTCCTCCGAGAGCGTTCGACGAGGACGAGTGTTGGTTGTGAGCTCGTCGAGGAACGGGTCCTCATCGAACCGATCCTCGAAATAGTCCACGTGTTCGAACCCAGGAACGGTGGAGGACGAAAAGGTTGGAGCGTTTCCTGGGAATGTCGCCGACGGTTCTCGCGACGAGCAGGAGGGGAGGGAAGAGGGTTGGGAAGAGGGAGTGAGGGATCCGGAGGGTGAGACTGGTGCTGAAGGCGAGGGGTAGGTGGGGTTTTGCTGGAGGTAAGTGTAGTACGTAAGGGGAAGTGGGTTGGTCCAGACTTGGAGCTGGTGCGTCGAGAGAGGAGGAGGGGAGGGAGAGGGTGACCGATCGGCAGGGGTGTCTGGATGAGCTCGACGATTACAGTACTCTGCAGTGTCGTCTCGGCCGGGAGCCTCGAAGGTCCAGCTTGGGATCTGTTTGAAACGAGAAGGGAAGAATAAACGAGACAGAGGTTAGTTCTTCTCTTCTTCCGTCCAACAACGAGAGAAATTGAAGGAAGAACAATCAACTTACGACCGAGACTCTTCCTCAGACTCAGAATCCTCCACCCAGTCCAACTCCCCACTCCTCCTACTTCTCTGCGACGGAGCTCCGGAATCCCTCCCTTCTTGTGACCGAAAAGAGGAAGGGGTGGACGATGGGAGGATGGGGTCGGGGACGGCTGTCGAAAGCTCCATCGTCCTGGGCTCGGCGTGGGAAGCGGGATCCGAGCGAGGAAAGGAGCATCCTCCTCAAACCTTTCCGTGCACTTCTCCAGGAAGCAGTGCCACCATCCATCGATATTGGAACGTCTCCGACGGTTCATAGCTGCAAGAGAAGTTGAGGAAAAGAAGAACCCCAAAGGTGAGCGAAGAGCGAGGAGATGAGAGAAAGAAGGACAGAAAAGAGGAACCACGACTCACGACCTGAACGGGAAGGTTTACCATCCTTCTGCTGGAAAGGCACATCCAAAGTCTGGACCTTACCGGAAGCATGGTGTGAGAGAGACTTCGGTTGCATTTTCGACTGCTTTGAAGGTCTTGGCAAGGAAGGAGAAGGAGGAAGGCGGCGATGGAGAGGGGAGGAGGAGGAGCTCGAGCTCGTGAGGTGGCGGGAGGTGTTGAAAGAGAGGGAAGCGTCTTTTTCGTCCGTTTCTTCGATGGTTGATCCAGCTAGAGCGGTAGGCGGACCAAGAAGAGGAGCTTCTTCGATGGGAGGAAGAAGGGGAGAAGGAGAAGACATGGCGGGAAGGGAGGGGAGGGAGAGGAGGGTGGGTGTCGAGGAGAGAAACGAACGAACCTCCTCTGAACCTTTTCACCTGCCTCTCTGCCCTGAATCTCCCTCCTGATTTCAATCGAAATAGTGTTCACGATTCCTCCTTCCTCGATTCCTTTCCTTGATAAGGAAAGTACATCCCGCTTCACCCAGCAAACATAATCCAAGGAGCCGAAGTCCAAAAAGAAATCAATGAGAGGAGGAGGACGCGACTGAACTTCACCTCGTTCAAAGGGGCTCCTGCTTCTTCTTCCCTCCACTACCAACGCCCCTCATCTTTCTCCACCTAGATCGTTAGCATCGGAAAGCGAAGACGAGCCTGAAGAGATTCTCCCTCAACAGGCACAGGAACGCTTCAAATCGTGCCTCAGCTCTAGCTCGAACTCGACACGTCGACGACCTTCTTCCTCCCGCTTCGTTATCGTCTGTTCGGAAGCAGTCCCGTCTTTCGGTGCCAGAAGAAACAACATTACGAGGAAATGCTATGAAGAGCAGGTAGGATCAGACGAATAAGTCGACAGCGATCTGAGAGCGGAAGAAGGAAGAGAGGTCAGCTCGACGCGTCTCTTTCGAAAACTCAAAACGCGGAAGTGGAAGCTCGAACGAACGGTAGTGACTCCCAGGATGATTTCGATGACAATCAAGTAGATGACGACGAGCTCCAGTCCTTCTCCGTGAGCAGAGTTGACCGATTCCTGGAGGAAAAGGAGGGAATGAAAGGAAAGAACGAAGAGGGAGTAAGCGGTTGTTCGAGTATCTCCAAAACTCCCACGAGAAGAGTTTTACGGTTGCGTTTCGCTCTTCTCTCCAGGACTCGAGATATTTCTCCAGTCGTTCGTCTGCATATTCTGGGAGAGTAGACGGGATGAACAGCTCACCTTCAACAGCCTGAGCATATCCTGAAGAACGTCTACTCGAGCGTTGATGACGTTGAGTCGTTGAGGAACCTCGAGATAAGTTTTGAAGGCACCGTAGAGAGGTTCCAGGTCGGGGAAAGACCAGAAGAGTTCCTGAAAGAGCGAGAGCAGAGAGAAGTTGTCGGCGATGCGGTCTCGCAACCAGAGAAGCTTTGAGCCGGTCGAAGAGAAGGCAAAATATAGACTCACAGGAGAATCGATCATCGAGCCAACGAGAGAAATGTTGACTCGAAGGATGAAGAGACGTCCGATGTGCTTCATGATCTCGACTCGCGGAAGCTGGGAGGGAAGGGAAGAGGTCAGTTGAAGGTTGAGCAGTGGGGCGAAGGGAAGAGACCGCGAAACTCACTCCGATCTTTCCACTCGTCGAGATCTCCTCAGGGATGTGTTTCGTCTGGTCGATCGTATTCGAGACGGCGCCCTCGAAGAAGGAGAGTTTGACGGATTGGGCAAGAGCGTGAGAGAGAGAGAGTTTTGTCCTGTTCGATGGAAGAAAGAACGAAGGTCAGCGATCGGACATGAAGAGCTGGAGAGACGTGACGGACATGTAAGACGATCCCTTCTTGAGAGTGATGACATCGTTGTAGACTCGAGAATACGAAGCGTAGTAGAATCTAAAGAGAGAGAAGGAAAGTCAGTCGACGTCGAAGGGAGGAGGAGACGCGACGCACCCAAGATCCTCCTCTTCGATGTCTTCGGGAGCTAAGCGTTCGACCGAGAATCGTTTTCTGCGAAGAAAGATACAGAAAGGGATAACGAAGTCAGCGAGGTCTTCAATAGCGGCTTGGCTAGCACGAAAAAGAAGGAAAAGCAAACGCACAACGACGAGAGGAATCGCTTCTCCTCCTCCAGGCTCATTCCCCAGATGACGACCTGGACCAAACAACAGCTCATTAGTCCTCCCACCTATATGAAAACCTCAAGTCACGATCCCGAACTCACCACTCCGTACTCGAACAAGAAAACCTCGGCCTTCGTCCTCTTCCCAGCACCCTCGACTGGATGCGTCCTCTCCCTCCCTCCGTCCTCGTCCCCACTGAGCTCGGAGTCCACAGCGAATCTCGGCTTCTTCTTCTTCTTCTCCACTGCGATGGGACGATCCTCATGAGGCCCCTCCTCGCTGATATCGACGAGAGGCTCGACCGAGACCTCATGGTAGTGGTTGGCAGGGTTGAGATTCGAGCCTCCTCTCGTCGACGAAGCGAAGCTACCGTGGGTTGGGACGGAAGGCCAGGAGTAGGAGGTGTAGATGACTTCGTCGAATTGGATGGGATTGGTGAGATGGGTGGAACGACGGGACTGAAGGTGTTCGAGAAGGGCGGGAAGTCGATAGGAGCTGAGGTTTCGAAGCAAGGGCGAGGAACAATCAGCTAATCAGCTCCAGATCAAACTGAAAGTTGCGAGGGGAATATGGACGTACGTGGCGGTACAGTAGGCGGTAACTCTGTGTCCGAGAGGTAAGAAGAAACGGTGAGCTGAGCTGGGGACGAAGAAGAGGAGATGGATCGAGTGAGGCTGAACGAACCTGGGAAGACGAGCCTTCTCCTTCCTCGTCAGACGCATAGCATCTCTCCTTGCCGAACCGGCAGGAATCTGAGCGAGCTGCTTGTAGACCTGAGAAGAAAAAAGCAAGAAGCCAGGAGGAATGGTGAGCTCTTGAAGGAGAGCAGGCCAAGCGTGCTCTTGAGCTCGAGCCTTCCTCTTCCTTCCTGTGTTGCTTACCTGAACGTCGTCCTCCTCGTCTGGCTCATCCTCGTCGTCATCGTCACTGACGTCTTCCTCTCCCTCCCCTCGCTCGTTCTTGAGCACCTTGGACTGGGTTGGGAGAGACTCGGGCTCCTCTGGAAGGACCTGTCGAATGAGAAGGCGAAGAGCGAAGTGATCAGCTCGAGCTCATGCCTCTTCTCCTTCCTCTTACAGAGCCGCTCCCAGCTCCATTCGGAACGAAAAGTTAAGTTTACCTTGAGCTTTTGACTCGCTTTCGTCGATCTAAAAGAGAAGGGCAAAGAGACAGGTCAGTTCGAAGCAACGTTGGACGTTGCTCGTTCAGTCCGACTGGGCTGGAACTGACCGATTCGGTCCTCTTGGAGCAGGAGCAGGAGCTGCTTGAGGCTGCTGTCGCTGAGCCGTAGGAAGGGTAGGGAGCTTAGATGCCATCCTGGAAACGAGAAAGGGAGAAAGTGGATTGAATGGAGGGGGTTTGCTGAACGGAGAGGAAGGAGAGAAACCGAAGCAAGAGGCCTTCCTCTGACGCCGTCTGATTTCTTCGAGGACCCCCTTCGCCAGACTCTTCGCCCACCGTCACGACAGTTTCTCTCAGACAACCTCAAAAGCTCTCAGCAGTCCAAGTCAGACCTGGAGCTACCTTCCGGACGTAAAAAAAGACCTTCGAAGCTCATTTTTCACGGTCTGCAGCTCCCAACTCGAGACGACCTCGACCTCCCCTTCCCTCCCTCCGACATGCCTTACTCCCACCACTCTCGTTTGTCCCTTCAACACTCCATCTCTTCAAAAGCAGGAAGCTCACACACTTTGCTCTCTTGCAGACTCTGGATCGTTCTGCCGCCATGCAAAGGGAACTCTAGAAGAGGTCGTTCTGGAAGCGATCAACCAGGGCTTCAAGGTCTTTTGTCTGTCAGAGCACGCTCCCAGGTCCGTACATACTTCTCAAGGCTCGCGCTTACATATCCGTACTAATCAAGTGTATCTCTCTCGTTACTTAGGTATCGCCAGCAAGATCTCTACCCAGAGGAGGTGAGGCCGCTCGTTTTTCCGTCGACGCTCGCCGTCGTCGCTCTCTCTTCTCCTCTGACTTATTTCCTGGCGGTCCCTCCTCTTCCAGTCTGATCTTACACCACCAGACCTCGCCGATATCTTCACTTCCTACCTCAACGAAGCGCATCGCCTCCGCTCCCTCCACTCCCACCAAATCTCCCTTCCAATCGGAATCGAAACCGACCTCATCTCCCCTCTCGATCTCGCAGGCCTCACCACTGTTCTCGAGGCCGAATCAACTCGCATAGACTTCGTCGTAGGAAGCCTTCATCATGTCAACGAGATTCCTCTAGACTTCGATCGAGAAACCTTCGAAAAGGCTCTTCAATCTTTCGCTCCTTCCTCCCCTTCCTCCTCGACGCCCTCAAATCCCATGACGGCTCTCCTCCACTCCTACTTCGACAACCAGTACACCCTCCTCCAGAAGATCCAACCCGAAGTGATAGGTCACTTCGATCTCGTTCGACTGTGGAACCCAGCGCTCAAGTTCACGGATCACGAAGGAGTCTGGGAGAAGGTTGAGAGGAACGTGAGGTTTGCGGTTGGGTATGGTGGGATGTTCGAGTTGAACGCGGCGGCGTTTAGGAAGGGGTGGAAGGAGGCTTATCCGGCTTGGGATGTGCTAAAAGTGAGCCGACTCGTCCTCCTTCTCTTTCCTTCCTCGTTCGACGCGTCTTTCTGACTTTCTTTCTCGTTCTCGCTGCGTCGCTTCATCAGTTGATCATCTCGTTAAACGGCCGACTCTGTCTTTCAGACGACTCTCATGGACCTCTCGCTGTCGGACTCAACTACCATCTCCTTCGAACCTACCTCCTCGAGCACGACGTGAAGGACCTTTGGTACCTTCATCTCGACCTCTCCTCCTCTCCACTCGCCCCTTCCTCTCCCACTACAACCTCGGACTCATCGCCATCTTCGCCTCCTAACCGAAGCGGCCGTGCAACTCCTAAACTGGTCGAAGGGAACTGGTGGGAGGATCCTTTCTGGTCGTCGCGATCCTGAAACCTTGCTTTCCTCTACCGTTCGTGCGTGTTGAGCGATAATCTTTAGAATCTAGACGAGCGAGAGAAAAGCTGCCTTGGACTTGAGCGAGTAGGATTTTTATCTATGGTTTTGAGTGGCTACAGTGGTTGAGACTGCAGATGAGATGCAAATGGAGTTTGGCGTTAAGGCGTAAAGAGAGAAGAACAAGATCGAGCAGGATGAGAGAAAGAGGAAAAGAAACAGCAACAGCAACAAAGAGAAGCCGAAAGAGAGAGAGAGAGCACGAAGAAACTAGAGCAACGGAGGAGAGGAGGCGAAACTACTGGAGGTCCTCCTCAGCGAGCTCCTCGACGGTCGGGCACTCGCACTGGAGAGAACGAACAAAAGAGGAGGAAGGACGGTCAGTTCGAGCTCGAGATATTGCGAAGGAGGAAGAGGTAGTACTCACGATCAAGTTGAGATCTCCGAATGAGTCGTTGACCTGGAAAGAAAGGAAGAGAGAGCTCGGCGCGTCAGAACGAGGAAACGACGAAGAGGAGTAGAGGGAGGAAAGATTCACTCGTCCAACAGCAGGCCAGAACTTCTGCTTTCGAAGCCAAGGAACGGGGTAGGCAGCCTGAGCTCGAGTGTAAGGTCGATCCCACTTGTCCTCTCCGAGAGTCAAGACGGCGATGGTGTGAGGAGCTTGAGCGATGATGTTGGTGTCTCGAGGCTGAGCTCCCGAAGCGATCTCATCGGCCTCCTTCTTGATGTGGATCATGGCGTCGCAGAATCTGTTCGACAGGAAGGGGGGAGAGGTCAGCGTGCCGTCGGAATAAGGAGGGAAGGGGAAGAAAGACGTACCGATCGATCTCAGCGAGTCCCTCAGATTCGGTGCTGGAAGAGAGGGAGAAGAGGAAAAGTTAGGACGTGAAGATCAGGGCGAGAGAAGGAGGAAAGGAAGAGCAGGACGTACGGCTCGATCAGCATACCGGTGGTGATAGGCCACGAGCAGGTGGGAGGGTGGATTCCGAAGTCCTGGAAGAGAGAACGAACGCGAAGAGCTCGTCAGCAAGCTTGCTCGCGAGAAAGAGGAGATCAGAGGTAGACGAACTCACCTGAAGCCTCTTAGCAAAGTCCATAACCTTCAATCCAGTAGTAGGCTCGAACTCGGCGAGGTCGAGAAGAAGCTCGTGAGCGACTCTGCAGACGAGGAAAGAGCGAAAGGAGACGCTTTAGTTTTCGCCATTCTCCTCCGAACGCAGATGAAAGAAAGATAAAGGATAGACTCACCGTCCCTTAGAGTTCGAGTACTTGAGCTTGTAGTGAGGCTCGAGCCTCTTGGCGATGTAGTTGGCCGAAAGGATGGAGATCTTTGCGGAATCGGTGATACCCTTTCCTCCGAGCATCTTGATGAAAGCCCACGAGATGGTGAGGATGGAAGCGGATCCCCAAGGAGCAGAGGCGATGGAGTCGATAGCCTGGGATCCACCGGTGGGGACGACGGCGTGTCCAGGAAGGAAAGGAGCGAGATGCTCTCGAACACCGATGGGTCCAACTCCGGGTCCTCCTCCTCCGTGAGGACTGAAGATTAGGAGACGTAGGCGAAGGAGAGGTCAGCGAGCAGGATAGATACGAAAGAGAAGAGGAATGCATGCTTACATTCCGAAGGTTTTGCTGGAAAGAAGAAGAAGGGACGAGGGATCAGCTCCAGTTTGACAGGGAGGAGAGGAAAGACGCGTTCGTTTCGACTCACTGCAAGTTCAAGTGGCAAACATCTCCTCCGCAGACCTTAGGGTTGGTAAGTCCCATCTGAGCGTTCAAGTTGGCACCTGGAAGCCGAAAAGAGCCGAGTCAGCTTCGAGAAACGACGAGGAAAAGGAACGAAGACGAAATGTTCGCGAGCTCAACTCACCATCGAGGTAAACCTGTCCACCGTGAGAGTGAATGATCTCGCAAGCCTCCTGAACACCGTCCTCGAAGACTCCGAAGGTGGAAGGGTAGGTGACCATGAAAGCAGCGAGGTTGTCCTTGTGCTTCTCGGCCTTGGCTCGAAGATCCTCCATGTCGAGCTCTCCAGTAGCGAGGACCTTGACGGGGACGACCTTGAGACCAGCCATGACAGCGGACTGAGAATCAGAAAGAGTAAGAGAGGTCAGATGGGTGAAGAGAAGGTGGAGAAGGAAGGAAGGAAGGAGACGAACAGCAGGGTTGGTTCCGTGAGCAGAGACGGGAATGAGGCAGATGTCCCTCTGGCTTTGTCCGATTGACTCGAGGTAAGCCTTGATGACCGAGAGACCAGCGAACTCTCCCTGAGCTCCAGAGTTGGGCTGAAGGGACATGGCGTGGAATCCAGTGATGATGCAGAGGTCGGACTCGAGCTCCTGAGGAAGGCGAAAGAAAGAAGAAAGTCAGCGACGAGTTTGGTAGTCTTCGAACTGGAGAGACGAGACGACGGACCTTGATGAGCTGCTGGTAACCCTTAGCCTGCTCGAGAGGGACGAAGGGGTGCATGTTCGAGAATCCGGGCATGGTGAGAGGGATCATGGAAGCGGTGGAGTTGAGCTTCATGGTGCCTGGGAGGAGAGAAGAAAGAGGCCGTCAGACGACGAAGAGAAGACGAGAGGAGGTGGAGAGAGACTCACAAGATCCGAGAGGGATCATGGCGTGAACGAGGGAGAGATCCTTGCTCTGAAGGTGGTAGATGTATCGGAGCATCTCGGTCTCGGAGTGGTGAGTGCTGTGCGAGCAAAGCGAGAGGAGTCGAAGGTCAGCGTCGGTCGCGTCGAAAAATCGTCACAAAGAAGAAAGAACGAACTTGAAGACAGGCTGAGTCAAGAACTTGGAAGTCCTCTGGAACTCCTCGGGCAAGAAGCTCGATTCTACCAACCCAGCAGTGCTCAATCCAGATCCCGAGGCGATCCTGACGAGCTCCTGAGGTCCGACGGGCTTTCCTCCAGCGGCCTTGACAAAGACGTTGGTCAAAGCGAGGAGATCAATGATTCCGACACTCTCGTCGAGAGTAATTCCGACGGTGGTAGCGTCGATTCGTCGAAGGTTGATCCTGGCGTCGTTGGCGATGGAGTGAAGAGCCTCGGCTCCTCCGGGAGCGGAGGTGGAGATGGTGAGGGTGTCGAAGAAGTTCTTGTTCTGGATGGTGTAAGGGGAGGAAGGGATGGAAACGAGAGTCTCCTTGAGGACGTGGGTGAGGGAGTTGACCTTGGCGGCGATTCGTCGAAGACCTTCGGGACCGTGGTAGCTGAAGAAGGAAGGAAGGAAGACGAGGTCAGCTCGAGTCCGTCGCGTCTAAATCAAGGAAAGATTCTCGTCCACTTACACAGCGTACATGGCAGCCATGTTGGCGAGCAAAGCCTGAGCAGTGCAGATGTTACTGGTAGCCTTCTCCCTTCGGATGTGCTGCTCTCGAGCTATGGAGCGGCAACGGAAAAGGGAGGTGGTCAGTTCGAGCGAAGACGACGCGAGGAATCCAAACGATGAGACTCACTCTGCAAAGCGAGTCGGTAAGCCTTCTCTCCGTTGCTAGCCTTGGAGAGACCGATGAGTCGTCCAGGCATCTTCCTCTTGAGCCCATCCCTGCACGAGAAGAAGGCGGCGTGAGGTCCTCCGTAACCAGCAGGAACTCCGAATCGAGCTGAGTTTCCGAGAACCATGTCGGCTCCCCATTCACCAGGAGGCTGTGGAAACCAGACAGACGAAGGTTGAAGGTCAGTGAGGGGGTTCTCGAGCGAGGACTTGAACCGAAAGAAGTATAGAAAGGGACGAACCTTGAGCATGGTCAAGGCGAGAAGATCGGTTGCAACGACGACCTGTCCTCCGAGCTTATGAACCTGCTCGGTAACTCCCTCCCAGTTCTCGATCTCTCCGTTGACGTCGGGGTATTGGAGCATGGCTCCGCAGAGGTCCTTAGCGATGACAGGATCGGCGAGGAGCTCGGCAGGGGATCCAACGACGATGTTGAGCTTGAATCCTTTGGCTCGAGTGTGAAGGACCGAGAGGGTTTGGGGAGGCTACAGGAGGTTGAAGAAGGATCACAGAATGAGCTCGAGGCCTACTGGGCAAGGGTAGAGACGAAGAAGAAGAACTCACAACACCAGACGAAACGACGAAGGTCTTCTTTCCCTTCGACTGTCCCATCGACATGACCATCGCTGAACGAGACGGAAGGCAGAAGACGAGAGATCAGCCTTCAGCTCTTCCAGACTGGTAGAGAGTGATCGATGGGTATGCGAGAAAGAAACTCACCCTCAGCAGCAGCAGTTCCCTCGTCCAACAAACTAGCGTTCGAGAAGGGCAATCCCGTGAGGGAGGTGACCATGGACTGATAGTTGATCAACGACTCCAATCGACCCTGAGAGATCTCGGGTTGATAAGGAGTGTAGGAAGTGTACCAAGCTGGGTTCTCGGTGACCTGTATTCCATCAACCCAATCGAAAGAAGAAAAAATCAGCTTCAAAAGAACTCCGACCTAAACCCGACCCACATGCTTTCCCTCCCTCTCCCTCTTGTTTTTGATTCATCAAACTCACGTTCCTCAAGATGACTCCAGGGACGACAGCCTGAGTGTAGCCCATTCCGATGTAAGTCTTGTAGATCTCGTTCATGCCTGCGATCTCGGTGGCTCGTCGAAGGAACTCTGCGTCCGAGTAAGGTCGAATGGAATCGTCCGAGACGACCTCCTCCTTGATCCTGATGGACGCTGGGACAGAGTCGGCGATGAAGGCTTCCATGGAAGCGTAGCCGAGGGTGGCGAGCATCTTGGCAGAGTCGGATTCATCGGGACCGATGTGGCGGGCAGGGTGGAGATCGAGGGGAGCGAAGATGCTGCAAAAGGGAAGGAGGGACGGGAGGAGAGAGTCGTGAGCTGTGGATTCCCTCTTCCTTCGCACGCTTGTCGTTTTTGCGGTTGTTGAGAGCGAGGAGGGACGAAAGACTCACGAGTCTACAGGAGTCTGGAAAGGCAGTGTTGGGCTGACTTGAGCGAGGTTCCTCTTCTGCTGGCCAATCGTCGAAGGGGAGGAGGAGGAGGAAGACGTCGACGCGCTTCTCCGAGCGAGGATGGGAAGGGAGGAGGAGGAGAAGCTAGCTCGTCGAACAGCGAACGACGACAGCCGGGTAGGGAGCGACATTGTCAAGGGGGAGGGGAGAGTGAGGATGGAGAGGAGGGAGGGTGGTGTGGGAGTCAGAGGGAGGAAGCGGACGGTCCCAGAACTTTTCACCCTCGTGAGCTCGCACTGAGAAAGGGACGAGGCGAGCACCGAGGCGGAGGAAGGTTGAAGGGGAAGTCGAAACGAATCCTCTGGTGAGCCTTCCTTAGGGCTGAATTTTTTCCATCGACTTTTTACAGAGCTATACGAGATATATATCTTGCTATAGATTCGCTTCCCGAGCGACTCAGATGCTAGAGACGAGCTGAACCGCGTCGCAAAGTTTCTCTTTCCCCCTCCCCACCCCACCTCAGCCAGATCCTTATCGCCCTCCAGATCGGACGAGGCGGCTTTCCCCTCGTTGCTTTCTCTCTTTTTCCATTTCCTCGCTCACATCTCGAGGGGAGCGAAGAGTCACCAAAAGACACGTAGATCGTCGTATATATGGATTGAGATACCCTGAAAAAAAAGGAGAAACCAAGCGGGAGATGAAGGAGAGAAGAGTGAAAAACGAAGACGCGTCGTCGAAGGCGAAAGAGAACCGTAAAAAGCTACTACCAATGGTAAGCATGATTAGACCGAGGCAGCAGCGGAAGGAGCGAGAACTTCCGAGGGGTTTTCCTAAGCGATAACAAAATCAAAAGGGAAGAGGGTGGTCAGGTTCAGGGAGGGCGGGAGGGAAGGGAAAAGGGAAAAAGGAAAGGAAGGGAAGGGGGAAGGGAGCTCACCTGCTCTGCAGCCTCCTTGTAGTCCGCCAGTCTCTGTCTCAGCTCGGAGGCAGCTGGATCCTCGGAAACTTGCTGTTGAACCGCCTTCATTCTCTGAGCGAAGATCATTCCCTTCACCGTTCCCTTGACTGTGGGAAACGAAGCGTCGAAAGAAAGAACGACGCGATCAGCCGCTGAACCTCCTCTCTCTTCTCGAACTTCGGGACGAGAGACATGGGAAGGAGATCGACTCACGCGTTCGCCTCGACTTGATGTTGTCCTTGACGTTGGGCAACAGATCGACCTCGACTCCCGTCTTCTTGGCCTCCTGACTCAACCAAGGATGAGCGAGGGCCTGCTCGACCGTCATCCGCTTCGCTGGGTCGACCGTCAGGCACTTGGTGACGAACTGGCGAAGAGGTGGAGAAGTAAAGAAGACGGAGAAGGTCTACAGGGTCAGCGAAGCCTTCCGATCTCCTGCGATGCTCGCGAAATCGAAAACTCGACTCACGTCGCGTCCGACGGGCGAAACTCCCTGCCAGTACTCCGCAGGCTCGAACTTGAAGTCTCCGTTGATGATGCTGAGGAATAAAGAGAAGAAAGATGGAAGAGAAAGGTCAATTCCGGAGCGAATCCAAAAAGAGTCGAACGAAGGAAACGAAACTCACGCCTTCATCTCTTCAGCCTGGTTCTCCCTGTCGAACGGCGTGTATCCACAGAGGAGGAAGTAGGTAATGACTCCGAGAGCCCAGATATCCACAGGCTTTCCATGTCCAGTCTTCTTGAAGATCTCGGGAGCCATGTATCCTGAGCAAGAGGAACGAAGCAAGAAGGAAGAGAGTCGGTCGACGAGTGAGCTTCGAGCACGACGAACGAGAACGCGAGTGGAACGAACCAGGAGTTCCACAGGTGGTGGTGAGCATCTTGAAGGTGTCCTCCTGGATGATCCGACTCAGTCCGAAATCAGCGATGAGAAGGTCGGCGTCCTCGGTCTTGTTGGCGAAGATGAGGTTCTCGGGCTTGACTGACGACAGAGAGATAAAAGAGACGCGGAGAAAACGAGCTCGTCAGCTTTCAGCCCAGAAGGAGTGCGGGCCAGCGAGGGCTTGGACTTACGATCTCGGTGAACGATACCCTGATCGTGAAGGTACTTGACGGCGGAAGCGACGGTGTAGACGAGGTGAGCAGCGTCTCTGTTAGAAACGAAAAAGGAGAGATCAGCTCAAGAGAAAGGGTGAATGCACTGATTGTTGGAAGAAACACTAACCGCTCGTAGTAGTTTCCCTTAGCGCAGATTCGGTCGAAGAGCTCTCCTCCGGTGCAAACTGGAGAGAAAAGATCTATCAGCTGGGGCAGCTCCGCGAGGAAGAAATCAAAATCGATTTGGACGAACGATCAAAGACGAGGTAAAGATTCGACTTGGTCTCGAAGTAGTCGATCAAACCAACGATCTGTAGAAGACGCGTTAGAAGAAGCTGTCAGCGAAAGACAGAGGGAGAAGGCGAAGAGAGAGCTCTCACGTTGGGGTGTCCTTGCGATACGCGTTTCAAGACCTCGATCTCGTTCCGAACCTGTGGAAGAGCAGCTCAGTCAGTTCTAGTTTCGAAATGCGAGGAAAGTGCTCGACTTACCATATGCTCCCTTCCTTCCATCAACTGAGAAAGCGAAGAAACCCGATCAGCGAACAGTTCGACAGGAGAAGGGGAGAAAGGGAGGACGGACCTTCTTCGAGATGATCTGAAGAAGACGAAATCATTGAACCGTCAGTCCAAGCTCGGAAGAAAAATGGTCTACGTAGTATCCGTAGTATCTCACCTTGCAAGCATAGTACTGTGGGATTCAGCGAGAGAGAGGGAGGGGAAGAGAGAGAGGGAATCGTTTCGTTGGTTTCAGCGTCCCTTCTTCGATGTTCTCCAGTCGCCCTGTTGCCCCAGCGAAAGCAGAGGACGTACCTTCCCAGTGACAATGTGAACAGCTTCCTTCACAACAGCATAGGTTCCTGATCCCAGGGTTTTTCCTGTCTTGTACTGTGAGACGGAACAAAGACGAGAGAGACAGAGGGAGAGAGGAGGAGGGAAGGAAGGGCGATCTGGTCAGCTTGGTTCGAAGGAAGGGCCCGCAAGAGAGAGATCTTCGAAGTTAAGCGAGCAAATCTACGAGATCCTTCAGAGTGTCTCGAAGCTGCTCTGAGACCTTCAAGGAGGGATAAGGACAAGAGAAGAGGGAGGGGCAGGGAGGGAGGGAGCTGGATCCTGTGCTGATGAGCTTCCGACATCTCCTCCCTTTCCCTCATCCCTCCGATCAAGCAGACCCTCCAGCTCTTGTCCAACGTTGTGGTAGAATTTGGTCTATAATCCCTTAGACTATGACGGCTTCCCAACTCGCTGGAGGCTCCCCATCCTCCTTGAGCGAGAAAGGGAGGAAGGAGGGAGGAGGTGACGATGGAGCTGAAGTTTGGACGAACCTGACACGGGACGGTTGTCATTCTGACTGCTTCCTTCTGGAACGGGTGTATAGGAGGGAGATGGAAAGGAAGAAAGGAGGTCTGAAAGATTTGTTTATGGAGTGCTGTGATGGTTGGGAGGGAAGGAAGCGACGCTGCCCTCGTCACTCGAAGTCTGAATCAGGCTTCTTCTCCTCCCTCGCTCCGTATCCCTAACGGCCATCTTGAAATCCTCCTTCCATCCCCACGCCACTCTAGCATGCCCTCCTCCCCCTCTTCCTCTCGTCCTCAAGTCCAGCGTCATCGCTCGAGGAGCATCTCGATCCCTGTTCCCCCTCAGCTGTACTCTTCGGAAGGAACGGGAGCTGGAGGTCACTTTGAAGCGTTCTCGACAGTGGAACTCATCCTCGTGCGTTGCCCAGATCCTCATTGCCTCTTCCACTTCCACGCAAGCTTACTTCTCTTCTCGTTCTTCCGCTCCTGCAGATGGGTGGCGCCTTCTCCCTCGTGGTTCGACCGACTCTCCCTCGCTCTTCTTCACCACTTCCCTCCTTCCCTCTCGTCTGACCTTCCCTTCCTCCTCCTTTTTTCCATCCCTTCTCTCCAGGCCGCCGTAGCTGTAGCAGCAGGTCTTACTACCATCTTCGACTGGAAGGAGTGAGCTCTTCGCGCTGAAGGAGGAGGAGAGAAGGAAGGAAGCAGCTACAACGTCGACCTCAACCTCACGCCAGCTTTGCGGGAGTCTCGTCGCCCCTCCACGAACCCAACAAGTTCTCGATGGACCTCTACGACCTTCGTCTGTCAGGAATTGGGTAGGATGTGATCAGGGGGGTCAAGGGATGGAGGACGAGGATGGGAGAGCAGGGCTTGACAAGTCTTAGCAGTTTGAGCTCGGGCTCGCAACGACTCCTTTAGCGAAGCCAGTCGGTTCTACGATGAACCTGCTTTGAGCTTGGCGTTGGATCTTCTCTCGTCGTTGGTGCTGCAGCCTGAAAGAGGTATCTTTCGAGACGCAAAGTGCTGGAAAGGTCGGGATCGCAGAACGAAGATCACCTTTCCTCCTCCTCCTCCTCCTTCAGTTCGCCCGGCTTCTCTCTCCCGTACCTGTTTTCTCTCCCTCTTTTCACGTTCGATCAACTTCGTATTGTCAAAATCAGTTTGGCCGCGAGGAGGTTCGTCAGCCTTTCCTATCAGACTTCGAGAGGTGGAAGTGAAGCAGGGAAGCCGGAGGCGAGCTTGAGGCCCACGGCGACGCGACTTTCGAAGAGAGAGATTTTCTCCCATCTCCTTCCTTTCGCGTCAGCTTTCCTTGTTTCTTATCAGGTGCCACCAGGAACTCAGGAACATATCTCTCGTCTTCTCTCCGCCCTTTTTCTGTGATGTTGAACGGAGAAAGCCGTCGGATTTGAGCGACGCTTGGCCGAGCTGCTCTTCACTATCCTCCTCGTTGCCCCCCTTCCTTTCTCCAACGACGACCATCTCTTCCACCTCCTTATCCTTTTTTGCATCCTTCCCTAGCAGCCATGCACATCACCATCAGCCTTCCCTCAGAACCCCACTCTCGCTCTCACACCATCAACGTGAACGAGGCGAATCGGGACCTCGCCGCTCTTTCCCTCCCTCCTTCTTTCCCCTCCCCTTCGAAGAACAGCGTCCCCCCTTCCTCCTCCGATGATACGGCATGGGCTTCTCTGTACCCTGTTCCTTCCGATGTCGATATCGGAGCGAAGCCTTGGGTCCCAGGACCGCACAAGAAGATTACTTTGATCAGTTCGTTTCTCTTCGCCTGCGTCCTCCTCCCTCCCTGCCTTTTCAGTTCCCTCTCCCTTCTCTCCTCATCTGACCCGTCTTGCCATCTGACCCGTCTTGCGATCACTCTTCTTTCCGCTCCCTCCCTCAGATGCGACCGTGATCGACCCCAAGTCGTCCCAGTCCTTCACCGGCCAGACTCTCAAGCTCGTCGGAGGAAAGATCGCCAGCGTTCAACGCTCCTCCGCCTCTCAGGACCTCTACGACTCATCCGTCGAAGGCAGCACCGTCGTGGATTGCTCTGGACTCTATCTGACTCCAGGGTTGGTGGATTGTCACTCTCACATCACAGCAACTCCTGGTAGCGCTACCATAGCTTCGATGATGGAATCTCCTCGCGACGCAATCATCCTTCGTTCGGCGCACGTCCTCAACGGGATGCTGGCTCGAGGTTTCACAACCGTGAGTCTCCCATCTTACCCCATTTATAAGATACTTCACTCACGCGTTCCTGATGGTGTGGAACAGGTCCGGGACGTAGGAGGAGCGTCCAAAGCTCACGCCGATGCAACAGCCGAATGGCTCATCGCTGGTCCTCGAATCTTCCAAGGAGGACCCGTCATGTCTCAGACTGGTGGTCACGGAGATGCCTCGGATCCTAATGGAACTCCTGGTACTGGTTGCTGCAGTGGGGGCTCAGGAGGCGGGATGGGACGAGTCGTTGACGGAGTCGACGAGTGCTTGCGATACGCGAGAGATGCGATGAGGTTCGTTTCATCTTTTGACACTCTGCTTTGCTTCAAGTTCTACACTAACGGACTCTCGCTTCCTGATAATCCAGGAAGGGAGCCGATCACATCAAGGTCTGTACTTCCGGCGGCGTCGGTTCCGTTACGGACAAGCTCGAAGGTGATTTTCTCTTCGACGCGTTGGACAAGGCTCTTTCGAGAAGATGATGAGCTCTCACTCGATTTATTCTGCTCAAAAATTCTCAGGTATCCAGTTCACCGTCGCCGAGCTCCTCGCGTGAGATCTGCTCTTTCTCTTCATGTTCAACCAGCTCGAAGCTGACCGCTTTTTTCTTCTTCCCTCCAGCATCACCACCACTGTCAGACAGATGGGAGGACGACTGGTCACTGCTCACTGCTACACTTCGCGAGTCTACTCCTTTACTCCACCTTTTACCTCCCCACTGGAGCTAATCGGATTTGACTTTCGCTTCCTTTCTCAGCGAGGGAATCGTGCGTCGCTTCAATCTTTCCCTCACTCCCTTCCCCCCTTTTACGAGCTAATTCATCTTCTCAAATCTCGCTCATTCAGAGGCATGCCATCTCGGGAGGTGTAGGAGGAATTGAACACGGAAATCTGCTCGTACGTCTCGAAGTCAGAACCTTCGTCTCCTCACTTGTCGAGTCCAAAATCAACCCTGCTCCTCTTCCTGCTTTTCTATTCCAGGACAAACCTACTGCCAAGCTCATGGCTGAGAAAGGAATTTACCTCACTCCTACCCTCGCTGTGCACACTGTCAGTAAAATACCTCTTCGTCTCGAAAGGGGAACGACCCCCTCGACTGACCACGAAGTGTTCTCTTTTCTGTTCAGATCATCTCGAACCCTCCTTTCCTGAAGTTCCTCCTTCCTTCTCAGCTCGAGAAGAACGAGATCGTTCGGGTCGCTGGACTTCAAGCGTACGTCTCGTCTTTTCTTCTTGCGATTCAAACCTCGTTTGAGCTTCGACGCGTCTCGTTTGCTGACCTTCTCTTCCGAACTCCAGCATTCAGAACGCTGAGGAAGCTGGAGTGACGGTCTGCTACGGGACTGGTGAGTGGATATACGGCCGCTCTAGACACATACCGAGAACTCGGCGAGCAAAAACAAAAGCTCACATCTTCCGCTGCTTCTTTTGTCTACTTCCTTCCCCTACCTCTCCGAAGATATGCTCGGCGCTATGCACCCTGCTCAGACTCGAGAGTTCGTCACTCGAGCTTCGGTTCTTCCCTCCCCTACGGTTCTGAAGCACGCTACATGCAACGGAGGTGAGAAATCGCGCTGTTCAGGGCGAGTACACGAAATGACCTTTCTCTCCTCTCTGTTCCAGCCGAGCTCGTTGGATGCCCTGATACTCTCGGAACCCTCATCAAAGTCGGAGCGTTTGCGGACATCCTCTTCATGAAGAGCAACCCTCTCGACGACGTGACAATCTTCGACCGACCTCGGTATCTCCTCCTTTCTTCTTGTTGATCTCTCCTTCGCCTTCAGCAGCATCACTTGATCTTCTGAGCTGATCTATCCTTCTTTTCTACCTCTCAATCATGCAGAGAAGAGCTCTACGCCATCATGAAGGACGGTCGGGTTGTCCGTTCCCGAGTGAAGGGACTTGACGTCGAAATTCGGGTTTAAGACGACGTTCTCGGGTTATTGAAGAATAGGTAGTATTTCTGGGATATAAAGGTACTCTCTCTGGGATCCGAACTTGAAAAGATCTTCGCCGCCCGCGACTTGAACAGCTCGACCTCATTCAGATTCTTAGACGCCGCGACGCGGCCTGTTAACCTCCCTTCGACACCGACGATTGGATGTCGAGCTGCTCTTCCCTTTTCCTTCTCGCAGCATGCCCATTCTCTCAACCCCATCCAGCTCCTTCAGCTCTGCATCGGATCAGCTACAGCTTCTTCTGATCTCAGCTTTTTCTTCGAAGAAATGAACGCTTCCACTTCCTCCTCCCCATCCTCCCCTCCCGGCCGACCCCTTCCTTCCTCCTCCTCCGTTCTCTCCCCTCCAGCCCCTCCATCAGCCCTCCCATCTCGCTCTCCTACACTTCAAGAGCACTCCTATCCAGGCGAGGGCACCCCTCTCAAGCCCTACGTGGTATCCTGGCAAGAACCTCTCGACCTTCAGAATGCTCGAGCCCGGTCGAAGGCGTATCGGTTTTGGTTGACGAGTCAGGTGGCTCTTCAGATGTTCATTGTATCTTACGCTACCAGTGGGTATGCTGGAGCTGCTCCGGGACTCAAGAAGGACTTTGGGGCTGGCAAAGAGGTTCGTCTAAGCGTGCAACGCCCTTCCGAAGGGGTTCGTCGAGCGGCGAGGGAGGGCGAGATCAAAGACTTGAGCTCGAAGCTCACCATCCTTCTTCCTTTCTTCCTCAGCTGGTCACCGTCGGGATTTCGACCTTCGTCATAGGTCAGGCCTTAGGATCTCTACTCTGGGCACCCTTGTCTGAAATCTTCGGAAGGAAAAAAGTTTTGCTCCCCACGCTCGCGGCCTTCTCGCTATTTGGCGTTGGAGTTGTGAGTTCCTTGTTTTCCATCCTCTCCCTCTCCTTCCTCAGGCTAACGTACCTTTTCTGCAGACTCTCGCTGGAAACATGTGGACCATTCTTATCTGCCGTTTCTGGATGGGGGTCTTCGGCTCCTCTATCGTCTCAAACGTGAGCTCTTCCTTCTCCTTTCGCGTCAGTTTGGTCCGACGCCTCGCTGACTCTTTTTGCCTCCTTCCTTCCTGCTGCAACAGGGCCCTGGGTCTATGAACGACATGTGGTCTCCAAATGAGATTGCTCTCCCTCTGACCTTGATGTCCATCGCGCCTTTCTTGTTCGTTTCTTTCTCCTTCCTTTCGTCCCACACCTTCTTCTCGCTCAAACTGACCTCTTGTTTCTCTCGGACCACCAGGGGACCCGTTCTGTGAGTCATGTCAACTTTTATGGCATCAGAGGTTTTCGAAGCATGGAGGACAGGCTGGAAGTCGCATGGAAGGTGCTTTGGATCAGCTAACAACAGCCGTCTTCCTTCGTTTCTCTCCTTTAGAGGACCTATTGTTTCCGGCTATATCTCTGAGTTCGGAGGAGATGCATCTTGGCGCTGGTTAAACTCTGTGATTCCTTTTGGAGGACTTCTGGTTTGGATCATCGCGCTCTTCGTTCGTCTCCTTTCTTTCCTTCTCCCTTTTCCGTCGCGTCGATCAAACTAACTTCTGCTCACTCGTCCAGCTTCCCGAAACCTATCCTCTCACTATCCTCCGAAACCGTGCAGCTCGTCTTTCGAAGGAGACCGGTTTCTCGTTCGTCTCCATCTACGACCACGGACAGCCGAGGAAATCAATCCATCGAACGGTCGTCATTTTCGTTAGACGACCACTGATTTTCCTCTGCCAAGAACCCATCGTGTTCCTGCTGTCTCTCTGGACCGCCATCATCTTTGGAATTCTATACTTGTTCTTCGTCTTTTTTTCGATCATCTACCAGACTGAGCGTGCCTGGACTCGTGAGTTATCTTTTCTCGAGACTCGAGCTCCGTCCTTTGGATGTTCCTCACTCTCGTCAACCTCGTGCTGACTCTTTCGCTCTCTCCCTCTCTGTACTAATCGATGCTTCAGAGGGTAAAAGTGGTCTTCCTTTCATCGCCATCGCGATCGGGCTTTTCGTTGGAGTGGTGAGTCTTTCCGCCTCAACTTTCCTTTTTCTCCAGCTGACTCCGCTGCTTTCTTCCTTACCGCAGCCGATCTCGAGGTTCATGGCGAGATTCTATCAAAGAGCCGCTGCGGCATCTCCCACTGGTCGAGCTGCTCCAGAAGAACGACTCTACTTTGCGGTTCGTCCTCGTTCTCGTATAAGTTCCCAGCGTCTCGTTTTCTGATCGCAAGCTTCCTTCCTTCTCCCACAGATGCTCGGAGCTATTCTCCTTCCGATATCTCTCTTTTGGATGGCGTGGACCGCGAATCCTTCGATTCATTGGCTGGCTCCCACGTCAGCTGGTGAGAATCTACTTCTGAAGGAGCGGAAAACGGGATCTGAGTCGCGTGCTGAATCCTCTCTCTCCTCTTCCTCTCCCTCCTCCCAGGGGTTCTATACGGGTGCGGTATGCTCGGTATGATGGGAAGTGTGATGATGTAGTAGGTCCTTTTTTGTTTCCTCCGATCCCTTCTGGCAGGTCCAGACGCCCTCGTTCTCTTTTTGCTCTCCTTTCGCTCGACGCGTCGCTGAACTTCTTTCTCCCTCCCTCAATTCTGTCCAAAGCTTGGCCGATACCTACACGATATATTCTGCATCTGTGTTTGCGTCCAACTCAGTCATCCGATACGTCTTAGGGTAATTTTTCCTTTCCCTTCCCCCGCGTTCATTTCCGAGCAGTCCTCACTCCTTCGTTCTTCAATCACTTCTACAGTGCCATCTTCCCTCTCTTCGGTCACATCATGCATAAAAGACTCACAACTTCTTGGTCGCTCACTCTGCTGGGATTTATCGCTCTGGCCTGCACTCCTCTTCCCTTCGTCTTCTACAGTTTGTCCCTCTCCCTTCCTTTCTTCTCCCTCGCTTTCCCTTCGGCTGAAGCTAGTTTCTCCTCTCTCTCCTCTTCAGAATTTGGTCCCCGCATCCGAAGTTACTCAAAACACGTCCCGCAGGCTCCCGTACCTCTACCGTCGACGTCGACGATCGTTCAAGACGGGTCGACCCAGCAATCTCCCATCTTCCTTCACGCTGGAGAGGAGGGCGTCAGGGTGGAGAAAATGCAGGATGGGATTGAGGTCGAAGATGAGATAGACGTAGAGAAGCAGTAGCACTGAGGTTATGAGTTTGTTTCGTTTCACATCACGTCGCGTTGAAAGAAAGGTGGTTTCGTTTCAGCGTCCGTCCTTCAGCAGTTTGGCGACCGATAATCATCTAGATAGATATTAATACATTACGCAGACCCTAAAACAACGTCCCTTCTTCGAGATAATCTTCCCTAAGATCTCCAACCTCCGTCTAAACAGCAGCCTTCTTGTCTACTTCGAAAACTGGCGTCGTCGTCCTCGTCACATCCTCCTCGACCTCACCCGACCTTCCAGCCTCCGGATGACTCCTCGATGAAACGTCTCCACTCTCTCGCTTCTCGTCGCCCTCCAACTCTCCTGACGGTCCTGAAGGCGCCTCGGCCTCGAGAAGAAGTCGCTCGTTCTTCGCCTTGACTCGTCGAGCCCAAGCTTTGAGGATCGCAACGGTGACTTGACCAGCGACGACTTGGCTTCCTTGGAAGAGAACGAGCTGTTGGCGTCGATGAAGTCCAGAGCAAGAGACAGAGAGAGAAGAGAGGAGAGAGTCAGCTAGCGATCTCGACTGGAAGGAAGGAAGTAGGACGAACAGGGATGGTGACGATTCCTCGATCAATCGGTGAAAGTCCACCGTATAAAATGTTGACGACGGGTCCTCCCAAGACGATTCCCTGGAAGCGAAGAAGAGTAGAAAGATCAGGACACGACATCGGACGCGAGGGAAGAAAGACGAGACGGACTTTTGCCGCGCCACAGAATAGCAGAGGAATGGTAGTCTGAACGTCAAACATCTTCTTCTCCTCCCAATGACTGAGGTGCTCGTCGCTGCTGAGTTGCTTGTACTTTGAGTCTCTGAGGAACCGAGGCATGGGGATGAGACGAGCGATGGCGAAGAGGAAGAGGGAGAAGAAGATGTAGAGAAGGATGTTGACGACGACGATGAGGGCGATGGTGTTTCCCGAGACGGCCTTGAAGGAGCCAGAGTAGAAGGCGTTGGAGAAGGTGGACCTGGGAAGTCGAAGGGAGAAAGAGTCAGATAGAGCCGGAGGTTCGAACGAGACGAAAGGGAGAGAGGGAGGAGAAAGAAGAGACTCACCAGATGACGAGCAGCAAACAGAAACTTCCGACCTTTGCGAGCTTGAGCTTCAACCTCCATTTCTTTACGAAGACAGGGATGAAATATTGTATGACCTCTCCGACGAAGAGGGGGATGAAGACGGTAAACCCTAACTGCTCGATTACTTGTCTGTAAATCTCTCTCGTTCCTCCGCTTCCCGATGGTGTAGGCGAACCGAACGACCAGGTTTCGGACGTAGAGAGGAACATTTGAAGAAGAGCTGGGGAGAGGAAAGTCCCTGCAAAGAGGGAAGAAGAAAAGAAGAGAGGTTGGGTGACGTTCTGCGGCGAAGGAAAGACGCGAATAGAAGAGGAGCCGCCGAAAGGGATAGAAGGACGAACCGACGAGATTTCCCAGCATAACTTCTATGGTGGAAGCGGATTGATCTCCTCCAGCTTGACCGGTCATCACAACGTTACTAAAAGAAGAAGGATCCGCAGAATCAGGTCCAGCGTCGGCGCGTCGACGCTGAGTAAGAACGGAATCGACTCACCTGCTCACGGTCGTAGGAAGACAGCCCATGACGATCATTCCCACGAGAGCAAACTTGTTGAACGTCTTGTACTCTGGATCGGCCGCTCGAACGCAGTTGACGATGGTGAAGACGAGGGTTGCTGGAGAAAGCGGAGAGAGTTTCAGCCTTCGTTGAGGAGGGCATCCCGAGAACGAGGGTAGGAGACTCACGGAAGATGAAGAATGAAGTGACGTGGGTTACCACATGAAGCTTCCAGTCGAGGCAACGTTTGTAGACTGGTTGAGACGAAGCTTCTGGTCAGTCAACAAGCTCTCACGTCGAGAGGGCCGAAAGCAAGCCGAAGGGAAACTCACGATGAGCCAGAGGAAGCGATAAACCCGAGATGAAGAAGATGATGGCCACAGCGAGGTACTTGATGGTGTATTCCTGTTTTTTTTTTTGGAAGGAAATCGAGAAAAGAGGAAGAGGAAGAGGAGGTTCAGCCCAACTTGAAGGAGCTCGCTCTCTCCTCTGTCTCTTTCGGTTCTCTCCTACTTCCTCCGAACCAGACCCACAGCTCGGACGAGACCTCCGCTACGAAGGAAGTTGGGCGCGAAACGAGCTATCACGCTGTACGATCGCAAGATCACAGGAAAAAAAAGAGGATCGGAGTCAGAAAGAAAGCGAAGAAGGGGAGGAGGAAGGAGGTTTGAGCTCGCTCGTTTTTGACGGGCTTGAGACTCACATCACCACTCCGATTCCGATGATGAACCTGACATGAATAGATAGATACGTAGATGTCAGTCTCAGCTTCGAATGCAAGCCAAAGATAAACGAGCTTACCATTGCTCTACGCAGAAATCGAAAGCTTTCTTCAGAAAGTCCAGCGCTCGCTTTCCTCCGCTCGGAGGAGGGGCCGCTTCCGCTCTCTCCTCCTGTACTGGCTCTGGAGCTATCGACGATGACGGCACGGCTGTTGATGGGTCTTTGGAGTCGGCCATCTGAGATCCGAAAGGTTCAGAAAGGGTGGACTTGTCGTGGTTGAAGGTCACGAGCGATAATGGGAGGCAGCTTGGATTGAGCTCTTCCTCCCCCGCCTTCCGCGTGTCGGCATTTTATTCAGCAATCTCGCCTTCAACAATTGTTGTATTCTCGGACGGAGAGGACGCTAAGCTCTATATGCTTGAAGATCTTCGTGAAGAGAGGTAGGAAGAGGAAGAAGAGAAGAAAAAGTGGTCGCGTGCTCGTCGCAAGATTCCCGCTCTCTCTTTCCTTTCTCTTCTCCAGGAAACCCGTCAGAATCGATCCCAAAAAAACAGACAAGAGATACTAGATAGACTACAGAAAAAAAAGAAAAAAAGGCAAACGACAAAAGCAAAATCACTCCTCATCCACAACTCCAACAACCCCTCCTCCCCTCATCCAACTCTCTTCCAAACTCCTCTTCCCTCCTCCCGCCCTCTCCTCCCCAGCAGCACACAACAAATCTCCCAACGACCCCCTCTTCCTACTCCCTCCTCCCACAGAAGAGACCGAAACCAACGTCGCCTGCCCTCCCAACTCAGGGGTCTTGGGGAACGACGACGGCGACGCGCCTTCGAATCCGTTTTGATCTCCTGCGTCGTTCGAGGACGTCGAGCTTGAAGAAGAGGAACCAGAGTGTCGTCTTTGCCTGGCGGCGAGAAGACGAGCTCGGACGGTCGCCATGGCTAGGGAGTGGGAAGTAGGGAGAGGGAGGGCGAGGGAGGGAGAAGGCGGGCTTGGCGATGCAGAGATCAAGGGAGCCGACAAGGAGAGGGAAGAGGTGGTGGCCGTGTTCGTTTTCGATCTTTTGGTAGGAGGTTGGGAAGAGGAAGAGGTTTGGGACCATCTCTTGCCTGTTGAGGAAGAGGTTGAGGTGGTTGAGGTGGGAGGGGAGAGAGGTTGAACCGACGACGACGCTGAGGTTTGAGCGATGGATCCTCCCTCTCCCTGCCTCCTCTCTCCTCCTCCTCCTCCTCCCCCAAGGACCTGCTGCTCTCCTGCTCCTACACCGACGAGGAGGTTGTTCCCTTGAGCCCACGCCACGAGGGCCTGGGCCCTATACCTCCATTCCCTTGCGAGTCGTTCATCCTCTGCCTGCTTGGCTGCAAGGATGGTGAGGAGGAGGGTTCGGTCGTTGTTCCCGTGCGAGGAGAACGATGAGAGGATTTCGATGAGGGTGGGGGGAGGGAGGAGGAGAGGGAGAGAAATTTGTTGCTGTTGCTGCTGTTGGGGTTCTGGTAGAGAGAAGAGAAGAAGAAAAGTCAGCAAGCAGGGTGGGGTCTATTTCGAGCGGAAAGAAAGAGGGAGAGAGAGGGAGAGAGGGAAGGACGAACGACGCGTCGAGGGGAAGTGTTGCGTCGACGAGGAGGAAGAACTTGAGGAGGAAGCGACGGAGGCAGACATGGTTCTCGGGAGAGGAAGGAGAAGGATGTAGTTAGGGAGAAGGAAGGAAAAGGAAAGACAAGAGAGGATACCAAGCCTTGGCTGCTCTTTCCCTTGGAAAAGCGCGCGATCTTGATCTTGGTTCCTATCTTTTAAAGCCTGGACCCCCATTCTCCCTTTTCTAGAGAGTATAGAAACCACAGGTAAGGGATCACCTTGAAGATCATTGATACCTACCTCCCCAAATTCTGTGAAAGAGAAACAAAGAGAAAAGATCAGCGACGCAAAAAGAAATCCTCCGAGATCGTTCTTCGTTGAAACGCCTCTTTCTTTGTTTCTTTCCAACCTTCTTTTTTATTCCACTCGTTCTCGTTCTGATAAGAGGCCTCGTACGTTGACTTGGTATCATCTGGCACCATTCCTTCTCGGGAACGAGCAAGAGAGACGCAAAGGAAGGGAAGTGCGTGATCTTTTGTCACTCAAAGAACTCGACGCGTCTCGAAGCCCGGCCCGGCGACGCTGAACTCTTCTGTTTGAGGTTCTCCCCTGCCCTGTTTCCTAGCCACTAGATCTACGACTCGAAGAGGTTGCCTCAGCAGTGAGCGAGCGCATAGCAGTGAAAGTGAGCAGCTCACAGCATTTCTTCAAACCTTCCGACTTCCGGATCATCATCGCGTCGTGTCGTCAAAAGAAGATCGTATCGTTGAAACGTGAGCATAAGAGGAAGGAGGTTCATAGGCCAGCTATACAACGAAAAGAGGCGACAAGAAACGTATTACAGTCGGGGCAAGAGAAGAAGAGCAATCCCGCTCACTGCTGATCACCTTCCCCACTTCGTCCTCGCCACAAACACGCCCCTCAGATCCAACCTCCTCGCCACCTCTCCTACCACACCCACCAACACGCTCTGCGCCACTACACTGATCATGCCCAAGCCGATGATGGCGAAACCTTCGAGGAGGAACGACGTGAAGGACCTGAGTGACGGGAGGAAAAGGGAGGAGAGAGCTGAAGGGAGGTGAAGTGGGTCGAAGTCGTCGCCGTCTGGTTCTTCGATCTCCATGTCCTCGATTGCAGGGGAAGCAGAAGAGGGTGTGGTGGTTCGGCTGCGACGGTTGCGAGGAGGAGGGTAGAGAGGTGACGCGTCGGAGGTGATGCTGCTGGCGAGGGAGGTCGAGGTTGGAGTGGTCGATTGCTGGAGGAGGAGAGCAGCTCTGGAGCGCATGAATCCTCTAGCGGCGAACCTATGGAGGTAGGCGATTCCTTTCTCGGTCGAGAAGAGGGTTCGGAGACCTTCCGAGAAGGAAGGTGCGATGGGATCCTCGGAGAACGAGAATGGATCGTTCGTCGTCCCTGGTTGGGGAGTAGGAAGACCTTCCGAACTTGCTTCGTCCGAGACTGACGATGGGATGAGGGAGGTCCGATCGAGGAGGAGGAGTTTGGATTGAGGTGGTAAAGACGTGGTGAACGGAAGGAGGGTTGGGGAGACGAGCTCGAGTCGTTGGAGGGAGGAGGAGAGTTCCGCGCGGACGTTGGATGTTGGCTGGGATTGGAGTAGGACGAGGAGAGTGGGAGTTAACTGCGATAGGACTCGAGCTGCTGAGAGGGAGTGGGACGGGGAGTCTGTGAGCAAAAAAAAAAAAACAGTCAGCCAAAAGGATTCGTGCGAGCTCGACGCGAGAGAGGACGCGGAAACTCACCTTCGTCGACCGCAATCAAGCAGCAATCGATCCATCCTCTCGACCCTCTCCCCTTCCCCGTCGCAGCCAACTCCAACACATCCCTAGTACTGAGCGATGCTGTCTCTGAGGAAGAGCAAGGAGAGAGCTGCTGCGAGAGGGGAAAGTGACGAGATCGGACGTGCTGGAGGAGTGACTGAGTTGAGGTCTGCCAAAGGAAAGGAGATCGTCGGCATTTCCTTGGAAGATCCACACACCTCAAGGGGATGACAGAACTCCTTTCTACTCACCGGATCGTTCCCGGACCAACCCACCCAAACCTTTCTCCCAGCTCGAGTCGACGATTCGCCTTCCTCCGAGCTCCTCTTGCTCACACCTCCCCTCCCAACCCATCCCTCTCTCTCCTCCGTCCCACCCAGTTCCACTCCCAACTCGAGCGCCAACCTCTCCACCAACCCCTCCCTCTCCCTCTCGTGCTCCTTTCCATTTCCAGCAGTAACCACCACGATCCTCAGCTCTCCATCCAAAGCATCGTTCCCTGACCCCGCCTCCTCCTCCGCTCTCTTCAACTCAAGCTCAACTCCTCCCTCTCCCTCGCCCTCCCTCTCCCTCTCCCCGCCTTGTCCATCCAGCGACCCCGAAGCCAGCAGCGTCGGCAAGACCAGATTCCCGTTCGATCCCTCCCCGGCGTCTCGTCCGTCTCCTGACGAGTTTGGAGCGTTGTTGGTGTTGGTTGCGCGGGAGTTGATGGAGGTGGAGGAGACAGAGAGGTCGTTCTCGAGCGATCCGAGGGACGAAACCGAGTCCGAGAGGTAGTTTGTCAGTTCGGGAGGGGAGGAGGAAGAGATGGACGAGTACGAGTGGACGGGGGAGAGAGGAGGGGAGAGGCAGATCGGGGAGGAGGTGGAGGAGGCGGAAGAGGTGGGCAGCAAGGGGAGACGAGGAGCGTGGGAGGGATGGAAGGCTACTCCTCGAGGGAGAGAGGACAGAATCGTTGGGTTGCTAGTGGAAGGTTCTGGGGAGGGGCCGTAGGTGGGTAGATCTTCGTTCGTGGAGGGAGGTTGCTGAAGAGGAGGAGGAGGAGGAGGGGAGGAGGAAGGAGAGGGGGAGAGCTCGAGGTGGACGGTGGAGTCGGATCCCTCGGATCGTTCCTCATCGTTCAAACTAGAGCAAGACAGGAACAGGGAAGAATCCATAGAACGGATCCCATAGTTGGAATCCTCGAGGGGTCGGGTAGGATGCATTGGGGAACGACCCTAAAGTTTCAGGGCTCGTGGTTGAAAGGGAAAAGGGAAAGGCGAGAGAGAAGGTGGAGGCTTTCGAGGTCAGGCGTCTTATCTCTCTGCGCAATCTCGCCTTCGTTTCCTTTTCTTGTGAAAGTATAGAAGATATGCCATCGTGCGTAATAAGGAAAGATAACAAAAGCAGAAAAGTGGGGCGTGCAAGGTCGTCAAACAGAAAAGAAGAAAGAAAGACGAGAGCTAGACCAGTCTAAATGGAGGGAGAATGAGAATCCCAATTCGACAGAGAATCCTTCGAGAACGAGTTGAAGTCAAAGTCTCCGGTATCGAACGGATCAAAGGTAGGATCCACGAGCGTTCCTCCACCGTTGGTATCCCCCGAACTCGACCCCGACGACCCTCCCTGGAGATGAGGATCCGACGACGACGACGCGTCCAGTCCGAGAGCGTCTTGAAGGAAGCTGACCGGATCGAACTCGAGTCCTCCGAACGCATCTGGACTGACGACGTTCTCAGTTCCTCCTCCTTGTTGGGATTCGAGGTGTTGGTCCTGCTGGTGATGAGGTTCCTCGACTTCCTCAGCGGCGGGAGTGGGAGCGGCGAAGTTGGCGAGAAGGAAGTCTGCTGCGTTGGCTGGGAAGTCGAAATCCTGTCCTACGCCGAGGTCTACTGCTTCGGGGTGTCCAAAGGTTCCGGTGGCTTCGTCGAACTGCATCGGACTGAACTCTCGTTGGCCTCGTCGAGGAGAGGGAGGATCGAAGTCGAAGTTGGGTTGGAAAGCCGAGATGAAGTCCTCGTTCGACTGCTGCTGCTGAGGGATGTACTGCCGGTGCTGCTGCTGGGAGGAGTGGTCCTGAGGATGAGACGCGGAGGAAGCGCTGGCAGAGGGATCCTCGAGTCCGAGGGAGAAGTCCGTCATCGACGATTGGGCCGCGTTCGACGCGTCGCTGGATGCGGCGAGGAGAGCGTTCAGTTGGGCCTCCATCTCCGCGTCGAGAAGGAACATCTCCAAAGCCTGCGACTCCTGACCCTGGTGGTGATGGTGCTGTTGGTTTTGTTGTTGCTGTTGCTGATGCTGGAGCTGTTGTTGTTGGAGACGGTGACGCTCCTGCTCTTGCTCTTCTCGTTCCTCCTGAAGTCGCTGCTGCTCCTGCATGAGGGTGTGTTGATGGAGATGGGAAGCGGCGACAAATTCCTCGTAGGACCTGAACTGATCGTGCGAACTCGGGGGAGTGGAGTTGAGAGTGAGGTTGTTGAGATTGGGGTTGTGCTGCAGTTGGAAGAGCTCCTCGTTCGCGTGGTGGACGGACGAGGAGGAAGAGGAGGGTTGTTGGTGTTGCTGGAGGGGAGGAGGGTAGAAGGAAGATTGGCGAAGGTTATCCTCTCGGAGAGAGACGAAGTCCGATGAGTGGTTTTGGGGTCGAAGGTGAGGAGACGAGACCTGAGAGACTGGAGTCGCCGCTCCTGAGCGATTCGGCGAAGGTTGGTAGCTCGACCTCGACGCTGACGATCCACTCCTGTCCCTTCGGATGCTACCACCCTGGAACTCGATAGAAGATCCGTTGGTAGTGGGGGAGACACACTCTCCGTTTCCGAAGACTCCTTGCGAGACCGATTTCGAGAGTTGCGGGCGATGAGGTTTCGACGCGGTTGAGTTCGAGCGAGAGAGAGATTTGATGACGGGTTGTTGCTCGTACGATCCGATCGCTCGGTGATGATCCGATTTGGCTGGCTTCTTGTAGATGGAGGGCTTCTGAGGTTGGAGAACGGTCGAGGCGGGGGCGGCGAGAGCTCTGTTGACGATGGGAGCGGACGGAGGAGGTTGGACTGAGTTGGAAGTAGAAGCATCGGCGACGGGAGGTTTGCCACTGCAGCAGGAGGATGGGATGGAAGGCTCGTCTCCGTCGGCGTCCTCGTTCGAGCTCGATTCCTGAGGAGGAAGCGTCCAGTCGATAGGTGGTGCGTTCGAAGGTTCGGCCTTTGAAGCTTCTCCTTCTCCTTTACAATCACACCCACCACACTGCAAAGAAGAAGAGACAGAGGTCAGCAATCGACTTCGACCTTCGTAGAAGAAAGAGAGAAGAAACGAAAGACTCACGCATCCACAGCAGTCCTTCATACACGAGCAATCTCCTGGAGGACATCGACATCTCCCCGAACAGCACTCCAGCTTCGGTACCTCGAGCAATCCGAAGGCTTCCTTGCTCTCCTTGCTAGCCCAAGCCGTAGGAGGGAGGATGTTGAGATTCGTCGCGTCCAAAGCGTAGGAGTTTTGTTGTCGAGCGACGGGAGGAGTAGGAAGTTCCGAAGCACAAGCGGCGATGAGGTCCTCGATGTTGGAGACGTTCTTGGGTAGAGAGAAGCCAGAGGTGCAGTTGAAGCATCTGTGAGAGCAGGATAATCGAAGAGAAGATGTCAGCCCGAGGATTGGGAGCTTTGAGAAGGCGAGAGAGGAGCAGTACTCACGACGAACACGACGGCGGACAATCCTTATGCTCTCCGATCTCTCCTCCCTCCTCGTCGACCTCCATGTTCCCATGCTGAACACAGTTCGGACAAGCACACCCGTCTCCACACATGCAGCCCGACATCATCCCTCCCTCTCCATCCTTCCCTCCTCTGAGGAACGTCTCGAACGGCGGCAGCATCACGTTTCCTCCTCCTCCTTCTCCTGTCGCGACGACTCCTTCCAGCTCGTCTCCGCTCCCGCTGGAGTTCGACCTCATTAGGCTCTGCTCCTGCACTCGAACGAAGTCGCACATCTGCTCCGTCAACGACTTCATCGGAGCAAGCTGCTGAGGAGGAGCGTTGGCTGCCGCCGACGAAGACCTCCTCGATTGAGACGCGGATCTCGACGGTTGGAGGTTTCCCTGAGGAAGGTGTCCGTTCGATCCTCCTCGGTAGGGACTGTAGAGCTGAGTCTTATGGACGTGTCTCGAGGTGTGGGCGGGATGGATGTGGGAGAGTTCGTCTGCGGGAAGAGGTCGAGAGGTGGGAGGAGTGTTGGTTCCTGATCCAGAGGTCGAGGAGGAAGGTTGGAAGTTTCGAAGGGAGGCTGGAAGAGGGTTCTTGAGTTGGAAGGAAGAAGAGGGGAGGCTGAGGTTTTCGGCTGAGTTGTTGGTCGAGGAGTATGCGGAGTAGGTGGGGGTAGATCGGGAGGGAGGGAGAGGAGGAGCAGGGTTGGTCGACTTCGACGAGCAGCAACCACCAGCGCCACCGCTTGTCGAGGTGGAGGGACCGTCCGACTTCTTGGAGGGCTTCTTCTTGTCGGTGCAGCAGGAGCATCCTCCTCCAGCTGGGAGACGAAGTGAAAGGAAGAGAGAAAGTGAGTTCAGTGTTTCGCGCATCCGACGCGGTAATCTCTCTATTCTTCGAAACTCACCTCTACACATGCACGGATTCAGGAGCGAGTCCACTGTGGTTTAAAAGGAAAGAGCGGGTCAGCCCACAAATCGAACAGGAGCGAACATAGGATAGGAAAGAAGGGAAAAGAGTTCGAGAGATGGCGACTCACCCGACGACTTCTCGTTCTTGACGACCACAGCAGGACCACCCAGCAGTCCGCTCAGAGCCTCGGCCGCGAAAGCCATCTCGTGGTAGTCCTTGAGACCGTTAGGGAAGATGGGAGGGTTGAGGGTAACGTCCTTCTTCTTCGTCTTGGTCTTGGCCTTGGGTTGAGAAGGAGGAGCTGGTTCGGAGAAAGCAGGGGAGGAAGAAAGGAGATGAGCTTCCGTCTGGGAACTTCGAAAGCAAAGCCTCTAGGTCGAAATAGACTCACCAGCAGCAGCCGACGAGGAAGACTCTCCACCACTGAACGGCTCGTCCCTAGCAGCGACAGGCGAGATTGAAGCGACGGGAGCGGAAAGCGGAGGAGCTGGAGCCGGAGGAGCTTCACACATGCACTTGACGTGAACCTGCTTGGTCTTCCTGAGTTCTCGACAGTGACTGCATTGGGTAGCCGGACGACCCTTCTTCTTGATCTCGAACAGAGGTCGGTCCGTGTGGGTGCAGCTCGAAGAGCGATGACCTGAGGACGGCGAAAGGAAAGGGAAGAACGGAGTTCTCAGTCAGCTCGACTCTTCTCGCTTTTTCTGGCGCTCATTTCGACTCGAGAAACTGTCGAAAGGTTGCCGAGACGTACCTTTGATGCAAGATTGACTGTTGGGAGCGTGAAGAGCGAGGGGAGATCAGCATGCGGTGGTAACGACCTGAGCTGTCTCCGAAGGGAAGAAGGAGAGGAAGTAGATCGTACCAGGCGTATTTCGTCTGATGAGGAAGAGAGAAAACGGTCAGCCAGAGCACTAGAATGGAGCTGGAGTGGGAGTCTTACTGACCTCGTTGATGAGCTGGTAGAAGACGGGCAGAGGCAAGGAGAGGAAGGGTCAGGACGACGAGCTCAAAGCGGACCTTCGGCCTCACCCTCTTCTTAAAAGAAACAAAAACTTACGACCATGATGGGAAAGAGTGGATGAAAAGGACGGAAGAGTAGGTGAGAGAAGTGTACAAGAGTCTAGCCGGGGAGGCTTGAGACCGGGGAGGTGTCGAAGGAAGGGAGGAAGGAAGGGTTGGAAGGTCGAGCGCGACCGTAAAGGTCTAGGAAGGGGGTCAAGAAGGGGTCAAGAAGAGGGGGTTGGTGGTGTGGATTGAGCTATCAGAAGAAGGATATCATCCGAGACTTGAAGGAAGGCAGGGGGTCGAGGTTGAAGGAGAGGAGAAAGAGGAAAGGAAGCGACAGAGCTCAACCTGCTCCCCCCTTGAAATTGAAACGGAGCTCCCAGAAAGCACATGTAGCGTTTCTATGCACCTTTCGAGTTCACAAGTACCTCAAGAAGTCTGCAGAGAGCTACACTACCTAGTTCCGAGTTGAAGCCCACTCCATTTGTATTTTTTTATTTTTTTTCAGTGTTGCGAGACGCGCCTGGAGCCGCTCGACCATTTGAAGCTTGTTTTCTACCTGACCAAGGCGTGGCAAAAACGCGCATCACTTTCATAGGTAGCAATGGTACATGAAAGCTCAGAGACATCCTCGAATCGAGTCTAGGGACCCTACGGCGCCCTCAGGGCTTGATCGCGACTCCCACCCTCGTCGCCCCCTCACACCACCTCTCTCCCCTTTCCAACCTCCCAAGGCTTCATTCTCGCCTCTCCCTTCTCCGTACCCTCTTTCGGCTCCTACTCGACCAAAAAAAAATAGATCCCAAAAGGATTGGAAGGACAAGTCAGCTCACCCATCCTCTCCTCGTTCCCTCTCCTCCTCTCCCAGGAGACTCACCTCTTGCACGACCCCGTCTCTCGTCTCCATAACTGGAACTTCTCCGATCCTCCCCTCCGCAATCAACGCAGCCAGTTCCTGGAAAGGGATCGGCGCAGGAGGTTGTTCGTTTCCTGTCAAGACCGAACTTCGGTCGTTCGTCGACCTTGTTTCGGAGGAGGAGGAGGAAGTTGGCGGTTTGCGGTACCGATTGTACATGGAGATGTTGATAGGGGAGTATTTACTGTGGGAAGATGTTAGAAGCGGGAGGGCGAAGTGGGATTTGGGTGAGGGAGAGGGGAGGACGAGGAGGGGAAGAGATGGACGGAAGGGAGGAGGAAGAAGGTGAGCTCACGAGCTGAACCAGTGAAGCTGGGCTTTGAGAAGATCGGGGGCCATTCCTTGGGAGTCTAGCTTCTTGTATGTAGCCTGTTGTATGGAAGCCATCAATCGAAGGAAGGAATAATCAGTCCTGCAGAAAGGAAAGGAAGGGAGGGAAAGAGGTGTGAGCTCGAGCTCACCTGGAATTCCTCGTCTCCGTCGAAGTCGTGAGCTTGGAACGCTTTGCAGGTCGCTAGTTCTTCATCTGTGAGAGGTAGGAAGCTGTTCATTTTGGTCTTGGTGGCATGAGCCGAGTGGTGGGAAAGTCGAAGAAAAGGATGCTGGCTGTTCGAAGGGAGGAAGGTGGGTGAGCTCGAACTTCCCTTTCGATTTCGGTCGAACTCCAGCACTCTTCCTTCCGCTTTCTGGAAGACACATGATTCCCAGAAACACAGAAATTGTATCCCTGGAGAAATAAAGTCTAGTCGTAGATCACTCTCCACCCTTCCCACCTCCTCCTCCACCAGCACTCTTCGAACTGCCAGAGTGCTTCGGGCCCTTCTTCCCCTCGAACCCACCTCTGGAAGGTCCAGAGTCCTTCTTGAAGCTCTTCTTGTCCCCCTTGGGCTTGATTCCCTTCTTGATGTTCTTCCTCGCCTCCAGACGCGAGGAGATGTTCTCGGATCGTTTCTTCTGCTTGACGGCTTGAGACGAACGAAGGTGCTCCTTTCGGTCGGCCCTGGAGAGAACGAACGCGAAACGAAGGAGGAAAAGGTCAGTTCGGTTCGAGACGCGAGATATGGAAGAACGCTGAGGTTGAGTTCGATTGAGGTAGAGAACGAAAGACTCACCACTCCGTACTACTCTTCGCCTTCTCCTTCTCCTTCCTCTTCGCAGCCTTCTTCAACCTCCCAGCATCATCCCTGACCTTTCCACCCTCCGCCCGCTCCAGAGCAGCGTCCCATCGAGCAGCGGCCTCCTTCTCGGACCGGATCTCCTCAGGCATCTCAGCGAGCTTGGCCTTCTGAGCTGTGAGAGCAGCGAGCGCGTGGACAGGGTTGGAGGGAAGAGGTTTGGCCTTCTTGGAGTTGGCAGAGATAGAGGGTTTAGAGGAAGAGGCACCGAAGGTGGAAGGGAGGGTGAACTGGTTGAAGGTGAGACCAGCAGCGGCAGAAGGAGCGGGAGTCTTGATTTCGGGGACGAGGAGGACGGTCTGCGACGAGGAGAGGACGCGAGGGAGAGGGAAAGGGAGAGGTCAGTTCCGACGCTCGCTTCAGCTGGACGCGACGGAGGAAACGGGGTTAAAATTCACCTTTCCAGGGTTGACAGTCTTCTCATCAGCACTCTTCTTCTTCCATCCCTCGTCCTTCCCACCCTGCTTCTTCTCAAGCTTCTTCTCCTCCTTAGTCTTCTTCCTCCTCTTCTCCCTGAGCTCTCCTCTCCTGATCCTAGCCTCCTCCAACAGCTCCTCCTTGCTTCCAGCCTCAAACCCAGCGTTGGCTCCAGTTCCGAATCGCTTTCCCTGCAGACTGGCAATTCGAGCTTGAAGTTTGGCGTGAAGGTCGGCGACCGAGGTGGGTTCAGGGATGGGTTGGCGCGAGGTGTGGGAGGAAGGGGTGAGGTCGCCGTCGACCATGGAGACGTCGTCGGAGTCGGAATCGTCCTCGGCCTCGTCCTCGGATTCGGGTTGAGGCTTGGAAGCCTTTTTGGACTTCTTGGAGGAGGAGGTAGAGGTAGAAGCTTCGAGCTGGGCGGCTCGGTTGAGGAGTTCGGGAACGGTGAGGTTGTTGGAGGGATCGAGCTTGGAGAGAGGGATAGAGGAGTCGAGAGAGCAGGGTCAGAACATGTTGCTGGTCTGCCGAAGTTCGTCTCGAGTAGCTCCATTGCTAGCACTGAAGCAGGGAACAGGGAGGAAGACGGCGAAGTTGACGGCGAAGGGAAGGGAGGGAAAGAAGAGAGCTCGAGCTGACCTTGTCCTTCTTCGCCTTCTTGCTCCTCTCCTTGAGCTCCTGCTTGGGAGTAGACTTGTTCTTCTTGTTCTTCATGTACTTGTTGTCATGCTGGTAAAGGAAAAATATCCCGAAAGATCGAAGATCAGCGAGGAATGGAGGCGAAGAGGAGCCGGAGGGAAGGAGAGTTGAAGGTGAGGTTGAGGTTGGAAAGAAGGACTTACCTCGTCGTCTACCGTCTCGTCCCGGATGTAATGTCGAGCGGGAATCAAGCTGAGTAGAGCCTCGAAGGCCGAGTTGTGCGACTCGAGAGACGCGAGGAGAGAGGAGCTCATGGAGGGAGGAGAAAGGGAGGAAGGAAAGGGGAGAGGTCAACCTCCAAATTCGCGAGCTGAGAGGTTCAGAGGGACGGGACGCGCAGCTCAACGCCGGCCTCCTCCTCTCCTTCGTCCATTTTTCTTGTCTCGAAAACAAGGGAGAAGCGAGTTGGTATCCGAAGCTTGAGATCAGCTGTTGTTATGAAGTTTTTCTCGAGCGAAGGGGAAGAAAACTGTCGGTGCTCATTGGCCTCTCTGGGTCGCTCGCTCCCCCAGGGTTCCCCTCCTTCTCTCCGCCCTCACCTCCAACTTCCATCCTCCCCTCCTTTCCCTTTCTCAAGCAGAGATGCTCAGGCTATCCCTTCTCTCAGCTGCAGCGAGGACTGCAGCATCGTCTTCCTTGCTCCAATCGTCCCGGCTCTTCTCAACTTCCCAGCAAAAGAAGGCGGATGTCACTTTGACCATCGACGGACAATCAGTCAGTGTTCAATCTCCCTCCGTCTCGTCTCCATCCTCTCTCTGCTTCGACACTCGACGTATCCCAGAGTCACTGATCTTCGCTCTCTTTTTATGCAGGTCACCGTACCCCAAGGTTCGTTCAGGAAGCCCTTAAGCTGGGAGGGACTTCGCGTTCATCGCCATCTCTGACCTTCTCCTCCGCCCCCTCTCTACTCGTCTCCCATCCACCATCTGCAGGCTCGACTATTCTTCAAGCTTGCGAGGTCAACGGTACTACGATCCCCAGGTTCTGTTATCACGGTGAGTCAAATCTGCTCCGTACGATGAGCGGAAAGCGTCAATCTCTTCGGAGGAAGGCGCTTCCCAAGCTGACCTCTCCTCTTCCTCCTCGTCTCTCCCCTCCAGATCGTCTTGCCATCGCTGGAAACTGCAGGTTAGTTTAGTCTTCGCACTTCTGTTTTACAACCCCAAGTAGCTGACACTTTGCTCTCTCGATCTCCAGGATGTGTCTTGTAGAGGTGCGTTCAAGGGAGTCGAGAAGAGCTGAGAGGAGATCAGCCGACTGAAACCGACCCGTTCTTTCCTTCCTCTCTCTCAGGTCAAGCCTGGTCCTCCGAAGCCTCAAGCCTCCTGTGCCATGCCTGCTCTTAACGGTGAATATCTTCTTCTTCCATCCGAGGGCTCGAGCTAAGATCTCATCTCTTTCACAGGTCAACAAGTCTTCACGAACACCCCTGTCGTTCACAAGGCTCGGTTCGTTCGCGTCTTTTCTCCTTCCTTCCACCTCTACCTGTCCAAGTCCATGCAGTAGCTCATCCTATACCTTCCCCGCGGTTGCTTGATTCATTCCAGGGAGGGAGTCATGGAGTTCCTGCTCGCGAACCATCCTCTCGAGTGAGTATCGTTTCCCTCCTTCATCTCGTCTTTCTCCCAGTGCTGACCTCGCTCTTCCTTCTTCTCCATCAGCTGTCCGATTTGCGACCAAGGTCCGTCAGAGATCTTCCCTTTCTCGATCGAGCCACTGATGCTGTAGCTGACTGCCTCTACTCCTCGTTTTCTCAACAGGAGGAGAGTGCGATCTTCAAGATCAGTCGATGCGATACGGCTCTGATCGAAGCAGGATGCACGAAATTACTGGGAAGCGAGCTGTAGAGAACAAGGATCTTGGGCCTCTGGTAAAGACGTCGATGAATCGGCGAGTATCTTCCTTCCTCCCGCCGCGTCGACGAAGAGACGCGACTGAATGCGACGCGTCTCTTCCTTTCTCTTTCTCTTTTCGCAGTTGCATTCAGTGCACTCGATGCGTCCGATTCGCCAACGAGGTCGCGGGTGTCGAGGATCTCGGTACGACTGGACGAGGGAACGATCTTCAGATCGGGATGTACGTCGAGAAGGTGATGGACTCGGAGATGTCTGGCAACATCGTCGATCTTTGCCCTGGTGCGTCTCTTCTTCCTTTCCTCCTTTTACTCTTTCACGAGAGCATAGCCTGATGGTCTGCTTTCTCTTCACTCAGTCGGAGCCCTCACCTCGAAGCCTTACGCCTTCCAAGCTCGTCCCTGGGAGCTCAAGAAGACCGAATCCGTCGACGTCCTCGACGCCGTTGGCTCCAACATCCGAATAGATTCTCGAGGAGTCCAGGTCATGCGAATCCAGCCTAGGATCAATGACGAGGTCAACGAGGAATGGATCAACGACAAGACTCGATACTCGAACGATGGACTTCGCTTCCAACGACTGACCACTCCTCTCGTCAAGGACGGAGATCGCTTCGTTCCCGCCAGCTGGCAAGACGCTCTCACCGCCGTCGCCGAAGGTCTCCTCCGTTCCGGAGCCCAAGGAGACGAGATTAAAGCCGTTGCTGGTCATCTCGCCGATACGGAATCTCTCGTCGCTCTTCGAGACTTCATCCACCGACTCGGATCGGAGAACCTCGCTCTCGACCAACCTCTCGGAGATAAACCACCTCTCCACGGAGTCGACGTTCGATCCAACTACCTCTTCAACTCGACCATCGTCGGTCTCGACTCAGCCGATGCCGTTCTCCTCGTAGGAACCGACCCGAGGCACGAAGCGGCCATCATCAACACGCGTCTTCGTCGTTCGTACCTCAACACTCCAGTTCAGTTCGGTCTCGTCGGAGAGAAAGTCGACCTCACCTACACCTATGAAGACCTTGGCAAGAACTTCGAGGATGTCGTCAAGTTTTTGGGTGCGGGAGGAGGGGAGGGAGAGAAGAAGGGGTTCGCGAAGGCGTTTGCTGGGGCGAAGCGACCTTTGATCATCGTTGGGAGTGGAGTCTCGGAGTCGGAGAGTGGGAAGGCGGTTTACGAGGCGTTGGGGAAGTATGTGGAGAAGAACAAGGGGAGGTTCGTGACGGAGGAGTGGAACGGGTTGTCGATTTTGCAGCGAGTGAGTCGCGTCTCTTCCTTTCCCCGTCGCTTTCCTCCCTGTCCCTTCTTCCCTTTTTTTCTTCCCCCTTCGCAACCTAGATTGATCGCTGACGATCCATCCCGAATTTCGTCTCCCACTTTCCCTCCCAGGCTGCCTCTAGGGCCGCCGCGTACGACATCGGCTTCTCTCCCTCCCTCTCCGCTTCCAAAACCAGTCCCAAGTTCATCTACCTCCTCAACGCCGACGAAATCGACGGAAAGGATATCCCCGAGAACGCTTTCGTCGTCTATCAAGGCCACCACGGAGACGTCGGAGCTCAGTTTGCCGACGTCTGCCTTCCAGGCTCAGCTTACACCGAGAAGGCGACGACTTGGGTCAACACCGAGGGACGAAGTCAGCTTGGTCGAACCTCAGTACCTCCTCCAGGTGCGAGTCGTGAGGACTGGAAGATCATCAGGTGAGCTCCTTCGTTTTTTTCTCCAAGCATCTCCCTGAGAAGAGAAACACGAAATCGATACTGAAACCTGTGAAACCTGGTCTTTCTGCGTTCTTACAGAGCTCTCTCGGAAGTTCTCGGAGCCACCATCCCCTACGACGATGTCGTTTCTCTTCGAGATCGAATGTGGGATCTCTCGCCAACTCTCGTTCGATACGAGAACATCGAGAGACCGTCGGTGGACGTCTCCCTTCTCGGACTCGGTCAGCTCTCGGAGGCGCTCAAGGGATCGAAGGCGACTACGGGGGAGAAGCTCTCGCTCCCGGTGAAGAACTTCTACCAGACGGATGTCATTTCGAGGAGGTGAGCGGATCGACATCTCTCTTTTCTCACGACGTGGAGTGAAGAAGGGAAACCCCTTCGCTGACTCTCTTCCTTTTTTCCCTTTGATTACGTTTCCAGTTCTGTCACCATGGCCCAGTGCTCCCGAGCTTTCCACGATAAGGACTACAAGATCTCGCTGGACCCCGACGCCGAGCCTCAGATCGTGAGTTTCTTCTCCTCTACGCGTCCTTTTCTTCAGGGATCCCTCTGACTCTTTTTTTATATACCTCTCTTTCCCAGACTGCTCCACAAGGAGATCTTGCTTTCGCCTAGAATCTGGGCGCTCGCATTGCCTGCTTCATTTGTTTATAGTCGCCTCTCGCGTCGCGTCTCTTTTTTTCTCTCTCCCACTCTCGACCCTCCGTTTGCTTCGTCCATCCCTTCTCTCTGTTCACCTTTTTCGAATGTAGACTAAAATCCTTTTTTCACATCTCTTTCTGCCTCAGTTTCCGTTTCACGTCTCAACCTCTCACGTTTCTTCCTTCATTTCAACGACCTTTTCTTCCCTTCTTCACGATCTCATCTTCGCTTCTCTCCTCTTTCTCTCCTCGATGATTCGATGAAGCAGGTTACTACATCATCAATATTCTCGTCAGAGTCGTAAAAGATACAGAAGATGAGCAAAGTCAAAGGGAGAAAGATGGACGCAAAACCGAGATCGTAAAATACCAAAACAGAAGCAACAGCAGCAGGGAGAGAGATCTGGTCTAAAACTCTACGCGTCCCCCGAACTCTCAAACTCTCCACCCCTCGCCAGCTCACTAAACACTCCCCTCTTCGCAATCAACTCATCGAAGCTCCCACCCTCCACAATCATTCCGTCCGCAACGACCAAGATCCTCGAGCACATCTGCATCGCCGCTAGCTTGTGCGTCACCATGATCACCGTCCTGTCCATCCTCACTCTCATCACCGTATCCAGCACAGCCGCCTGGTTATCTGCGTCCAGCGCAGACGTACACTCGTCGAGAATGAGGATGTCCGCTCGTTTGACGAGAGCTCGCGCGATTTGGAGTCGTTGAGCTTGTCCTCCCGAGATGAGCGAGGCGTTCTCTCCGAGGTTGGTGTCGTATCCTCTGGGGAGTGTGAGGATGAAGTCGTGGACGTTGGCTGCTCGACAGGCTCGTTCGACTTCGTGGAAGGGGAGGTTGGGCGATCCGTAGGAGATGTTCGAGGTGACGGAAGCGTCGAAGAGAGCTGGGGTTTGGGAGACGATGGAGATGTGATCTCGGAGCCATCGAGTGTCGGAGGAGCCGAGGAGGTGCTTGTCGAGACGGATTTCTCCGGAGGTGGGTTCGTAGAGACGTTGAAGGAGGGCTGCGATGGTCGATTTGCCTGATCCGGAACCTCCGACGATGGCGACGCATTCTCCTGGGGAGATGTCGAAGGAGACTCCTGCGAGAACCGGGACGTCGGGTCGAGAGGGATAGGCGAAGTGGACGTCGTTGTAGGAGATCTGGCCGGTGATGGTGGGTCGAAGGTCTCCGACTTGCTCCTTGACGATCGAACCGGAGAGGGCGACGAGACGACTGAAATCGATGGCTGCTCGTTTGGCTTTAGCGACGGTGGGGACTGCGAGAGAGAGGAAGAGAGAAGGTCAGATAATGAACCAAGCAGGGAGATCGACGTTTGAGAAGGACTCGCGGAAGGCGAGCATCTGAGAGGCGAAGGTGATGGAAAAGACGATGAGGGAAAAGACTCGGAGGGCCGTCGCGTAGGTGTAGCTTCCTTGAATCATGAGGACGGCGATCATGAAGAAGAGGAGGGCTGGGATTTGAAGCGAAGGAGGCAGAGAGTCAGCGAGACGTCCGAAGAAAGGAAAGCGAAGATGAAGGAAAAGCAGCTCACCCTTGACGAAGTAAACCAGTCCGTTCATCAAACCACTTCCCATCCCCTGAATCCAAGCCCCCTTCCTCCCGCTCGTGTACGCAAACTCCAGAGCTATCTCGAACTTCTCCGAGAAGACCGACTCGAGAGCCATAGCTCGAACTGCTCGGACGTTGGATACACTCTGAAAAAAAAAGAATCACGAAGAGAAGAGAAGGAACGTCAGAGCGCGTCGAGACGACGAAGGAAGGAAAGACGAGAAGAAGACTCACCTCGTAGAAGATCTTCGCCACCTCCTCTCTCATCCTCTTGTTCCTCAACTCCACGTTGTTCAGCAACATAAACTGCACTCCAATCGCCAACCCAAACACAGGGATCACCGCGACTCCCACCAACGTCAACTTCCACCCAACCGTCATCGCCCAAATCGTTCCAAACGCAACCATCGCCGCCGCCGTGAGGAAGTGTCCCGGGATCGTCGAAACGATGGGAGCCATATCGTCCGCGTCCTTGATGATGTTCTGGACGAGCGTCGCCGAGCTGTTTTCACTTCGATCGAACCATTCCTTGTCCTGAGCGACGATGAGACCGAAGCACTGTCCTCGGAGGTTGGCGACCCATCGGTAGGCGACGGTCTCGAAGCAGATGTAGGAGAGGCAGACGCAAACTCCGTCGCCGACGGAAAGGAGGAGGGAGATGATGGAGTTCTTGAGGAGGCCTGCTTTGTCGGTTCCTCCTGAGGCGACGAGGCCCATGAGGATGGAGAGGTAGTTGGCCCAGAGTGGAGTGATGATTCCGTGGCCGAGAGCGGTGAGGAATCCGAGTAAGAAGACGACTTTGTTGGGGATGGAGGGGTACCATTCGAGCATGACTCTGAGGATCGAAGGATCGTCCGCGGCTTTCTCCTCCTTCGTTCCTCCTCCGTTTCTGTCCATATCGACGAGGACGTGACCCATCTCGTCGACCTTCTTGGAATCCTCTTCTGACGACGACCTTTTGATTCGAGATCCTGGGTAGAGGAGAGCCGAACGTCCTTGGAGGGTGAGCTCTCCTCGCGTCTTGAGATCCGAGAGGAACTCTGATTCGGCTTCCGACTCGGAGACGAAGATCTGAGGGACGTTGAGACCTGGAGGAGGAGAAGAGCGAGGGAAGGAAGGACTGGTGGGAGTGGTGGGGTTGGAGTTGGATCCTGATCGACCGAAATTTCGCCAGGAGGATCGATGGTCGACGGTGGGAGAGGGAGGGAGTCCTCTAGATCCTGTCGAGCCGTATGACGAAAGACGAGGCCTGTTGGTGAAGGGACGGAGAGGAGTGGGACCTGCTCGACTAGCTCGTTTGTTGCCACCGTAAGGGGAGGGTGAAGAGCTGGAAGCGTAGGAGTCGACGGAGTGAATCGAGGGAGTTTGCGGAGAGGTGGGTTTGAAGGATGCTCGTTTCTCGTACTCGACTCCGCTTCCGTATCCAGCAAGGATGTCGAAGTAGGAGAAGTTGGTGGATTGGCGATGGTTGGAGGACTGGGGACGAGTAGCTCCTGGGACCGAAAGGTTGAATCCGAAGAACGACGGTTCTGGCTCGGAAAGAGCGAGCGTCTCGAGGACCTCTTCTCCGTCGTCCCACCCGTCGTCGATCTCGATCTCCGGGATCGGCTCCTTGTTCTGATCCGACGCCATCCTAGAGAAGTCCTTCCCTGCTCGGACGAGATCCGAGCGGTATCCTTCCTCGACGACCTCTCCGTCCTTGAGAAGGTAGACGAAATCCTCGTCGACGATTTGCGACAGGTCGTGAGTGATGACGATCGTGGTTCGGTTTTTCCTCCATCGCTTGACGGCTTCGAAGACGAGGACTCGGGAGATCGCATCGAGAGCGGAAGTGCACTCGTCTGAAGAGCAAAATGGGAAAGGTCGAAGGTCAGCCGGAGCTGAAGGAGGAGAGGGAGAACGAAGTACGCGTCGAGCTCACCGAGGATGAGAACCGTAGGATCTCGAAGAACTGCTCTCGCGATAGCGATCCTCTGCTTTTGACCTCCACTGAGGTCTGCTCCTCCATTCCCAAGCTTCGTCTCATACCCATCTGGCAATCCCTTGATGAAGTCGTCCATCAAAGCCGTTCGACAAGCGGCGACGACTTCCTCCCTCGTCACGTCCTCCGGTCGTCTCGTCTTCGATCCAGCGAGTCCGAGAGCAACATTCTGATGGACGCTCATGTCGAAGAGGATGCACCCTTGCTGGACCGAAGCGATGTGCTCCTTCATCCACGCTGGGTCGAGAAGAGCGATCTCCTGGTCGTCGAACGTGATGGATCCTCGTCCTGGGCGATAGAGCTGGAGGAGGAGCTGAGAGATGGTCGACTTTCCTGATCCTGATCCTCCGACGATGAAGGTTGTTTCCCCTGCTGGAAGGAAGACGGTGACGTCCTTGAGGGCTGGGACGTGAGGACGCGATGGGTAGGCGAAGGTGACGTTTCGAAGGACGAACTCTCCGTGACATCGTTTTGGACGAATGAGTTGAAGGGTGGTGGAGGCTGAAGATCGATGATGAGCGTGGTGGGAAGGAATGACCCGTCGAGCTCGAGCGAAGGCTGAGTAGGATGGAGCTGGGGAGAAGGGAGTGGAGGGAGTGGTTGGGGAGATAGGGTGGGAGAAAGGCCGAGAGGAGGCTCCGGCGATGCTGAGAGGGAGGGAGGTGGGTCGAGCGGAGGGGTTGGAGGAAGGGGGAGGGTTGATGAGAGTTTGGAGGGAGACCATGGATCCTTTTCCCTTGTTGATGAGCTCGAGGATGGGCATGAGAGCCTGGACGTTGTTCGACGCGAGGACCGTAGCGAAGAAGACCGTCATCACTCCGCCTGGCGCCAGCTTCCCTTCCCGAACGAGCTTGGATCCGAACCAGAATCCAGCGACAAACATTGCACTGAGTACGAAGGTCGAGAGTCCCATGCTGAATCCCCAGGCGGTCGCGATCTTGGTCTCGATCTTCCTGCCCGATTCGATGAGCGTCTCGAAGTCGTCGGTCTCCTTCTTTTGAGCGTTGAACGCCTTGACGGTAGCGATGGAGGAGGCTGTTCGTTCGGCTTTGGTGGAGGCATCGGCGTAGATTCGTCGTTCGGTGGCCATGAGAGGGAAGGTGATGGCTTGGACGAGTCCTTGAGCGACGACGACGACGGGGATGGCCGCGAGAATAACGAGCGTGAGGGACCAGGACTTGAGGAAGGACATGATGAGGCAGGCGATGACTGAAGTTCCATCTGAGATGAGGTCTCCCATAGCTGAGGAGGTGGCGAATCGAACGTTGTCGGTTTCTCTGAGGAAGGAAAGAAACGGGCGAAACGAGAGAACGAGAGTCAGCCCTCAAGCTCTCCCTTGAGTCGAACCCTCTCCAAGCCTTCTCAACTCACCTCGTAAACTTGGACATCAACCCAGCAACTCCCACTCCTCCCTCCTTCTCCTCATCAATCTCCTCCCCACCATCGTTCACTCCCATCCCGAGATCGAACCACTCCATCTCCCTCGCCCCGACCTTATCGTACACCTCCCTCCTCACGGCTCTGATGTTCCTCTCGCCCACCCAGACCCACAGTCCACACATGAGCGTATGCAAGATGATGAATCCACACCCCATAGCCATCAGCGACAGACTCGCGATCTTGATCTTGTGTCGGAGGAGGTCTTTCTGATCCTCTGTTGCTGTTTTGGTGTCGAGAGGGAAGAAGGCGAAAGCGTCGAAGGAATCTCCGACGACTTGAGTCATGTAGGGAGTGATCCCTCCGGCACCGAGGGAGACGAGGACGGCGGGGATGGCAAGGGCGAGCTCGGCTCGGGTGCAGTACTTGAAGAGAAGCTTGAAGGAGGGTTGAGCTGGGACCCAATCCGAGGAAGGGAGGGCATGCGAGGAGGGAGGAGGAGGAGGGGGAGGGGAGGAGGGCTCGTCGTTGTCGTTGTGGATGAAGTTGACGGGAGTTGTAGTCTGGTAGGGGAAGGAGTTGTTAGTCTTGAACGCTGGCGGAGGCGAGAAGAGAGGAGCGTCCGAGTTGGGAGAACCAAGCTCATGGTTGAGAGCGGTGGACGAGGTCGAGTCCTCCAGTCGATTGAAGGGTTCGTAGACTGGATCCTCCTTGAAATCCAGAGCGAAAGCAGACTCGGCAGGGGAGTGGAGAGGATGGGTCGAGTGGTACGAGACTTCTGGGATGGAAAGTGGGTGGTCAAAGTGACGAGAAGGGTTGGAGGAGAAGGAGGGAGGAGGAGCCGTCGAAAGTCGATTGTAAGGCAGGAAATCGGTCGAGTCCTCGTCGGTCGTTTGGGAGAAGGGCCGAGAGATGGACGCGGTAGAGATGGAAGATCGAGTTCGATGGTGCAGATTGGAAGGCATGGCCGTGTTGAGGGAATCCATCCCATTCTCTGAATCCTCCACAAGGAGTGAGCTCAGAAAGGCGGAAGGGCGAGAGTCCTTCAACGAACAAAGGGAAGGGGCAGGAGGAGGAAGCTGAAACGTTAAGTTTGGTTCGAACTTGCCTTCCTCTTTCCCTTTGATCCTCCTGCCACCATCTCGCATTGGAAAACGATGTTTGAATCAGAGATAGAGACGATCAAGAAGCTAGGGATCAGACGAGTAAGCTCGCGTAATGCTCCCTCTCCGGCGAACAACAGCTCGAAGCTCACCTTTGCTCTCCTCGCCTTCGCCCGCCAGTTCCTCCTCCAAGCTCTTCGTCTCGTCTCCGCCCTCACCTCATGTTCGTACCCTTACTTCTATACCTTCTCGTCTTTCTGACATCGATCTCCTCGCAGGTTTCGTCATGTGGAAAGCTCTCTGCCTCGCTACAAACTGCGAGAGTCCTGTCGTCGTTGTTCTCTCGTGAGCTCGCTCTTCCCCTTCCTTCCAATCCAGTTTTCCCTTTCTACCGAAACCCTCAAAGCTAACTGCTCTACTTTTACTCTCGTTTGGGAATCAGGGAGTCCATGGAACCAGCCTTCCAAAGAGGCGACATCCTCTTTCTCACTCGACCTTCCTCAACGTCCAAATCGGATCCTTATCTCGTCGGAGACATCACCGTCTACAAAACCTCAGCAACAACTCCCATCGTTCATCGGGTGATAGAAGTCCATGATCTGTACGTTTCTTTTCACTTTCTTCCCTCGTAGAGCTCAAAAAATAGTCCGCAAAGAGAGAGAAAGCTGAAACGTCGACGTGGAACTTCCTGCTTCTCTCGCACAGGCCCGACTCCGATCCGCCAGATCAACTCCTTCTGACCAAAGGCGACAACAACGAGCAGGATGATATCTCGCTGTATGATGGGAAGATGTGGCTCAGGAGGAGGAATGTCGTTGGGAGAGTGAGAGCGTGAGTGTGGAAACGTGAGATTGAGGAGTACAGTATGCAGAAGCACGAGCTAATCTCTCTTTCTTGACATTTCGACTTGAATTTCGGGAGATAGGTTCTTGCCTTACGTTGGTGAGCTCAACTCGTTCTAAAGTGGGGATTCTGGACTAGAAGGCTGACCTTTCCTTTCCTTTTCTCGACGCGTCTCGATCTCGAACTCGACTCTCTTTTCGGAAGGATACGCCACGATTGGTTCGTCTCTTTTGATATTTCCTCCATAGAGAAACGCTGACTCTCATCGCTTTTTTCGTCCTTCAGCTGGTCAGTCTCTCTTCTCGTCCTCGTATTTTTACGTTTGATCGCGACTAACCACGACTCTTTCTACTTCGTCCCTTCTCGATTACTCAGTCGTGAGTTTTTCACTTTACACAAATCTAACGGAATCTCCTAGATCTACTCAACTAACCATATCTTCCCTCTATCTGCAGAACGATCACCCGGAATTGAAGTTTGGTGAGTAAAATCGGACTCTGCTCTTCCTCCACTATGAACCCTACCTTCCCTGACTCCACCTGGTACGCTTATACACAGCTCTCCTGGGCGGCATCGGAATCTACAACCTCCTGCAGTGAGAACGAGAAGGAAAAAAAAAAAAAAAAAAAAAAAAAAAAAAGAGAAAGCGGACCCGAACGCGACGTGGGTCTCTCGCACGAGTTTGGGTCGAAGCGGAGGAGAAGATTTTGGCTCGCGATTGTCGACTTACTTTTCCATACTAAACTTCTGCGGTTAGATGGGATTTCGTCTTCCTGCGATACGAGCTGGCGGAAGGAAAGGTGTCGGCGTGCTGATTCTCCTGCTCGCGTTCGACCCTCTTCGTTCCTCGGTACTTCGCCTCGAAACCGCGCAATTAAATTTTACAGCACGCTGTCAGCATCGGAGATAGCTATATATCAGCTCCTATCCGTGGAGAATCTCACCTGAGATTGCTGGCCTTGACGACGGCGCCGGAGGCAGGACCCGCGACGAATCAAGAAGTCCTCATCCCCATCTTCCCTTTCGCCATCCTCCTCCCCCAACGAACTCGATCCCCCAGCTTTCACCTCTGGATCCGCCAGCTACATAGCTTCTTCTCTTCAATCCATCGACCAGGAATCACTTTCCAAGCTTCCCACCTCCAAAACGAGCTCCATCTCTCTCTCTCTCTCTCTCTCCCTTCACCCCCTCCTTCCTCCCACGATGGCTCCCTTACCTGCCACCCCTCTCTCCACTTCCCTCCTCCTCCTCCCAGTCCCAACTCTCCACCATCTCCTCACTCCGGCTCAATTCTTTCCTGCCATTCGACAAGCCTCGCTCCTCACGACCTCCCACTTGACCATCTACCTGCTGAGCTCGCTCTTCCAACCTCCTCCCCTCGGTCTTCCTCCGTCAGCCCACTGGGAGACGATACAGTCCTTCCTTGGGAAGGTGTACGGAGAAGTGGTTAGGATTGCGCAGAAGGAAGGGAGGGTGCTGTTCGAAGTGGACGTGGTTCTGCAGGGGTTAGGCGGGGAGAAGGGAGATGAGAGGAGGTGGGAGGGAAGGCCGGAGGGGAAGGAGTGGGAGGTTGTTTGGCGGTTGGAGGGAGGTGAGTGCTTCGTATAAGTTCATGACGGGTAGAGTGTAGGTAGATGAGAGGGACTAGAAGCTGATGTTTGCAAACCTTGCTGTTGGTCTTCATCTGCAGACGACTCCGAGCTTCCTTCCTCGCTCCCGACTCTTCCCCGGTCGACCTTCATTCTTCCGTACTCGCCTTCGCTTCTCGACTCATCCTCGTTCCCAAGCGACTTCTACAAGAACTCTCCAAAGTCGCCTCTACCTCCCACCTACCCTGTCGTTGCTCTCGGAGGTCAGTGCCCTCCCCTTCGGCCCACTCGGACTGGAGCATCAGCCCCATCGTCTCTCCTTTCTCCTCGAGCTCACTTTGTCTCTTCATCTCTTCCCCAGGCTCCTTCGACCATCTCCACGCCGGCCACAAGATCCTCCTCACCATGGCCATCCTCGTCGCATCCCGGAAACTGATCGTCGGAGTCAGCGGTGAGCTTCTCTCCTCTCTTTCACCTCGCCTCGTCGTCCATTCCGCGAACTCGACTGAGCTGAACCTCCCTTCCTTTCCCTGGCACTTCAGACGACGCCCTCTTGATCCACAAGGCTCACAGTGAATACCTCCAACCTCTATCTTTCCGAACACAACACCTCTCCTCCTTCGTCAACCTCATCAACCCTTCGCTGGAGTACGAGATCGTCCCCCTCAAGGACGTTTACGGGCCCACAGCGACGGACCCTGACATCCAGGCGTTGGTTCTTAGTCAGGAGACGGTGGCTGGAGGAGAAGCTAGTGAGTGGAGTCGCTTCTGGTCTGAGTTTGGGGAGAGGAGGCGGAGGTCGCGAAGAGAACCAAAACTGATCTGCCTCCGCGTTTCTTCAGTCGCCAAGCACCGGAGAGAGCACGATCTGTCGTCGCTGCACACTTTCCTCATCTCAGTTATCAGTCATATGACGGACGAAGATCTGGGGGACGATGGGAAGAAGATGAAGGAGGCGAAGATGAGCTCGTCGTTCATCAGGGCGTGGATCGCGTCGAAGGCTGAGAAGAAGGATTAATGATCCGTCCCAACCACTTCTGTATTCCACAGACAAGCAAGTAGAAAGCTCAGAGAAACCTTCGTTGACGTAGAGAAAGAGCTACGTTCACGGCAAGCTTGTCTCGAAAACAAACTCGTCCGACGCGCGACCTCCTCTCTCCCTTTCTCTTCCCTTCAACAACCGCGATCAGACCAAGGGCAACCTCATCTAAATCGTAACAAGTCCCTTCTCAACCAAATACCCAAAGATCTTCTCCACAGCTCCCTCCACGCTCAGCTCGTCCGTCTTGATCACGATCTCCGGCGCGTCGGGCTCCTCGTACGGGGACGAGATACCTGTGAACTCCTTGATCTCTCCCGCTCGAGCTTTCTTGTAGAGACCTTTGGGGTCTCGGGACTCGACGACGGAGAGGGGGGCATCGACGAAGACTTCGATGAAGGGGGTGGGAGGGGAGGAAGCGGCGTGGAGGGCTCGAGCGAGATCTCGGTCGGATTTGTCTGGAAGAAAGGGAAGAGAAGTCAGTCGGAGGATGGGGATATACGAGGTTGGGTTGGTGGGACTTACAAGGGGAGATGAAAGCGGTGACGGTGAGAGTGGAGGATTGAGAGAAGAGAAGGGAGACCTGAAGAGAGAGAAGGTCAGCTTCAGCCCGCGAAAGCAGCTTTCCCAGCAAAGAAACCTCAGCAGAAAGAAAGAAAAATGCTCACCTCTCCAATTCGTCGAATGTTCTCCTCTCGATCCTTGGGCGAGAATCCAAGGTCCTGAATCACAAAGAGCAAAACGAGCCAGCCAAGGTCAGCTCTCTTTCCGAAAGCTCGCCATCTTCCCTCCCTCTTCGACGACGTAGAGCTCACCTTGTTCAACCCGAATCGAACGTTATCTCCGTCGAGCCTGAAAGCGTGAAGCTTGAGGTGGAGGAGGTGCTGCTCGAGAGCAGTAGCGATGGTGGACTGAGAAGCAGCAGATGAGGAGGGAAGGGAAGAGTCGGGTCATTCAGCAGGCCGAGAAGCTCGAGCTCATCCTTCCTTCGTGTTTGTGCGGACTCACTTTTCCAGAAGCACTCAGTCCAGTGAGCCAGATGGTAGCTCCCTTCTGGCCGAGAAGCTCAGCTCGCTCCTCAGTCGAGACCGCTGAAAGAAAGAGAACGAGGAACGTCAGCGAGGAAAGGGAAGTGGAGGGAGGGAGGGAGGGAGGGCTGAATGAGCGTGAGCTTGAAAGAACGAACCTCCGGGGTGGAAAGTGATGTTGGTAGCCATTGTGTTGGGATAAGGGAGGTTTAGAGAGGAAAAATTGATGAGTTGGGGTTTGAGAAGGTCGTGGGTGTTGGGAAGGTCGAGAGAAGCCAGGAGAGAGAGAGGGAAGGGGATGAAGACGAAAAGCGGGGGTGAGCTGAAGGCGCGATCCTCACGAATAAATGAGCCAGGCTTTCTAGAGACCGGTCCCGAGAGGGAGAGAGGGCAAGGAGAGAACGATAAGGGTTTCACAACTTCTGTATATAAGGTCATGAACATATCGTAAATCGCATCGAGTCGTCCGCCGTGCTTTGATTCTAAGAAGTCCTCTCGTCCCCGTCGACGTCCTTCTTCTCTCGCTACTTGTTGTGCCACAGAAGTCTGTGAGTGAGCGAGGGAGGAGAGAGTCAGCGACAAGCGAGCAGTAGTGAGAGGGAGTAGGGACTTCTCACGTTTTGAGGTCCTTCCAGTGATCTGAATCGACGTAGAGATAACTCATAGAGTTGACCTGAACGCGTTGAGACGAGAGATGGAAAAGTCGGTCAGCGTTTCTCCTCTCGAGAGTTAGACCACGAGCTTAGCCGGAACAAAAGAAGACTCACGAGACCACCTGGAAAAGAATAAGGAGGTCGAGAAGGATGGTCAGCAGTTGCTGGTACGGAAGACGCGTCGAAGAAAAAAAAAAAAAAAAAAAAAAACGAGCTCACCTTGAAGCGTCTCTCCTCGATTCCTGAACACCCACATCACCATCCCCCACGACATGCATGCGAACAGACCTGCGGAAGCGCGCGACCAAGGAGACGTTAGAACCGGCTTTGAAGAAGGCTTGGTGAGAGAAAGAGGACGAACTGAAAGGCAAGGCCGCAGGAGGAACAGGTCGAATCGGACCAGCAGGGAGACCTGACGCGACGGAGGGATGAGGAGGGACCGGGGAAGCTCGAGGGAGGAAGGAGGCAACAACCCTGTATACCAGCGAGCGATAGATGATCAGCGACGTTCAAAAAGACGCACAGATCAGTGGAGAGAACGAACCTCGAAGCGACGTAAAGGACGATCTGTTCGGTCGAGCCAAAGGGTCAGCTTTCCATCTCCTACACCTCTCGTTTCCGACTGTCAGAGTGAATATCGACTCACCTGCTCGTTCACAGCCGTCCTCTCCCCGAACGTCCAGTACCCACCCAACGCTCCCGCAACGAACGTATCCAACGATCGTTCCTTTCCTCCGTTGACCTTGCGTTGAAGAAGCATGAGCGTCTTGTAGGCCGTGACGAACTTCATCAGGTTGAGAGCGTGGGCTTTGGTTGCTTTGAGGACGAAGGCCTACTCTCGCGAGAGGTGGCACCGAGCGAAGGGAGGAAACGAAGAACGAGAGAAAGAGCGAGAGGAAGGGAGGAGAGGATCGAGAGAGAGCTCAAGGTCAGCCAGCGATTTGGGTTTCTCTTCCCAGCTCCTCTCCTTGAAACTACAGAGAGTCCAGTCAAACTCACCGCTTTAGCCTTCCAATCCCCTTTATGGAACAACAAAGCCATCACCAACGCATGAGGGAATCTACAGCGAACACAATCCCGAACCCAAACTCCATCAGTTCTCAGCTCTCTCTCTCCTCCTCCCCCTCCCTCCCTTCCCCTCCTCCCGACTTCGTTGCCCTCGAGCCAGGTCTCACCTAATCTTGACACCGTAGACCAGTCCGTTCCTCGCTCCTTTGACGATGGCGAGGACGTCATGAGCTGCTGGTCTGGTTCATGAACGAAATACGAGAGAGAGAGAGGGAGGGAGGGAAGGAGGAGGGACGTCAGCGGGGAGATTCGAGCTTCGAGTTGGCTGGGTTGAGCTGAGGAAGGCAGCAACGAACGAATTGACGAAGGATTCTAAGGCGTCCATGTTTGACTGTAGAGGGGGAGTGCGGCCGGGCTGAAAGAAGGGGAGGGGAGAAGGGAAGGAAGGAAAAGGTTGGGAGGGGACTTCGATCTGCTGTCGGAAGTCGCTTCGAACCTCGCCGGCGAGAAGGAAGCGCTCACGTGTTTTTTTCTTGTTGTTGCTTTTCTTCCTTGGAGATATATCTCAGTATATCTAGAGAGATATTACTAGAATCTGCTTTCAAAAGATCGGTCTTTCCACGCAGAAAGCCTCTTCAGAACGAAACGAGAATTCTCCCTCCCCTCGCTCTCCCTTCGCCTAGGTTCGAATCAATAGTCAGAGCAAAAGAAGACCATAAAGATCCCCAAGAAGGTTTGACTACTAATACAACCATAGCGAAGAAAGAGAAGCGAAGCGAGAGACGAAAGCAAAACCGAACCCAGAAACAAAGGAAACGAGACTCCCCGAACGACGAGGGAAGGAAAGTGAAGACCGAAACGAGACATCAAGATAACTGCTAACCAACTGTTTAAAGAGTGGTAGAGACGGTCTTGGCATCCTGTCCGAGAGCCTTAGCTCGCTTTCGCAGCTTGGCTGTAAGAAACGAACAAAGAGCAAGAGCGAGGTCAGTTTCGAGTTTCGACGCGTGAAGGGAGAGAAGAAAACGCACCAATGGACTTGTTTCCTCGGACTCCTCCTCCCCAGTGCTTCCTGGCCTCCTCGTACTTGTCGGAGAAGTTGGCCTTGGCGGCAGAGACGAGGGTGGCGAGAGCGGCGGTGTCCTCGGATCGGACGTCCTGGAGGACGGCGACGGAGGAGGTCTTCTTGTGGACGACGGTACCGAGTCGGGCCTTGTTCTTGACGATGACGTAAGGAACTCCCATCTGTAAGCGAAGAGAGTAAAAGAGAAGGAGAGTCAGCGACAGGAGAAGGAGGAATGGGAAATCGAACAACGACGACGCGACGAGCGAAGGAGGATGAGAGAACGAACCTTTCGGCAAAGAGCGGGAAGGAAGACGACGAGCTCGATAGGGTCCACATCGTCGGCGATGACGACGAGGTTGGCCTTCTTAGCCTCAACGAGGGCGACGACGTGGTTAAGTCCGTACTTGACGAAGAGGGGCTTCTTGTCGGCCTTCTTCTCGACGGGCTTGTCACCGGCGGCGACCTTAGCCTCAGCCTCAGACAAGAGTCGAGCCTTCTTCTCCTGCTTGGACCTGAGAGAGGAGAAGGAAAGGGAGGAAGGAGTCAGCTTCGAGGTCGCGGAGAGAGACGAGTCGAGATCGATGTACTCACTCGGGCTTGTACTTGTTGAGGAGCTGGAAGAGCTGGGTGGCGGTGTTCTTGTCGAGGGTGTGCGAGAACTGGGCGATCGCAGGGGGGACCTGAGAAAGAAGAAGAGGGAAAGGAAGAGTCAGCGACGACGAGAGACGAGAGCGCGCGAGTAGTGAGAAGCGAAACGAAAACGAACCTTCAACCTCTGGTGGAGGATGACCTTCTGCCTCTGGAGTCGGACGTACTCGGGCCACTTGACGAATCGAGTGAGGTCGGTGTTGGGGGGGAGGTCTCCTCCTGAGGAAAGGAAAAGAAAAGGTGGCAGGTCAGCTCGAGTCGAAGAGGGAGAGGAAGGAAGAGATGGGTCGAACCAATTCCGTAAGATCGAGTCTTCTTCTCGAAGAGGGGGTTCTTAGCCTCCTTCTTTCCTCCCTTGGGGTCTGGAGTCGAGGAAGAGTGCAACGAAAGAGAAGCAAGAAGAGAGTCAGCTTGACGTTCGCGAGGAGAAAAAGATAGCAGAAAGAAAGGAAGAGGAAACTCACAAGGGGCCTTGGCGACGGTCTTTCCTTTGGCGACGGCTTTGGGCTGATATGGTCATTGAGTGTAAGAAAGAGAGGGAACAAAGGGAAAGGAAGAGACGAAAGAAGAAGAAGGAAGAGAAAGAAAGAAACGGTAAGCGATTCATCTTCGTGTGAAGGAAGACGAAACGGCTAGCCATCCCAGACTCGCTCTCCTCTCCTCCCACTCGTTCTCGTTCCCTTCGATTTCTCCATCAATCGTTGTGCTCTACGGCGTCCTTCGAGCAAGTTGACTGATAGCCGTTCCCAGCATGCAACCAGTCTAGGGAAACGCCCAGCCTGCCTCGCCAACGGGGGTGGGACATCGAGTCCAGGTTCTCCTCCGACCGAAGGGGACGCACGACGACCAGCTTTTGAAGAGTCCAACGAGACCGAGACGCGAACAGCGACAAGAGGTTGCCGACGACGAGAACGAGGGACGACGATGATTTTGAGGAGATGTCCGATGGAGGTCGTCGAGAGCTCCGAAGGAGGGAAGAGAAGGAGTCGTTGGAAGGGAAGGAGAAGGGAGGAAGGAGGAGTTGGAGGGATGGAAGTCGATCAGGGTCGCCGAGAGCGGAAGAGAGAAAGAGAGGTGCGACACATAGACAGGGTTGAATGAGATGGATATGACAAGGATGAACAGGTGTCTTCGAAAAGCCAGGATTGACGAGAAGAGAAGAAGCTGAAGAAGGAAGAGCAGAGCTCAACCTCGACAGACCTCAATGCTCCTCCACCTTGATGCCTTCCTCGACCTGCCCATCCTGACAGAGATCCTCCTCCCCTGCCATCTGAACTATCCTCTCCGTCTACTGCTTCATCTCGAGCGAGTCCCGTCATCTCGAACGACCAGAAGCCTCTGCACCATCGAACCTGTACTCGAACCCAAAGTCCTGCCTCGAGCTCGACCGTTCCTCCGTTTGGGATGAGCTCGCGAGGCTGCTTCGTCGGAGGCTCTCCCTGTAGATATCGAAGTCGATGATCCCTGTTCCCTTGAGTGTCATCGATCTCTGGAGGAGTCCACGCTGGTAGGTGTTGGGACTGGCTGGCCGAAGACGAACCCTGTTGGAGAAGGAAGGAAAAAACCCTTCGTCCCCTCTGTCCTCTGGTTAGAAAAAGCTCTCCTCTCCCTTCCCTCCTTAGCTTCCCTCTTCACCAGAAAGGGCAAAGAACGACCGAAGTCACTCTTCACCCGTAAGGATCCAAGAGAAGCGAGAAGAGATAAGATTGGGAAGCTCGCTCTGTTTCCCTCGAAGGAAAGAGCAGCACACAACGCAAGACGAAGGGAAGGGAGAGAGACGAGCGAGAAGAGAAGGAGAGAGGACCTGCTCTCTGGGGATGTGACTAGCCTCGTTGGAGGATATAGTATCAACGAACCATGTTGAGGAAGTGAAGAGTGAAAAGTCTTGAGGGTGGTGAACGGTCTGGGTGAAGGTTGAAGGTCAAAAGGAGGAGAGGAGGACAAGAGAGAGCTTTCTCAAAAATCTTCGAAGTCGGATTTCGAACTCCTCTTTCCGCCCTCTGGCTCTCTCCCTTCCCTCCCTCTCCTCTTTGCTTTCTTCTGACCGACCTCCAGCAAGAAATTGTGCGTATAGAGCAAATCTATACACATCCACCCTCTTCCAACCAGCATCCCACTTACACCTTTGCCTCCCTTCTTCTCTTTTCTTCGCATCTTCCCTCGTCCCTCCGTCACTCCAACTTCAATCCAAAACCTGCTACCTCACCACCTTCGCCTCCCTTCCCTCCTCCTCTCCTACACCTCGGATTTCCTCTCCTCGCAGCACCATGGCTCCCTCCACCACCGTCCCTACTGCCGAGGTCAGTATATCCTACAGCTGCCTGAACGGAGAAGGAAGGAAGGAAGGAGGGAGGGAGGGAGTAGCCTGCGCGAGGGGAGTGAAGGAGGAGGGGGACTTGAAGGGTTTTTGAGCTGAAGGGAGGAGGGAGGAGGGTCGGAATCAGAGCTCGCTCCTTCCTTCCCTTCCCCTCTGAACCCTTAGCTGCAAGCGGGAGGGTTGTAGAGCAAGGTCCAAAGAACAGTCCTGTAAGCTCCAATACTGACTTTATCTCGTCTTCACGTCGCTGGAACCCACAGCAAATCGCCGTCCCGGAGACTCTCCTCAAGAAGAGGAAGACTTCCGAGAAGACCAGGGAGGAGAAGCTCGTCAAGGCTTCCGAGGCCAGGAAGGTACGTCCCACTTTCAGCTTGGTCTCCTCGCAATCGGAGCACGTGGCGTTCAAGGAGGAGCGAAGGGGCGAGGTCATAGAGCGCGCGAAGGAGGGAAGGACACCTCTCGTTTCCCTTCCACCTCGTCGCCTCTCCCTGCCTCCTGTGGGAAGAGATGATGAATCGTTACCCACTACGTAATTTACGACTAGCCTTGCACGGCGTTGCTGTCACAAATTTAACCATCTTTTCGGGTCTGATCTTCCCACACGATCCCTTCACTCTCAACACCTCGACCTCACCTCGCTTCTCCTTCCCTTCCCTTCGAGCTCGTTCACTGACTCCTCCTTCCTTCTTTCTTTCTTTTCCTCCTTGGACTTGATGGACCACAGGCTAACCGAGCCAAGAGGCAGGTCATCTTCAAGCGAGCTGACCAGTACGTCAAGGAGTACACCCAGCGAGAGAAGGAGGAGATCCGACTTCGACGAGAGGCCCGAGCCAGCGGAGACTTCTACGTCCCTGCCCAGCCCAAGGTCTTCTTCGTTATCCGACTCCGAGGGTGAGTCCTTCTCCTTCTTCGTATGCTCTCTCTGGTGGTGGTTTGGGTGTGGGGTTTTGTGGTTCGAGGCAGGAAGGCAGGAGGAGAGAGAGGTCGTCCCTTTCGTTCGAGCTGACCTGTGTTCGACCTTTCTCCTTCCCTTCTTCCCTCCCTTCTAGTATCAACGAGATCGCCCCCAAGCCTCGAAAGATCCTGCAGCTCCTCCGACTCCTCCAGATCAACAACGGAGTCTTCGTCAAGGTCACCAAGGCTACCCAGCAGATGCTCCGGTTCGTTCAACCTTCTCCCTTCCTTCGACTCCTCCCTTCGTTGCTGACCGGTCTTCCTCTTCCTCTTCTTTCGCCTCTCCAGATTGGTCGAGCCCTACGTCACCTACGGAGAGCCCAACCTTTCTACCGTCCGAGCTCTCATCTACAAGCGAGGGTTCGTCGCGTTCTTCTTTCCCGTCGTCTCTTTCCTTTCGAGCTCGATCGAACTGGAACTCGTCGCTGACTCTTTCTCTCTTCGTTCCAACAGTTACGGTAAGGTCCAGAAGCAGCGAATCCCCCTCACCGAGAACGCCATCATCGAGAAGGCCCTCGGAGAGAAGGGAATCATCTGCATTGAGGAGTGAGTATCTTGAGAAACGACTCTTTCCCTCCCTTCCACGAATGCGTCTCGAACTCGAGCTGACTCCTCTCTCATCCCTTCTTCTTCTCCTCTTCCCTTCTTCTTCTCCTCTCCAGTCTCGTCCACGAGATCGTCACCGGTGGACCCAACTTCAAGGCTGCTTCCAACTTCCTCTGGCCCTTCAAGCGTGAGTGTTGAGCTCTCCTCTTCCTCTTCCCTCTCATTCAACAAACGACCTTTCCACTATCGAAGAGAAACACCTCAACTGACTCCTCGTTTTCCTTCCCCTCTGTTCAGTTTCCAACCCCAACGGAGGATGGAGGGCGCGAAAGTTCCTCGGATACGTCGAGGGTGGAGATGCTGGTCTTCGAGAGTCGTCGATCAACAAGCTCGTCAAGTCTATGTAGAGAGATGGGATTGCCTTGCTCATAGTATGGTCGTTTCTTTCTTATTAGGTTTTGCTTCGAGAATGTTGGTTTCCTTCTGAACGAACTGGAACGGAAACGTGGTGGAGAGAGGAGAAGAGAAGAGAAGGAAGAGGAATGGGTTCTCGTTCGCCGTCCCCTTTTTTTTGTCTTCGGAGAGGAAGAGAGAGAGAGAGAGAGAGAGAGAGAGAGATCTCGAAGAGATTGGAGGAGGGTGGGTATTGGCGCGGAGAGCTGAGAAGACAAGTGGGTGGGAGGGAGGAACGATGAAGGAGGGAGGGAGGGAAGAGCGAGAGGAGAGGAAACGTCCCGTCTTTTTCCCCAAGCCCCCGTTCGCTTCTCGGCCTCTTTCTTCTCGTCAGAGACGGAGCTCACTCTCCCCTCCCTCCTCTTCCCTCCCTCTCTCGTTCTCTCAAACCATCACCATCGAAACCAGATCTCCCCTCCTCTACCACCAACCCATGTCCTCCGAAGTCCAAACCTCTCCCAAAGTCCCTGACGGACCCCACTTCCATCGAAACATTCCCTCCATCTCGACTTTTCACTCGCAAGAGATCCCTCCTCAGCAGAAGGACCATCATCATCATGTCGAAACGGGAGTCAACAACGCTACGGTCGACGAGTTTGAGAAGAATCAGGTTGGGGAGGAGGTGGTTGCTGGGGTGAATCTGACGGAGGTGTTCAAAGTCGAGCAAGGAGGGTGGCATGGGTACGTCGAGTGGGAGAAGAAGAGTGAGAAGGAGAAGTGTGAGAAGGCGAAGGCGGTTCTTCTGTGAGTCCTTTTGGAAGGGGTGTTTAGCTTCTTCTGTGTATGAGGAAGGAAGGGAGGAAGGGAGGGGACGGGGGAGAAAGTGGAGGGCAGGGGGGCGACGCGTGTTTTGTTTGACCATTTCTTTCTCTTCTTTCCTTCTCGCTCGTCCCTTCAGTACGAAGAAATTCACTCCTATCCCTGAGTTGTGAGTTCTCGTATCTTTTCCCATCCTGCCCTAAGGGAAGAGCTAAACGAGTCTTCTTCTTTTCACAGCCAATTTGGTCCCCTCCCAACTCGAAACCCGATTCTGCTCGGAGAGAGATGGAAGGAATATCATTTATCCCTAGGACCAGCTCTCGAGAAGCTTCCCGCCGAGTCCTGGGACATCGTTCAGGAGGAGAAATCGAAGGACATGCTTCACGTCCTCGAGTTCCCTTACAACGGCTCTCCTTCCTTCGTTCGTACGCGTCTCTTCTGCTCTTTCACGCGTCCACCTTGTCCTGACCTTCGTTTTCTCCCCTTCTTCCATTCTTTAGACTTCACTCATGTCGAACCACATCACTCCGAACAAGGACCATTTCGTTCGCAACCATGGAGGGATCCCTACCTTCGACGAACCGCTCTCTAAAACCGCTCCGTACGCGTTCGAAGTCGCCGGGCTCGTGGGGAAGGCTGGATCGCTCACTCTCGCCGAGCTCATGGACGAGACCAAGTTCCCTCAAAAGGAGATGACGATCACTCTTCAGTGCTGTGGAACTCGAAGGACCGAGCAGATCGAGTACGCTCCTGGAGAGGGAGACGAGCTTCTTTCAGCGTGAGTTCTTCTCCTTATCCGTTCTCTTGCCTCCTCCGTCTCTTTTGAACTGATCCAAAAAAAATCACCTTCGTTCTCGCAGTCCTTGGGGAGAGGGAGCTATCGGAACTGCCGTTTACAAGGGGGTGGCTCTGCGACACATCCTCGAACACTTCGGAGGCGTCAAAGACGAGACTGCTCACGTCGAGTTCATCGGAGCTGATACCTACTTCAAAAAGAGTAAGCTTTGAATCCACCGACCTCTGATAACGTTTCGAAATTCACGACGTTGGACGCGACGGCGAACTGACCTCCCCTTCTCGTTTCTCTTTCTCTCGACCAGACGACGTGTTCAACTACGCCGTCTCGGTACCCTACAGGAAGGTCATGTCCAACTTCGACGAAGTTATCCTTGCCTACGAGATGAACGGAGTTCCTCTCCCCAAGATTCACGGAGGTCGTGAGTCTTCTCCTTTCAACTTTCGAAAGTCGCGTGCGTTCGTTCTTCGCGAGCCCACTCTGATCCTTCTTATCACAGCTCTTCGAGTTGTCGTTGCTGGCTACATCGGAGCTCGATCTACCAAGTGGCTCACCAGAATCAACGTTCTCGACGAACCTTCGAACGGACCCGTTCAACGACAGTGAGTCGAAATCCCTTCGACTCTCTTTTCTCGATCTCCGCTGAACTTGTTATCCCTCGTTCTCGCTTCTCAGGGAGTACCTCTACTTCAATCATCAGTTTGGAAAGCACAACGTCACCTACTCGCACGGCTTCTCGATCCAGGATGTGAGCACTTCCCAGACGCGCGAGCATCGAGACGCGACCTGGGATCGAATCTGACCTGATATCGTCTCCTCCCGTCCTTTTTTTTGCAGATGCCCGTGGCTTCCGCGATCATCTTCCCTGCTCCCAAGTCTGTTCAGGTCCACGATGGATTCATCGACGTTTCTGGGTGGGCTTTTAGCGGAGGAGGAAGGTGGATTGAGCGAGTCGAAGTCTCGACTGATGGAGGATTTAAGTTCGTCCTCCTTCCAGCTACTCAGCTCTTTGTTCTTCTGAAGCTCCAACTGATTCCATCGATCTTCTCCCTCGCAAACTCAGCTGGTTCGAAGTCGTTCGTCCCTCTCTTTCGACCTCTTTTCGTAACTGGTCAGCGAACGCGTCTAACACCTCTCCCTTCCCTCTTCTTTCTCCCTCCACCTTTTCTCAGCCCGAGAAAAACCTCTCTCCCAAGTTCTACCATGCGAAGCGACTCTGGCATATGGCCATTCCCGTCATTGCTGAAGGTTGGCTTGAGGTACGTCGATCTCTTCTCCTTTCTCCAGTCGCTCTCTCTCTCTCTTCACTCGAACGCTGACTCTCTTCATCTTTTCTCGCTCTCACCAGCTCTGCGTTCGAGCGTGGGATAACGGTGAGCAGAGTTGCAGCTCTGGAAACTGTTTGAGTAGCTTCCCTCAATCTGTCGAGCTGACCCTCGTCGCGTCTCCTTTTTTCCAGCTTGCAACACCCAGCCAACCAACCCGCGAGGTAAGCTTCACATCCCTCTTTTTGTCACATCTATATTCGACCCAAATATTCTGACATCTACTTTTCTCTTTACTTCCAGACGCCTGGAACTGGACACTCCAGTTCTTCAATTCGCCTCCCCTCCTTTCATTTCTTTCTCTCGTTCCCTCTGACCTCCCTCTCGTCCTCCTTTCACAGCGTTACCTCCTCTGTCCACAGAATGAAGGTAGGCTTTCACTGTGTCTTCATGTATCTCAAAACCTCCTCTGATTATATCTCCTTCTTCCTCCCTCGCAGATCTACTCCGTCAACCGACAGAACGCCGCGACTCGAGAACGACTGGAGAAGCTCGATGTCGCTGGAGATGGAATCGAACCACTTACTCGACCTTCCAAAATCCTCATCGAGCCTCTTGACGAGTACGCAGCGAACATGAAGGCCAAGGGATCGAGAGAGCCTAGGGAGTGAGGGAGTGAGGGAGATCAAGCGCACGAGCTTGCTTTGCTGAGAGAGGAGTTGCTGGAGAGTGGGAGATTGGTTGAGGGTATATAGTTGCGATTTCGTGAAGAGTGTTTTGGTTTTCGATTTGGGTTGAAGATATGTCCTTCCTTGCGTGCTCGCGACGAAGGGAAACGAAAGCCGCGTCGCAAGTTTCTGAGAAGCGGACAAGCGAAGGAGCGGCCTTTCTCCCTCAAGCGCGGGCGAACAATATCATAGTGTAGGAGTTCAAGATTCTCCCATCATTCACGCAATCTCAAGAGACATCTCGGTTTGAATTCGAGAGATCATCAATCGTCAAGACTCGCGACGCGACCATCCCTGGTCTTCCGTCACGAGGTTCGTCCAGCAGAAAGTCTGAAGAATGAAATCTACGCTGAAGGTACAAGAAAGTATCCATGACAGCTTCTGCGGCTTCTGTGGACGAAGAGGGGAACGAACGCAAAGACGCGAGTCAGCTTGGTGGAAACGAGAGCTGTTGCGAAGAGAAACCCTTGCGCGTCGCGGGGTTTCCGGAGGTGATGATGGATCCCGAAGGAAGAAGTGTGACACTTACTTCAGCGGGGGGTGAGAGACTTCCATGCAAGGTCCAAGAGCTTCGGGTAGGAGGAGGAAGCGCGTCTGTGGCGTCGTCGTTGCGATTTCGTGGCAAAGCTGGCTCGGGAAAGACATGAAAGAGAGAAGGGGTTCAGCGAACGAGAGTTCGAGAGAACTGAGAAACTTAGGGAAAAGCCAGACTCGACGAAGTCGGGGAAAGCGGAGACGCCAGCGGAGGAACGGAGGACGCGAGGGAGAGAGAGAAAAACCGTACACACCTCGATGAAGCTGCTTCTAGACTCCCTGAGTCTCTCAGCTCACAAAGACCTCCACCCAACCAGCCCTCCTCCCCTTCATCGCCAATCTCACTAGCCTCAACGATCTCGCGTCGAACTCGTCGTCCTCCTCCTCTCCCTCCTCTCGTTCCATCCCTCTCAAGCCCAACGCCTTCAACAACGTCCAGCATTCTTTCCCTCCTGTCCAAGGTAGAAGAGCGACCTCCATCGGCTTGAGTGCAGGAGATGTCCATGAGAGATCGAGGTGCTGTTGAAAATGGAGAGGGAAAGAAAGTCAGTCGTCGATTCGGGCGACGAAGAAGGAGGGACGCGAAGAGGAGTTCGAGCAGGAAATATACTAACTTGAAGGAGTGGAGTAGCTAAAGCAAGCTTCCGAAGGATGGAAAGCGTCGGAAACGAGCTCGAGGACGATCCAACGGGGAAGAGGCGGATCCCGGCGAGGGAGAGGACGCGAAGGTGAGCAGGGAGGGTGGTCGGGAGGATCGTTGAGAGGTTTAGGTGGGGTGCGGCGAAGGCTAGGGAGAGGGAAACGATGGGTGTAGGGGTGGGAGGAGTAGTGTGAAGGGGAAGGAGGAGTTGCTTGATCGTTGAGTGAGGGAGGCAAGTCGAGGTGAGGTCCAGCGTCGTCCAACCTTCGCCATCCTCTGATGCTCGCTCGTCGCCATCTTCCTCCTCCCAACCATCCTTCTCCGACTCCTCTTCAATCTCCCACTTCCTGAAGTCCCATAGCAAGTCCCTCGTACCCTCTTCGCTGAGACCGCCTCTCTTGCGACCGCCGAGGGAGACCAGCCCTTCTCGGAGGTGTCGTGGGAGGTGGGAGAGATCGTGTGTGGAGAGAAGAGGAAGGAGAGCTTGCAAGCACGAGACGAGGAGCCGAGGAGGTCCACGGGCAGTTGGGAGGAGGTAGGGAGGGCAGAAGGGAGGTAGGAGCGTGTGGGGGAGGAGGTGATGTCCCTGGGAGGAGAGGAGAGGCGAGTTGTCAGACCGACGAGATTGAGGTTGACCGGCAACAGTCCATGATTTTGGAGGAGGAGGTCCTGAGGGAGCTCTTCTAGGCGGCGTGTGTATTGGACGGTATGTGGAAGTGATGGAGGAGGGAGTGGAAGTGCGAACGGGATGAGGGTTATCCGACGCTTCGAGCTCCTCGAGTTGAGCCGGAGGTGGTGGAGGGAAGAAGACGTTGGGATTCGAGGACCGATGGAGAGCGATGTCCTTCCTTCGCTGCTCCCTCCTACACGCGTGAAATAATCAAAGCGAAGATAATGGAAGAGATCAGGGAGGGAAGGCGGAGGGAAGGAGCAGGGCAAGCTCACCTCATGTCGAGAAGAACATCGTTGACTCCCCTCTGGACCCTCTCTTTTTCCCTCGGTTCAAGGGAGGAGCCGGAGAGTGACTTTGAGAGCTGAGCGACTGTGGACTTGTAGTCTCCCTTGACCATAATTCACTCCTCGATCGGAGTGGACGTTGCGAAGGAAGGAAAGGAGGGAAGGTAATTCGAGCTCACCTTCCTTTTTCCTCCCCCTCCTCCTTTCATCTCCCAACGACGACTCGGATTTTTCCAGGATGGTCGCGTCTCTGGAGCTCGACAACCTCGCTTCAACATCAGCAGGACCCATCAGATCCACACGAGATGGAGGAAACGACGAGGACTCGGAGGACGAAAGATCGCGGATGCTCTCCAGGACCGAGCTCGACAGCGAAGATGACAGCGACGAGGATGGGCTGAAGAGCTTGAGGAGAGATCTGGAGAAGATGGAGCAGGAAGACGAGGATGATGGGAGTGTGGAGTCGATGGTCAGGAAGGTGAGTACTTCGCAGCGAGAGCAGAAACAGGAGGGAAGAAGGGAGAGAAGCTGGCTTGATGTTGAGCTCGGACCAAAGAGGAGGAGATGGTTGCTCGACGATGAGCTTCCTCGGTGATCTCGTTCCTCTGGGAGCTCACCGGAGCCTCATAAATCTAGTCGTATAGGCTTGGAAAGGCTGGTGGCTCCGACCTCCATGAACTGACGACTGCTCTTCGATCCTCTCTCTCCCTCCGTTTCCTCCAGGCCGTTCCTACGACGGACGACCCCTCTCTGCCGACCCTCACCTTCAGAGTCGTGGTCCTCGGATCGATATTCTGTGTCCTGGGAGCGTCAACGAGGTAAGCCTTCATTTTCATACTGTTGTTGGCGCAGACTTCGACGAGCAAGCTCATCGAACCTCTCTGCCCCCGTCTTCTCCTCTCTCCCTCAGTCAACTCTTCTTCTTCAAGTCGAATCCTCCAGACTTCTCCAGCTTCTTTGTAATCTTGAGTACGCTACTATCACCCTCTCATCTGATCTGACGCTGTCTCGCTGAACTCGACGGCCCTCTCTCTCTCCAGCGACTTTCCCTCTCGGCAACGCGATGGCTCGCTGGCTCCCACATCGTCGTATCAGGTTCATCGGAGAGCTGAATCCAGGACCATTCTCGATCAAAGGTGAGTGTACTCCTCGTTCGCTCGAAGTCGTGGCAAGAGGGGATGAAGAGCTGATCCTCCAGACACGTCTTTCGTTCAGAACACCTGCTCGTCGGCGTCTTCGCTTCCTCAGGAGGATCAGCTGCCTACGCCTCCGACATCTTGGCCATTCTCTCCCTCTACTACAAGACAGAGCTCGGTCCCATCGCTGGAGTCACCTTACTTCTCACCACTCAACTTATAGGATTCTCCCTCTCAGGAATGCTTCAGGATCTTCTCGTCAAGCCTGCGTCCATGTGTGAGTCGATCCCAGAGAAGCTGAGAACGCTGAGCTAATTTGTATCTTCTTTCGGCTGCAAAAGACTGGCCGCAATCTCTCGTGGTGGTCACGCTCTACCACGTCCTTCACACGAAAGCCTCGACACTTACAGCTACTCGTCTTCGCTTCTTCCTCGTCGCCTTCTCCCTCGCCTTCGTGTACCAGGTAAGCTGACACATCCTTTCCCGCCTCAGTGGTCCGAGAAAGCTGAACTTCATCAATCTCCTGCAGTTCTTCCCCGGCTTCATCTTTCCAACTCTCACCTCTCTTCCATTCCTCTGCCTCCTCTCCAACCCGACCCCAGCCATTCTCCGAACCATCGGATCAGGATACGAAGGTCTAGGCTTCCTCGACTTCAGTCTCGACTGGGGAGCGGTTGGAACTTCAGGACTGGTGAGCTTCTCTTTCGCTCGACGCGACTCAAAAGGACGAATTTGACAAATCTCCTGTTTAGCTCTATACCCCCTGGTGGGCTTTGAAGAACTACTTCGCTGGACTCATCTTGATGGTCTGGGTTGTTGCCCCTATCGTCTACTTCGGAAACGTGTGGGACGCTAAGGAATTTCCTTCAGCTGTCGGAGCTGGACTCTTCTCTTCGAACTTCACTCAGTGGGTCCAAGCTATTCTTCTGGACTTTTTGCAGCCTCGGTATCTAGCCTTGCTCCTCTTAACCCGTTTTCTTCCCAGCTTCGACGTCAACGCCGTTCTCACTCCAGCACTGACTCTCAACGAAACCGCATACGAGACGGCTGGACCGCTGCTTCTCACCCCTTACTTCGCCATCACCTATGCTCTCTCCTTCGCTTCCTTGACCTCTGTGGTTACGCACGTCTACCTCTTCCACGGAACGGAGATCAAGAACGCATTCTTCAAGAGGAACACTGGAGAAGGAGAGGACGTCCACAACCGACTGATGCGAGCTTAGTGAGCCGGCATTCTTTCTAATTCCTTATCGGCCCACTCGGTAGATAACTAGAACTGACTTCTCCTCGTCTTCGAACAGCGGAGAGGTTCCTCGCCAGTGGTGAGACGCGTTGTTTCTGTTCTCTCTCCTTCTCTCGCAGCTGTAGAAGCTGATCCTACATCTGCTACTCATTCTTCATTTCTTTGCTTCTAGGTACATCGCTATGTTTGCTGTCAATCTCGTAGCTTCAGTAGCTCTCGTCCTCTTCACTCCCGCTCTTCAGGTTCGTCTCAAATTTTCTCCCTCTCTTTCACCTTCACTTCGACGACGAGAGTTGAAGCTCAATTATTTTAAACCTTCCCTTCACAGACACCACTATGGTCGCTTCTTCTCTCGCTCTTCATAGCAGTTGTGAGTAGCCGAATACTCGAGGGCGAGTCGTCCAACGATCGGAGCTGACTTTCTCAACAGTGTTTCGTCGTGCCTGTCGGGATCGTGGCCGCCATCTCCGGCACGACCGTTGGACTCAACGTGATCACCGAGTTCGTTCACGGATTTTTGCAGCCCGGTCGTCCGATAGGGAACGTGTTTTTCAAGTGCTTTGGATGTGAGTTTCCTTCCGACTTCGACGTCGGGCTCTCGCTCATGCTCTGTTCACTCCTCTTCCCTCTCATCTTATCCAGACATGTGTTCCAACCAAGCTCTCTCCTTGACTGCCGATCTCAAGTAAGTACTTTCCACTCTCGGTCCGAGCCAACGTCGAGCTTGAGCTCTCCTTGCTCATCCTCTTCTCTTTCGTTCGCGTCCGACTTAGAATCGCTCTCTACCTGAAGGCAAGGCGTTCTCTTCCGTTATCCTTCTAAATCAGCATCTAAACTTTGATCTGTATCTCAGGTTCCCTACAAGGATATGTTCATCGTTCAGTGAGCCGTCCCACTTCCCTCGAAGGAAAAAGTCGAGTCGCTCACGGCCGTTTCTCTTCTTTCGTTCCAGGGTTCTTGGAACTGTGAGCTCAGCCTCCCATCCCAAATCGTTCGTCGTAGCTCCTCTGACGTTTTTATCTTCCAGATCGTTGGAGCTCTCGTGAACTACTACACGCTCGTGACCGTCATCTCTCAAAAACGACCTTTCCTCGACGGAACCGAGATCGATCGTCAGTTCCTGTTTTTCTTCGAGAACCTGAGGCTCATAAATCTATCGCACTAATTGTATTTCTTCCTCTGAACAGCTTCAGGACAGTGGACAGGTCGAGTAAGTGGCCCGCCCGTCAAAAGGTGTCCTCGCGTCGCTGACCTTTCTTCCTCTGCTTTATCTCAAAATCCCAGGCTCCAGCAGTCTTCTTCAGCGCTTCGGTGATCTGGGGACTCATCTCTCCCGCTCGATTCTTCGCGGGAAAGTACGTGAGTTCTCCTGTCTTTCTCGAAGCTCTTTCTCGACGCTGCTTGCTGATCGCGTTTCCCTTTCTTTCTTTCTTCCAGTGGATCCTCTACCTGGGTTTCGTGAGTTCTAGTCCTTCTCTTCTTCTTCACTTCTCCTCCTACTGATGCTTATTATATATCATCAGCCGCTCGGCGTGCTTATTCCCTACATCACCTATCGGCTTCATCTTCGCTTCCCTGACCGAGGATTCGACAAGGTTCGTTTTCTCCCTTCTCGCTCTCTCCCCGACGCTTCGCTTACCGCTGCTCTCTTCAGGTCGTCTTTCCGATCATCTGTTCAGGAGCTACCCTCATCCCTCAACTGTTCGTTCCCTCTCCTCCTTCACCTTTCCTCTCCTCGATCCCTCGAAGCTGACCTCGTCGCGTCTTTCCTTCGATCCTCAGACCATCGAACATCATCCTCACCTCCTTCCTCGTCGCCATCTTCTTCCACGTCTACATCGCTCGCCGATACACTCGCTGGTTCGAGACCTATACCCTCACCTTATCAGCTGCCCTCGATGCAGCAACTTCTCTCTCTGCAATGGCCATATACCTACTCTTCACCGCTCTGTTTAGCACTTCCTTTTTCACTTGGTGGGGCAATCCCGCTGGAGATTCAGAGCATTGTAAGGCTGAGTAGCTTGTTGCTCGTACTTCACTTCCATAGTAGATTGTATTTGATTTCGTCTCGACAGAAGAGAGGGAGAGGGGAAGACGCGTCGAGGCGAGACAGAGCTCGAAAAGTGAGAGATGAAAAGTCATCAAGAGAAAGAAGAAGGAAACAGGAGAAAGAAGACGACATAAGCTACGAAACTCGGGGATGAAAACAAACTGCCGTCTTCAGCAGGCAGCGAGACCGTTGATCTGCTTGACGATCTCCTCCGCCAACACGACCCACTCCGCTTCGAACCCGACGGTGTTCTTATCTCGGTCTGTTCACACGAAAGGAATCTCGAGTCAGTGTCTTGACATGAAGGTGAGGGAACAGAGCGAAAGAGGAAAGGACTGACGGTAGTATCCAGCAGCTTTGGTCAACATCGTTCTACTCTCTCCGAGCTAAGGACAGACAGCTCCTTCCTCCTTGGGTGGGAACCTTCCGATGAGCCAGCCGAGGAAGGAATGAACCTTGTCAGAAGTTCTGTCTTGTTCGAACTCCTTGGACTTAGCGGAAAGCTCGCCGAGCTCAGGTTTGAGCTTGTCGAGGAGAGGACGTCGAGCGGCTTCCCACGCGAGGGATTCTTCTCGTTCGAGTTTGGCTCGGTGGGTTTCGATGGCGACGAGGCACTCTCTGTACCAAGGCTCGTTGGGAAGGAGAGAGGAGATCGTGTTTCGAACTGTGGAGGTCCGAGCGAAGCTTGAGGTTAGTGACGCGACAGAAGGGCAAGAGACGAAGAAGAAAGAGACGGACGTTGAACAGCAAGAACGTTGAGCTTGTGACCCTCCTCCTGCTGGTCGAGGATCTTTGGATATCAGAAAAGCAGACGCATGCAAGAGTCAGCGGACTTGCCTCAGCAAGAAAAGGAAGAGAAGCGGCTCACCGCCTCCAACAAAATCCCAGCCTTCCCAATGGCCTGAGCTTCCGTCTCCACATCAGCTCCCGTCGCTGCTCTCCTTGCATCGTTGTAGGCGTCGAGCGAGAGGTATCCATAGCCCTGCACCAGCTCCTTCAACTTCTCAACTTTGACGACGGAAACGAGAGCCTTGAGCTGCTCGGCTGAAAGCTCGACCTTCGTCTCATACGCTTTCGCTCGATGACCGTCTCCATCTCGAACCTTCCGAACTCCCTCGATAGCTTGGGAGAGGACCCTAAAGTCCTCGGAGAGATCCTCAGCAGGGTGAAACGCTTCCCCTTCATCGTCGACAAGGAGAGATCGATCTCCCGATTTCCTGGCTTCGAGTTGAATTCTCTCCTCGATGTCCAAAGCGAGGGACACGACTGACTCGACGGAAGAGAGGATGGAGTTGGCTTCGTTGATTCTACCGGGATCGTCGACGAGTCGGGAGGCGGCGAAGTGAGCGAGCTCGGCGTGGGCGACGTGGGCGTCTCGACGAAGGGAAAGGAAGGCAGCCGAGGATCGAAAGGTAACGTCGAGGATCTGGGAGAGGAAGAGGGTAAGGGCTCTCCGCCACTTTTTCTTTGTGGGAAGCATGAGAACTTACTTCGCGAGCTTTTCCTCAGTGCTCAATCCAACCCTCTCTGCTTCGTTCATACCCCTTTCTATCTTGCTGAGGAACAAAGAGGGAGGCATCTTTGGTGTGGGGGGAGTGAATGGACCGAACTCGAGAGGGACAAAGGAGGAAGGAGATGGCTGTTTGAGAAGGAGGAGGGAGCTCGAGTCGAAGAAGGTCCTTTCTGCGGCACGTGACTGTTTTCTCTCCGTTTCGAGAGTTGAGGAACCTTGAGTTGGAGAAAGAAGCGTAGATCTTTTCCACAGGAAGGAAGGGAGTTCAGCATCGTATAAATTCGTGAAGAGAAGAAAGGGAGCGCTGAAGGAGAAACAACACAACAATCGAGATGAGGAAGAGTTCGTTAAACGTGAGATGAGAGGTGGACTGAGACGAGACGTATGAAAATTAAGGACCAAGCTGAAGGAGAGAAAACAAAGAACAGACCGAGAGAGAACAGATGCCCAAGAATGAAACGAAGCCGCAAACTCCTCGACGCGTCCTCTCCTCCCTACGTCGTCTTCCTCCCCACCCAAACCCAACTCTCCACCTTCCCCCCTCCACCCAAAACTCTGCCGTTCGGTGGCGACACCGGCGAAGCACTCCCACTGCTCAACAACTTCTTCAGCCTTCCTCCCGCTCCTTTCTTCAACTCCGAGCCGGGAGCCGCTCGAGGCGCGTAGCCTTCGAGACCGAAGGTTTGATGAAGTTCGGTGGTAATGTGGATGGCTGTTTGGGTTGCGAAGGGGCTGGGGTGGAGGAAGGGGGAGTTGGAGTTGGAGTTGGAGTGGGAGTCGGTCTGGGACGGGAACATCGATCTGTGAGAGAGAACGGGGAGGAGACGCGTCAGTTTTGAGTTCTGAACCTGGGCAGTCTTACAACAAGTGAAGAAGAGAGAGAGAGAGAGAGAGAGAGGTAGAAAATGAAGACCTCAACTCACTCAGCCCAAACAGTCGTCGCCTCGCTGAGCACTCCAGGAGCTCTCTTCTTCTCCTCTGCTCCACCATTCCTACTCCATGAATAATCTCCCACGACCTTAGTCTTACTCAACCCACTCGTCATCAGCAACGCGGATCGCACAACGATGCACGCCGTCGGCTGGATGAGATGCGTCTCGAGGTGTCGCTCGTAATTCGCTCGCTGCTGCTCCTGATTCGAAGCTCCTCCAGCTGGAGGAGGTGGAGGTAGAGGAGAGCCTCCGAACGCATTGTTTCCTGCGGTCGGGTTCGAGAAGGAGGAGGTAGGTGTATGATGACGAGGCGTAGAAGGTGACGAAGAGGGGGTGGAAGAGGTGTGAGAGGTGTAGGAAGAGGTTTGTTGGTCGTAGCGAGGTCGGAAGGTGCCGCTCGGAGGAGATTGGGCTGGAGAGGTGGTGATGGTTGGTGGGCTGGGTGTTGTAGGAGGAGAGAGGAGAGGAGTTGGCGGAGGAAGAGTGTTGGAGGTTTCGATGATCTGGTGAGCAAGGTCGAGGAAAGGAAGCCGAGGTCAGCACGCGTCACGAAAAAGAGAGAAGAGAAGAAGGGCAAGCTCACCTCTAGAATCCCAGTTCCCTTCTTCAGAATTCTCGCGACCTCCTCCAGCAGATCCTGCCATCCAGCTTCCGGAACTCCAAGGTTGACCCAACGAATGTGAACGAAGTCGAACGAGCCCGAGTCGAAGGGGAGGGTCTTGAGGCTGAAGGAACGAACGCGAGCGAACGAAGCGTTGGAAAACGGGTCAGATCGTCCGGAATCACCACCTGAAGCTAGCCAGGAACTCATAGAAGAGCCGTATAGTACTCACAAATCAGCCTGTATCCACTCGACCCTCTTCGCAACCTCCTCCCAATCCACACCTCCCTCTCTCACTCCTCCCGTCTCCTTCTGAATCTCCATCAACGCCCTCAAATCCACCTGAACAGGATCGATATCCAGTCCCACGAAGCTCGACGATTTCCAGACTTGAGCTTGCTCGATACACCAGAGGCCCAATCCACACCCGATCTGCACGAGCGAAAGAAAGAAAAAGTCAGCCCACGGATCGCTTTCACTATCTCTCCCCCTCCTTCGACGAAGAAAAACTCACATCCAGGACTTTTGCCGGCTCTCCTTCTCCCTCCCCTAGTTCCACAAACGTACTCTTCCCTTCGGCTCCCAGCTCAAACTTCAACGTCTCCCCTAGTAGACTCTCCTGATCCAACACATTCCAATCCCTCTCCCTCGTCGTCCCCACGAGATAATGCCTTACTTCCGGCTTGGCCTTTGAACCAGCTCCTCCAGCGAGGGACAGGATGGACGCGGGAGGCAGCGCTCCCACTCGATGTGTGTTGGTCGAGGGTATGGAGGAAGGTAGAGGGGCCGAGAGGTTGCGAGTTGTTTTGGATCCAGCGCCGAACGAGGTCGGGGAGGAGTAGGCGTGGGAAGGGTAGCGCTGAGCGACTTGGACCGTCTTTTTTGAAGCAGGAGCTGTAGATTCTGAGGGACGGGTGACGAGGTTGTAAGCCAGGGAGGTTGGACGTTGGGAGAAGGAGCGTTGGAGGGAGTTTGAAGAGGGAGGGTTGCGAAGGGAGGAGGAGGAAGGAGGGGAGGTCGCAGAGTGAAGGTGAGTTGAGTTCGAGATTGGTTTGGGAGGAGCTGGCGGAGGTAGGATTTTGGAGTTGATGACTATAGTGGAAGAGAAGATGGCAGGTTTGGGTCCAGACTGCTTGATGGTAGAGACCGACTCCCAGGGGAGGATCTCGTCCCTCGACACACTTGAAGCAGCCATCCCGGAGAAGGAAGAGAGCGACGTTGCAGGGGAGGAAACGACCGAGTGCGTCCGACTGTCTGAGGAAGAGGATTGGAAAGAGGAAGGGGAGGTAGATCCTTCTGGCATGGTGGTGGTTGAGGTCAGGAAGGAAGACGAATAGGAAGGCGCTGTTCTTGGAGGGTCGCTGTTGAGCTCGAACAGGAGGGGAGGAGCGGCCGAAGGGAGGAGGAGGGTGCGCCATCGATCTGCAGCCAAATTTTACAAGGTTTCGGACCGAAAGCAGAGGAAAGGGACGTGTCGTTTGGCTTGAGAGGAGAGGGAAGGGAAGGCCAGACGAAGAGGGTCGAGGTTTGGGGGAAAAGAGAACAAGGCGAGGAGATCTTCCTCCAGGAGGTCAAACATCAATCAGAGGGGTACAGAAGCCTTCCTTCGTCCTCTGTTCCAAGATGAGACTTCCTGACCTTCTGCGTTTCTGTTGAGCTGATCGAGATCGAAAATCTGCCCAAAGCGAAGGGAGAGGAAGAGAAACAACAACAAGGAAGAAGAGATCGGCGAAACGCGTTCAGCCCACCCTCCCTTTGGCTCGCTCCCCTACTCTCGCTTTCCTTCCTCTCGCCAGCTCTAAAAATCGGATGGCAATCTGAACCGTCATCCTGTTTTGTGCATGAAGATCTTCACGTTTCATCTTGCGCGGTCGAAGGGAAGGCTAGAAGACCGTTCCTTTCTTTCGACCGCACCCTCGAAATCTGGTGAGCTCCACCCACCCTCGATCCTCCTCCAAACGCCCTTCTCTGTCTTCTTTCTCCTCTTCTACACACCCTCAGCACCTCTTCAGCATCATGGACACCCTCTATCCACGTCCCTCTCGCCCGATCCACGTCCCTTCGCCTCTGTGCTTGCTCTGCTCCTCCTCCATCCTCCCCTCCACGGCTTCGTCCTCGGCTTCCTCCTCCTCGACTTCTCGCCCTATCCTCACCAAATGCTGCGGACGAACCATCTGCATTTCCTGCCAGACGAGCAAGGGAAGGATCGCTCGCTGGGATCCGTGTTTGGCTTGCGAAGGCGGGTGGAAGACGGCGGAGAAGAGAGGGAGAGGGAACGGGAAGGCGAGGGAGAGTGAGTTCGTTCTCGGAGACGACGACGACGAGGAGGAGGAGGGCGAGGAATCCCAGATCGAGGAGATCGGAAGGAAGGAAACCACAGAGGAAGGTCTAGACGAATATCCTCCACCAGATTACAACTCTACGACGAAGGAAACCAACGAAACCGACCTTTCAACCTCCCCACCTCCTCCTCCCCCTCCCTCTTCCTCCTTGCATCACCACCTCCTCACTCCCGGCGATACCCTTCTCGGCCTCTCACTCCGCTATGGGCTCGATCCCCGTCATCTCTGTACCCTCAACAACCTCCCCTTCTCCACCATCCACACGACTCCTCACCTCCTCCACACGAGAAGATACCTCCTCCTCCTCCCGTCCCCGCCTCCGCCTCTCCCCGCGTCGGTACAGACCCAGCTCGCACACGAGAGAGCACTGGCGAGGTTTGCGATGGTGACGAAGGAGACGGACCCCTTCGTGAGAGGAGCTTATATCGGATTGGCGGAGGCGGGACATTTTGATGATCACCGGGAGGAGGAGGAGGGTGGGGAGGCAGGGTATGAGGAGAAGAAGACCTCTGGAAAGGGAGTCGGAGCTGGAGGAGTGAGTGAGACGCCGGAAGGAAGAGCTGTAGGAAGGTTCTTTGAGGATGCTGAGTGGGAGAGGGAGAACGGAGGGGGTGGAAGGTTGAGAGGGTTCCCGGTCGCTAGTAGTTCGAGTGCTGGTGGATCGTCGGGCTGGAAGAGCGCTGGCTCGTCGAGACAGAGCGTTGAAGCTAGTGGAAGTGGGAGCTGGTGGTCTGGTTGGGGAAGTAAGCTAGGAGGAGGGAAGGAGGAGAAGAGGGAGGTGAAGCCGGCGGTGAAGGTCGGTTGAGGTCGCGTCGTTTCTTAGCTTTCCCTTTTTTTCGTCTAACTTTCTCTTTCCTCGTACAGTCTCTCTCGAGTCGTGTTTTGAACTCTCTAAGAATCTTTTTACCTTCTCTCTTTGCTGTATCCTTTGATCACGAACCGTCACGCTCTCCGTCTTTGTTGCCCACTTTCAGCTTCTGTTTACTCTTCTTGCCTTTCTGTAGCCCATATACCCGCGTCTCCCCTTCTTATCCTCTGCATTCGCTCTATGGTGAATTCGAGACGCCTCGTCCTCCTCAGGTCAGAAAAAAAAACGACGCGACGAGCTCTAATTCCTCACGCGTGCTTCGACTGTCAAAAATCACAACCGCCGCCAGCTCGCTCTCTTTCCTCCCTCTTCCCTCCATCCCATTTCGCCTTACTTTCATGATGGACAACCGAGTCCCTGTAAGCATCTCCTTCCCTTGACCCTCCTAAACCTCACTCCTTTCACCAGCAAAGAAGAGCCGAGCTGACCTTTCGCCGACTCTCTCTCCCTTCCTTCCTTCCCGTCCTTCCCTCCGATGGGCCTTCCTTCCTCCAGCTCGCGATCCACATCCCTCTCTCTTCCATCCCTCAGATCTCTCCTACCTCTCTCCCTCGTCCGTCCCAAGATGGCTACGAGCCCCCGAAAACTGCTGTTCAGACGCTCGTGGATGATGCTCAGGCGAAGGACTTTGACCAGATCTGCTTGAGCTTGACCAACTCGTGAGCTCGTTTCTTCCATCCAAGCCTTCCTACCGTCATCCTTCATCGACTGGGATAGGAAGATAGGAGCTCTGGATCACTGACCCAGGTACTTTCGAATACTTTCATCTCTCGTAGGAACTGGCGAACTCGTTGGGAGAGGTTGTGTTTGCGAGCGGCGGATGCGCCTGACGATCCTGAGTCGAGGAGGAAGACCGAGGAGGAGGCGGAGCGATGGAGGATGGGAGGAGGGTTCATGAGAGGGGAGGTCACTGTTACTAGACTCGGTGAGTTGATTTTGTTTTGCTGCATCTTCGGGAAAATGATGGGAGGACAGAGGCGAGGAGAGGGGAGGGAAAGAAAGAAGGAGAGCTTGAGCTGACCACTTTCTCCTTCCCTTCCCTCCTCGTCCCCTTCGATTTTTTTTTTGTTCATTTGTAGAGGAAACCGAGCACCTCATTGGACTCGCATCGGACTGGCTAGAGCTTGACTCTCCTGACGAGGGGATCCGGTTCGATTCTGAACTCGTCAGTCCTCTTTCTCTCTTCTCCCTCTTCTCCCTCTTCCCGACGAGCTCACCGATCTCCTTCCCTTCCTTCCCTCACTCGTCCATCGCTAGGCTCTGCGTCACGAACTCGCCCAAGCCGTCTACCTCAACGTCCCCGTCGTCATCCTCCCACCTCCTCGAAACCGAGCTCTCGTAGCTGACTACGCTCGAGCCGTCAACGCTTGTCTCGCCGCTGGAGGTCCCTTCGGTCAGATCTCCATCCGAATCCCTATCTCCGACCCAGCCGAGCTCGTCCAACCCATTGGAGGATCCAGATCTAGCTCGTCAATACCTTCGCGAGCAAGTGGGACTGCCAGTGCGAGGTTGAGTACCGCTCAACCTGGAATCCCGGATCCGAGTGCGACGTGGGAGATTTGGGATTGTATCAGGACGATCTGTGGATATAACCCTAGGTTGAGTTTGAGTGAGTCCCTTGTATCCTGTTTTCCAGCTCTGTTGAAAGAACGGAGCTCTTAAGCTGATGAACCCTTCGCTCTTTGTACTTCTGCAGCTCTCGACTTGACGACTCCTCTCCCTCCCTCTCCTGGTGCTCTCGCTCGATGGGCCGCCGAACCGACTCGACACATCCTTCTCCCCGCTTCCAGCTTCATCTCCAACGCCAAAGGATACCCAGTACTCAGTAAAGCTACCCAAACTTTCCTCAAGGAGGTCATGAAGGTTCGTTCTTTTCTCCTCGTCCCTTCACGTCGAACCTCTTCGTCTTCGCGAGCTGATCGATTTCCGTTGCTTTCATCAGCAACGACCCACCATCATCCTTTCCCAAACCACCGAAGGCTACCACCCAACCGGAGGAGCAGCAGCCTATCCTCAGTACCTTCGTCATCTCGAGAAGGCCGCTCGAGCGATGCACACCGATGGAGGACCTGGAATGGACGACTTCGCGAGAGGATACTGGGATTGGCTGCAGGCTCCGTTGCAGCCTCTCATGGATGATCTGCAGAGTAGCACGTACGAGGTGTTCGAGAGGGATCCGGTGAAGTACAGGAACTACGAGGAGGCTGTGGTTCAGTGCTTGAACGATCGGTCGGCGGAGGTGACTTTGTGAGTTCGAGGTCGACTTCCAGCTCGGGTTTCGTTCGCGTTCTTTGAGCTGACGTTTTCGTGTTCGCTTTGTTCAATAGGGTCATCTACATCTGTGGAGCGGGTCGAGGTCCTTTGGTGGCTGGTGTGCTGAGAGCGTTGGAGAGGACGGCTCGGAAAGCGAGGGTTTATGCTGTTGAAAAGAACGCGTCTGCTTTCGTCACGTCAGTCTATCTCCTGCCCTTCTTCTTTTCTTTCTTCTCTTTCTCCTTCCTTCCAGCGATTACTGACCTTCCATTCCCACCTTTTCTTCGTCTACCTGCAGTCTCCAAGAACGTCAAGCCCTGGAATGGGGATCCTCCGTCGAAATCATCTTCGGAGACATGCGAACCATCGAAGTCCCTGAGCCAGCAGATATCATCGTCTCGGAACTCCTCGGATCTTTCGGAGACAACGAGCTCTCTCCTGAGTGTCTCGATGGTGCGATGAGGTTCCTGAAACGTCCGTCTCGTCTTCCTTCTCTCCTTCTCTTCCTTCCCTCATCGTCACGGCTGTTCAAACTGACCTTCGTTTTCTTTTTTCTCTCTTCCCCAGCCGATGGAGTCTCCATCCCTTCCAACTACACTGCCCACCTCGCTCCCCTCGCCTCCTCCAAACTCTTCAACGAAGTCACCTCGTCAACTCGAGATCCCAAGCAGGCGGAAACCCCTTACGTCGTGATGTTCCAAGCCGTCAACACCTTGTCCGGAGAGCCGAGCATGGAGAGCGTGAGGTGTGGAGCGAAGGTTCAGGAGTGTTGGGCTTTCGAGCATCCTAGGAGAGATCTGGTGTTGGATAACAGAGGACTGCCGTTGACGAACTCGCATAACACGAGGTCGGCTCAGTGAGTCTTTCTCTTCCTTTCCTCTTCTTCCATCTTTTCTCGCAGAGAAGCTGACTCCAACCCCTATTGCGTCTCTTTTCTAGCTTGACCTTCCATATTCCTCACGCTGGAGCTCTTCATGGACTCGCGTACGTCTCCCTTCCAATCGCTTTCCGTTCTTCGACGCCTTCTTGAGCTCGATCAAGCTGACTTTCGAATCCTTCTTCTCCCTCATGTCAGCGGATACTTCGAGGCTCATCTCTACGGAGACGTTGGACTTTCGATCCACCCGGATCGAATGCATCTCGTCAGCCCAGAGATGCTCAGCTGGTTCCCTCTCTTCTTCCCTTTCAAGGTGAGTTTGGGCGTCGCGAGCGGGAGAGGCGTTTAAGACGCGTCGCTGATCTCTTGCTTTCCCCTGCGTTTTCTCTCTTTTCCAGGAACCTCTCTTCCTTCCTTCCAACTCGGAACTCGACGTTCACATCTGGCGTCTCACGGATTCTCGCAGTCGGAAGGTACGTTCTCCGTTTCTTCTCCTCTCCCTCGACTCGTCTCGCTCTCCTCTCTGATCCCCTTCTCTCTCTCCTCCTTGTCGCGTCTCCCTCAGGTCTGGTACGAATGGCACGCCGAGGCCTTCCTCCCCATCATCCAAACCAACTCCACCAACTCCCCATCTTTCAACGGTGCTCCTCCAACTCCCAACCCTCATCGCTCAGGAGGAAGCAACATCTCTCCTCCCGCTCCAAGTCCGATGATGGACGCTCACAACAGCGGAGGAGGGTTCAGCTATGCTCAGGGATCTCGAGATAGCGGGGACGCGTTTGATTTGGGTGCTGGAGGAGGGAGGTTGAAGATCGGACAAACGAGTCTACATAATTCTTGCGGAAGGGGATCATTCATCGGTCTTTGAGTCTTGGAAGGAGGAGGCCGGGGTAGAGAAATACCTTTGTTTTGTTAGCAGTGTGTATCAGTTTCAGTTCGCGTCGTCCATCTTATTCGATCTCTCTGGAGGGTCTCTCGCTCGTAGACTTTCGTAAGGAAGGAGACGAGAGATGAGAAAGAGAGGGCAGGTTTTGTTCAATTATAATGTTAGACAAGCGAGGATGGATCTAGAAGTGAGAGAAGAGTGGGGGTCGTCAAATCGTGAAGTAAGAAAGCAGCATCTAAAGGTGGACGTCGAGTCTAGACTAGGTATACAGAGGGAGGAAGAGGAGTCTAAAAGTCGGCAGGGGATGCTGGAGACCTGTTTTTGTCTTCTCGTTGATCTTGGAAGAAGGTCGAAGATCCGAAGAGTGCTCGAGTGAGTTCGGTGATCTCTTCGACAACCTTGATCACCTCCTCGAGGGCTTGAGCTTCAGCGAACGCATCTGGGAGAGGAGACGAAAACAAACGAGAGTCAGCCGATGAATCGAGCCCAGCTCTTCTATCCCTTCCACGTCTCTCTCTCCCCCCCACCACTACACATCTCAGTCCTCTCTCTGAGCGTTTTTATGATCTACTTACAGAGGAATGCAGCATCTCGGTGAAGAGGACCAGGGTTTTCCCTTGTCTCTGATCGAAGGAGCGCGACTTCGCCCACGTCTCCCGTCATCTGATGATCCCCCGAAGCCAGCAGTCCCTCGAGAGCTTTCGCTTCCCAGTTCCTGACAGCCTCTCGAGGAGAAGGGAGGAACTGTGGGAGGGGAAGTCGAGATCGGAAGGCGTGGGAGCAGGCGAAGAGGTGGACGAGGATGGAGGAGACCTGTGTACGAGGATGAGGAGACGCGTCAGATCGGGAACCGCGACGGAAAGATCATCAAAGGAGACTCACGAGATCCTTCCTTTGCTGGAGAACGCGAGTAACGGTGGCCTCTCTCGGTATCTTCTCTCGAATAACGGCGATGCTGACGAGGAGGTCGCTCAGTCGTTGAACGCTTTGAATGACGCGACGGTAGAGTCGGATGGGCTGGTTGAAGAAGGGAAGGGTTCAGGAAACTGATTAACTTTTCTTCCCTTTAACAACCTTCGATGTGACGAAGGAGACGAACCTTGTGGATGAGGGTGATCTCGACCCTGAGAGAGGTCAAATGAGCCGAGCAGCGACCGAGAGTAACCTCGATGGATCTCTCAATCTTGTCCGAAGACGACTGGTCAAAGTTGTAGTCCCCAGCGGAAAGCAGCTCTCTGAGATCGCAAAAGTGAGAGAGATCAGCGACGGGCCAGACTCGAGAGGAAAGAGGAAAGACTGCTCACCTCGACATTGCGAGATAAAGCTGAGTGAGATCGTCCAGAGCCGATGCGACCGATGAGAGGAAGAGGATCTTCGCGTGCGAAGGGAAGATGAACTCGGTCGCAAGCACGGCAGCGGCGATCCTGAGAAAAAGAGAGAGAAAGACGCGTCGAAGTCAGCGACGTTGAAGGACTCAAGGAAAGAAAGAGAAGACCCACCCGATGCAAACGTCGCTCGTTCTCTTGAGAGCGATGTCGATGACGGACTTGTGAGGTAGACCGAGGTAGGGGATGTAGAGGATTGGTGGGATGGTGATCGAACTGAGAGGAAAGAGAAGGAAGGCGAAAGTCAGCGAGTTTGAAGGTATGACTAGTTGCCCGTCGATGAAATCTCATGTTTCGATGAAAGAAAGCTCACGCGACGATTCCGACTCCAGGGAATCCGGTGAAGAGCATGATCAAGGCGGTGAGGAATCCATAGCACGTCGTGAGAACTACGAGGGCGTAGGGATTTCCGCGAGAGATTGCCCACATCACACATCCCAGAATCGAGCCTGAGACGGTACCCAGCTAGAGAAGGGAGGAGTGGCAATCAGTTCGCTGTAGGCGAGAGCGAGCACGACTCGAGGAGGTCGAAACAAAGAGCTTTGCTCGACTCACTGCTCGATAGAATCCGATCCTCCAGGTCTGTCCAGCGGTCGTTTCGAGGACGTACACGCTGGAATGAGGTGGTTGGGAGATAAGAGCGTCAGATTTGACTTTGGAAGCGTCGAGGGGAAAGACGAAAGAGAATGAGAGCTTACTAAGAGATGGGAATCCAGGCTCCTCGCGAGTCGAACCACCAGCCTCGTCCAGCGGCAGTGGGATGCATGAAAGCTGGGATGGAGAGAAGGATCACTCCCAAGCCGACTTTGAACGCGTAGCGAAAGTGGAAGCGTCGGTCCTTGATCTTCGAGTCGAGTTTGGCGACGTTGATTCGACCTGGAGAGAACACGAGTCAGCGTCGCGCCTTCCGCCCTCGGGAGCGTGGAGAAGGCCCAGCTTAAAAGCTCACCCTGGATTGCGAGCTCTGAGTCCCAAATCCTCCGAAAGATGTATCCAAACCAACGAGGAGTCCCAAAAGTAGCACTCCGAACCCGAACGACGTCGACTCCGACTCCGAGGAAAGCTTCCGCGACCGAGGTTTCGATTTCGGTACGTAGATGCTCGGGTTCGGAGATGGTTTCGTTGTCTGGAGAGTTCCGTTCTCGAGCCGATTCATCCCACGTAGACGTGACGGAGTTCTAAGAAGGAAGAAAGAGAGGGTTCAGCAGGATTCAAGACTCTGGAAGAGGTCAAAAGCGATGGAGAAAAGCTCACCTCTCCGAGCCACTTCCGCGAGAGCTGAGGGAAACGAAACTGGGCCTTGGAGTTGGTATGTAGACTGAGCTCGAGGGCTGACCCGAGAGCATCGGTGAGGGTTTGGGAGACCTAGAAGTGAAAGGTTTGCGAGGAAATTGATTAGCTGGCAACTCAAGAGAAGACGTTGAGTGAGAGGTGGAAAGACTTACCGCTCGAAGGAAGTAAGCGAAGAGACTGATCTGAAGCAGCTCCTCGTCGAGTCGCTTCCTCGTCTTGTTCTTTTCTTCCCATCTTTGGACAGCGAGCTCCAACTTCGCGTCCATCTCGTCTCGGTAAACCTCCTCAGCCTTCGTCAATCTCTCCCTCGCTCCCTCCATCCCATCATCCTTCTGTCCCTCAAGAACCTTATGAATCACAGCGTACGAGTCCACCAGAGCTTTGACGAACTCGACCGTTGGACCTTGGAAGAGGCCTCGACCTTCAACTGGAGTACCCAGCGTCGCGTCTGATCCTCGACGAACGGGTGTTGGCCGAGGCGACGAGTAGGAGGATCCGGCAGCGACGTCCATTTTCAGTCTTCGGACCAAGGCGAGGAAGGGGAGGAGTCGATGAGGAGCGAACTTGTTGAAACTGACTTCGTAGAGACAGGAGTCGTAGGCTGATGGTAACGCGCGGGTTTGAGCGATGAAGAGGGATCGAAGGTTGGTGATTTCGGGGGAGAGGTTGGCAGCGTCCGCGAAAAAGTCATCGACGGAAGAGAGAAGGAGTCGTTCCGAGGTCCTGAAAGCTTGTTGAGTGAGCGTGAGGAACTTGGTGACGGCGGTGGTGGGAAAGAGGAGTCGGGCGAGGAGAGATGCGCCGGCAGCGAAGAGCGTTGGATAAAGGAGATCCAAGACGACACTAGCAGGGAGCTGAAAAGGTAGAAAGTGCAGAAGTAAGTCAGAAAGTGGTCTTGAGAAACAGCCGAAGTGAAAAGAAACGCTGAGGAGGGAAGCCAGAGCAGCTCGTCGCTCGCGTTCTACTGGCCCTCTCGCATGCGGAATCGCTTCCTTTCCCTCGAGCGAAAGGAAAAATGAGGAGAGAGATTTAAAGCTTACATCAATCCTTCCCATCTCGCTCGTGAGAAGCCAGATCGAGTGGAACAGAGCAAGTCGTGATCCAGTCGTAAGTCGAGGGGAGTGAGATCGGACGTAGCCCGCTGTTCGCAGAAAAACGGTCCATCAATCCGTCAGTCTCGATCATTATGAGCCCAACCATACTCTCCCCGCTTTGTGACTCACCGAAACAAGCGATGATGGTGAGAGCGAACGCTCCAAGGACTCGACTGTTCGACGACTCCTCCCCTCCGTTCCTCTTGTTGAGAACCGTCCCGATTCGAATGAAGAGAGAGGACCATCCGATTCCTATGAAGCATCCGACCAGTCCGAGGACTGTGAAAAGGCAAAGGCTCGATTAGCATATCGATCTAGCGGCTGAGGGGAGAGAGGGAAGAGGGAGGAAGAAGGAAGGAGAGGCAAAGCTCACCGGTCAACTCGACTTGAGCTCCAACGGTGGATCCAGGGAAGAAGAAGAGGGTGTTGATGGTGAGAGCGAGAAATCCATAGCTAGATTGAAATCGCGGAGGAAGAGACCTGTCAGCTTCGATCTTGAGCTCTCGCTCGACGCAAACAAGAAGGAGGGAAGGAGAGCGACTCAGAGGAGCAGACTCACGTTTCACTCAGCCTCGCGACAGGCTTGATGACGATACAGAGAGAACAGATGAAAACTGCGAGGCCCGGGACAATGACTGGCTTGATGTTTGTCCTGAAGAAGCGAGAGGCTGCATCCATTCGGGGTCGACGTTGGGGGGGAAGAGGATGGGCTGAAAGAAGGTGAGCTCATCGAAATCGGGCTGAGTCGTCCTCCTCTCTTCTTCCCCTCGACGTCGATGCCGTTTCGTCGGTCGCTGGACATTCTTCTTGTTTCGTTCTGCATCCAATATCTGGAATTCGTGAACACGCTCGCGCGGCTCGGGATCTACGACGAAGCCTCGAACAGAGCGGCGAAGAGGGCTAGCAGCGAAGAGCGTCGCTTCCCCTCCCCAGGCAATCTTTGTGAGAATTGAGACTTGTTCGTTTCTTTTCGGCAATCCTACCGTCCCGTTACACAATGTCAACATCGGGCGCCCGTATCTACAAAGCTCAGCTCGGTCGTTCCCTTCTCCTGCGAGGTTCCGCCACCGACGCTCTCTCTTCTGAACAACTTGGACGCCAGTAAGCTCGCACTTTCATATGCAGGCTCGACGATTTGATCTCAAGATGATTCCTCAAGTATCTAGACTAGAAGACGATCTGTCCAGTGAGCTGAAGGCCTCGACTCCCTCCACATCATTCATCCGCTGGTATTCTCGTCCTCCTCTTCAGTATAGAAGTTTAAGGACTCGTGGCGTCGTTCGATTTTTCTAACACCTAAACGGTTTCAAGTTTTCGCGAAGACTGGAGAAATACCCGGTTTGTGGGACGAGCGAAAGATGGCGGGACGCGTCGAGACGCCGATTTCCCTTTCGTCGTTGATATCTGGACTGATTTTGCGATCTGAGCGACCGACTCAGATCCGAGTTCTTCAGATGCCTAATTCGGATGACTTCTACAACACCAGGTTCAAGGGCCGATGAAGAAGAGAACCAAAAATGATCAAACGAATTTCTCCGTCGCGGTTCGCCAGGAACCTCGACGGCGCATCGGAACATCACGTATGGGTGATGGTTCGGGATTAATCTAGCGACCATCCACCAGGGATGGTTTAGCCAGTTTAGAGCTTTACGCTCATATCCCCTCGCCTATCGAGGACGGCAGAGACGAAGGAGACTCGACTTCTTTATGAACCTCTCGAAACAACGACGATCCCAAGGTTTCTAGAGTTCTTCAGGGTAGGAGAACACCACATTTATCAAAATGGGACCCATGAGCGCAATCAAAAGTTCTGCTGCTTGAAAAAGCGAAAGATGGCTGTCGAAACACGCAACGCGTCTTCAATTTCCTTCAAGTTCGTACTGGTTTTCCTCCGGCATCACATCCCTTAACTTGCTTCCCAGCTCGCTCGCGTACCATAGATACACGAAGGATCTGATCTGCCCGTAAGTCAGCGAAGGAGAGAACAGAAGAGGGAGAAAAGATGGCGAGACGAAAACTTGACGGGGTTTTTCGACGCGTTTTTGGATTTCGGTTGAACTTTGAACTGGCTTCTCCAATCTCAAGGCCCGAGTCGCTCTCTCTCTCTCCCTTCCTATCGTCCAGATTTCATCCTACAGGGAAAGATGAAAGAGAGAGAACCCAGCTCGAGCTGAGGCTTAAAAAAATCAACGTGTGATACAAGCCTTCGTCGCGGTTCACCAGGAATCTCGACGGGACGGTCAACACCATCACTTATGGGTGATGGCTCGGGATCGATCCAGCTACCATTCTACCCAGAGGAGTTCGGTAGCTGGTTGAGAGCCGTTATCTCATGGCTCCCCGCCTGCGAGGACGCCAAGTGAAAAGACATTCTGAACTTGTTCATCTTATGCCCTGCGCAAAAAGTCTGGGTGAGAGACGTACTCGACCAAAAAAGTATTCTTAGCGCTGGAGCTAGTAGAAGGGAAGCGATAGTGTAGTAAAGGAAGATTGAGCGAGTTCCATCATCGCAAAAGTACGAAACGCGTCGCAGATTAGAACTTCTTGATGATCTCTGCTCGAGCTCGACCACATTTTGGCAGACCTTCTTTCTCCATCCAGGTGGCTAGAACGACGAGAAAAACTTATCTTGGAGGGATCATCCCTCAACAGGCACAGGAACGCTTCGAATCGTACCTCAGCTCGAGCTCAAACACTCGACGCGTCGACGACTGCTTCTTCCTCTCCCTTCCTTCATTATCTTCCATTCGCGACCAGTCATCACTCGGAACGATCTCAAATGAGCATACGGCCTATATCAGAAAGCGAGGTCCACTTGGAGAAAATCTGAGGAGAGAGAGAGAGAGAACGAAGGTGTGGGATTAATTAGTTCGACGCGTCTCTCCTTCTCGCTCGAAATGGACAAGAGAGAAAAAAACGAGCGTCATATTAGAAGTAAAGGGTAGCACAACAGAAGAAGCCGAAAACGAAAGAAGCAAAGAAAGGAAAGCAGGTCGTTACTAGTCGTCAAGTCAAGCAAAAGAAAAGCAAAGGAAAGCAAAAGAACGAACGCGACCAAAAACAACCAGTCTCCTATAATTAGTCCTACAGTCCCTACCACCCCTCCCCCCCTCTCAAAAACCCCTCCCATTCATCCAACTCCCTCACCACCATCCTCCTCTCTCCCTCAGTCTTCCTCCGCTGCCAAACCCGTTCCACCTCCCTCCACCCTTCTCCAATCCCCTTCCTCCATCCCCAAACTTCGACGTTCCAACCCCTGTCCAAGGCGGTTTCGACGCACTCTCGGAACCCTCCTGGGTTGAGGGGGGAGCCGGCGCAGTCCCCGGTGGCTAGGATGAGGGTGTTGGTGATTGGGGTTGGGGTTGAGGAGGAGGAGGAAGAGTCGTGTCGGAGGATGGTTTGGAAGATTTTGAGTTGGAGGAGTCTAAGGAAAGGTGTACAAAAAAAAAGGGTAAGAGGGTCAGTTCTATCATGAGGGAGAAAGAAAAAAAAAAAAGAGAAGAGAGAGAGGAGGAAAGCAATGCTCACTCATCCACAGCCTGCTCTTTGAATCCTCCTCCACCAACGAAACTTCCCCTCCTCGTCGCCGCCTTCTTCTTCGCCCTCAAACTCGCTCCCCTCCCCGCACCTTCCACCTCACTCCCACTCGTCGTCGTCTCAGCATTCATCCCCTCGTACATCTCATGCTCCTTCACTCTCCTCAAAACGGCCACGTCCCAAGGTCCTCTCGCCGGGAGCTGAAGATCCGAGAGCGGTTGATGCAGAGGGGAGGACGCGACGAGAGCTTTAGTTTTGGCTTCTCTTCCTCGGAGGAGGAGGAGAGCCAAAGCTGGGTGGGAGAGGGTTTGGAGCTGAGCGTGACGGGAGAGGGTGGAGGTTGGGTTGAGGAAGTGGGTTGTTGGGGAGGGAGGGGAGGTGATGCAGAGGGTGGATTTGGGAAGGGGGTGGATGGTTGAGGGAGGAAGATGAGGTGAGGGAATGAGATGGAAGGGATGAGGAGGTGGGAAAGGGGTGTGATGAGATGGGTGGACGTGAGAAGAAGAGAGGGTGGTGGAGTGAGGGTGGCGATGGTGAGGAGAGGGAGAGATGGGTTGTTGAAGAAGGCCGACGAGGATGTTGGAGCTGGAAGAGGAAGAAGAAAAGAAAAAAGGAGAGGAGTAAGCAACTGATTCGAGGATTCGAGAGCTCATTGAATGGGAAGGAAGGACTAGAGACTCACTGATCCACGAAGACGTGAACTTGCGTCGTTCGAGACGCGTCGTCGTCGCGAGTGATCTTCATCGTCTCCTCGCCGTTCGCAATCGAATCCTCATGCTTCAGCTGCATCTCGATACCCTCCTTGTCCTCTGGGAACCTGGCGCTGAGCTTTTCGGCGAGATTCCTGAGCTGCGACGATGCTCCTGGAGAGGAGGGAGGAGGAGGAGTGGACGGGTCAAGGAGGGTGAAAGGGAGGAGCCGAGATTTGGGTTTCGTCGACGGCAGTCGAGCGGTGTTGATGGTAGGAGAGGTAGGGACGGATGAGGAGGGTGGTGGAGGGATGGTGAGTTTCGCTTTCGCAGCTCGTCGACGGCGAGGTACGACGGGAGTGAAGGAGGAGGAGAGAGGGGAGGGAGTGGACGTGGTTGTCGTTCTCGCTGGAGAGAGAGGCCAATCTTGACGGCTGAGATCGGGAAGTCCATCGATGTAGGTTCCACGAGAGGTTCTTGAGGAGTGCGAGGAGGTTGAATTGGAAGGGGAAAGGGACATGGAGGCGAACCTGATTGAGCCACAAAAGAGCATTGGCCCGTCCTCGTCATCTGCCGCCTGATCTGCTCCATCTTCTCCCTCCTTGAGCTCCAGCTCGCGCTCCTCGTGCTCGATCTTGATCCTCTGTTCCTTAGCGACGATTTCCTTGATCTTGAGATCGTGGATCTTTGGGTATCTGAGGGTAGCTCGTCCTCTGGCTTGCTTCCTTGCGGCCTTCTCCTCCGCGGCTGAGCGACGACGGTCCTTGTCCCTCTGCTTTACGATCTTCCTTTCCGAAGCGAAGAAGGCGAGGAGGGATGGGAAGGATCCGAGGTGATCGTCCGAAGAGAATGGATCCGAGTCTGAGAAAGAGGAGGGAGGAGTAGGAAGCGGACGAGAGGAGGTTGGCAGCTTGGAAGTTGAGGGAGTGGAGGGGACCACGACGACGGTGCTGCTGGTGGTGGATGACTCTGGCGAGTAGAGAGATCCGTCCTTCTTCCTCGGGTACTCGGACGCTTGGAGGAATCGGAGAGAATCGAAGATGGTCATCGTCGGCGAAAGGGAGAGGGAAGAGGACGGCGGAGGGAGAGCAGCGCGAAGGGAGTGTCCGATACGAGGCTGAGATCGATTGGAAGGAGGGAGGGTGAAGGAGAGCGAGGTTCTGGCTCTGGGCTGAAGAGGGTTGTAGGATATTTATTATTGGTTGTTGTGCCTGCACTGTAGGGACTACTACCGAGAAGAGAAGAAAGAGAGACAGCGATGGGAAGGAGAAGAGAAAGAGAAGATGGGGAAGGAGACGAACGAGCAACGACTCGATTCAACCTCATTTCGACAAAGACCGCTCACATTCAGATCTCACTCAAACCCCCCACCACAAACTCCTTTTTTTTTTTTACTCTTTCTCTTTCTTGTCTCTCGTCGGATATGCCTCCTCCGCATATCTCTCAATGGTTGAGCAACGCTCTCTCGACGTACGTCTACAAGGATCAAGCCTTCCAGGCGGCAGGAGCAGCCTTGGACACCTACCCTTCCCTCAAAGTGAAGACAGATCAATACAGTACGTCCTCGTCGTCTTCTCTCCTCTCTTCATCTATAGATCCATGCTCATCGACCTTTCTCTCTCTCTCTCTCTCTCTCTCTCCAGCCTTCGACGATGGTCGAACTCTTCTTCTCCTGTGCATCCACGGCACTCTCCCGATCGTGTACTCGTCCGCTCGGTACAACGTCCCTCTCAACATCTGGTTCCCTCTCGACTACCCAAAGAGTCCACCGTTCGTATACGTCGTTCCAACCAGCGGGATGATGGTTAGGAAAGGAAGAGGAGTAGCCCTCGATGGAAAGGTCGAGGAGGACCAAGGGAGCTATCTCGACGGGTGGAGAAGGAAACCAGAGGTGAGCTCCATCTCCTCCTTCCCTCTCGCTTCCCTCTCTTCCCTCTTCTCTCCCACAACAGAGCTGATATAGACTCTTTTTTGAACATTATTCAACAGGCACACTCGATCCTACCCCTTCTACAGTCGCTCGTGGATTCCTTCTCGATCCAACCTCCCGTTTACGCGAAGCCAAAGACGAGCGTGACGTCTCAACCTCCGTCGAATGGACCTCCTTCTCCCTCCTCGCCTCAGGCCTCAACTTCCTCTCCGATCCGCCACAACACAGCTCCTCAGCCCTCGTACCAACCCAGACCGGAGGTGAGTGCAGCTTCATCTGCCCAATCCCTCAAAATCGAGCTCAAGCTGACCTTCAACGGACATCTCCTTCACTCCTCTTCTCTCCTCCTCCCTCAGTCTCTCCCAACCTACTCTCGACCTCCTCAGCCTCAACCTCCTCCTCCACCTCCACCTCCTCACCCCTCAGGCTCGCCGTCCCCTCATCCCAGTCAACATCAGCAGCAGCAGCATGGTCGTCAACCCTCCTACTCGGCCGGACCTCCAGCTCCTCCTCTTCCTCCCAACGCGCGCGGCAGCTCCCTTCCTCCTCAATCTCCTCCTCGCTCAGCACCTCAATCACCTTCAGCGAACTATCGACCACCTCCACCTCCCAATCAGAGCTGGTTCTCTTTAGCTCCAGGTCCTCAGCAGCAGCATCCAGGGCAATGGAGCTCACCTCCTACTCCCGGTCCTCCGTCGTCGTTCCGGCAGCAGCAAGGCTACTGTCCACCACCAACAGGTCCTCAATCTCCTCCTCCGTCTCATCTTCAGCAACAACCGCCTTCTCACCAACCTCAGTACCTTCAACAGCCACAACGACCTCCTCCTCCGCCGAACGGATCGTATCACTCTCCTTCGAACTCCTACTCCCAACCTCAACCTCCTTACAACCCACAGCAGCAGCAGCAGCAACCTTATCGACCTCCTCCCCCTCCTCAGCAGCAGATAAACCCCTCTCCTCCTCCAGCAGCGCCTCCCCGTCAACCCATCCCAGACCTCATGGACTCCATCGACGCTCCCTTCTCCCCCTCCCAACCCTCCCCTTCTTCCCAGCAACAACCACCCGGCCAAGCTATCTCCGGCCCGCCTCCACCCCCACCCAACCCAGAACTCCTCCTCCTCCACTCAACCCTCCAAACCCGTCTCTCCTCCACCCTCGCCTCCCACCTCTCCTCCCTCTCGACGCGCCAGCATCAACTCCTTCAGATCAGAGAGGACCTGGCTAGTGCTCCTGCTGCGATCGAGGATGAGATGGCGAGGTTGAAGGCCGTGAGGGATGTGTGTTTGGGGGTTGCGGAGAGGGTTGAGGGGGTGGTGAAGGAGGGGGAGGAGAGGATAAGGAGGGTGGGAGGGGCGGGAGAGGGGGGAGGAGGGAGGGAAGAAGTTAGTGTGGATGAGGTGGTGTGTTCGACGACGATTGTTTATAATCAGTGAGTAGTAGTGCTCATGTCACGCCAAACCCCCCTCTTCTTGCTCTTCGCCACGAGCTCGGTCGTTCATTCTCGAGCAAACAAAAAAATCGAAAACTGACGCGCTTGGTCTTTCGTTCTTCTCTCTCTCTCAACAGACTCATCGACCTGGTCGCGGAAGACGCTGCGATTTCGGACACGCTCTACCAGTTGAATCGAGCGTTGCATAACGAGAAGATTGATCTCGAGAGGTTCTTGAAGGCGACGAGGATTCTGGCGAGGGAGCAGTTCATGAAGAGGGCGTTGATTGAGAGGATCGTGAAGGGTTGAGGATTGGAAGGAGAAGGGTCGACCTTTTGCAGTGTTTTTTTTTTCGATATGTCATCTTGCTATATTTTGATAGCTCGCTTTATCTATCATCTAGAGCGCCTCAGAAGACCGGAAAATATATAAACTTCGACCTCTGAACGCGTCTCGACCGCTGCGCCAGGAGAAGGGACGTTCGAACCATCTGTGTTCAGTTCACGCCTTCTCTCCTTCAACCTTCGCTCACCCTCCGGACGCTCTCCCTCTCCCTCTCGCCTCCTCCCCTCTCCTCCTCTGGATCCTCTTCGTACAGAGCGACTCCCTTCGACTATAGATCTTCTACTCTAGGAGCTCTTCTTCCCCTTCGGCTCCCTCCCTCCCCTCCCTTCCCTTCCTTCCCTCCCTCCTCCCCTTCGAGCTCGCGATGTCTCCCCTCTCCGCTGTCTGGCGTCGACTGCCAACAGCAACCTCTCTCATCATCGGTATTCTCGTGGGACTTCTCTTTGCGAACGTGAGTAGCTCGTCTATAGCTTCGAGAAGGCGTCGAGATACGAGCGAAGAAGAGAGAGAGACGGTTGAGCTGATTGCCTTCCCTTTCCAGTTCTTCTCATCACGAGACGTGAGCTTTTCCCGTCTCTTCTTTCTCCCCTCGGGTGAAGAAGAGAACGCTGATCATCCTTATCTTATCAGACTCCATCTATAGATTCGTGGTCTGGAGCTCACACGAAGGCTCGACGTCCGATGGGAGCTACCGGTCGTTCGTCCAGTCGAAACTCGGCCGTCCTCCCAACCCTGGATCAGCGATTCAGAGTGCTCGAACTCCTCTCAACTCTCTCCCCTCATCACACCAAGGAGTGTCTCAAGCACGCTCAGCCCATGTGAGTACCAGCAACAAAGACGGAGCAAAGGGAACGATTGAGAGCTTAAGGCGCGCGAGCTGACACCCTTCCTTCCTTCCTTTCTCTCTTTTCAAGGTACGTCGAACAAGCTCAAAAGCGATACATCCCTCTCTATGGAGCCAAAGCCTCATGGGGACGAGTAGGAGGTCTCTTCTCCTGGGGATCCAAAAACAAAAAACAACCCTTCGCGGAACAACGTCTGGACGAAGACGGAGCGACCCATCAACTCAACGTCAAACGAGATCTCTCCTCCTCCAAACATCAATACTTCTTCGCCATCAACCTCTACAACTCCTTCGACGTCATCCCCGACATCTTTGCAACCCTCTTCCGGGTAGCAGCCATCCTAGGATACTCCAACGTCTACGTCTCCATCTACGAGAACGGATCCACCGACCAAACCAAAGCCCTCCTCCGAATCTTTGACGCTCTCGCTCAAGTCGCTGGATTGAGGGTCGAGATCAGGACGAGTATGAGGACGAGGGGAGCGTTCAATCATAGGATTGAGTACTTGGCAGAGGTTAGGAACGCAGCGTTGGTGCCGTTGCATGAATTGAGGGAGAACAAGCAGATCGTGTTTGATTCGATCGTGTTCATGAACGATATCTTGCCTTGCGTGGATGATCTGTTGGAGTTGATCTGGCAGAGTAGGAGGCAGAACGCGGGGATTACGTGTGCTAGTGATTACATGTTTCACGACGATATTGTGAGTCTTCCTTCGAAGTTGCATCTTTCCCTCGCGCGACCGAGCTCGAAGCTGACCTTTCCTTTCCTTCCTCTCCTTCCCCCTCCCTCTCAGGGATCTCCCGTTTTCTACGGTTCGTCTGATTTCACTATCTTCACTCCTCCTCTCTAGCAACCCAATCTGATCTCGTCTCCCTTTCTCCTCGGTCTCTCCCTCAGACAACTGGTTCGACCTTCCATCCATTCCCTGCTCCTCCTTCCCTCTCTTCATCGCTAACCCTTTCCTCCCACTCTTCTCTTCACCCCTTCAGGGTCGCCCGAGACATCAACGGAACCGCTCTCGAGAACGCACCCTTCGAGAACGTCTTCCACCACCCGGAATCCTCCCGTCGGTTCCAAAACCATCTCCCCGTTCAGGTCCAGTCGTGCTGGAACGGAGTCGCCGTCCTCGATCCGGCTCCCTTCTACGCTCAACCTCACGTCAGGTTCAGAATGGCCAACCTCGGCGCTGGAGAGTGTAGTGCTAGTGAATGTTCGTTGATCTGTAACGATTACACCAAGGCTGGTGAGTTTTTTTTTCGGAGTCTCTCTTCTCTTCGTCGCGTTCGATTTCGAAGAAGGAACGTCGAGCTGATCTTGGTTTGCTTTACTCGTCGTATGAATAGGATACGGTCGAATCATGATGGTTCCTCGAGTCAAGCTCGCTTATGATAACGTTCGTGTTCCCTCCTTCTATCCTCCCGAACCTGTCGCGCTCGTCTCGTCGAGTCCGTCGCTGATCTTCTTCTTCCTTTCCTTCTCTTCGACCTCTTCTCCCTCCGAGCAGAAAGTCTACGCCATCATCCACCCCGATCGACGAAACCTCACCGCCATCCGAGGATACCGACGAATCGGAGGACTCCCCGACGATCCTCACACGGATCCTCAGGATAGAACTTGGTGTACGTCTCTCTTCTTCTTCCCCTCCCCTCCTCTCTCTCCCTTCTACCTCGAAAGCTGATCCGACTCCACCCTTCACCTCGTTTATCTTTTCTTTTCTGATCTGCTCTACCAGACGGACCTCACGATCGACTGTTCACGAAGGAGGAGACGGAGGAGGTTCAGTTCGAGCCTAACCCTGAGTTTGGTGAGTCTCTCTTTCTCCGACTTCCTTCGTTCTTTCTTTAGCTGACTCTCTCTCTCCTCTTTTCCTTTTCCTTTTTTCCCTCGCAATCAGTCTGGTGTTGGGGATGGGATGGTACGTTCTTTCTTCCTTCCTACCTTATCCTTCCCTTCTCTCTCTCGAGAACTCACGCGTCCGTCCGTCTCTTCCTTTTTTCTTTTTCTTTTTGTTTGCTCAGGTGCCGGAGATCTCGACGGACCCGACGTGGACCCCATCTGGGAGAAGATGCCCGATGGAACCTTTGGACCGGAAGCCGTCGTCGTTCGTCACGATCGGTCGATGCCCAGATTCTAGACGCGAGACGCGCTCTCTCTCTTTTCCATTCGTTCCCTTCCATCCTCTCTATCTACCTTACCCTCCTCTTCTTTCTTTCTTTCTCTCGCTACATGGCTCTAGATTTTTCAGCCTATCTTCTCTCTCTCTGTTTGTCTGTTTTTCTCCTACCTTCCTTCCTTTCTTCCTATGTTTCGTTCTTTCCTTTTTGCTGCTTGGGCTTCAGTAGGGTCACGGAGGTTGGGAGATCAATCAATCGTTTTTTTTGGGTGCGTGTCAAGAAGCAGAAACGTAGATCGTAAAGGTATGTAAGTCGAGTTGAAAGCAAGATGAAACGCAAGGGAACGAAGAAAAGCAAAGAAGGAAACGAAACGAAAGCAAAAAGCTACGGGAAACGAAAGGTTTAGGTGATGAGGGTCCTCTTGACGGTGTCGACGAGTCCGAGGTTCTTTCGAGCGTAGACGAGCAGGTAAGGGTTAGAGTTGGTTCCTGAGGTGTCGGCGAGCACTTCGCTGTGAGGTCGAGCGAACGAGAAGAGAGACGCGACGTGTCAGATGAAGAGCGGGCGAAAGTTGAGTGGAGAGGGGGGGAAGGAAAGAAGCACGGACCTAGACGGAACTTTCGTTACCGAGGCGTCGTTGTACTTGAACCAGGAGGAAGGGTCGTTGGGGAGGTTGCGTTGGTAAAGGAAGTCTGGAAGAGGAGAGAAGCGAAACGGAGAAGGTCGGTCAGTCCAGCCGAGAGGGATGCTGTTGAGGAAGTACGATCGAGGCTCACAGTGTCCAAACGACGCGTCACCTGTAGAAAAAAAAAAGCGAGATCTAAGTCAGCGAAAGATCGAGAGGAAGAACGAGGGAGAAGAGAGACGAACCTCGATGCATGAAAACAGACGCGAGCTCGTACTCCAAGTCCTCGTCGCCACGCCAGATATCCTCGACCTCAGCCTTGAGAGTCCTGATCTTCACCTCCGCTTCCAGAATCTCCATCGAGATGGCTCCTCGTCGAGCGTCCAGATCGTTCTTGAAGTCGTCGTCGAGTTGAGCCGAGGGAAGCCAATCCGACGATGGGATGATGTCTTCGACGAGAGTCGCCATGGCTTCGGTGAAAGGACGTTTCTGGAGAAGAAAGAAGATGATATAAGTCAGAGATGGTCAAAGGGATCAGAAAAAGGAAGAAAGAGGGGAAGCTCACTCCAGAGTTCTTGAGAGCGTCGACGCGTTCTCGCAGGTTCTTGATCTCGGTCGTCTTCGCTCTGGAGGTCTCTCGTTTCGTTGGATCCGCTTCCTCGCTGTATCGATCCATCTGGAGGGTCTGGGGAAAGGAGACGAAGGCGTTGGACTTGTAGGCTCGACTCGTCTCCCGATCGAATTGGGCTCGCTGCAACGAAAAGGTAAAAAGAAGAGAGGGATGAGGTCCTCGCGAAGGTCGTTAGAAAAGAGGAGGGACGAGAGCGTACTTGGAGCTGGACATGAAGCAGACGAGGGAACTCGACAGGGATTTCCTCGATCGAAGCCTTCTTGCCGTCGATGTCGACGAGCTCGGGCGTGTAGTAGTCGCTGAGTCCGTCGTAGAGATCCTTCGACGTTCCAGTTTCTCCGACGTTGAGGAGGATGTGGTTGAAGATGACCTCCTTGTCGTGAGCGGCAGAGGACTTGAGATCTCCCTCGAAGTGAAGAGTTTGTCGAGCTTTCCCGTAGAAGAGCCTGCGAAAAAAACGCGTCTGTCGGCGCGAGCCTCGAGAAGACACGAAATTGAGCGCTGGGACTCACTGTTTCACCAAGTTCGCCCCACCTGGAGAAGATCCCTGCAGTTTCCTCGGATCCATAGCAGCTTCGATCTGGAAGAGGCAGTTATCGAGGCACTCCGAGACGTCGTGTTGTTTTCCTGAAAGTTCAAGCAGAGAGAAAGAGGTTCAGGCTCGAATCGTCGATGGGCGAATGAGAGGAGACGTCGACTCACCGAACATCATGGGTCCATCGGCAGAAGGTTTGGAGATCGGTCGAGGGGGAAGAGGAGGTTTCGAAGGGAGAGTGACTAGTCCTTCGGGAACAAGAGGCGTTGATGCACTCGATTCCAACTGAACGAGCGACGGGATGTTGGCTTCTGGTTCGATCGTCATGGCTCGCGTTGATCTAGCAGCCGTGTGGAACGAGTCCTGGCGAAGAGCTTTCCGACCTGGGCTGAGCGGTGAGAGCAGAGGCGAGACGACTGGTGAGACGGAAGGATGAGAGGAGTGATCTGATCCTGCATCCATTGCTGAGTCGACTTCCTCCGGGATGGTAGTCGAAGAGCGAGAGTTGGGTTGACTGTCGACGTCCATGAGGTCTCGATCTTCGCTCGTTCGCTTGCCGAGAACGGTTGCTGAACTTGGGGAGGTGACCATTTCGGGTTCGACGAGGGCGGGAAGAGGGACGGGAGAGTTGGAGGGAGGCGGAGGAGGTGGCATCGAGTCATCGACGAGAGTAACGTCCGTATCGGGAGACGTCCCGGTGGTGGTAGAAGGTAAGACTGTCGAGACGTCGGCTTCCTCGTCCTTGGAGGTGACCAGAGCGAGGTAGGCAAGCTCGAGTTCCGGAGAGACGGAGGGAGTGTCGCTCATCTCGAGGTGGCTGAAGAGGGTAGCGAGGTAGTCCGTGACTTGTAGAAGATAGTAGTGGAAAATCAGCGAAACGTCGCGAAGAAAGGTAGTGTCGAAGTAGCGAGAACTCACAGCGAATCGACCTCTCGATCTCCTTCCTCGAAACTGCTCGACCTCCAACTCGCTTCTCCAAATCATCCTTGAGCTCCTCCTTGAACTGGTTGCAGTTGCTGACCGTCTCTCGAAGCTCCTTGATGGTGTAGAAGTACTGTGAACGAGAACGAAAAAGTGGGTCAGTCCGATTTGAAGCGCGACTCAAAGAGAAAGTGACGACGCGTCGAAGCTCACCTGGAGAAGCGAGTTGAGGTAGCAGGTGTTTCCGACGTTGTTGAGGCCGACGGGTCGATCCACCGACACCTCTTCCACCTCGGGAACATCAGCAGCTGGAAGATGGAAGGGAGGAAGACGTTAGATCTCGAGAGGAAAGATCGAGTCGACGGGAAGGGAAAGAAGGACTCACAGCGCAGACCTGTCTCGGTGAACTTCCTCAAGGTCTCGCTGTTCCGAGCGTTCGCAATCGAGCGAAGAGCATCTCTCCACTCGTAGATCTTGTTGGGTTGATCGGAAATCTGAGGAGGGAGGAAGAAGGGAAGCGATCAGCGGAGGGAGGAAGAACTCGAGAGACGCGACGAGGAAGCAGAGACGTACTCGGATTTCGTACAGACTGAGGAAGAAGCGAAATATCTGAATCAGCAAAAGAAGCTCCCAAAAGTGATGGAGATGGAGGAGTAACTCACGCCAGGAGAGTATCGTCGTCGACTTCGCTCGACACTCCGAGAAGCAGGTAAGCTTCCTCAGGCGTAGGAGGTTCTCTTCTCGCCTGCTCGACGACCATCGTGATCTGTCTCGACGTCTCCTGATCCGACCTCCTATCCACAGCGATGACCTCGAGAGCGTGGATGAGTTCGAACTTGGCCGCTGTAAACTCCGGTCCAGCTCCATGCTTCTCTCCTAGGCTGTTGAACTCCTTCCAGAACGAGTTGGTGATGTAGTCGTGAGGGAACAGATCCTGAGGAACGATGATCTCCTCGGATTTGGCCTTGGAGAGGTCGGGGATCTTCTCGTAGGCTTCCTCGATCTCCTTCGACGTGTAGAGTCCGCTCGACCGTTCGGTGACGAGAAGGGTTTGGAGGTCGTCCTTTCCAGGCATGTTCCAGTCATCCTCGATGACGGAGATAGCTTCGAGGTACCGAGGAGTGTTGAGGGCGTCGAACCGAGTCTGCATCTTGTAGGCGAAGATCACGAAGGCGGAGGGGAGCGAAAACTCCTCGGTGTTGAGTCCAAGAGTGTGAAGCGCGTTCGCGTAGGATTGAGTCCGCCATCGTCGATGCTCTCTCTTGGGTACTGAAGATCGGCGGGGAAAGAGGAAAGTCAGCTTGCGAGACCAAGACAAGAAAATTGGAAAGCGCGAGCGAAGTCGAACTCACGATCCTTGAGTCCCGTCATCTCTCCGAACATCCCGTCCTCGGCTGGAACGAGCTTGATCTCACCGGCGTGCTTCGGAGGCTTCGAGATCTGTCCTCCGATCGGAACGACAGTGTTGTGTTTGCCTGAAGTAAGTGGTATCGAGACTCGTCAAGTCAGGACGCGTCGTCGAGAAGAAAGGAAGGAAAGAGAGAAGGCAACTGACCACGTTGCTCACACCGACGCTCCTGCAGGTAGGCGCCTACCTCGACCCAAGCTCTGAGCAGCCTCGAACGCATCGCAATCAAAGACCCGGGTTTCATCGAAGGAGCGAGGATGATCACGTCTCCGTTCGGCGTCGTCTGAGTGGTCGATTGGAATCCGAGTTGAGAGAGAATCGCTCGACTGGGAGAGAGAGATGAAGGAGGATATCCTGGTTAGCTATGGACATCGACTTTGATGAGGAGGTGAGTTTAAACTTACCTGTTCTCGTCCCACCCAACTCTGGCGGCAAAGGCCGGGTTGGTCGTCTTGATCGCGTCGGTTTTGCCCACGAAGAGAAAGTTGGCGATGATGCTGCAACGCGAAGAAAGCAGTCGCTGAGTCAGAGACAAAGAATGGACCTCCCTTCCTCCTTTGGCCGGATACTGGAAGAGAAACTCACGAGAGAATCAGCGACCAAGCAGCGTCGGCTCCGTCGTTGATTCCAACGGGAGGGTTGCGGGACTTGCTCTCCGAGAAAGCTGCCACAGTCGCCGGGTTGAGGACTCCAAGCTGAGCTGGACGACGAGGCATGACGACCCATGTTGAATCATTGGCCGAGATGTAGAGGTCGTCCGGTTCGTCTGAGAAGGCGGGAGTTGGGAAGGAAGGGGAGCCGAAAGGAGGAGTTGGAGGATTCGATGGCGTCGAAGTAAGGGTTGGAGTATCGTCCGAGTTAACGGTGAGTGAGGGACGAGGAGAATCCATTTCGGTGTCGTCGTCGAATTTCGAGGAGGGAAGAGGGGCGGGAGGGAGGGGGGAAGGGACGTTGGGACGAGGGGTCGATCCGACTTGTGAGAACGGAGAAGCGAGGTTGGACTCCTGGTCGAACGATCCAGGTCGAATAGCGTTCTCGAAGAGGTGGAGATGAGGAGCCTTCTTATCCTCGTCCCATCCTCCCATTCCATCCCGGTTCATCCCAGCGACTCCCTTCCTCCCATCTCGAACGTCGAGCGCGAACTCTGCGACTTTGGTCTTCGCTTCCTCCGTCAGATGTTGAACAGGAAGCTCCCCTTGCCCACCAGGGAACACCCACCAGCTCATCTCCTTCGGACAGAAGAGAACCGAGCCTCCGGAGGAGATCGAAGGTAAGGCGGCGCGGATTTCGTCGATGGTGGGAGGTTCGATCTTGAAGGTCGACGACGCGATTTCGGGGAGAGGAGCGTTGAGGGAGGAAACAGTGCTACCTCCGTTGGATACTGAGTCGACGGCGAGAGTTTCGGCCGGAGAACCGAGGGTAGTAGGAGGTTGAGGAAGAGGAGTGGCGGGGACGGTAGGAGAAGGGAGGGTTTCGACGACGACTTCCCACGCTGGCGAGCGGATCGGCCATGCTGGAGCCTCGACGAGGACCGAAGGGAGAACTCCTGGCCCGATCTGAGGGTAGAGAAGCTCCTGATCCTGGGAGACGGAGATGAGAGGAGGAGGAGGCGTATCCCAGCCTCCGGTCGCGTCGACGAGACCGGTCGCTCTCCCCCACGACGCAATCCCTTCTGCTTCCTCCTTCTCCTTCGCCCAAGCCTCGACTCCCTGAACGGCGTGATGGAACTCGGGAGGCGGACTCTGAGGTAGGACTTCGGGTGATCTGATGATCAGAATGAGACAGGCAAGTTCAGGTGAGCTGTTTCGGAGAGATCAAGATGCGAGAAGAGCGAACGAACCGGTAACCATTCGAGTTGTCCCAAGCCTGGCTCTTGTCGTCGAACTGGGTTGCTGGAGCTGCATCAACATAATCTGGAAGACCCTCCTGATCCATAGGAGACTTGACCCACGAGCCAGCCCCGTATCCAGCGTTCTCGACGTGGCTGATCGCGGGAAGTCCATCGTCGACGAAGGAGTCTCCTCGGACGATCTGTGGTTGCACGATGGTGGTGTATCTGGAGCCGCGGGAGTTGGAAGAGGAGTATCGTCTTTCGGAGGTGCAAGTTGAGGTGGGAGAGAAGTAAGGGGAGGTTGTGGGAGCTGCTTCCATGATTGCGGAGGGAGCGTAGGCGAGGGTTGCTGACGATGGACGAGGAGGCGAAGGAACGGCGGAGTTGGTAGGGAGCAGACCTGAGGGAGTGAACTCCTCCATCAACTGATCGACTTCCTCGGTGTCTGGTGAGGGTATCAGAGCTTTGGGCGATCCGATTGAGGGAGCACGAGGACCTCCGGGATGCTTTGACGGAGAGGTGTGGGAGTGGGAGGAGGAGGAAGGGAAGTGGGAGTCCGGTTCCATCTTTGCAGAGGAACGACTTGAAGATACTGATGAATGCGATGCGATAATGGGGAGGTCAGCTGTCCCGCCAAAGTTGTAGGAAACGCTGGTGGAGTTGGAGGATGGCTGAGGTGGGAAGGGAAGGAGGGAGAGGAGGGAAGGAGAGCTCACCACTCGAGAGATCTCCTTCAGAGGTAGAGGGTGCCCTGGGATTCGAAAGATGAACGGGCTTGATGTAGGTCTGTCTAGAGGTAGAAGAAGATGGAATAATGAGCTCTAATCGCCTCTAGCCCTAGGATCTGGCGACGGAGGTGTGGCGAGCGAAGGGACGGAAGCTGACCTCGACTGACCTCGCTTGATAGCTTCGTTGGACGTTAAAGGCGATAAGAACAGGCGAAGAGGATGGAGACGATCCTGAGGTTGAAGAGCTGGGGTAGCAAGAGAGTCCTTGATGTTCTGAGATCCAGCGGAGGTGGAAGGTGGGAGAAAAGGACGATGAACATGCGAATGAGGAACGAGCTCGTCGTCCTCCTCCCTTTCCATTTCCCGGAGAAGGTCGCCTCTCCTTGCCTCTCGACGCTTTCTTTCTCATTTCTTGGGATTCTCCGACCTCTCAGGATCTCAAAGAGAATGAAAGGCGAAACCAGATAGGCAGAGATGTTGCATGGACTACTGATATAAGAAGTTTACAAGTGCCCGAGACGATTCCCCTCCACGTCGAACTCCCACCCTCTCCTCCTCAACCATTTCCTTCCTCACGAGATCTACGCTCAAGGTCCCTGCTGCTGAGCCTGCTGCTGAGCCATCATCTGCTGAGTCAGCTCCTCCCTGAAAAAGAGAGCAGAAGAAAGGAAGGGCGATGGTCAGAGAAGAGTCGGACCGTTCGAAACGAAGGAGAAGAGAGAAGTGAAGCTCACGTCGCCGACTGAAAGAAAGAGCAGGAGGAATAGTCAGCTACAACGTTCGAGTACGAATCGGATGTGGAGATGATAACGTACCTCGATCATAACTCCGAGTCCAACCTTAGCGGCTCCAGCCTGAGAGAAGAGAGAGCAAAGGAGAGGAAGATGAGCTCAAGCAAGAAGGAGACGAACGCGATTGTTTCTGAGTCCTCACCTTCATGTGGTCGATCTCTCCGGTAACGAGGAACGAGAACTGAGGCGCGAACCTCTGCTCGAGCAGCATCGAAGTCTTTCCCGTCGAGTCAACCTGTCCCCTGAACGTCGACTGCCTGAACTCGTACTTGGCTCCAACGGTTGCGGTCGCCTCTCTCCGTCCTCCAGCGGTGATGATGTTGAGGTCGGCGGCAACGTCAACGTTCGGCGAGAGCTTGTGGTGGTAGGTGGCAGCGAGGATACCCTGAGCCTGGTACTGAAGGGTAGCGGTCCACTCGTGGAAGGGAGGAGAGCCGGGAGGGGAGGTGAAAGGGTTGGCGAGCTCGAGAGGGGAGGTGAGTTTGGCGAGGAAGGAAGGGGTATTTTGGGTGGCCTCCTGGGCTTTTTGGAAGACGTTCTCGACTCCAAGGGACAGACGAGGAGTGACAGCGGCGAGGACCGAGGTGATGTAGATACCGTTTCCGTCGGTGAGGGAAGGGTTGATGGTCTTGAACGAGATGGTCTCTCCAGGAAGGGTGATCTCGTGCTCAAGCTGGATCATCGAGTGTCCGGGAACGGAAGAGAGCTGAGAGAAAGCGAGGAAAGATAGAAGAAGGGACAGGAAGGAAGGTCAGCAAGGCGGAGAAGAGGAGGGAAGCGATCGCGGGAAGGAAGGAGTCGAGCTCAAAAAAGAAGGGATGATGATCTCGTTTTCACGAGAGCAATGAGAGAAGAGCGGACTGACCTGAGCCTGGAGCTTGGAGGTGTTGTACTGGTTCCAAGTTCGGTTGAGCTGAGCGCTCGAGCTCATGTCGTTGTCGATGCTTCCTCGAAGGAAGAGCTGAGGGAAGGAGAGGGAAGGAAGAGGAAGGGAGTCGGTCAGCCGAGCGAAGTGAGGTTTCTGCTCCTCCGAAACTTCGAAGAGTGCATAGCGAAACTGACCTTGTCCATAGCGTAGACGGCTCCGAAGTTGTAAGTTGGGGGCTGGGTAGCGCTGGCGAGGTTGAACGAGTGCTGAACCTGGAAGGCAGGATCGGTGGAAAGGACCTTGCTAAGATCGGCCTTGGCTCCATCGAAAGTGAAGTTGGTGAGGTGGGTCACTGAGAGAGAGGAAATCAAGATATGTCAGCTCCGGATCTTCATCTTTTGAGCCTACTTGGAGATGTTGTAGAAGGCGGAGGGAGGCGATGGGCTCGTCGAAGGAGGAAGGGTTGAAGGAGAGGTCAAGCGAAAGAAGCTCTCCCTTCTCTGCATGGTCCTCCAGCACGTATATTTCTGGACCAAGTCTATTCTACATCCTTGTCTACCTTGTTCGGTCTTTCAACCCGACCCTCCTCCTTATCTATCGACCTCGAGAGCCTCCGTCTCTCTGGTCGTTTTCGACGAAGCTGACTCTTTCTCGAACGACTCACTCTTGACATCTCGACCGAGAGACTCGACGTTTCCAGGGTTCTGAGCGGCTCCTCGGTACTGGTGGAGCTTGTCGTAGTACTGTCCGATGGGCTCAGCGTATCCGGAGAGGAGGGCGGTGAAGCCAGAGAGGTACGAAGCCTGAGGAAGCTTGTCCGTCGACAGAGGGAAAGGAGCGGTCTGGAGAGGAACAGACATGGCGAAAAAGAAGGAGGATGGGGTGGAGGAGGGGGAGGGCGAGTGGACGAGGGGGAAGGAGAAGGTCCGAGAGGGAGAAAAGGAAAGGGAAAGGGCCGAGGGGAGGGACGATGGGTGTTGAAAGAGAGGCAAAGGAGCGAAGCTCAGGTCTTGAAAAGAGGAAAGGACGCTGCCCAAAAAGAAAAGAGCTCTCCCATCTCTCTAGACACTTTTCTTTTCGAGATTGCGAGTCTCTGCATTCGAAGCTAGATAAATAAAAGGATTCGGAGAGAAAGAATGTCTGAAAAAGGGAGCACAGAGGGGACAGAAGTGAGTAACCTGAAAGCGACTTCTGTCTTCGGCGCATCGACGCGTTTCTTTCCTTCTCTCTAACCAAACTCGATAACAAAAGATCGCAGCTCAGGATCAAGGAGAGAAGCTTCCCTTCCTCTCTTCTCTTCTTCGTTTCCTCTTCTGCGAAAATCTTACCTCTCGGATGACGCAGTGCCTATTTCCGAGCTGAACCGAATCTCGGTCTGGCCCCCTTCCCTCGACCTTTTCTCCTTCTCTTCCCTCTCCTCCAACGGCCATGTCGCAATCCGTCTCGCCTCACCCCACCTTGCATTCCATCCTTCCCGACAAGGAGCGAGGCTGGTTCAGACCCACCCTTCACTCGTGGAAAGTCTCCCTTCGGTCCGGCGAGACTTTTCTGGCTCACTACAACTCTCGGGAGGTCAGGAAAGGACGCTTGCCTTTGCGACTCCATCACCACGGCGAACATGGACAGACCATCCCTCTTCGAGTTCGATACAGCCACGATAAGATCAAATGGAAGAAGGGGCTGATGAAGGATATCAGTTTCTGGGTCGCTGTCTTGTTCTGGTGGGGGTCGGCCGTGTGGGTGGTGAGCTCAATCCTCCTCCCTCCCTCCCTACTTTGTCGAGCTCGAACGTTCGACACCTTCACTCTCCTGCATCGATCTGAGCTGATGATATCTTCTGAACTATGATCTCAGGCCAACGGATTCACAGTCTGGTTGCCTGTCGTACGACCAGAGACGGAGTCGGAAGCCATGGCCAAAACAGCCTCAGCTCTCGCGTTCTTAGGAGGAACCTTGTTCGAAGTTGGAGCTTACCTGGGACTGTTAGAAGCTGGGAATCGTGGGAAGCACTCTGATTGTGAGCTTATGCACCTTCTATTCTCACGTGAGAAGGACAGGATCAGCCTGGTATGCCTTGCGAACTGACGAGCCTCTTTTCCTCCCCCCGTCTCTCTCCGCGTTCAGTCGGTTCGTCCCTCGACCGCGTTCTGTTTGGGCTCGAATACGCACATTCGAGACGAGCTCCCTCGCTAGAGGGATCTCCTTCTTCGTCGGAAAAAGGAGGAGATATGGAGAAGCTCTCTTCCTTCGATCCTGATCCTGACTGGGAGTGGATGTAAGTTCTCAAGCGCGTTCGATTCCCTTAGTTCTCTCTCTTAACGCGATCAGTTTTTGACTCGGTTCGGCTTACCTCGATTCGACGATCTACAGGCCAAAGATGCGGTTACATGAGCTGGGTTACATGGCGGCTTTGGTTCAGATGTTCGCTGCGACGAGTGAGTTGAGCGTCTGATCGACTTAACTTCTCTTTCCTCTCCCTTTCCTTCGCTTCGCTGATGCTCTTCTCTCTGCTATCTTCCCTTTCTGTGTTGACAGTCTTTTGGGTCTCTACTTTGACTGGTGTACCAGGAGTCATACCGGGCTTCTCGGACGGAGAAGGGAGTATCACGATCGTGTGAGCGTTTCGCTACTCGACGCGTCGACCTCGCTTTCTCTCCGACTCCATCAACTGATATCTTCGCTTCGCTTCCTTCAGAGACGTCTTCTTCTGGCTACCGCAAGTCATCGGTGGAATCGGCTTCGTAATCTCTTCACTTCTGTTGATGATTGAAGTGCAGCCGAAGTGGTGGAAAATCAAGCCGCTGGCTCTGGGATGGCAGAGTGAGTCTTTACATATCTCGAGCCCCTGCCGAAACGCTCGCTCCGCTCACATTTTCTCTTGTTCGTGGTTCTCCAGTCGGAGTTTGGAACCTGGTTGGAGCATTTGGGTTCTTATTGTGCGGAGCTCTGGGCTTCTCGAGTTCCTCGAAGGCGATATGGCAGAGCGATCTGTCTACCTTCTGGGGTGGATGGGCTTTCTTGATAGGCAGGTGAGTTATCTTTCGTTCTTCTCGGATCTGTGTGGAGACGAAGGTTTCTGTTAGAGTCGAAGACGCGAGCTCAACGTCCTCTCCCTCCCGTTCTTCCTTATTTTCCTTCGCAGCACCTTTCAAATGTACGAGGCCACCAGTGCTGTCTCTGTTACTTAATCTATACGTGAAGCTTTGGCGGTCGTCCGGCGAGAAATGTGATCAGGCAAGGAAAATACAGGAAAAGAAAGAAAGGACGCGAGAGAGAAATCAAACGCGAGCTTCGCCAGCTTCCTCCTCCTTCGCCTCCGACCACTTCCCCTTCCCTTCCTCCCCCGCTCCGCTCCACTCCTTTCCTTCGTTACCCTCCTCTCTCGTGATGGCTCCCCATCCCAAGGAGACTTCGCATGCTCCCCTTCCTCTCCCTACTTCCAGGATCAGTCGCCTCTTCCGTCCCTTTAGCACGAAGCTCGGCTCCCTAGATTCCCTCTTCCACAACTCCGCACCCATCGTCCCTCCCCCCATGGCTACTCGCTCGACGCGAACCTACTCCAAAGCCGATGCTGCCAGGTCTGGAGACTACTCTGGATCTGCGAAGGGCCTCCCCGTGTTTGAGCGAGGGAAGAAGTTCAAGCGAGCAACTCCCCGGTCCATGCCCAGGGAGCTGAGCTCGATTCCTCCTCCGTCGGGCAACAAGCAGAGACCCACAGACAAGGCGATCGTAAACTCGAGGCTCCCTCAGCTGCCTTCAATAGAGATGGCTGAAGTATCGTGAGTTTCCCCTCTTGTTTGAGGAGCAACGGAGAAAGAAGGGGCGGTCGATTGTTGTTCAGCTCTGACCTTGCCTTCCCTTCCTTCCCTTCTTCACCCTCTCTCGTCTTCGCCATCCAGAAAACGAGTCTACGCCGCCGTCCAGTCCTTCAACAACATCCTCGACGTCGTCTATCCCATCGACTCGACCTCAGCCGCAGAGCAAGTCGGAGTGGAAGCGCTCGGAGCCATGGCTGCTCGCCGAGTGGGAGAGAACATCGAACCTTGGATCGAAGCCCAACTTCAGGAGGAATTCGGATACGTTCCCAACTCGGAAGAGGAGCTCAGCTCAAGGGTGGAAGGGAGGAGGATCGAGCTGAGAGATGATTGGTGGGAGGGAGTGCCTGAACACTGGAGAAGGTGAGCTTCGACGGTTCCTTCCTCTCTCCCAGCGCTCGAGCTCAACTCGTCCTTTCTTTCCTGCTTCCACTCAGATTCTCTGTTCCCGTCCACGCTATCACCATCGCCATTGGTCTCAACATCCCCATGCACGGACTTTACGAAGCTCTGCTGGATGCTTGCATTGCAAGAGCAGCTGTTTACGAGGTGAGCTTGAGCCTTCCCTTCGAGTCGCGTCTTCAATCGAAAGCTGATCGGCCTCCTCACCTTATTTTTACAGGTCTCTCTCCTCCTTCCCCACATGATTCACCACGCCTACACTCTCCCCTTCTCCTCGTCCAACTCGCCAGGTCCCTCCTACCTTCCTACCATCTCTCGGAAAGTCCCTACACCCTCCCTTCCTCTTGGTGGAAGGTGGCAGTCGATCGTCAACAAGGCCGTCGCCTCAGTCCTCACCTGGCTGGATCACGTCGCAGGAGAGGATCTCGATCAGGATGCAGTCGAGAATCGTTGGATGGGAGACGCCGTCGACGGGCTGATCAGAGACGGAGAGTCCAAAGGAGCAGGAGGAGCTTGTCTCCTGCTCGAAATCGTTCGAACGGTCTTGGATCATCCTCTTCGTGAGACGGTCTCAGAGCTCTTCGTACAGAGACTCTCGTCGTGGACTCAGTACATGCTCTTTCTCAGCAACACCCTTCGACTTCGCGATCCCGCCAGCCCCATCGTCACGTCCATCGACGCGTCTCTCAAAGACCTCTCCGACCTCCTTCACGATCGACTCTCCCCCTCCGATCGACAACCCATCGCCACAGCAGTCCTTGCTCTCGAGCTTCACGCCATCTGGACTCGGTCCCTCTCCTACCCATCCGACGACAACCCTCCTCTCGAACAACCTCGAATCCTTCGCGACTCCGTCGAGTTCTGCTTCCTCCCCCACATCCTCTCCTCTCACACCTCTATCGCCACCGTCCTCACTCTCGCTACATCCCTCCGGATGCTATCCCTCCCCACCATCGAGAGTCGCTTCCTCGAATGCGCTCTTGAAGAGTACGACCGACTCTCTCCCTTCTCGGATTCGACCATCCTCTCGCCGGAGGAACGTCAAGCGGAGGTGGTGGGCCTCGAGGAGCTGTCTGATCTTGCATCGGACGCGGAGAGGAGGAGACTCGCTGCCGACGTCGGAGACGGAGGGACCCCAGGAGGAAGTGCGAAGGGGATGCGATGGGAGGAGATGGTTGGAGCTTGGGTCGAAGCAACTCCTGCTGGAAGACCGGCGAGGGTTATCCGACGTCCGAGGCAGCAGCTTAGTCCTCTCACCGACGAGGAGAGCTCGGAGGAGGAGGAAGAAGACGGCGACGAGTCGGACGATCCGATGGACGCGCTTGACGAGAGCAGCGGGGAGGAGAAAGAGGTCGCGGTGCGTTCGAAGGAGGATCGAGGGTTGAAGAGAATGGGGAGGATGTCGTTGGAGGGGCCGTCTTCGATGGCTTCCGACGGGGAGGAAGAGGAGGAAGAGGAGGACGAAGTAACTGAGATCGAGGTGGAGATCGAGGAGATGGAAGAAGAAGGGGTCGACGACGACGAGGAAGAACAAGAGGACTTCGACGCGCCTTCCCCTCGATCGGAAGACTTAACTGCTCCTTCTTCCTCCTCCTCACCCCCACCTCCACCTCGACAAGCCACAAAACGAGCTCGAAACTCTACTCCCGATCCTCCGTCACACACCGAAGCCCTGTCCTCCAAACCCGTCTTCAATCTGAACAAGATCCCTCCTCGCGACCTTCGCCTCACAGCCATGGGTCTCAGTCGTCCTCCTCGACGGATGCACAACTCGCTTCCCGACCCTCCTCGAGCTGTATCTTCCACTCCCTCCTCCTCTACCATGCGGACCTCCCTAGCTTCCAAAGCTCCTCCTCCCTGGCTCTTCTCTCGCTTCTCACCAGCAGCAGCCTCTCCTCTCCGACGGCTCGCCCCTTCCTCTCTCATCCCCGCTTCTCCATCTCCCCTCCTTCCCTCCCGGCTCAACTCCTCGCACGTCCCTCTCCGGAAAACCTCCCTCCAAAACCCAATCATCATCTCCTCCTCTCCCAGCAAATTCGGCTCCTCTCCCGCGAAGAAGAAGACGCGTCGGACGGACGACGACGAGGCCGAAGGGCAGGAAAACGAGCAACCTGGACTACCATCGTCGGAAGGAGACGACATGAACCTCTTCGATGCCTCGTCTCCGGTGGTGAAGCTCAAGCCGTCGAGGTTTGGAGCGAGAAGCGGTGGTGGGATGAGAGAGAGATTGGGAAGGAAGAGAGTTGTTTTTGGTTTGACGAGGGAGGAGGTTTGAGCACTCGCTCGTTTCTCTAGACCAAACTCGGTTTGTTTTTTGCGATAGATATGTTTGACTCTGACTTCCTATCTATTTTATAGCTGCCTATGCAAGATCTCTCCCTGGCGACGGTAGAGAAGGGAGCTACTTAGATGGCCGTGGAGATTGGGAGCGGCCAACTCCTACTCTTCCCCTACTCTTCCTTCCCATCTTTCAACCCTCACTCTCTCCCAGAATTTGAAGCTCGCCGACGATGGTCCTTCCCGCTCAAACCTCTACTCCTTACCTCCTCACCACCCTGCCCGACAAGGGTCCATTCAAGAGGCCATGGTAGGACTCAAGCTCAACCAGCTTCGGACTCCAGCGCTGATAATTGATCGAGCTCGCTTTGCCGAGGTGAGTTCTGCCTTCCCTTTCCATAATTCCTCCCTGCCTTCTAAGATATCCACGAGATACGCTCTGATATCATACCGATGCTCTTCCCACCCTTTCTCGTTCTCAGAACTGCTCGAAGATGCACGACAAGGCGAAGGCTTTTCGGTCCTCCTTCCGAGCCCACGTCAAGAGTCGGTCCCTTCCTTCTCTTTCTCCCCGCTTCGTATAGGCCTTGAGCTCTGCCCCAGTGCTTACTGGTATGTCGTGCTCTTCTTCCGAACTGCTCGCGCTTCCCCTGAAGGTCACAAACCCGTAGAGGGAACTCGTCTTCAGCTCGTCTCTTCCTCTGCAACGAGCTCAACGACGATCGTCTCGACCATGCAGGAGCTCTGGCAGCTGTTGCCGCTCTTCGATGAGGGTGTTGCTACCGATGTACGCTCCCTTCTTATCCTCACCGTTGTCTTCACGGAAGCATACTAATTCCATTCGTTGTCTCATAGGTTCTCTACGCTCTCCCTCTCTCTCGCCCTCCTCTCCGATCTCTCCTCGTTCCAAGACCGAATCACGCCCTTCGGAGGACAGCTGCTGGTCATGGTGGACCACCCAGATCAGGTCAAGGGTCTGGAGGAGTTTGAGAGGGTAGCAGCTCGAGATCCGGCGTACGAAAGCAAGTTCCTGTTCAGTTGCTTTGTCAAGGTCAATCAAGGTGGAAAGTGAGTGTTTTCTCTCCTCTTTCTCATCCACCTCAGATCTACCCTGTTACCTGTAGAGGCTGAATCGACCCGAAATTCCGATTCAGCCGAGCCGGAATCGTGCCGACCGACGAAATCCTTCCAGCACTCATCTCAACCATCCTCGCGTCGTCCGTCCTCAAGCTCTCTGGCTTCTACTGCCACGCTGGGGATGCCTACGCATCGGTGAGCTACATTCTCTTTTACGTATATCTCCCAAGGCAATGGCGAGGAGCGCATGAGAGGAGAGAGCAATCAGGGCGGAAGAAACCGTACGACGCGCGACGACTGATTGCTTTGCTTTCTCACCTTCTTCCCCTTCTCTTTCTTGAATGTGCAGACTTGCTGCGAGGACGCTCACAGCTACCTCGAGACGGAGGTCGAGTGCGCCGATGGAGCTGGCAGGATGGCGACGGAAATACTTGGAAAACTCTCTCCGTCACTTCAGTCGAAGTATAAGGGGAATCGATGGGTCTTGAGCGTCGGCAGCACTCCCACCGCTCACTCGGCTGGAACTGAGGAAGATTGCAAGCGGTCGGAGCTCTCTGGTGATCTGGAATTGCGTTCGTGCTTCTTTCCTTTCCTTCGTCGCGCGCGTCAACACCTTCCTTTCCGTTTTTCCTTTCCCTTCTTCGTCGACTTCAAGAGCTAATATTTCTGATCTCTTTCATCTCTTACTTATGCCCAGACGCTGGAAGTTTGTACTCGATCTCCTCCTACATCTGTACCGAGTCCCTGACTCTTGTCGCTGACATCTTCCTCTCCCACGTTCCCTTTCGGCACTTTCAATCGTTTTCATCAGACTACCCATTCCTCGACCTCCAGCAACTCTCTACTGGACTCGCTACCCTCCCCTCCATCGCGTGCTTTGTCATTCTCGAGCGTCATCTCCTCGTACGATCTCCGAGGCGAAAAACGCGGGCTGCATTGCTATGTCGAAGGACGTCGGGCCTGAGAAGGGCTTGGGTCGCGTTCTGAACATCGACGAGACTTCGACGGGATGGTGGCTGGGAAGAGTCTCGCAGGAGCATGGAATTTTGGTGAAGAGTGAGGGGGAGGGAGAGGCGAAGGCGTTGAAGATTGGCCAGAAGATCAGGATCGTTCCTGTGAGTAGATCTTTCCCTCCAAGCGACCGGCTTCAGCTAACGCGCTTATTTATTTACGTATACTTCTCTCCTCTCTTTTCAGCAACACGCATGCATCACCCTGGCTGCATACCCCTTCTACTACATTGTCGACTCGTCGGAAGGAGACGCGGAGACGGTTGTGGACGTTAGGGTTAGTTGGAAGGGGTGGTGGAGCTGAGGATAACGTGCTGCCTGTTAGAGGTAGATATGCTAATGCGATATATATCTTTCAGCTGCTGAAGTCCGTCGCCTCTCGACAGGAGAGGATGAGAAGGAGAAAATCGAAACGAAACGACGCGACGCGATGTGTGCCGATCACGACCGACGACTCTTCCTTCTTGTTTACCCGATCCTTCTATTATCATCCTATCTTCAAAATTCATCGTGAAATCTCTCATAAAGGTCGATATTCAGTCCAAAGCGAGACACGTTGTCAAGAAAGACTCGAAAGAAAGAGAAATAAACGTGTTTTCATTCCTCTGTCCCTTCATTGCTCAACGCGAGCGGCCTGCTCGAAGAGGGAAGAAGCAATTTAGATCGCATCGCTAGACACTGGGCATATTGAAGAGTGGAAAGAAGAGGAACGGTTGGGAAGCAGGCGGCAACGAGCGGGAGTCGAGAGACGCGTCGTTTGCTATTTTCTATGATCCGCTTAGCCTTCCCACCAGAAAAAAACAGGGAGCACAAGAGAAGAGGAAGGGAGAGAGCGAGCGCGAAACAAAAACCTAACAATCTTTCCTAGACTGCACCAGCTTCGCTTGAAGGCGGAAGGAATCGAGTTCTTTGTTTTTGTATTTGATCCATCGTATCACCTAGACTAGAACTAACCGAAGACGATGTTGGGGGGAAAGATAGTGGAGAGATAAATAGTGAGAGATGAAGAGTATAGAGTATAGAAGTGGTGGGAAGAGAAGAGAGAGGGAGGGAGAGAAAGAGAGAGAGCAAAACGACGCGACAAAAGAAAACAACCGAGATCACCGCCGACCTTCCATCCTTCTCACACCCTACCCATCCCAACCAGCTATCCCTGTCCTTCCCTTCCTATCCTTCCATTCCCGGAGTCCACACGCGCCATTCCCTTCCTGATCGCCCTCACCACCCCAACAATCGCCTCGTCCGTCACCCTCTCGACCGCCGCGTCCTTCTTCCCCCAACGACGAGATCGCGAGAGTTTCCAGATACGACCGAGGAAGACGATGTTTTGGATGAGATCAGGGAGGCGGGGGATTGGCGACGGACAGACGAGGGTTTGAAGGCTGGGATGAGGGGGAGGAGGGAGATGTCGAGGGGAAGCGAGGATCCAAATTCTCCAAGCGATTTCGCAGTCGACGAGTAGGTGCTGAAAGTCTTCCGTGGATGAGGGATCGAGGCAGAGGATGCAGGAGGTGGATCTGTTGTTGATGAAGCGATGGGTAGGATTGTTGCCGACCTGCGAACCTGGGTGAAGAGCGTACAGAGAAAGACGATGTGAAAGATCGACGTCCTCCGGAGAGTGACTCGAAAGGCCCTTCAACTTCCTCCACCATTCCTCCCAATGGTTAGAAGTGATACCAGGAAACCTATCCGCCCAACCGGGAGGAATGATAAGACGAAACTTCTTGAGAAGAATCCTTACCGAGTCCTTTCCGATATCGGCAGAGACGCGTTCTTGGTCGGGTCCGAGGAAGTGTTTGGTGGTGATGGGAGAGATGGCGGACCGAGGAGGGCGAAGAGCTATATCGTTCCAGTTCTTCTTGGCGAAGGGGGTAAGAGTGATGATCGAGTTCCAAGCGGCAAGGTAGTCTTTCCAGCGAGATGGAAGAAGAGAGGTCATAGTTCCCATCGTCCCTGGCCAACCTCCCGAGAACGCACCTGGTTGGAAGAAGATACCAGTCCACTGAAAAGAGGGAGAAATCTCTCGTTGGAACGAGAAAGGGTCGTAGTTCCATTGGTGAGCGGGGTGAAGGAGAAGGTACTTTTGAAGGCGACCACGAATTGCGACGACGAAGGGTTTGGAGGATTCTGGGATGGTGAGGAGGCGATAGATCCATTCCGCTCGAGGACCAGCGAGTCGATTCTTGAGGGAGATGAGGCCGAATCCTCCATGGACCTGAGGAGTGCATAGGCGATGATCGTTGACCGAAACCGATGATGAGTTTCTCCAGATTGCGTCGAGGGACGCGCGATGTAGTTGATCGAGGATGGGACCGGGACATGGGAGAAATCGATCGAGGTATACGATCATGGAGTAGCAGTAGATGTTGATGATGCTGCATCTGGAAGCCAGAGGGAGGTCATGGAAAGGGATGGAGGATAGACGCTTACCGACCTTCTTCACCTTCTCGTTCCAAACCTCGTTCGCGTCGACGTTCCTTCCGATTGGGACTCCGAGAGAGGTGAAAGCTTCGGTGGTTATAGCCCATGTCTTGTAGGAGGGAGGAGGGTTGGTAGCGAAGGTTCCGATGGGGTGAAGGAAAGACTTGGGCCTGCTGACGATCATCGCTGTTCCCTTCTCGTACTCCTCCAGCGAAAGGTCGAGGACGTCGACGTCGTCGTAGTCTCGACAACCCGCTCCTAGGTCGTCGGAGAAAGCTGAGACCTTAAAGGGAGAGAAAAGTCGAGGGATACCACGAAGTCTCGCTCGAAGCATCGCAGCAAGAGGTTCGAAAATGAGGGAGAAGATGGAGGGTGCGAGAGGGTTTCCTTGACGAACGCCAGAGAGGAGGGGGAAAGACTCACCGACCCAGCCGTTCAAGCAGATTCTTCCGAACTGGTGAGAGTAGGTTGATTTGATGGTGTTGATGAATCGAGTGCCAAATCCCATCTTACGTAGGCATGGCGCGATGAAGTCGTGGGAGACGTTGTCGTACGCCTTCTCAAAGTCGACCTGAGCGATGATTCCCGGGTGAGTCTTCTCCTCATCGACGAGACTCTGGAGCTGGGAGATATTCGATCCGATCCATCGGTTGGGGATGAAGGCGGTTTGGTCGGGATGTACTACCAAGTGGATCTGTTCGAGGAGACGTGAGTTGATGGCTCCAGAAATGATCCGAGCGTCGGTGTTGATGAGAGCGATGGGCCGATAGTTCCGAATGTCGTCCTTGTCACCCTTCTTGTAGATAAGGTGAAACTGAGTGATCGATTGGGAGGAGGAGAGTCGACCTGTGATGGCGGTTTGATTGAGGATTTCGAGGAGGATGGGACCTGTTTCCGACCAAGTTAGTTTGTAGAACTCCGAGGGGAGGCCGTCGACTCCTGGGGTCTTTCCTCGACTAGATTTGAAGGCGGCGGTTGCAAGCTCGTCCATATCGAAAGGTTCCTCGAGTCGTTGCTGAGCGGAGGAAGAAAGGGAGTTGTCGATGAAGGAGAGCGGTCGTTCGTGGTCGGGAGGAGTGGTAGGTTTGTGGCGGTAGAGATGGGAGTAGAACTGAGTCGAGGTGTTGAGAAGCTCTCCTGGGGAGTAGGATGACGTCGAGCCATCGAAAGATCTGAGGGAAGTAATGACATCAGTTCTTCGGACTTGTTTGAGACGCATGCGAACCGCAAATTCAGACGCGTCTCCAGCGTCAAGGCGAGCTCGCAAGGCTTGACCATCGAGCGAGATCCTATCACTCTCCGGTGAGGGATTGGTCCGATCGAATCTGGCGAACCTCCGAGAGAGGTCTCTGAGAAAGAGAGTAAGAGCTGCTTTGGTGAGGTCCCAAGCGGCGAGAGGATCTTGGGGGTGGAGTGAGGTTGAGGTTGGATGAATGGTTCGAATCTTGTGTTTGAGGGAGGGTCGGCGTGGGCGGGGGGTCCATGTATAGTGACCTGATTTTGTTTGTCATCATGATCGATTAGCTCAGCTGGTTTAGAGCGTGGTGCTAATAACGCCAAGGTCCTGGGTTCGATCCCCATATTGATCATTTTTGCGCCGCGGAGCGGGGAAGAGTCGTTTTTGCTGCGTAGGAAAGGCAAACTGGGACAACGAGTAGGAAGGGGGGATCATCGAGGGATGCAGCGAACGTGAAAACGTAGCTGGTTATCAAGAAGAGGAGTTCGGTCTCGTTCTCCCCGCTCTTTCCCTCTCGATCTTCCTCCTTCACTTCCACTCAGCTTCTCAGCGTTCTTCCTCTTCCTCACCTTGCTACATAACCCTTCGTCTTCCCTATATGTGGCCAGGAAACTCGAGAAGGAGGTCTGCTGTTCGCATCCAGGATCTGTCTTTCTCTCTCTCTTCTGTTCCTCCTCTTGCTCCTGCAGCGACCAGAAGAGGCTAGCAGAGGAGTTTGGATCCAGATATCAACGTTAAGAAGAAGAAGGAACAAACAATGAAACAGGAAAGGAAACGTCTTCCGGCAGACTTCTGATCGCGACGCGTCCATTGTCTTTCGTTTCTTTCTTTTAGCCCACGTCGCAGCTCTCTCTTGCTCGGGGTCCGGAGAAGAGTTGGAGAAATTGTCATGAAAGAGAGGGGAAAAATCGTGTGTGCAGAAGAGAGTCGGGCCGCGACAGAAGCTATCGTAAAAGAAAGGAGAAGGCAAACGACGACGGGATGCGATGATGAAGAGAAACGGTACAGGATGGTGATGCTGGACGAGAGAGACGAGAGCGAGGAGAAAAACAAACAAGCAGAGTGAGGAATGGAGGCCGAGGTGGCACCGAGAAAGAGACGGGAGACGTGCGAGTGAGAGAGAAAATGTGCGAAGGAAACAGAGAGAACGAAACCAAGACCAAAGCAAAGCTACCTTCCCGACCGGAACGACACAACGAAAGAGGATCGAGCTACTGCTGCTGTTGCTGCTGGTGACCTTGACTTTGAGGGGGAAGAGAGTGGAACGGCATCGCGACGGGCGAGTTCCCGGAAGTCGGCGCGACCATCCCTCCACTGAGATGCTGCTGGATCTGCTGCTGCAGGGCTTCGTTGTTCGAGATGAGAGGGGACTGCTGATACTGGATGGACTCGAGGTAGGGGGAGGGTTGGGCTGAACGAGCGGAATTGGCGGAGAAGAGAAGAGGCGCGTCAAAGTCAGCTCGTGTCAGATCGCGTCGACGCAGCTCGGACGAGAAGAGAAGAGGAACCAAAAAAAACGTGGAGAGAAAGCTCACCTGAGGTAGGAGTCATTATCATCGTCCCTCCTCGGATACTCGTTACTCCCTGAGGTCCTCCTTGCTGCCAGACGTGAGGATTGACGACGAACTCTCCTGCTCCTCCTCCACCAGCAGCAGGACCTCCTCTTCCTCCTTGGGCGACGTAGGCCGACATGGGACCTCGAGGAGCGGAAAGAGGTTGCTGCTGTTGTTGCTGAGGATACTGCTGCTGTTGCTGAAGGGGAGGAGCGGGAGGTCGGAAGTTCGGTTGCTGCTGCTGCTGGCCGTAGAGTTGCTGGAGATGAGGAGGAGGAGCTCGACCCCCTAGACCGATGGGGATCTGCTGACCGGAGGGAAGCTGATGAGGTCGGAATCCTGCTGAAGGGATGGGTGCTGGACCGGTCGCATTGGGATCTGGGCACGCGTTGACGAAGAGGAGGGAGGATGACCTTCTTCGAACGACACGACAACGACAAAGCGAAGCGAGAGAGATGATCGAGAAGAACGAACCCTTGGGCAAGGTCTTGAAGGGATTACCAGCAGAGGTAGAAGCGTACGTCGCGAGAGCCTTTCGACCTTGGAACTCGCTAGGAAGGGAAGGAGAACCAGGTTAGCTTGGAGTTGAAGGGTTGAATGAAACGCGCGAGAGAAATAAGAAGACGAACTTGGTGTCGAACCAGTGCTTCATAGCGTTGGCGTTCTCGGCGGAGTGAGCTTCGACGAAGGCGATACTAGGTAAGCAACGAGCGAAGGAGCCGTCAGAACAGCTCTCGAAAGGGAGAGGCAAGGGGGAGGAGATGAGACACAAAACTCACCCTTTGCTCTTCCCATTGACCTTGTGTTCGGCGAAGGTGATGTCCGAGTGCTTCAATGCGACGTTCGCCATCAAGGCGGCTCGTCTGATGTCCTCGTCAGTGGTGTACTACGTGAAACGTAGCCGAACGGCGAGGTCAACTTCTCGCTTTATCGCCTTGATCTCTCCGTCGCGTCGATTCGAGTTGGAACTCACCCAAGAGAGATCTCCGATGTACAAGGCATCCATCTGAGGTCCCATGTTCGAGATACCGAGACCAGGGTTGCCCTGCTGCTGTAGCTGGAGATTCTGGTTCATCGAGTAGGCTTGGTCTCCGGGAGTACCGCCGCGATTCTGAGGAGGGACGGGGATGGGTCGAGCGAAGCCTTGGCCGAGAGGAGAAGAGGAAGATTGATGAGCGCCTTGCTGAGCATGTGTGTGGATGGCCGTAGAGAAGTTCTGAAAGTAAGGGGGAGCAAGAAGAGGAGGTCAGTCGGAGAGAGAAGTCGAGAGGGAGACGAAAGAAGCTCACGCTGAGATCAAACGATCCACTGGCAGGTTCGAAGGAAGGAGTCCCAGCAGGAGTAGGGAGATCTCCTTTATCAGACCTGAGTTGGTGTTGGCTGTTGGACTGCTGTTAAGGAGGAAGAAAGAAGGTCAGGACGGGAAGAAGTTGAGCTCGAGTGTGTTCGTTCGTCGAGGCAACTGACCTCTCGAGCGAGCGTTTCCGTTTGGTGGAGGAGGTTCACGTTCTGCGAGATCAAGAAGACTCGTCAGCAGCCTGATGAAGGAAGACAAAAGATTAGAGCTCACCTCGTGTTGGGTGTTCATCTTGGGGAACTTGAGAAGCGGAAGAGAAAAGTGCGAGAGATTGGTGGAGACCGACTGCAAGAGAGCGGATCAGCGAGCTGCTCCACAGGCTGGAGTCTGAAGAGTACTGGACTAGGCTGATACACTCACTTGCTACGTCGTGAAGTCGTGAGGTGAGAAGGTGATTCGGTACCTGGAAGAAGAGAGAAGGAGAGAGGAGGAGGAGGAGGTGAGCCCCTCGGTAGAAGCAGAAATGGTCCGTCCACCCTTCTCCTTTTCTCTGCCCTTGCATATCGCGAGATGAGTACGGGAGGTAGAGCTTACAAGCTTTGCTCGACTAATTCCTGTCGAAGTGTCGAAGGGGAAAACGGAAGGCAGGAGACCCTCTCAAAGGGAGCTCAAGCCTGAGGGACGACGGAGGATGTGAGTGGCGACTGAAAGGAGCTCGTGAGGCTTCGTCTGGTCGAATCAGAGTCCAAAAATTGTCCGAGTTATTCTTCGGGGTACCTTCTTCGACATGTTGAAGGGTTGAAGATCTTACCTGACCGATACTGGTGTGGAGAAGATGGCTGTTGGGAGGGAAGGATCGAGCTCAGCCCTCCTCCTCCTCTTGAGGTTCCGCGGGCGAGTTGTCCTCGTCACCTCAACGACCACGATCTCTCCCTCTCCCATCCTTCAATCATGAGCAGACTCGCACCTCTAGTAATCGACAATGGTAAGTAATCGTGTCTTTCATCAATCATAACATCTAGAAGGAGGAGGGCGGAGGGAGAGACGAGGGAAAGGAGGGAAGGCATCTCCTTCTCTCGCTCGTCCCCGACCTCCTTCCTTTCCGTTCGAGAGCTTTGCTGACCTCTTTTCTGATGATGCGATCTCCCTTTCAGGTACTGGATATACCAAGATGGGATTCGCTGGAAACTCTGAACCTTCGTTCACTTTCCCTACGGTGATTGCGACGAGAGAAGCTGGAGGAGGAGGAGGAGGAACAGGTTCGTCCACTTCTTCCCATCTCTGCTTAATCCCTCCCTCTTTTGAGTCGTCTACATCCTCTTTGACCGATGGAAAGCTGATCATAGACCCTTTGCTCTTACATCCCATCTTTCTCCCGTCCCCAAACTCGCTCTTCACCTCTCACAATCGACCTCTAACTTCACCTCCTCGCCTCCCTCATCTCGCCTCGACCATGACGCTCCTCCCCATCCTCCACCTCTCCAGCACGAGGACCTCCGGTAGCCAACAAACCCTCCCATCTCGCTTCCAAACGTGGTATCGAGGATCTTGACTTCTACATCGGAGACGAGGCCGTCGCAAACTCAAAGTGAGTCGTCCTCCTTCCTTCCCTTCCTCCCGAGCTCGCATCGCTCGCCTCCCCTTCGTTCGTTCAGCTCACCATCCCTTCCTGCTCCTGTCTCCTTTCTTCACCTATCAGAACCTACTCTCTCCACAACCCTATCAAGCATGGATTAATCGACAACTGGGACCACATGGAGCGGTTCTGGGAACAGAGCATCTTCAAGTACCTCCGAGCTGAACCTGAAGATCACCACGTCCTCCTTGTGAGTCCTTCCTTCCTTTGCTCCTACTCTCTTTGTCTGCCTACAGCATATTCACGCTTGGAGCTGACCCTCATGTCGTGGATCGATCTCTCAGACGGAGCCTCCTCTCAACCCTCCAGAGAACAGGGAGAACGCTGCCGAGATCATGTTCGAGTCGTTCAACGTTCAGGTTCGCTTCTTTCCTTCCCTCTCCTTACATCCCTTTCAACGAGCTGAGAGCTGAACTCCTCTCCATGATGATGATGCGCAGGGTCTCTACATCGCCGTCCAAGCCGTTCTGGCTCTCGCTGCTAGTTGGACACACGGAAACTCTGAGCGGAACTTGACCGGAGTCGTGATCGACTCAGGAGATGGAGTTACTCGTTCGTCCTCGCTCTTCTCAGCTTTCTCCATCCTTCGGCGGCTATGCGTTTTTAGGGGATGCTGACCTCCCTCGATTTCATCACCTCCGTCTCCTTTATAGACACCATCCCCGTCGTTCGTCCCTGCTCTTCTCGCGAGCTCACCTCATCCTCCCTTCCTCGACTCGAGCTGACCTTTTACCTCTCTTCGCTCCTTACTCTTGCAGGCGGAAGGTTACGTTATTGGATCCGCTATTAAGCACGTCCCCATCGCTGGAAAGGACATCACCTCCTTCGTTCAGCAGCTCCTTCGAGATCGAGGAGAGACCGCCAACATGCCTCCTGAGGATCAGCTTAGAGTGTGAGTCTCTTTCCTCCCATTTCCTGATGATGTAGAGAACGCTCTGATTCTGGGTCGATGCCTGGACGACAACACGAGGGAGATCTAGGTTCGTGTCGCGGAGAAGGAAGGAAGAGCTGACTTCTCCTTTCGACTCTTTCGCGTCTCCTCCTCCTCACAGAGCTCAACGAATCAAGGAAGACTACTCCTACGTCTGTCAGGATATGGTCAAGGAGTTTAAGAAGTACGACGACGATCCATACAAGTGGTTCGCGAGGTTCGAGGGAGAGCACAGTGTGACTGGAAGGGTGAGCTCGATTCTCTGCCCTCTTTTCCTTCTCCTTGTCCTCGGCTCGTGAGCTCGAGCTCCACGCTTCTTCGAGGAAGCCTCTGCTGACTCACATTTCGCTTCGCTGTCGCCGCTACCACTACCAGAAATACGGAGTCGACGTCGGATGGGAACGGTTCCTCGCCCCCGAGATCTTCTTCAACCCCGAGATCGTGTCGAGCGATTTCCTGACGCCTCTGCCAGAAGTTGTGGATAACGTGATTCAGGCTTCGCCTATCGATGTCAGGAGAGGACTGTACAAGGTGAGCTCCTGTTCATTTCCTCCCATCACGACACCTTTTGGCGAACGAAACGACGCGCTGATCTCCCTTTCTCCTCCTTCTCAATTTCTCAGAACATCGTCCTGTCGGGAGGATCGACCATGTTCAAGAACTTCTCGCAGCGACTGAAGAGGGACTTGAAGAGCATTGTTGATAGCAGAGTCGCTCTGAGTGAGAGCGCGTCGGGCGGGCACATGAGGGTGAGCCTTTCCTCGTACCTCGCCCCTCCCATCTTCGACCTCCACGCGACTCGAGCTGACTCTTCTTTTGCTTCATTCGCTCTCCTAGTCTTCTGGAGTCGAAGTGAACGTCATTTCGCACGCAAAGCAGAGATACGCTGTTTGGTACGGAGGAAGTTTGATGGCTTCGCTGGTGAGTCGAACTCTCTCTCCTCCCTTCCTCACGTCGTGACGTCCTCCTTTCTTCCGCCATTGATTCGACTCTCTCGTCTTCTTTTCGAATTGAAGCCTGAGTTCAACTCCTACTGCACGAGCAAGGTTCGTCCCTTTGACCTCTTCCTCCTCGTCACATCGTCTTCTCGTTTCCGTACTGACTCTTCCTCCCTCTCTTTTGCCTTTCAGGCCGACTACGAGGAGTATGGTCCCTCGATCGTCAGGAAGTTCTCCACCTTCGGTAGCCCACACTAGACTTCTTCTTCTTACGAGAGCTGGGAGGCGGAGGAGGGAGGGAATGGTGAACGTCGATTCTTCTGGTCGGGTTTCTCCTCATATGTTTGACGTGTTTTTTTGCTTTGCTTCTTTTTGGATTTCATCTCTTCTCCCCTGCTCTTCTGTTCCGAGCTTTGAGAGATATGGGAGAGACGGAGGGAAGAGCGTTCGTTAGGGAGAAACGAAACCTCTCCTTTGACGCACTGCTCAGAAGGGCAAGAAATATAGATATCCAACGAGCAAAGACACAGGGAGGTAAGCTAGATAGTGACGCGAATTCGCAAGAACGCGTAGCAAAGATGACGAGCAAGCAGCAAAGTTGGGGAAAATGTACAAAAGGGAGGGCGACGCGACCGGCGCGTTTTTGTTCGTTCTTGACTGGGGTTTCTCCACTACCATGCCTTAGGCTTGAGACCTCCAAAGGGGAGCCGTCGAGGCATATTCCTCTTCCTGTAAAGTCGAGTCTGCTGCTGTTCGAAGAAGGAGGAAACGTTGTCGAGTTGAAGGAGGGAGGGTTGATCATCGGACCGGGCTTTCCACGCGACTGGGACGTCGGCGCAGAAGATGGAGGGAGCTGAGATGCTGGAGGTGATGTTGAAAATAATTTTGTCGAGGGACTGGTAGAGTGAGGAGAAGCAGACGAGAGGAAGAAGGAGAGGGAAGTGAGCTCGAGGACGATGAGAACGGGACTCGGGAGAGAAGAGCGACAAACCTGAGGAAATCCTTGGAAAGGGAAGGTGAAGACTTTGTCCTCAGAAGGATCGTTTCCGAGAGGACAGGAGGTATAGGAGCAGGCAGAGAATGATTGACCCTGAGGCGAAAGGGGCGAAGGAGGAAGAGTGAAGTCAGATTCATTTTGCCGCATTTTCGAAGAAAACGGGACGAGCGATGGCTTACAGGGTAGGGACCAGGTTCTTCGGGAGCAGAGTAGGATGCATATACATTGGATCGGGGACTAGCCACTGGGGCAGTCAAGAAACGAGGAGAGTTGAAGGTGATTTCTAGGGTGTAGTTTCTGCAAGAGGAAATGGAAAGGAGGCTGAGGAATCAGCAATCACTCTCTAGGGAGCTCGTCCGCGAGAGAGAAAGAGCTCAACTCACTCTCCATCTTGAACGACGCAGGGCTGATCGTTGTTACCCGTCCCACCAACGCAAGGACCCATTCGAACTTCTTTTACCTCTCCCTCCCTCCCGCTCCCGCTCCCACAGCTCTCGAACCAAACGCTCCTCGTATCCTCCTCCTTTACGACGGAGAGGATCTTAAGGTCTTGGTGGTTTGCACTGTTGACTCCTCCAGAGCTGACGGCGGGAAGTTGAGGGGAGGAGACGTAGGAGGGAGCTCGAAGAGCTGCTTGATGAAGGTCGTTTCCCGCGTCGTCGAGGATCATGTGAGAGTAGAAAGGAGAAGCGGTGGTTGGGAGAGCGAGGAAAGAGAGAAGAAGGGAGGAAGTCGCTAGGACGCGGGTAGAGGTGGAGAGCATCCTTGAGTTCGTATTTGATCGAGGGAGAGAGTGAAGAGGGAGAGGTGGATGGGCGAAACTTCGAGCTTCGAGTCGAGTTTCGATTCGTTCAACGAATATGGGAGGGATGACCTGCAAAGACGGGAAAGGCGGAGGAGGGATGTGGTGGTTGTGGAGGGCAGAAGAAGGGTCATCAGAAGAGTGAAAGGTTAAGCGGAAGAGGAGAAACAATCCTGGTTTGAACTGCCGACCGACGCGCCTCCTTCGTCAAATTCGAAGGGCTGGACCCAGTTTCGTCTTTCGAGCTGCGGCGAGAGAGAGGAGGGGTGGAGTTCGTTTGATCGTTGCTGCACAAAATCAATAAAGCTAAATCCCGGCTCCTCGGCGAACGATCTGGCGACGCGACGGGAGGAAAAGAAAGTTCAGCTTCGTCGTTTCCTTCCGGCACTGCGAAAGTAGAAGAAATCTGCTCACCTCCAAGACCTTCCATCCACCAGTAATCTCGTCGTCAAGTTCCTCCTCGACTCGTCCGATGACGACGGCGTAGTTGACTCCAACGACCTCGTTGGGCGAACCAGCAGCGATCTCCTTCGTGATGGCGTTGCGGAAGCAGAAGATCTCCTGAGTCTGGAAGGTAGCGACGAAGACGGGGATCTCGTCGTTGAGCATGGAACCCTTCTGGACCTGAGAGGAGGGAAGAGGAAGAGAGAAAAGTCGTCAGGACGGAAAGCGAGAGAACGAGAGAGCTGGAGGGAGAGGACGCACGTCGAGATTGGAGATGGTAATGACTCGAGACTCCGAGACGAGAGCTTGCTTCTTGAACTGCGACATCGTAGCCCAGAGTATGCTGTAGGCCTGGGAAAAGGAAACCATGCAAGAAGGAGAGATCTCAGCGCTCGGGTCTAACTCGAAGCTCACGTCTCTCGAGCTCAACCAGAAGGATGAGAATGTTGAACTCACAGCCTCTCCACACCAACCCTTCAAGCTCTCCTGATCTCCAGTGAGGTAGGCGTCCAGCACCTCCGGCACGATGTACTCCCTCAACTCCCTAGCGAACATCTCCACCTCGAACCCAGGATCCATGATCCTCATCAACCTGGTCACCTTCGCCGTCTCGTTCTCGTCCGCCAGTCGACCGAACCAACCCGTCACCGACCGAACCTTGGAGATGAAAGGATCCTCGGACTCGTCGTATCGTTCACGGATGTCGGCGAGCTTCTGGAAGACGGGAGAGGTGGTTTTGTAGGCTTCCCATCCGGAGGTGGGAGCTGAAGCGGTTTTGGAGAGGACGAGAGCGGCTCCGGCTCTGAAGGGGTGAACACGAGGAGAACAAGGAGTCAGATGGGCCTTCGAAGCTCGGGGCGGCTCTCACAACCCAGCCTGATCGAGGAACGGACTGAGGGACATTCAAAGGAAAGGAAGGAGGAAGGTGAGCTCACTCGTCGTTCGCCTTGACTCTCGATCCCACACCCATGCCTGATCGTCCCAACTTCTCCAACCTCTGCTGCCTCCTCTTCCTCCGGATCTCCTTCTGAGCATATCCTCCGTAACGCATGGCGTTCGAGTCGTCGAAAACCTCGGAAACCGATTCAGCGAGGGCCTTGTAGGCCGCGGTGTTTCGGACGGGGGCGGTCGCAGCCGCTACCGAGGAGGAGACAGCTTCACGAGTTTTGTTGAGCTACATATCACACGTTGAAAAAGAGCGAGTCAGAGGCCGAAGGAGGTAGAGAAGGAATGGAGATGAAAGGAAGGGAAAGGGAGGACTCACAGCTCGGAGGAACTCTGACTCCTCGACCTGTCGAAGAGCTTCGGCTACAGCATCGGACACCTTGACTCCAGAAGCCTTCATGTCGTCGGCAGCCTTCTGAAGACCAGGGTTGTTTTTCAGGATGTTGGTGATCTGTTTCGAGCGGGAAGAAGAGCGAAAAGAACAAAAGAGAAGATGTCAGCTCGAGCTCTCCTTCCTTCCTTCCTTGACTTTCTTCAGAGCTCCTCCCTCTCGCCCGCCTGCCTCCTCAGATCCTCAGCTCCGAGCACAATTCTAAGCAAGTCCAAAGCCATCTGTAGACAAGGCGGCCGAGATCGATATCGTCCTTGGGGAGGAGGAAACCACGAAAAAAAAGAGACGAGACTGACCCTTGCCCGATCGTACAGCTCCTTCGCCTTCTTCATACTCTCGGAATCCTGCATCTGCCCGACCTCTCCACCCAGCTGCTTGACATTCCCCTGAAGCGCCTTGTCCTTCTCAACCTCGCTCTTGAGAGTCTCGACGAAAACGCTGAAGGGAGACCGAGGAGCCTCGTTATCCCTGGAAGGACGAGAGGAGGAGAAGTTTCGAGCTCCTGCTGAGGCTGACGAGCTTGCTGAGGGACGAGAGGGAGCGGAGAACCGAGGAGTGGGACGGGAAGAGGAGAGAAGGTGGTTGACTTGACGAGGGATGGAGCGTCGCATGGTGAAAAGGAAGGAGGGAAGGGAGAAGGAGGCTGTTGGAGGTGAGGTGTCGTCGACCTTCGGCTGTTCGAATCGAAAAAAAAGGGACGACGGAAGAAGGGCCATGCCGATCTCTTCCGGGTCGCTTTGCTCTCTAGGAGATAGACAATTTGGGTAATCTGAGAGATCCTCAGGGTGCTACACGATTCCGTTTCGATCTGTGAAAATTTCGGAGAGAGAGACGCGTCCGATTCACGCTCCCCATTCGACCGGCCGTCGCCCATCTGCTCGCTTTTTTTTTGACCACCGTCATTCGAACGAAACCCTCCATCAAAACGCTTCAGAAAGTGAGCTCCCTCGTTGGAGAATTTCGACGTTAGATGCAGCCCTTCAGGGCAGGTCACCTCAATCTTCTTCTTGAATGAGTTGGCGACGCGGAGGACAGGACTTCCCTCTCGCAGGACCTGGAGTCGAGAACCCTCAGAATAGTATGTCAATATATTTCTGGGAATATCTCTTCCCGACCCTCATGCTCAACAAAGCTCAAGGAGAGACGAATCGTTCGACGACGCGTCGCGAGTTTGCACGAAAAGCTCTTTCCTTGTCGCCGCTGCAGCACTTTGGCCTTTGATCTCCTTCTCGTACGCACAGAGAGACGAATCTAAGTGTTGGCATCGATCCTGAAGGGAGACCGGCAACATCGCTTGGGAACCGAGGCAGGAAGGGAAGATGGAAGGCAAGAGGGAGGGAAGAACGAGCTGAAATCCGGAAGGTCAATCTTCCGATATCTCGTCGCATCTTGCTTTCTCGTCGCGTATCAGGAAGCATGTTCTGTTTTCCGCTGCCCGTTTTGCAGTTCTCCCTCCCTCTCAAATCGACGAAAAGCACCCAAGCGATCAAAGCAGAGCAAGCAAAACATCTATCTCCTCCTCTTCCCTCCTCCTCCCTCCGTAGACCCCTTCACTGGCGCCGTCGCAGGAACGGAAGCGTTCGCCCCCGCAGCTCCGGCAACCTTCGTACTCGTTCCCAACGATCCAGCAACCACTCCCTCCCACATCTTGTCGTTCAGAGCCTTGGCCTTGACGAGATCGGCCTTCAGTCGCGCGACTTCTCCCTCGAGACTCGAGATTTGGGTGGCGGAGGAGGTAGCCTCGGCTGCTGAGGCTGAGGAAGGTGTCGAAGAGGAGGTGGCGGTGGTATGGGAAGAAGAGGAAGTGGGGTTGGAGGTGAGGGCGAAGGGAGCTGTGAGAGGGAGGAGGGAGAAGATCTGAGAGACGAAGTCGAAGGAGAGGAGACGCGTCAGTTCATAGTGCCGTTCTCCTTCGCACCAGGTCCAACGAAGCGTCTTGGGTGGTTGACTCACATCATCCACTTCCCCCATCATCCATCCAACCTCATGTTTCTCCCTCTCCCTCCTTCCAACCCTCATCCTCTCCAACGTCCCGACCGTCTTGATCGCCCACTTCTCTTCCCCTGAATCCCCACCCGCTCCTGCCGAGCCGAGCGAAACGTGGCCGTGAAGGTCGGAGGGACGCAGAAGCGTGGAGATATGGGTGATGGGACAGGATTTGTGAGCTGCTGGGGAAAGGGTTCGGAGGTGTTGAAGAGAGGGGAGGGAGTGGATGTGGATTTGACCGGTTGAGGTTCCGAGGAGGAGGTGGGAGGTGGAGAGGGAGAGAGAGAGCGTTGTGATGGTGTCGCTGAAGAAGAAGAATGGACGGAAGCGATGAGGTCAGTTGTGGAAGAGAAGAAGGATGCAGAGGAGACAAAGCGCGCGACGCGTCTTGTTTCGGGTCGACCCGTTTTAAGACGCATTTCGTCCGCTCCTCTGCTCAGTAATGGGACAAGAAAACAGAAAGGGAGTCTACTCACTTCAAGACGACTCCAGCCTCTCCATCTGTAGTCCTCTCAATCCTAATCACCTCTCCAACTCCTCCACCACCTCTGGCTTTCACCTTCCCCTTTCCCTTGCCCACCACCACAGCCTCCTCGTCTTCTCCACCCTCCTCCCCGTTCCTCCTCTCAAACAACCGAACAGCGAAAACCTCCTTTCCAGCCGAAGCCCAGAAGGCACGCTCCATGGGGTCGAAGGCGAGCGAGGTGGGAGGAGCAGGGAGGTGGTAGGTCGAGAGGAGGGTGGCTGGGGAAGTGAGTTGCCAGAGCTGCAGAAAAGAGATAGGAGAAGACAGACGGGGGGTGAAGGTTAATAACCGAGCAGTATGAAAAAGGAAGAGACGCGTGAAAGGGAAAGGAAGAACGAGCTCTCACCTTGACGGTGTGATCTACACTCGAAGTGAGGACCCGACATTCGTTGGGGAAGGATCCGAGACCGATGGAGATGTCGGTAATGGGTAGGGTGTGGTCGGAGAGGTTGCAGAAGGCTGTAGGGATTTCCTTTTGGAGGTCGTTGGAGACGAGGCTGAGGGACGGAGGAGGGAGGAGGTCTAGATCAGCTCTCGAGCTCGAAAGACCGCGACGAAGCTTGTTCAAGCACCCCAGACGAATTCAATACTCTCTGCGACAGCCTGGAGCTGCTGGGAAAGATGTGAAAACGTGCAAAACTCACCTGGCGACGCTCCAAACGCTGACACCCGAATCGTCACTTCCAGAGATGAGACCGAGACCGTCCGAGGTGAACTTGAGGATGTTGATCCTTCGGTAGTGAGCGTCAAAGGAGTTGAAGAGAAGTCCGGAGGCGAGCTGGTAGAGATTGAGAAGGAAAGAGGTCAGCTCGAGATGCAGGCGAAAGAAGGGAGAAGTCGAGGTGAGGTCGAGGTCGAGGAAACGAAACTGACCTCCCAGAGATAGATGTGACCTGTTTGAGTTCCTCCAGCACAGTAGGTCGAGGTAGGAGAGATAGTGAAACAGGTGAGCTTCTCAGGGAGAGGGATCTTTTGATGGAGTTGCTCCTACAGAGAGCCGAAAGTGAAAGGAGGTCAAAGGTCAGCTCTGATTCTCCTTCCCTCTCTCTCTTTGTTGAGCTCGTTCTCCTCCGATTTGAGCAGGATTTCTGCTTACTTTTTGCCAAGCCCAGACGTTCATGAGAGGCTTCCCCTCCATGACTGTCGCGCATATTCCTCCTTGGCCGTACTGGGTTTGAATGTAGGCTGTCGAGTTGGGTCCTGGGCTGGAAGGTTTGAGCGTAGAGAGCTGGAGGGACGTCGTGAAGTCGTGAAGAGTCGTAGATCCAGAGGCAGTCGCGGAGGAGGAGGAGGAAGTGAGAATCACTTCAGAGAGGGGAGCCATCTTTGGAGGACGAAGAGGAGAGGAGGAGGAGCGAGAGAGAGAGAGTTGGAGGTCAGGACGTCGAGGAGAATCGAAATTCGAGGCGAAGCGGAGGAAGGAGAAAGGAGGCGGTGAGAGAGCAAGGTGGCTCTTAACCATCAACAGCTCAACTTCTCTGCTAAAATCTTCCCCTCCTCGCATCCCTCCTCAGTTACCCACCCAACCTTCGTTCACTACTTCAATATCTATCTCTCGCGTGGTTCTCTTTCGCTGAATGGACTCTCCCGACTCTCCTCCGGGCACGCTCCTCGACTGGGAGGAGGATCAGGTATGCTTCTGGCTCGACAAAGTAGGATACTCAGGTCACGACGAAGCAGTAAGAGGTACGTCTGCATCCTCTTTCCTCTCTGCTGCTCTATGAGAGCTCTACTGACTGTGATCTCTCTCTCTCTCTCTCTCTTTCTTTCCCAGACCAAGCAATCACTGGCGACGTCCTCTCCCTTCTCTCCTCGGATGATCTCCGAGATCTTGGGATCCCCTCGTTAGGACATCGTCTAGGAATCCTCAAGATGGTCCACCAGCTCAAAGTTACTCAAGGCTTGCCGATAGAGGAAGGCTCTTGGGTCCCATCAGGTGAGAACCTGCCTGCTTTCTTTCCCTTCCTCCTCTCCTCCCCTTGCCTTCGTTCCCTCGCTCAACTCGTGTGGGGACCAGCAAGGGCCTCCACCTCTAGGATTGTTTCTCACAATTGGGGATTCAGGGATGAGTTGAGCTAGCTACCAGACCTCTGGCAGTACCCAAGCCTTGAACGAGCAGAGGACGAAGGCAGGGAGGCCGGGAGGGGAAGTTGAGCTCTCAGGAACTCGATGAGACGCGCATTGACATCCTCTTCACTTCTTCTACTTCACCTTTGTAGTGGAAGACATGAATGGAGATACTTTCTACACGAGCTCAGTCTCGACCAACGGAGGAGCAGACAGCGATCGGATCTGGGACACCATCAACGAGCAGAGTGAGCCTTCCCTTTCACTCCGCCAAACAACCTTTCCGTTCGAGCTCACCGCGTCTTCCTTTTCCCTGTTGACTTCTCTCTTCGACTTTCGACCCTCTCAGACGAACGTATATCGTATCTCGAGCAGGAGTACCAGAAACTGTACGAGTCTGTTGTCGGTCAGCAGCAGTCGAATGGTCAAGGAGGAGCTCGAACAACGGTGAGCTCGCGTCTCCTTCAGCACGTCCTCCTTCGCGAAGCTCTCTCTTCGTCCTTCCACAAGAGCTTCGTCGCTCACCCGTCTTCCTACGACTTTTTCCATATCCCTCTTCTCTCCAGAGCGACGGTTCCACTCCCTCTCTGCGGAAACAGCCCTCGTTCAAGTGGGCGACCTACGGACGACACCTGCGTTCACCAACTCATCCAACGCCGCCGGCGGAAGGGATACCTGGAGGTCTGGATAGTCCGGCCATAGGATCTGGGATGGTGGGGAGGCTGAGTCCGAAGAATTCAGAGGTCGATCTAGGCGTGAGTTTCCAGTCTAGCGCGACATGAGCTCGAAAGTCAGGAGCTCACCTCTTCCCTCCTTCCGTCCTCCTCATGCTCTGCACTCAGGAGCCCAAACCAACACCACCACCACTGCAACCACCACCACCACCGTCGTCATACCACAACAACTCGAGCTCAAATCCAGGACCCAAACGGTCCAATTCGACAAAACGATCTCCTACCTCCCGCTTCGGTCCTCCTCTCCCTTCCTCCGAACCTTCGACTCAAGTTCCTCCTCCTACATCATCTTCAGCTCACTTCCAGCAGCAGTCATCCACCTCCACAAACAGCCATCCCTCCTCCGCCACTTCCTCTCCAATCAAAGCTCTCCCGACCTCCTCTCTTCCTCCAACCTCCTCTTCCACAACCCCGACCGCCTCCTCCTCCTCGCACAACCCTCCACCCCCTCTCAGTCGCTTCATCTCCACGTCCAATCTCAAAACCACCGTCTCCACACCAACAGGAGCTACCTCTTCCTCTTCCCGGACCTCTCCCAACGCCGCGGCTTCAGGTCTTCCCTCGTCGGACGCGTCGACGTCCTCTCCTCAGCAGACGTCTTCGTCGCTTGCTCAGACCAACGGAACATCGGGAGTCAATCCTAGCTCGAGCTCGACCGGAGGATCTAGTACGCCGGGAGCGAACGGAGCTGGAGAGACCTACACTCAGAAGTTCAGAGTGACGTTGGAGGATCCGTGCTACAAGGTCTTGCCGGCCGCGTTGAAGAAGTACAACATCAACGACGATTGGAGGCTCTACGCTCTATTCATTTGCTACGGAGGGAATGGTGAGTGTCTCTCCAGATCATCCCGTCAGAGAACAGACGCGTCGAATCGACGGCCACGAGACGAACGAAGCTGACTCGACTTGGTCTCGCTTTCGCAGGCGAATCGACGGGAACGGAACGGTGCTTGAGCTACGACGAGAAGCCTCTCCTTCTGTTCCAGAGGTTGAAGGACTCAGGCCAGTCCCCCGTTTTCATGCTGAGGCACATCGTGAGTCGCGTCTCTTACTCACCTCCCTTTCTCCTTCTTGAGCCCTCTAACTCCTCGACGTTCCCCACTTTTTTTACCCTCCCCTTCCTCAGAGAGACATAAAATCCCCTATCGCCATCGCCCAAAACAAGAAAGCAGCCAAACTCTCTTCCTCGCAACCTCCACCTTCCTCCAACTCCACCTCTCGAACCGAACCCACTCCTCCCCAACCCTCGACGCCTCAAAACCCTCATCCCTCCGTCCCAGCCTACTCCAGGAACACGAGACTTCATCAGCCTTCGGTGCTGCTTCCTGTGACGAGAAATGGAGGAGCAAACGGACGACCGACGGGACCTGAGGAGGACGAGGCTGGAGGAGGAGGAGGGGGAGGAGGGTCGGACGATGCTGGGACGGGTGGGACTGCTGGAGGTGGAGGAGTTGCTGGAGTGACGGGATCTGGGGAGTTGAGTTTCGCGTTGAGCATCTATCCTTACTTCCCCGAGAGGGAGGATGAGTTCGAGGTTGCTGTGTGAGTTTCTGCATTTTTCGATCCTTCCTCTTGTTTCGTTCGCGTCTCGGTTTCTATCCTCGCGACGAGACTGACCGCTCCTGCTCCCTTTCTTCTTCTTCTTTCAACTGACTCTCAACAGCGACGACACCTTCCTCATCCTCTCCAAAGCCAAGGGTTGGTGGGTCGTCCAACGTGATCCAGGAGGTCAAGGTCTCACCGTCCCCGACGCTTCGAAAGCTGGATGGGTTCCTGCTGGATGTCTTCTGGAGACGAACCGGCCGCCTGGGAACTCGACGCTCAGTATCGTCTCGACGAGCTACGCTGGAGTGGCGTGCATGGATTACCCTGGAGATCACGACTCGATGGCGCTGGTGAAGGATGAGGTGGTGAGGATCTTCAAGAGGTATTCGCATTGGTGAGTCTCTTCGTGGACACCCTTCTCGCGTCGAGGCTTGGAGAAGAGTGAATATCAGCTAATCACTCTTCTTACTACCTTTCTTCGTTCGTCAGGTCGTACGCTCTGAAAGAGAATGGAGATCGAGGATGGGTGAGTCTTCAAAGTCGTCTTCTTCCTCCCTCTCTCTCCCTTCTCTTCCCTCAACTGACCTTTCTTATCCCTTCTTCCGCCTCTCAGGTCCCCTCCTGGCACATCGGAAAACTCTCCTCCACTTCCACCGCCCCTCTGACCTTCGCTCAAAACGCCAACACCAGCACGTCCTCCAACTCCAACCTCCTCGGCGCCTCGACCAACGGAAACGGAATCGGCTCAGGAGCCTTCCCTACGACTCCCATGACCGCGAACGGAAACGGAATCAGCGACGATGCTGGAGAGGCAGGAGGAAGATAAGGGCTTTGACGCGTTCATTTAGTCTAGTTCTCGTGGCAGAGGAGGAGGAGTCGTTTCGCAAGGTCGTCTTCTGTTTGCTCGCTTTGGTTCGAGTCTTTCTTTCTTTTTCCTTTTTACGGATACCCTCTTTCTTCTCTTCTATCTTGGGTTTGCTTCTTTCTTGACTTCTAACATAACGATCGTCTCCTACTGCTTTCGAATGATTACGACCCTTTTCCCTCACGCTGGAATGATCAAAGAGAGAGATCGAGAGAAGAAAGACGCGTCTTCTTTTCTCAGCCCTGGGCCCAGCCCAAGAAGAGATTCGGACGCGTTTTTCTTCCTTTATCTCTCCCAACCGACCTCAGTCTTCTTGGTGATATACGAGGATCCTAATGGCTGTAGAAGCACATGACTGAGCCAAGAACCGTGCGTGCCTGGCTGGGAAAGGATCGAGAAGGAAATTCGAGTGTTGACTGAAGTTCGACCCTCCTTCCTTTTGTTCCTTCGACCTTCACCCCCTTCCCTTCCCTTCCCCTTCCCCTCACCTCTTTCACCTCCTCCCACTCCTCCCTCCTCCCCCTTCGCTTTCTTTACATCCGCCCACTCTTCCCAATCCATCCACTCCCTACGAACCCATCCTTCCTCACCAAAGCGCATTCACGCTCCCCTTCCCCTCCCCTTCCCTTTGATCGCTTCACCATCATGCTCCCTCCCACCCTCCTCGTCCTCCTCCTCTCCCTCTCCTCCTCCACCGTCGTATCTGCAGCTGGTGGTCCCTCTCGTCTTGGAGGCAACTCTCACCTCTCCCATCATCGATCCATCGCGAAGGCTGCTCGTCAGAACGGACAAGACGCGATGATCAAGAGAACGCCGGTCGTTCTCCTTCCTGAACTCGTCAACGACAACAGCAGACACATCTACGAGCAGGCTCAGAAGAGAGCTCAAGAGGAGAGCCAGAACGGAGAGTTGAAGGTCAGGAGGAAGAGGGCTGTATGCATCCAGAGACAGAGCTCAGCTTCGTCGACTGCGACAGCGAGCGTCCTTCCTCTCGTCGCCTCCTCCACCACCTCCTCCACTTCTACCCCCCCACCACCTCCCAAGCCATCGTCATCCCTACCACCACCTCCACCGCCATGACTTCCGCCGCTCCCACCACCTCAACCTCTCCCACCACCTCGTCTGCCGCCCCTACCTCCTCCCCACCTTCCTCCGTCTCCTTCCTCTCAGGCTGGACCTCCCCCGAATCCCTCCTCGTCCAAAACCTCGACTCCATCTCCCTCGCCGTAGCCCTCAAAGCAACAAAAGGAACCGCTCCAGGAAAGATCGTCTCGTCCTCCCCAGATGGATCCACCGCTATGGAGGCAAACTACAAGGCTGGAGTCTCGGCGAGCGCTTCCGGTAAGTAGTGAAACAAAGAGGCGGGCTGTTTGCTGAGATGCTCTCCTTTGCTGACTTCCTTTCTCTTCGCGTTTCAGGATGGTCCTTCTACGCCAACCACGGACAGAGTGCCTTGAGGGCTGCGACCGAGGTGGTATTGACGTACCAGGTCTGGTTCGCAGAGGACTTTGATTGGGTCAAGGGAGGGAAGTTGTGAGTTTTCTTCCTTTCTCTCGACTCGGATCCTAGCTTCCGTCTCAAACTTTCGAGCTGATTCGATGTGCTTGTTTTGGTGGACGTTTCTAGGCCTGGACTTTACGGAGGAATTGAGGGAGAGTACGGATGCTCGGGAGGAAACCAAGCTGATCGAGGTGCGTCGTCGTCTCCCTTTCCCTTTGATCCCTTCCCTCTTCTTTCACTGTCCTTTTCCCTTCTTACCTCCCACCTCTCTCATCTCACTAACTTTCTTCTCGTTTTCTGCCGTTCTGCAGACATCTGCTGGTCTGCTCGACTCATGTGGCGAGCCTCCGGAAAGGGAGAGCTCTACACCTACCTTCCTCTCGGACCTACCAATGTCAACGCCTGCGAGGCTTCCGGAGACGGAGCCATCTGCAACAACGAGACCTTCGGACTCAGCTTTGGACGAGGAAACTTCGTTTGGCCTAAAGGGCAGTGGGTCACGGCTGAGGAGAGGGTTAGGTTGAACGATGTTGGATCGAACAACGGTGAGTCTTTTCGCTCTCGTTTCTCCAGGCTGAGGTTCGCAGGATCGATCGATAAAGGCCGGAGGACGAGCAGGCTGCTGGAGAGGAGCCTTTAGACGTTGGACAACGAAAAGCTTCGTTCTGCGAGTCAATGAAGGAGATGGAAATGAGCGGAACGCGTCGAAAAGTCGAACTGATCTCTCTCTTCTTACTCTCCACCCTCCTCGCCTTCCAGGTCTCATCGAACTCTCCATCAACGGCAACCTCGTCATTTCCGCTCAGAACCTCAACATCCGAACCCGATCCGACGCTGGTTTCGAGGGAGTGAGTCTCCTTTTTTCAACCCTTCCCTCTCGTCGCGTGGCTAATCCTCCTTCTCCTCCCCCTCTCCTCTTCTCCTCTTCTTTCTCAAGATCTTCATGTCCACCTTCTTCGGAGGATCCGACCCTTCCTGGGCTCCCGCTACCGAGCAGCACTCCTGGTTCAAGGACTTCCAAATTGGAGTCGTCGCCTAAACGAAACCAAAGCCTTCCTTCTCTCGCCCTTCCCTCCCTTCCTCTTCGCCCTCTTCTCACAGAACTCCGTCCTTTCGCGCTAGCTCGCAAAGGACTCTCTCTCCCTTTGGGGTCACCATAAAGTCTACTGTGCGAGCGTGCTTGTTTTCAGTCGCTTTTCCTTTCCCTCCAATTCTCCATTCTCGCTGCTTTCTGTCGGTAGACTAGATCTCGTGTTGATCGCGAGCCTTACTTTTTCCTACGACCTGCGACGCGACCTTTTGTTCTTCTCCTTTCCTCCCTTTCGTTTTCGGTCCCTAGAGGATCGGTTCTCGAGACGGTAACTTTTACGACTCTCATCGATCTTGATACGTACGTACGAACGAACGAAGCTATACGTGATGCTCTCTTTCTTACCTTTGTTTTACGTGTGTGCTTTCTATCTAACTATCGATGCTTGTGCTTTTCCTCTTTCCTTGTCGACGTGGGAGAGAAGAACGAAAGAGATCAAGCGCTGCAAGGCGTCCATTAGTTCCCTTTTCTCTCTCGTGTCTTCGACGGGAGTTGCTGGAAGGAGGAGGAGGCGAGCAAGGAGATCGGCCGAAAGCCCACCTCGAGAGGAGAAAAAAGGCCTTCCAAGACGGGAAGGAGAAAGCAATGCTAATCAATGCGAAACAAGACGCGACAAGAGGCCGGTCGTTGAGCTTTTCGTCTCCTCCCTCCCGACTTCCACATCTTCCTCTCCTTCCTCGCTCCCCAGTTTCTTCAGGATGGATGCGACTGCTCAGGTGCCTCTCTTAAAGCACACAAGAAAAAGGTGTGAGCCTTAAAGTGTAGCAGGACGCGACCAAGGGCAGAAAGAGCGGGGAAGGAAGGAAAGGAAGGGGACGAGTTAGGACGAGCTCACCCTTTTCCATTCTCGCTCAATCGCTGACCTCCATGCTCCTTTCTCCGGTCCTTATTACCAGAAAATGCTAGAAGACATGATGAAGATGGGGGTCCACCTCAAAGATCAACGAGCCTACCAGAAGATGCTCCAAGACCCTCTCGCTGGCCAACGAGGAACGCTGCCTTCTGCTCTCGAACTGGCGACCGTCTTTGGATGCGAGGACGGCGAGAAGGACAACTACGTCAAGCTTTGGAGGAACTATAGTAATATGGAACGTGGTGAGCTTTTTGGTTCAGCCTTTTGGCTCGCTTGCAGGCTTGCGGAAGGAAGAGAAGGCAAGGAGGGATCAGATGAGCTTGCCAGTTTGGAGATGACCTCAGGAACCGTTGATACTGGTCCCGGTGTTTCTTCATGGTGAGTTCGTCGTTCTGTCGGGACTTGATCGACTCGCGTCGCGTCGCTCGCTGATCCCGTCCCTCCTTTTTTTTTTTTTTCGCTCCGCTCCTCTTCAGCAATCGGCTCGTCATGTTCGATGTCTTAGCATTCCAGATCATCCTCCAGGTTCGTCTCCTTTGGATCTCATCGCTTCAAAAAAATTCAGATTCACCAAACGCAACCTCTCGCTTCGTTTCCCAGGTTGGCCTTCAAAAAGGAACCATCGTCGATCTCGAAGTCCCTACTCCCGTCAAGGCCCTACTCGTCAAGAAGCTCCGATCCCTTCACGCCGAGGAGAGAGCCACTCGAGGTCGTCGGAAGTTCGCAGATCCCAAACTCGAAAACTCGCTTGCTGAGTCCGTTCGCATGTCCTACCCGATTTGTTCATGGCTCGACGGCAGCATGTCCGTCCAGGAGATCGTCGACAAGGACCTTCAAGCTGGAAGGACTCTCCCCTGGGTTCACTGCGGTCTGAGGAAGGAGGGAGGATGCAAACCGTTGGGAAAGGACGTTGAAATGATGGCTTGCTCGAGGGTGAGTCTCTCTCTCTCTCTTCGTTTTCTGACCTCCACACCTCGTCAAACGCGGCCTCTGACTATCGTTCAACATTTCCTTCTTCGCTAGTGCAAATCCGTTCGATACTGCTCTCCAGGTTTGTCGAGGAAGAACGGCCCTCCTCTCGTTCCGTCGTTCGACAATCTGACTCTGGTCCTCCTCTCTCTTCTGTATTTCGACTTCTCATCAGAACATCAAAAGGCCGATTGGAAAGCGCATAAGCCTATGTGTCTCCCACCCACTTGGGGACCTTCTCTACCTTGATCGTTGATGAGATGCGTTCTCTCGCGAGATTGTGACGTGTCGATTCTCAAACGAACCTCCATCCGGCCCTTCGCCTTCGTGGGATCTACAAGAAACACTCTGATCCTTCTCACTGAATGAAGAGCAGCATACGTATCCTGTAGACCTGAGCACCAGTTCTCTCATCTCTTTCCTTGGATTTGCAGAACGGACGAGCAAGGATCGAACTGTTACATATGGAAAAGGGAAATCGAAAGGCTACGTGATGGACGTTGAACGAATCTGTTTTGATGCGAAAAGGACAAGAGGCGTGTAAAAACAAGGGTGAAGTAAGAAAAAAGCGAAGAAAGGAAGAGAGAGAGAAGAGAGAAGAGAGAGCGACACGAACGAGCTCGGTGGGGAGGGGGTTCGGTCTTTTAGTTTCGTAGGAAAGTGGAAGAAAGTACAAAGAGCACAGGAGACGAGAGAGAGAGAGAAAAAAAGAAAAAAAGGAAAACGTAGTGAGAAAGCGTGGATGTGGTGTGAAAGAGATGGAAAGAGGAGAAAGGAAAGGAAAGTAATGTTACACGTAAGGTCGTAGGGAAAGTGAAAGGATACTATGCAGTGGAGGGGAGTCTGTATGGAAGTGGGAGAAATATGCAGAAGAAAAAACGTAACGAGTGAAGAGAAAAATGTCCGTTTAAAAAATGAAACTGTCCGTCAACGCGCGCTCCTCTCAAGCCTTCACTGCCTGCCGTCCTCCCGAAGCAGCTCGAGGCGATCGTCCACCCTTGGGAGTAGCGCTCGCACTCTCCTCCTCGAGCTCGACATCGAGATCGTCGCTGCTCGTGCTGCTGCTGATGCTGGACCTCTCCGATCCTCCGTCTCCGACGATCACTGGAGCGTCACCTCGAGCCTTGAGTCCTGCTGCTCCGAAGTACCCAACGGCGGTGGGTCGAGCGACGACGAGGTCTGTTGGAGATCGAGGGTTGGTAGGAGTGGTGAAGCCTGAGCTGGGACCGGCGGAGAAGAACGAGTCGACGGAGGAGGAGGAAGCGGAGTTGTGGATCGAGGGAAGGGTGGTTGCAGCTCGGAAGTTGTCGTCGATTCCTCCAGGAGAGAGAGCATCGGATCCTGCGGTAGAAGCTGAGGAGCTGGTCGAGGATCCTGAACCACCAGTGAAGAAGCAGTACCTGAAGAAGAAGAGAAGAAAGGAAGGTCAGCGACGAGGAACGAGGACGAAACGCGACAGGGTCGAAGAGAAGAGGTGAAACTCACTGGTTGACGAAGTCCGAGTACGAAACCGAACCGAGATTCAAGGATCCCTGCCTAGGCATGCTCAAGCTTGGGTCGTAACCGTTGCTGAGAGGGAAAGGAGGAGGGCTCATCGGACTCTCGTTGGGAGTTCCTCCACTCGACGTGGTCATGCTGGGAGTTGAGCTTTGGCTGACGGGGCTGTCGAGATCTCCTCCTGAAACGATGGACGACGACGACGAGGGCATGAAGGTGTTCCTGGGGAGCGAGGGAGGGATCTCTGCGTAGGGAGAGGATTGCCCTCGTCCAGTAGGGAAAGAGTTGAACCCCGCCCCTCCGAGTCGCGTTCCCGCGGCTCCTCCGTCGTTGTAGAGACTTCCCATCCCTTTGACTCGAGGCGAAGCTGGTGGTGTTCGACGAACCGAAGCGGCAGAGAAGTAATCGAGCGATTGGGTTCCGTAGGCTGATCGGGAGTGGTTTCGACTTCCGCTGCTGCTGTGGGAGTGAGAGGATCCGTGGGACGAGGAGGAGGACATGGAGGAGATGGAAGAGGTGGAGGAGAGGGAGGAGGAGAGGTTGGTAGGCGAGAAGGTTCCTCCAGGAGTCAGGGTTCTGAGGGTTTGCAGGCTGGAAGGATCCGGCTGGGATGGGACGATGGATCGCGACGCGAAGGCGTAGGAGTCGGGCTCTCGAGGCGAACCGTAGGAGGAGGGATGGGTTCGGTCGAAGTTGGAGATGGAAGTAGGAGGAAGACCGTCGAGTCGAGGGAGAGGAGATTTGATGGCAGGTCCAGGGGATCCGAACGAAAGCGAGGGATCAAAACGAAGACCCATCGCTCCTCCTTCAGCGGGAGCTGGCGTCGATCCAAACGACTGAGAAGGGTAGGCTCCTGCTCCGAGAGCGGTTCCGTTGCGACCGTCTGGCGAGATCTCTGAGAGTTGTCGCTCGGCTGAGGGAGGGGATCCGTCCCATCCTGTTCCGTAGTTTCGTGCGGCTGAGGAGGATCCGGACGACGACTTGGTGTTCTTGAGACTCGCTCCGAAGTCGTACCTCGCGGCCAGAGGACTTCCAGGACCCAGGTTCGGACTGAGGAGAGCTTTGGAAGGAGCCAAAGAGGCGATCCCGTCTTCGTCGTAGTCGTCGGCGGCGAGTCTGGAGAGTTGAAGCTTGAGATCGGCCATCCTGTCCGACGACGGACCACCATTTCCTCCCTTGTCGCTCCACTCCGACGCCTTCCCTCCCCTCGCCGCCTTCCTAGCATCTCGAATCTCGGAAGCCTTCATCGCCTTGTTCCTCTTGAACTCGACGTGGTAGTTCTGACCGGCGTTGGAATCCCAGATCTCGCGACCTTCGACTTGGTAACGAACGGCGAGGAAGAGCTTCTTCTCCTCGAGACGAGCCATGTCCTGAAGCTTGATGATGAAGCTGAACCGATCGAACGTTCCTCCCTTGATCGAGTCCTGGAAGGTAGCCGTGACTTCGGACGTCGTCGACCAGGAATCGCAGGTGAATCGAACGACGACACGCTTGTTGAAGGCGATGTTTCGAACGTGGATGATTCCTCGAAGGCTCTTGGCGTCGTCGGCGAGTGCGATGGAGACGACGTAGAGATCCGAGTCGAAGGGCTGCTGCACTGGGAAGTTCGGAAGACTGAGGAAGGAGATGGGAAGGCCGAGGGCAAGGGAAGGTCAGAAACGAGACTTCCTGCGAATGCGGTCGCGTCGAAAGAACCGAGAAAAGTTACTCACTAGATCTCCAGGCTTCTCCTCGCGTTCTCCTCCTCGTCACTCGTCGTAGGGAAAGGGAACTCTCCTCCTTCGCTCCCGCTTCCACCCAAGCCGCCGTTGTCGTCGGTGGGACTCGTCGACCTGCTGACCGCCGCTGGCTTCTGCTCGGAGAGGAAAAGTCTGACCCTCTCGAGTCTCGCATCGAAGTGAACGTACTTCGGACACGAAGGAGTGGTTGGGAGCGACTTCGATCCAGCGAAGGGAGAGGAAGAGAACTCTGTCGAGGCGTTCGACGAAGCCGAGAGAGGGTTGGCATCGTAGGAGGGAGCCATCGAGACCTTGAGCGACGATTTGACGAGCTCTCCCGACTTTTTCCTGATGAGAGGAGAGGACCTGATGTATCCGGAGGTGGTGTGAGGAGCGTCCTTGTCGGTGATGAAGGATTGGGAGGCGGGATCGAACCGAGGACGACCGAGGTTTTCGAGGTTGAGTTTCAGAGCGCTGACTGACGCGGTTTCCGTCGACACGAGCGTTGGCCTTCCTGCTGCTGCTCGACGATTGTTGAACGAGTTGGCTGCTGGGTTGAGGGAAGGCCGAGTGCCCTGGGTTGCGCTTCGACGCTGAGGAGGAAAGTAGTGGGAGGAGGGAGAGGTGGGAGGAGGGATGGTTGGGAGAGTGGATCCTGCTGGAGGGATGGTCGAAGTGGGAGTAACGGACGCCGACGACGATGGGCTAAGGTCCTCGAACCTTCCAGCCTTCTTCTTCATACTCGAAGGAAGGGAAGAATCACCCTTGATCACTGGGCTCGACGTCCTGGATCCCTTGGGACTGTCCGAGGGACTGCCGGAGGGAGAAATCCGTTTTCTGCGAGGAGGTCGGACGTTCTGTCCGCTGATGGCCTCCTCCGTCCGACTCGAGTAGGAGGACGTCGACGAAGAGCGAGCTGTCTGCGTTGGACGAGCGGAGAAGACGGAGGCTGGCTCGGGGGCCTTGCCGTCGGGAGTGGGAGGATGAACGAAGACGACCGAGGTGACGGCGTCGCTGGATCTGTGCGCGAGGAAAAAAAAAAAGGAAAGGGAGCAAACAAGGAAGCAAAGAGAAGTTCGGGTGTCAGTCTAATCTCTTTCTTTACCCCGGTAGCCGAGGCAGACACAAGCCACAAGGTGAGGAGAGGAGTTGGTCCTCTGGAAGACGAGCGAAGACGGTTTGGCTTACTTAGATCTGGATTGCCGAGAGGAGGATGCAAAGCTGGACGAGCCGTCTTGAGAGAGGTGGGAGCCTTCGCCGTTCATGGAGGGAGCGGTCATCGTCTGGCAGGACATAGAGGGGAGAGTGGAGGAGGGAGGGAGAGGAAGGTGTTGAAGGAGGTTTCCAAGAGCTGAAGGGAGTTGGGAGAGAGCGACGAGAGGAAGGGAAAGCGTCGGCGACCGAGCTTCCAAGAACCTGTCGCGGAGAGGGAGGTATGCGAGAAGATTCGTGGTCAGTTCGATGTATAGATCTCAAGAAGAGAGAGAGAGTGGTGGTGGTGGGAGCGAAGAGCGAGCAGGGAGGAGACCGAAAGAAGGGAGGGCGAGAAGGCGGACGACGGACGATCCTTCGTCGGCTTTGACCTAAAAAGGAACAAGAGGGGGTGAGGGAGGAGCTGCTCTGCTATCTCTCTATCCCCCTCCCTCCCGCGTGCTCTCGACCTCCTCTCTGGCTGCTGATGTTGAGCTTCCAGTTCCTCCCTTCGCTATCTTCCCCCCCTCCCCGCTGTGTGCTGCTCTGGCTCTCCATGGTGAAACCTTCTCCAGCCCCACCTCGCCCCAGGCGTTCTCCTTCGACCTCCTCTCTCCATCGACGCGGAGTCCTTCCTTCGTTCAATGACGATGCGGTCTCAGAAACCCATCCACCAACCTCGATATATGGCTCAAGAAAGAGTCTAGAGGAGATTTTTGACTTACAAAGGGAGCGAAGGAAAAAGAAAAAAAAGGGAACCGATCGAAGGAGAAGGGAAGAGCTGCTTCGACTGCTTGCTGTTCGGGAGAGGGAGGGAGGAGGGAGGAGAGAGAAGACGACCGAAAGAGCTTCTACGACCGTTCGAGGATGTCTACGAGGACGAGGGAAGGGGAGGATAGGAGGGAAGGAGGAGGAGGAGGTGATGAGGATGACTCTGGTTCCGATGATCGAAGTTGGGTGGGAGAAAACAGCTGGGGGGGAGAAGGAGGAGAAAACGAGGAGCCGCTGGGGGGTTGGGGATGGAGGTCAGCTCGTCCACCACCTTCCTCTTCTTCCCTTTTCTTTCCCTTTCGACCGGCCTCAACCCGAAAATCAACAAAAAAAACTTGCTGCTGTATAGAGAGTAGTACCAGGCAGCTACTAGCAGACCCAGAGAGCAAGAAAAGCCTCCCAGTCTTCCAAAAAGGGCAGGTCCGATTCTTCTTCGACGAGAAAGAGCACGGAATTGGAGTCCCCTTCCCCCTCCTTCCTCGTTCTCTCTTTCCTCTGCCACCAAACAGGTGACGGCCACGGCGTACCGAAATCTTAAGCTTCCTTCGCCGCCGGACTCTTTGAATGAGACCCTGGGGAGGTTTCGATTGTTCCATGGAGAGGAACGCGAAGATCAGGAAGCAAAATTCACAACCATCGCTCTCCCTCCCCTCCTCTCTTCTTCCTCCCCAAGTCCCTCTCTCTCTTCCAAGGAACTGAGTTTCTGACTTTACATACTTTCAAACAGGAATTTTCGATCTCCCCTTCTTTTTAATCTTTTTTGAAGATGTGAAACGACGCGACAGAGCGACACACGCTGATCCCTTCGTTCATCCAGAGCGGGAACGGGATCGGAATGAGCGAACGCGGTTCCAACAGGTTCTCCCCTACCCAAAAAATTAGCATATGTATGTACGGGAATGTCTGTCTCTTGGCTTTTTCAGATGTTGCACCCAATTTGGCATGGGTCGGAGGAGGAGAAGAGAAAGGATCGAGACGAGAGAGCCGATGATGGAAAGAGACTGAAGAGGAAGTGCCGCCGGCAAAGACAGAGAGACGCGTTCCATCGATTCCCCCAAGTTCCCCTCTTCGCATCGAAGAGCGCCACTAACAAGATCTCATCTAACTAATACTCATAGATTGATCTACCTACCTACCTCCCACCAAGCCTCGCCGTTCCGTGCCTGTAGGATCGAGGTAGTCGCTTCGACGCTTTGGGCTGGTCGACCTCGAACTCGCTGGACGACCTTCCTCCTCCCTCCCCATCCTCGGAGTCGTCTCGATCCTCCTCCTCCTCCTCTTGCTCGCCGTGGTCGTCGTGATGAGGTTCGGGTTTGTTGAAGATGGTCCTTCGGCATCGAACGTTACCACTGCGAGAACGAGATGAAGAGTTAGAGAAGAGCTCGGAGGAGAGGAAGGGAAAGTGAGAGGAAGAGGAAGAGCGGAAAGAGAGAACGGCCGCACCAGTAGCACGCCTGTTCGGCGTTGGGAATCCTGGCGGCCCCAGTCGCTGAGGAGGTGGCGACGAGGAGAGAGGAGTCGTTTCATGGAGAGAGGAGAGGAAGGAAGGGTCAGGCAGGGAAGGGAGGAAGAGGAGGTTGAGGAAAAGACTCACGTCGAACTGATTAATCGACTCTGCTCCTTCCTCTTCCTCGTCTTCCACGTTCCCACGATACGAGATACAAAGCTCCTCCCCTGCTTCGATATCCCTTCGGGCGAAGAAGGCGACGCAGGGCTTTGACCGGTCAAAGCTCGATACCAGACCCTTTCCATCCGCACTGAGAAGAAAGAAAAACGATCAGCTCGGTGAACGACGCGTCGGAAAAAAAAAAAAAAAGTGGATAAGGAGATGCTCACGGTTCGGATCGCAAGAATGGTTGAGATATCGAGTGAACTGAAAGGGAAAGAAAGGAGGGAAGGGTAAGGTCCTGAAGGGGTCGAGCGAAGGGAAGAGGACGAAGGAGAGGAAGATCGAGACGAACGTTCTGGATTGTTGAGAAGGAAGGATCGGAGAGATGTCAGCTTTGAGGAGCCGAGAGAGAGAAAGGGTTTTGAGAAAAGAAAAAGGACTCACTCCACAATGAAATGCATCGACTAAAAAAATGGACGTCGAAGAAGGCTCTGATCAGTTCGTCCCGATGACTCTTTCCTCCATGAATAGAGCTCACCAGTGAAGAGAGGCTTCGGTTTCGAGGATTCCACCGATTCATCAGGATCCCAGAAGTCCACGTCGTAAAGGTAGGTTCGACCGAGGACATCGCAATACCTGGAAAACGCGCGAAGAGAAGATGAAGTGTTAGGAAAGCAAGGTCGTGGTGAGGAATGGAAGGAAGAGGGAGGGAGACAGATGAGTTAGATCAAAGACTGACTCTCCACGAGCTGGAGGCTCCTTCTTCGCGAGAAGCTCCTGCAAAAAAAGGGAAATGGGACGACGCGGAGAAAACGAGAGATCAGCGTCGGTCTTCGTCTTCAAGCAAGCACGACGACTTCGAGGAGATTCGACTCACTCCCGCATAGATCGATACATATTGACCCTTTCGAAGGAATGTTCGAGCTTCGACCCCCTGAGATTCATAAAGCAAAGGAGATCAGTCGAGAGTTGCGGAGAGGAACGCGTCGCAGCGAAGGAAACAAGACTCACCCCAGCCCTTCTGCTCGGTCTTCACGATGGCGAAATCGGCGTCGGGACCACGTTGAGCAATCTGAAAGTCGGCGAGGAGGAGAAGGATAAGCCACGAAACGGATCAGCTAACGCGTCGGGTCGAGTTAAACGAAAGGAAGTCGACGGAAGGAAACAAAAATCGATCTCGCACTCACTCGATTCATGCAAGTCTCATCACACCCACAATCCTCCGAGCACTCAACGACTCCGTACCCTTCAAACCTCAACAGCCCATCCTCATCATACCCGAATCCTTCTTCCCCGTCTGGGAGGAACGCTCTCTGCTCCTTGACGCATTCATTCGCACGTCGAACTCCTCGGGTTGCAGCTCCCCTCGCAGCCACAACCCTTCGGCCAAGCTGCTCGAGCTCGAGGGATGTCCTTCCCGTAGATGTAACGATCTAGATATGTGAACTCGAAAGAAGGAGTGGGATCGGCTTCGGGACTGGAAGGAGAGAAGTTGAAGAGTTACCATCAGTCTCGCGATAAAGAAGAAGAGGGAGGAAACGAGGGCGGGTCTACACTCACTCGATCTCGTTGACGACTCGAATCTCTAAAACTCGATGTTCTTCCTTCTTTCTACTCTGCCTCATCATCCTCTCGAACCTCTCCACCGTCCTCGGACCACGATGGTTCTTTCCGTCGGCGAAGGTCGAGGGCATCTCCTCGGAGGCTGGATCGAGAGGTCGTCCAGAGCGAGAAGAGTTCCTTCTGATCAACGAAGGAAGTTCAGAACAAGTAGAGAGTCAGCTCAGGTTAAAACTTTGGGTATACGAAGAAGCTCAAACGTTCTCCCACCTCCAGAACGGTCGTCCCATCCACCTTCACTCTGGGCTCGAACAAGGGATGTTTCGACGGAGACTGAGAGATCGAGCTCTGTCGAGAACCTGCGTGGATACCATGTAAATGATTGAGAGTGTGAGTGAGAGACAAAGAGCCTGATCAGCGGCTCGAGGTCGGAAGGAAAGGGAGCGGCTGACCTGCAGAGACGACGGAGGAGGGTCCGAGGAAGAGTGCTGGCCTTCTGTGAGCTCGAGGTCCTAGGTTTCTTGGCTGGGGAAGGGTTGGGAACCGAGATAATAGAGTCTGAAGAGTCTGAGTCGTTACTGATGAGTCGTTTGCGGGACGGTGGATTGGAAGGCGGCGAGACCGAGGGAGGAGGGATCTGAGAGGGTGAAGCTCGGGAAGAGAAGGCTGCGATGAACGAAGAAGGGCGAAATATCGAAATTAGCAGTCTATCAAACCATAAGAAGAGTGATTTCGATGAGAACTTGGTTCTGATGGAGTAGGAACACGAAGGAGATTGAGCTGGAGCTACATAGCTCCTTCCCGTGGCAGGAAGGTCGAAGCTCACGACTTTGTCCTTCCGTTCTCTTTCCGAGGAGCCATGATTTCCGAGTAGCCATGAGAGAGGTAGATGAACAGCTCACCTTTAAGAGCTGAGCTGCGGCCGATTGATGTCGGCTTTGCCTTGGATGATGAAGCTGATCCAGTCAAGAGGATGTCCTTTGCGGGATCGACACGGGAGGAGGAGGAGGAGGAGGAGCCTGGAGGAGGAGGAGCTTTGGAGGTCCCTCCTGTCAAAGAGCGCTTAGACGAACTGCCGATGACCGAGAAGCCGGACATATCGAGAAAGAGAGAGACGTAAGAAGAGACGTTTGAGGCCTGAGAAGATCTGCGAGAGGAGGAGAGAGAGATGGAGTCACTGGTTGGGAGCGTGAGCTCGAAGTTGAATGATCAAGGGGTTCAGCCTCCCTTCCGCCCTCACTACCGCAAGTTTTCGCAGTTCTCACTCTGACAGAAACTAGTGGAGCTCAAAGATCAATCTCTGATCTTTGTTTTTGAAGACTTTGCTCCCGCTTTTTTTTTTATCGCCTTAGCGGGCTGATCGATCGGACTCGAATTCGTCGAGCTTCACTTCCCTTCTGATCCTTCTCCTCCTCTTCCCCAACCACTCACCCAACCACCTACTCCTTTTCCTCACCATGTCCACTTTCGGAAACCTTTACAAGGTCCACACTTACGGAGAGTCTCACTGCAAGTCCGTCGGAGCCATCGTCGATGGAGTTCCTCCTGTGAGCTCGAGCGTTCCCTCTTGTCGTGACTCGCCTGAAAAGTCGAGCTCGCATCGAGATCGCTGACTGGTCGCTCCTCTCCCTTTCCTCCTCCAGGGTCTCGAGCTCACTGAGGAGGATATCCAGGTGCAGCTTTCTCGACGTCGTCCTGGCCAGAGCGATATCACCACGCCCGTCAGTCGTCGACTTTCTTCGTTTCGATCCCTTCCGCCGAAACCTCGACGAGCTTCTCTCTGACGATTCCTCCGCTTCTCGCTTCATTTTTTTGGTCCAGAGGAACGAGTACGATGAGGTCCGAATCCAATCTGGAACAGAGCACGGAGTAACCCTCGGAACTCCCATCGGATTGATTGTTCTCAACAAAGACCAGCGACCTCACGATTACGCTGAGACCGACCTCTACCCTCGACCTTCCCACGCCGACTGGACCTACCTCGCCAAGTACGGTGTCAAGGCTAGCTCAGGAGGAGGAAGGGCTTCTGCTCGAGAGACTATTGGTGAGTTCAAGCCCGAAATTTAAGAGGAAGGAAAGCTGAGCTTGGAGCTTGGAGGACCTCTTTTTCAGCCCGAGCTCACCTCCTCTCCTCCTTTTCCTTCTTCCTCCTTGTCTAGGTCGAGTCGCCGCTGGAGCCATCGCCGAGAAGTACCTCAAGGTCGCCCACGGAATCGAGATCGTCGCTTTCGTCTCCTCTGTCGGAAAGATCCACCTTCCCGCCTACTCAACTGCTACTGGAAACGAGGAGGACGACGAGCCTCTGAGCAAGGAATACGTTCACTTGCTCAACACCGTCACCAGGGAGATCGTCGACAAGGAGATGGTTCGATGCCCGAATAGGGAGATTGCTCAGAAGATGGAGGATGTGAGTCAGGCGCTTCTTTCTAGCGGGAGGACGGAGGAAAATCGTGAGCTTGAGCTCGAGGCTCATCGTTTCTCGTTTGCCTCTCGTAGAAAATCCGAGAGTCCAAAGCTGCCAACGACTCTCTCGGAGGAACCGTCACCTGTATCATCAGGAACGTCCCTGCTGGTGTAAGTCTTCACTTCTTCCCGAAGTCTGGATGGACGAATCGCTCGAGCTCACACTTCGCGTCTCTTCCTTTCCTCCTTCTTTCAGCTCGGAGAGCCCTGCTTCGACAAGCTCGAGGCTACTCTCGCCCATGCCATGCTCTCCATCCCTTCCACCAAGGGTTTCGAGATCGGGTCCGGTTTCCGAGGAACCGAGGTCCCTGGAAGCCGACACAACGACATGTTCTGTGAGGGAGAGGGAGGAAAGATGACGTGAGTAGCTCGACCTCTTTCTTTACATCTCGAGAGCTTCAGCTGATTTGGCCTTCTTGGTTCGATGCTCAGCACTGTTACCAACTGGTCGGGAGGAATCCAGGGTGGTATCACGAACGGAGAGGACATCTACTTCCGGTTCGTCTCTCCTCCTTCTTCCCGCCTCCTTTTCTTTCTTTGCGTCCTTCATCGCTGACTCTCTCTCTTCTGGCTCTCGACATTACAGAGTCGGATTCAAGCCTCCTGCGACCATCTGCCAGCCTCAGAGTACCGCCAAGTACGACGGAACTGCCGGTGTTCTCGAGGCCAAGGGTCGACACGATCCTTGTGTCGTTCCTCGGTTCGTCTTCTCTTCCTCTCTCGCGCCTCTCTTGTTTTCCTCTCTTCTTCTCTGACCTTCTCAACCTCTTCGGTCGCTTCGTTCGTTCAGTGCCGTCCCCATCGTCGAGACCATGGCCGCCATCGCCGTCATGGACGCTTTCCTCATCCAAGCTTCGCGGACAGCGGCTGCTTCCTTGCTTCCTCCTATCACCACCCTTCCTCCTACTATGGTTAGTCTGACTCTCTCTCTCCTATCTTCTTTCTTCACTCCCGCACTCCCACTTTTCCCTTCTACCTCGCTTCCTCGTTCAATCAAGCTCACTCTCCCCTTCTCCCCTTCTCCTTTTCTCTCAGGTCATGCCCGGCATGTCGCAGCACAAGTCTGGGCCTGGAAGTGCGGGACCCGTTGGAGACGAGTAGATTTTGGTTCTGTTGATCGCTAGAAAAGGCTCGGAAGATTTCTCCATCTCTATCTCCTCCCTCAACCCTAGCGAAACGCAGAACGGAAGGGAAAGAAGTGTGCTATCATTCATCATACCGAGAGCTCTGCTATAAACAAATAAAACAATTGCCGCTAGTTCGTTCGTACTCTGTGTTCGTCCATATTGCCCGTTCGTGATGATGCTCGTCGTCTCGTCTGGTCGTCGCGTCGCGTCCTTAGATCGCGAAGACGTCGTCGTCGTCCATTCCCTCGGGCTGAGAACCGTGAGATCAAAGGGAAAAGTAGATCTTAGTGGCTTGACCGCGTCTCGTAGGTGGCGTGACAAGAAAAGGAGCAGGATACTCACAAGTCGGTTGAAGATGTATTCGATCTCCACCCGCAACTCGGCGAGTTCCAAGTCAAGAGGAAGATCGTTCTGGTCCGTTCCGAAGGGATTCTCTACTTCAGCGGCGATCCCTTCTATTCCCATCAGCGTGAACTAGCGGAAGAGGAAAATGCAATGGAAATCAGCCACTCGCGTACGCGACTTCCTTTCACTCCAGCCCGTTCGCGAGAGCACTGTTGGGAAGAGAGCTCACTGCGACCAACGAAACTACGGGGACAACCAACCACCCCTGGATATAAAAATAAAATAAAACGTGGAAAGAAGCCAAGGGAGGGTCGTGAGCGAAGAAACGAAGAAGAAGGAGCGCGCTAAACTCATTACCATCCGCTCCCGCCAACCAGACGCCCCGACACGAGAGCGGCTGAAGAAAAATCTCACTTACCATGTCATCCACGAGAACGAGGGGCAAGCTGAAAAGATACAGCAGCACGCACTGCTTTAGGTGGACGGTGAAGACGGGGGGGAGAGCTGTCGTTGAAGCGAGATAAAGGAGTTGCAGTCAAGTGGAAGCTCTTTTGCAGAAGACGCGACGTTTGGAAGAGCTCACGAGTTCTGACCACCCTTTCCATCGCTCCGAGCTGGTTCACCATCTCCTGGATGAGAGCCTGAGGGAGAGAAAAGGGTTGGAACGAAATCGACGTCGGACGATTCGAGTCTGTGCGACGACTCACCTGAACAGCATTAACACCCGCTGGCCCGGCCGCTTCCAGGGTGCCTTCCCTCTTGAACTTGTAGACTGATCTCGAGAGGTGATGAGCGATGCTTCGAAGGCGAAAGGGGGAGGACGATCAGCAAACGCGTCGACTTCAATCGTTCGAACGAAAGTTGTAATTAAACTCCCACTCACACCAAAGGAAGAGGCAAACTAGCAGCTCCTTCGTGCGAGACATAGGCTCGATCCATGAAGTCGAACTTGTCGTACGAGCTCTTCTTCCTCAAGAGATGACCTCGACTCTTGAGGGGAGTCCTCTCTCCAGCTGGTGCTCCGAGAGCTCGTCCCGAAACGTCTCGAGCGACCTTGATGATGATCTTGTCGACGTGCTTCTTGGTTTTCCCAATAGGTCGTTGGGATTCGAGGTCGAGAGGGGAGTCGGTTCGGTGGACGGGAGGAGGAGAAGCTGAGTCCTTCGTGTCGACGGGAGCGAAGGTGCTGTAGCCGGACGCGATGACGTCGAAGCGAGAGAAGTCACTCGGGAGTACACCTGTGTGTATAAAGGGGAAGAGGAGAGAAAAGATCAGCTTTGGTTCGACGCGAGCGACAGCAGAAAGAACGACGCGAACCGTTGTAGTCCTGAGATCGAACAAGCGCCGCAGATCAGCTCAAGTCATCCGGCCTTCTACTGGGTCGTCCCCGAAGACTCACCTCATAATCAGTTCCCGGCTCTCCTCGAAGATGATGCTTAACAGCGATCGAGAAAGCGTTAACAAGCCTGCGAAGAAGAACGAACGAAACGCGTCGAGAAGTGATCGGTTCTCGTCTCCATCATCTCAAAGCGATATCTGGGGACGAGAAATGAGACAACTCACTTCAAGAACCTGATCTTATCTTTCTTGAGAATATCTCTAGTAAGCTCCTCCTTCGGTCCTACATGTTTCCCTTTCGTCCCGTCGGCTTTGACCAAGTCCTTTCCTGCCCTGATTTCTTCCGAGGGTAGAGTTACTTGGATCCAGATCAATCGAGAGAGATTTCGAGCGGCTGAGAGGAGAGCTGTGAAGTCCTTTCGACCTCTAAAAAATAAAAAATAAATGAAGGAAAAGAGTCAGAGGAAGGAGGAAGGGAAGGGAGAGGAGGGAGGAGGGAGGAAGCTCACTCGGAGTAACGTTCTGTTGTCGAGACGCCGCAGGGGAGCGGTGAGGAACTGCTAGAGCGACGGAATCGAAGAACTTCACTGACCATAGGCAGAACCATTCCTGAATACGAGAAGGAGACCGACGACGACCGAGAGCAGAGGAACGACTGATAGAAGAGAAGAAAGGACCATCAGTGTTGAGCTCGACCCTCTCCTCCCTCCCTCTTTGAACTCACCGCTGTTACTCAGTCTGAGAGGAAGATTGAAGAACTTGGTCGCTCCAGCTACGAGGATAGAGAAGAGAGTTACGGTTGAGACGGGACCAGCGATGGAAGGGATGATGGAGCCTCGAACGCGCTGAAAGGGAAGAGTGCAGGGAGGGAAGAGGAGAGGCGATGAGCTCGACGACCTTCGAACGTCCCCCGATAGCGCATCGCAGAGCGTTGAAAAAGGCAGTCTTACGATGACATCGGGAAGCCAAGATACATGCGAGAAGGTCCTCTTGCTCTTTTCCTCCTCTCGAGCTTGAACGACTGGAAGGAAACGAGAAGGGAGGGGAAGGATGAGGGTGAGCTTGAGCGAGGAGGGAGAGAGGTTTGAGGGGGAGAGAGGTCAAGACATACGAGCAGCGAGAGCTGTAAGAGGCTTCTTGTGAGCAGAGCTCGAGGAGGAGGGTTCCCTGTTCCCAAAGAGGGAAGCGAGGTTGCTGGGCTTGGAAGTCATCCTGGAAAGGTTGTGCTCGTGGTTGGAAGGGGAGAGGGTGGAGGGTTGGTTGCACAGGGGGAACGGAATTTCGAGAGATTACGTGACTTTATCGGCTGAAGGAAACTTGCTACTGTAGGATATAGAGAGAGTTCTCACGGATTTTGAGTCATAGAGTGCTCGCAAAGTCGGGAAAAGGAGGAAGCTCAAGACAAACAAACAAGTCCTCTGCGTCCTTTCTTTCTTTCTTCTTCCTCACCATCTCTGATATCTCAAAGGCTTTCGTTCCGCTTCTTCCTCGGGGTTGCTCTTCTACCTTCAGATCGTATAGGAAACGCTTCCCGAAAGGACGGTGATCAAGGGGACTTTGTTTGACTGTTTCGTCGCGTCGCGTCGATTTCTTTACGGCTTCTTCTTCTCTTCTCCCTCTGTGCTTCCTTCCTCCGCGTGTTTTCTTTCACCTACAACTGCAGTGTAGTATCAGCAGTTGTCTTTGAGTTTCAGCCTCCTCCTTCTCCTCTTTCACATATCCAGGGCAGATTAGATCCAGAGGCACGGTGCTGCGTCTCCGAACAAAAGAAGACCGGCCTCCCCCTCCTTGTTCTTTTCTTCCCTCAACCTGAACCCCTTCCTCTTCCTCCTCCTCTCCTTCCTCTTTACGCTCTCGACCAAAGAGCCTCTTCTCGCCTGTCTATATCGCAGTCACCGTCTCCTCCCCCACAAGCTGCAAGGACGAGCTCTCTGCCCTCCTCCCCTCGCATCCCCTCCTTCCTTTCCTCTCCTTTCCTCGACGGACCAACGACGCAAGGAACGACAACCGCTCCGTAGTAGCTCTTCCAAAGTAGGATCGCCACTGATGGTCTCTCAGTGACAGGTGAGTAGAGTCCGTGATAGAGAGGGAGGCAAAGGGCGAGAGCAGGGAGCAGCCTGCTTCAGGGAGGAGCCGAGGAGGTGATGGCGTTCGCTTCGTGCCTGAAAGTTTGTTTTGACTGCTGACCTCGATATCGCTTTGGCCTATGCTTCCCCAGGCCACTCTTTATACCCTCTACAACTTTAATCTACATCCTCGAATCACCCACACACCTCCACGCTCCATCATGTCCAAGTTCGAGCTCACAAGCTCCTCCTCCTCCTCCTCTTCCCACGCGCCTCTGCTCTCCCCTCCGTCCTTCGACAACGATGCCAACAAGTCAACACCCAAACAGCAACAGCCTCCTTACTTCCCTTTCCAGCAAACATCCGTCTTCGAGGACGCTCGCCTCCAAGGAAGGAGAGCTTGGTCGTCCGTTTCGGATTGCGGCCGTGGAGTGAGCCCTGGAGCTCGCGCTGGAGGATCTTGGGGTACGGAGGGAGCAGGAATGGGAGTATTGGAGTCTCCTGAAGGCAGCTACGGAGGATCGGGATACTTGGCCAGTCCGGGAGTGAGCTCGGTCATGGAAACGATGTCGCTGGGCTCGTCCTCGTCGTCGGTCGACTCCCAAAGCATCGTCTTCGACAACCCTTCACCCTTCGAGGAGCATTCCACCTACAACCAACGTCAATCCTACATATCGCCGACCCAATCCCTCCAACTCCTCCCTGCTGGATCCCCCGCGTCGCTCTACCAGCAACATCTCTCGACTCCAAACGGACCTCCTCCCCACCTCTCCTACTCCTCCTCCCTGTCGTCCCTCTCCTCTAGCGACCTCTCCACTCCTCCCAGTGCTCCCTACCAGATCCTCTCCGCCCCAGGCCTCGTCTTCGGAGGAGCTCTCCCCGAAGGGAACGACTTCATCGACCAGAACGCGGCTCCACAATACGCATCCCCTTCGTCGTACAAACTCGGATCACACTCAGCAGGGAATACCACCAGCTCTCCCTTTCTTCGACCGATGATGAAACGATCTCGATCCTCCCTCTCCTCCTCGCCGTTCCCTTACGACGACTACGACGGATCCTACGACGACGCGTCGGTCATTTATTACGACTCCTCGGATCCTTCGTCCTCCCAATCCTTTCAGGGAGACGGAGTCTTCTCTTCCAACCCCCCCTCCTTCGACGCGACGCAGCCATTGGCCACTCTCCCGCCTCGGCGGCCGTCCCTCGAGCACCTCGTTCGGACACGAGCAAGAAGCAGAAGAGGAGCGACGGTCCCCTTCTCTGGTTCGCCGACGGATCCGAGTTGAGCCTTGAGTTCAAAGCGAATTGGTCGCCGGAGACGCTGCAGCAAGAGTGAATGAGGTTGAGACTGGCGGACACGAGAGGGAAGGAAGTCATAGGAGTGGATGCGTTCACGGCGAAGCAAGATCTCGCTTTCTTAACTGGTACGCGATGTTCCTTTTTCTTTCATTGCTTCTTCGCAAGCACTAGCTGACTCCTGTATTTTTCATGATCTTCGCTGCTCTAGCCTTCTACTACCTCCTCGTCATGGATCGAAACAAGATCCGTTTCTTCGGCAAAACAATGGGTCGAAACGAGGTCGTCTCTACCATCGTCAACTGCGCCGAGGGCGACCCCATCCTTTTCAGGTCGAGGAAACGAATCTCAGCTCAGTTTTCGTCGATGAAGAAGGGCTGTCTCAAGGTTCCTGCAGAGAGTGAGTGTTTCTCCACTTCTTTCGACTCGACGCGTCTCCTCCTTCGTCCTCACTTTGCTGACGCGCCGCTCTTCCTGTCTTGCAGTCGCCTTCCTCCTCAATCGAAGCATGAACCCCGAGATGAGTCTTTGCCAGCAGAGCGGAAGGTATCATGAAGGGAAGCTCGCCGACGTCCATCCCAGCATCTACGAGCTTCTTCGACTTCCCGTCGGAACCGATCTCTCCCGAGGCAACGAAGCCTCAGTGGCTCGCTCAACTCGATGCCGCCGTCGACGAGTCGGAGAGGATGGCTGAGCAGGTGAAGAAGACGCGTCGAGAGACGAAGGACTCAGCCTACTTCGACGAGGAACCGGAACCAGCAGGACCTCCCTCCAACACCATCGGCAGCTATCGACCGATCCCCATCAGGAAGGACTCCTCGTCGTCTGACTCGTCAATGGCTTCGTCGCCGGAGGATGGCTTCAGCAGTTCTCTCGCACGACCTTCGATCCAAAGGAGCCTCAGTCAAGGAGCTATCGTTGGCCTGCAGAGCTACTCTCCCAGTCGACCCAGTCCTCTCGCGTTCAAGGAGGTCCCTCTTCCCATCCCCTCCATCCCAACCGAGTGCGCTTTCTACTCCACGGACGAGAGAGCTCCTCTCGACGGTCTCGTTCTCGCCAGCCTCCCTTACAACTCCAACTCCACCTCCATCTCCACCGACATCATCCACTTCGACCAAATCCACATGGCCAAGGATCGATTCCCTCGGTTCAAACAGCTCGCCAGTCGATCTCGAGCTCCCCCTCTTCACATCCTCATCGCCGTCGACCTCCCTCTCCACGACCCAGAGCCTGGATCAAGACTCCTCTCGGCTCGAATCGGACTCTCCACGTCGTCGGATATCGGAGAGGAAGTCGTCAGTGTCGTCAGTTCGAGCGTCGTCGACGGAAACGCCCTGGCTAGGGTCGGTCTGCTCGAAGTTCAGGCGGATCTGGAGTCGGATTCGCTTCATCCCAGGAATTACAGAGGAGTTAGCCTTCCAGTGGGACTCATTTCGACTCTCCTCGAACAGTTCGGAGGAGGACCTCGTCCGTTGGAAGTCGACGTCGAGTCGCAGGACGTGACTCGAACCCTCGCTCCCTTGTTCACTCCAGCTACCGCCGAGGCTCGAGAAGTTATCGGGTCCAGCGTTCTTCCTTCCATCGCGGTCGTCCAGGAGTTCGTCTCGAGGGCAGATGGAACCGCTATCCCTATCGACGAGGATCGAGCCGGAGCGATCAGCGAGGGAACGAAGCGAGGAGAAGTCGTCCATCTCCTTATCGCTTACTCCTTCGTCCTCGCCGAACCAGGGATGGGATGTGCCCGAGTCCAGACCATCTCGTTCGAGCGATCGTCCGGATAGAAGTCGACGTCGCCCTCCACTGTTATCTCAGGTCAGCAGCCTCGACCATCCCTCTCCTTCAGCCCTCCCAGTCCCAAGACTCGAGTCGAGGCTACTCCCGTCCCGCAACCTTCCTCCACCGTCGGGACTTCAGGACGAGCTCGACTTCCCTCGGCGAGGAACAAGTCGAAGTTCACCATCAACCTTCCTCCCTCCATCGGACTCGAGTCCTCGACTTCAACGGCCGACGCGTCGGCTGGCCCCTTGCCCTTCACTCCTCTCGACAAGATCATGAGCATCCCCTCAGCTCCTCCTCCCATCAACCTCCAGGCTCCTCATCCTCGTCGTCTCTTCGGATCAACCGACTTCGGATCAACCGACTTCGGAATCGGTCCTTACTCAGGAGGAGGAGGCGTCGCTGGGTCCCTCCTCCAGCAGCAGCAACACCGTCACCTCGCTTCGAACCACTTTTACGAACCTTCCTCCACCTTCAACTAAAGCTACTTCGCCGACGCGTCTTCTCTCCCTTCGCCTGGGATCTTCGCTCCTGGAAACATGGCTCGCCTCTCAACCTAGTGCTTTCGACGATCTGATTCCCTAGGGAAGCTAGAAAGTCATGATAGAAGAGTCGTGCGATAGAGTATAAGATGGCGACGATAAGCTAGGAGTGAGACCGGATAAGCTCGTTGAGGTAAGCAGCGAAAGTAGACGAGAAATGAGCGGTGAGGAGAAAGACGACGACGCGACGCGAGAGCCCTTAAAACTGGGCTAAAGTAGGAGGGATCTGAAGGGGAAGGGATGCTAGAGAGACGGAAAGGCAATTTCCTAGGTTAGGGGATACGAAGGAGGCTGAGAAACGATTTGAGCAGCAGAAGGTTGAAAGGGAAAGACGAGAAAGGGACAGCGAAAGAAAGAAGAGCGAACGAAGCTCCAACGACCCAAAGAGAGAGAGGAATGAAGACTATAAAGCAAAAGAACGAGCGAACATGCAGGAAAACATCTACCCACTAGTCTAGTGTCCTCTCCTGATGCCCTGTACTCTCGCGCCGACCGCCCCAGCAGGAACATGCTTCGTCGCCCTCCTCGTCGCTCTCTCGTTCCTCTCCTTCCCTCGATCCACTAGTCCCAACCCCAACCCAACCTGCTCCTGCTCCTCTCTCTTCACCTTCACCTCCTGCTGTCTCCCTACGACAAGGCCCCCTCGTCTCAACTTGATCTTCGAGATGGCAGGCGATCCCATCTTGCTCGCCTGGATCTCCATCTGAGGAACGAAGTTTGCTGTTCGAGAGCCGAGAGGAGATCGAAATGCGATGGGAGCGAGGATTTGGGGTCGAGGGACGTTGAGGACGTTGAGGAAGCTGGGCTTGGAGGAAGAGGTTTGCTGCTGCTGGTAGTGATCTTGGTTGCGGAAAACGTTGGGGTGATTGAGCGAGCTCGGGAGAGGGTGGAGGGTGGGACCGGTGTTGGAAGCTGAAGGCGAGAAGATCGAAGTCCTAGTTGGGGAGTCGGAGAGATCCAAGACGGAGCTGTTCGAGGAGGGACAGTTCGAGGAGATGTCCGAGTCGTAGGAGAAGGAGAGAGGGGCGATGGTGGAGATCGGAGACGGGAAGGAAGACGAGGTGGAAGCGGTCGAGCTTCTCTCGGAGGAGACTGGTGAATCGAAGGAGAAAGGATGTAAAACGAAAAGAGAGATCAGCTTCTGATATGAACAGCGACCAGCGACCAAAAGAGGGAGAAGGGACTTCGAAGAACGAACCTGGAGACGCGTAGGGCTCGGCGTAACCTTTGCTCTGCAAGTCCTTCCCATATCTTCCTCCTCCAAGTTCGATGATTCGGTAGTGCGACGCGATGTATCGAGGCTCAATTTTGACTCGGAGTCGAGGAGCTGGGGGAGGAGGAGGGGGAAGAAGTCGAGGAACGTCGATGATGGGCGACGTGTCTTTTGGAGGACGAGAAAAGGAAAGGTCAACCATGAAGTCTTCGAGTGAGATGGACGTTGAGAAAGAGAGCCACTCACCATTGAGCAGTTCAGAGAGCTGCCTGTCGCTTCTATAGAAGAAGTCCTGTGAAGAGCGAAGGCGACGACGTGGTCAGTTGGGACTCTCGACAGAGGGAGAGAAAGGTTTACTCACGACCGTGACGAGAGGTGATTGAGTGGGATCTGAAGATTCGAAGTAGTAGGTTGTCTCCGGAACTGTGACAGGGACCGGTTCGGCCATTCTAGAGAGGAAGAGGATCGAAAAGTCGACGAAGTCAGCTCGAACAAGAAGCGAGAACGAAGATTAAGACGGAATGATTCTCCACACTCACCCAGTGATGTGCTCAAGTCCATTAGCTCTCTCTTGTCGAGGATTCTGAGCGAAGTGGAACGGACAGACGTAGGCTGGGTAGTTGAACTGAGAGAAGAAGGGAAAGACCGAGGTCAGTTTCCGAATTTGGGGAACGAGGGAGAAGAAGAAGCGAAGAGATCGACGCGACCAGACTTTGAACTCACGAGATTAGGTGCGTTCGTTTCCTTCGCAGTCCCTCTGTAGACCAAGATTCTGATCGACCCAGGAACAGCAGTCGTCTTCTTCGTAAGGTGCATTCCGTCGATCTGAGGAAGGGAAACACGAAGAAGGTCAGCTTCGTTCGTTCCGATCTTCCATCCTCCCTCCCACTCTCGTCGCGCCGCTTCTCCTCCTGCTCGTCATTTCTTCAGTCCTTCTTCTTCCCTGCCACCGCCTTCCCAGCTCACTCACGACTCACCTTATCAGCGAGCTCGACGGGTCCAAGTCCAGTGTATCCCAAGCTCATCCCCGAGACCTGGCAGGACGAGATCATGTCGACTTTGCGGATGATTCGACTGGCGACGAGGTTTCCATCCACTGAGGCGTCAAATATTCAACCAACACGAACGAAGATTAAGCTCGATCCTCTCTCTCTCGAACCGGCCTGAGCTCGTCGTCGCCCACGCTTCCCTCCCTCCCTTCAGCCCACCAACCAGACGCCCTCTCCTCACGAAACGAAACGACTCACCAAGAACGTAAGCGATCAAATCCGTCTCCTGTAGCTGAGGGTTGATCGTTCCGAAGAGGATCTTGTAGGGCTGCGAAGATCGATTCAAAGACACAACAAGGTCAGCTTCGAAGGTCGAACCAAACAACTTCCCTCCCGTCCATCCCTCTCCCTCTTCGGCCGTCCTAACTCTCTACTTCTCCCTCTTGCTCGCTCTTCTCTCAGCTTACGACCCTAGCTCACTCCCCTACTTCTTCTCATCCCTTCCAAACCGCTCGTTCCTGTGAAAAGGGGGTGAAGAGAAGAGAAAGCTCACCTTCCCAACGGGACTCTCCACCAACGAATCCACACTCGTGCCTTCTCCATCTTGGACGCAGCGGGTCTTGAACTCCTGAAGACGAGCGAGCGAAACAGAAAGGGAAAGGGAGGCAGGGGGAGTGAGTTTTGGGCGGAGAGCGAAGAGAGAAAGCAGCTTCCGAGGTCAACGACGTTGCTCCCGTCGTCTTTGCGGGCGAGCGAGGTTGATGTGGAGGGAGAGAAGAAAGATACTCACCTGTAGATACTTCCCTTGGACGGAAATGAGAGCTTGAAAGTTTCCTGCGAGGGGCTGCGAAACGAAGAACAAACGCAAGGAAGGTCAGGAACGAGAGAAGGGAAGTGGAGAGGAAGAAGAGGAGAGGGAGAGGAGGAGACGCGACGAACCATTGTAGTGAGAGACCTGAGAGAAGGAGAAGCGAGGGAACGAGAAGGTGGGCGTCTGAAGGTGAAAGAAGACAAGTGTGAGCAAGGGAGGTCGAATAGGCGAGCGAAGGCAAATTGGCTTTGCTCTCGTTCCTGGATCACTTTCCAGAGGGGGGTTCTTTCTAAGGCCGCGACTGCTTTTTGCTTCCCTTTTAGGAGGAGGAATGGTTTCATCTATAAAGACTGAAGCCGCCTAGACCTATCTGCTCGTGCACGAAGTCGATCCTCAAAGCCATGGCTTTGGAGACGAACGCGTCGCGAGAGAGACGGAAGAGGGCGATTCCAGTGATTGAAAGGGCGAGGAGAGTTGAGGTCGCTCGCCACGAGAGGACGGGTTTCCTACTGCTGGATTTCTTCTTCTTGATGACTTGATCCTCCTCGTCATCGAAGGTTTCCTTCCGCTTCAACCAACCCAACCTCCTCCCCACGACTGCCAACCCTCCGACGGCATGCCAGACTCCCAGGAGGACGACACCTCCGTAGGCTACTGCGCTGATCCCAGGCCATTTCTGGACGGCGTAGCCTACGAAGGAGAGGTCGAGTTCGGCTGGGCTGAGTGAGGAGATGGGCGGTTTGGAGGAGGAGGGGAGGGTTCGATGAACGAGGAGGTGGAGAGCGACGAAGGGAGCGAGGAGGTAGCCGGAGAGGGAGTGCGAGTTGAGTTTGGGAGGGAGCGAGCGAGGGTAGAGGTATCGTCGGAGGAGGGAGGAGGTGAGGTGGATGGTGAGAGGGAGGTAGATGAGCGAAGGTTCAAGGAGAGGGTGTTGGTACGCGACTCGGGACAGCTACAGGAGGAAAGAAGGGAGGGAGGGGATCGGAGGGAGGTGAGCTTTGGGTTCGCTTCCCTCTCTCTTTTCTTCGACTTTCCTTCTTCGCGCGACATCTATAGAGAAAGAACCGCTCGAACTCACGAGCATGAACCCACTCCCGCTAGCCTCGTCCCCCGTGACGGCTACGATGGCCGGAGGTAGCAGATGGACGAGTAAGAACGAGCTGAACACGACTCCCGAAGTCTGTTGAGACAGAGCGAGGAATCGAAGGAAGTTCCTCCCCTTGTTGGGGTTCGAGGGGGAAGGCCAAGGCGTAGAGGAGTCCTCGTCTGAGGATAGACTGGATTTGGGGAGTGCAGTAGACATTTTTTGGGAGGTCGACGTCGATGGATGAGTGCTGAACTGAAAGCGCAAAGAGGTTTCGAGAGATGGCTCCTTCTCTCTCTCCTCACTCCATCCTCCCCCAAAAAACCTTTTTCGCCTCTTCTTCTCTTCTCGGTCAGCATGGGATTCGTTCGAAGTCTTAGAGTCAAGCCTAAAAAGCGTATGTCCATCCCTCTCTCTGCTCTCCCTTCCTTGCCTTCTTGGTCGAGTTGAAGCTCACTTTTCCCCTCCTTCCCTTCCCTTCCCTTCCTCGCTCTCCTCCCTCCTCCTTTCGTGGTATAGTGGAGACGCCCATGACATGCGGAGCCAACTTCTCCGCCATGCTCTCGTGCTGGGCTGCTTCTGGAGATCTCAGGAACGATGCCGTCTGCAAGGAGTCGGCGATGGCTCTGATCGAGTGCTTGAAGACGACCGTGAGTCCTCGCCACTCCTTCCCTTGCATACACCCGGACATCACATCCTTCAGGATGTCAAGCTGACCCTGCTCTATCATCTCCCTTATGTAGAGCCGAGCCAAACCTCCTCCAAAATCGTACGTCCTTCTGCTTCCCCCTCAGTCGCTCCTCCTTCCTTCCCACTTCCTTTTGCGCGAGCTCACCTGCTTCTCTTTCGTCCCCTTCCTTTCCTTTTCTTCCCACTGCAGGACGATCAACGCTCATCTCAACAACCTCACTCGTCTCAAGAAGGGCAAGAACCTTCCCGGATCGCCTTACCAATAGATGCGGTAGCCTTCTTACTCTCCGGCCACGGACGACGTCGACCCCTTCCCTTCACTTCAGCCCACCCACCTCTATCGTCGTCGTCCTCTTGCTTTTCTCTGTACCACCTCTTTGCTTTCTTTTCTTAGTCTCCCTTTGATGCATGCTACGCTCTCGCCTCCCTTCTTATACTTTGCTACCCCCAGGGTCCTGCTCAAGGTCCTCGTTTCGCGCCTCGAGCTCACCTTCCCTTCCCTCTTCCTTCTTCCCTCTCTCTCCCTCCCTCCTTTCAAGCTCATTCAGGTCATCAAGATCATCACCAACCCCCCCCCCACACCATCGCCTCGCTCACACCCTCCCCAAACTAATCCCCACACCAACCTCCATGACCCCCTTCGCACACTCCCACACCTCTCTCAAGCTCTCCTCCAAACTCCCTTCCTCCGCCAACTCTGCTCCTCCTACTAAACCTCCTTCCATCGACCGTTCCACCCCTCTCACCCTCTCCCACCCCTCCTCCACCCTCCCGTATTCCAACGCAACCTCGTCCCTCTGCTCGTGGTAGTCCGGTCCGAGAGCATCGAGCACGGTCGCTTGGAGACGGAGGGCGTGGAGGTGGGAGGAGAAGAGGGAGATGAGGGAGTAGGAATGGATCGCGGAGTTTAAGTGTGGGAGGGAGGAGAGGAGCAGGGTGGCTACGAAAAAACGAACGAACGAAGGAGAAAGAGGGGAGTGAGCGTTTGGGAAAGAGAAAGACGAGAGGAAGTGAGGGTGTCGAGTCGAACTCACCTCGCTCCTCAGCTGTATCCGTAGAAGTCGACGACCGAACGATCAAAGCTCGAGCTTTGGTCAAAGAGCAGTACCCTTTGAGTTCTTCGTCTTGAGAGATCATCACCTTGAAGCGCCACGAGGATGAAAAACGAGGGAGAGTCAGCGGCGCGTCTCCTTTTCCCCTCTCTTCTGAGTTAAAGAAAGTAAACAGTTCGTCGACTCACCTGCCCATAAACCTCCTCCACCAACCCTTCCGCATATTCGGCCATCCCCACGTCGATACTGACGTCGGCGAGCATGAGGACGGTGAGACGATGGAGGCCGTAAAGTCCCAGAGAGCGGGAGAGTTCCATGGCGGAGAGGACGTCGGGCATGGCTGAAGTTGGTTGATGGGAGGCCTAGAAACGTACACACAGAATAAAAAGATGAAAGCGAGGAGTACAGAGTCAGAGTGGGTGGGCGGGAGGAGAGAGAGAAAAAGGGAAGAAGACGGAGACGCGTCTCGGATGAATCGATTGGAAAGGAATGACGTACCATCATTATCTCCGCCCTCTTCAACTCCTTCTGGATCCTCTCTCTGCCTATCGGAGCCTCCTGCTTCTCCCCATTCAGCCTAAAACTCTCATCACCTCCCGCTCTCCCGCTCTCGTCGTCCTCCTCGTCTCCCTCGGCGCTCACGTCCTTCCCACTCCTCACGACATCCAAGAACACCAACACATCCCTCTGGTCCTTTCTTCTGGCCTGAAGCAGGAGGACTTCCCATACGGAGGTGGCCCAGGAGCGGTACTGGTGGAGAGAGAGGGAGGCGATGGAGGAAGGGAGGAAGAGGAGGGTGAGGGCTTTTTGGTAGGAGCCTGAGCGGGCGAGCTGTGGGAAAACGAGATAGAAAAAAGGGGAGAGTAGAAGAGGGAGGGAAAGGGAACGATGATGTCAGATGAAGAAGAGACGAGGTTTCTCGGGAGGAGGAAGGAAGGAAAGAGAGGAGGGATCAGACGAACTCTCGTTGCTCTCGATTGAATCACTGTGAGGCGAGATTCAGGATCCAAAGTCGGAGAAGTAAGAGTGATATCCTCGTGAAGTTCTGCCAAAGTTTCCTCGCCTGTGAAAAGTGGAGCGAAGGAATTGAAAGAAGCACGCATCAGCTTCACTCGTCCGTCTCGTCTTCCTCTCTCCTTCCTTCCCTTCCTTCCTACATCTCCACCTCGGAAGTTCGATTCAGACTCACCCATCGCAGCCCACAACGTAGCCCAAACAGCATGCCACGCTCCCTCTTCCACATCAGGTCTTCTCACGCCCGTATCCTCGGCGACAGGCTTCTCCTTATCCTTTGGGTTCCCCATTTGAGAAGGTGCCGGTGGAGGAAGAGGATGGAGTTCGGCTTCTTGTTTTCCGAGAGCGAGGTAGAGCCGATGGAAGGAGTTTGGGAGAGGGTCACCCTGCGGGAGTGAAGAGAACGAAGAGGAGGAGGAGATCAGCGAAACGAAGGAAATGGGAGGCGACTAGGGAGAAAGGAGCAAAGAGGGGAGGCTTGCTGCAAATGCACGCAGTAGATGAGGTGGTTAGACTTACGAGTCTTAGAGCGTTCTTGAGTTCCCAGAGTTGGTCGAGAGCGGAGAGAGACGCGAGGTCTTCAAAGGTTGGGTTCGAGTGGGATGAGGAAGAGGAGGACGCATGGTTGGGCTGAGCGGCGTCTAGGCGACGGAGAAGACTGGTAGAGCGAGGTGAAGGGAGTGGTGTTGGTTAGCTAGGTCGTGTGACCAGGGCGGAGGAGACGTGCACGATGAGGGAGAAGAGGGAAGAAAAGTGACGAAGGACGAACGACATGCACGTCTCGAGACAGCTCTTGTCTCCTGCTGAACGAGCGATCTTGATAGCTTCATCGAGAGCCTAGAAAAGATGAGAAGGGACGGGATGAGTTCTTTCGATTCGTTCGAAGTCCAACGATCAGGGGAGATGAAGCAAAGCGAGTCGCGTCGCGCAGATCAAACTCACTCTTCGACAAGCAGGGAACTCCTCCTCCTGGAGATGGAAACTTGCCATGTTCAAAAGGGCATGCTGATGCAGTCCTCTGTCAGAGAGAAAATGTAGGTCAGTTTGGGCGAGTCTCGATTGAGGAAGAGTGAGTGGGCAAGAAAGAAAGGAAACAACGAACCGATCCTGCCTCGGGAACTGGTAAGCGAAGAACTTCTGTAGCGAGGATACGGTCTTGGTGTAGTCTCCAGAAGCAAGGGCTGCTCGGTAGCTGCCCAAAAAAAACACGCGATGCGAGGAAATTTAGTGGCTGAAACGCGTCTCGGTGCAGTTCGCGGATGTTTCGACAAAAGACTCACTCCTCGAAGGCCTTGGTCCTAGTCTCTCGAGTGTCGTCCAGAGGTTTCACTTCGAGATCAACTGCAGTAGGGAGAAGAGGTAGGTATCAAAACTATCAGCTCACTCAGATCGAGCGATACGGAAACGAAAGAACGAGAGCTCACCATCTTCCTCTCCAGTACCCTTCCCGACAAGTCCGCGCGACCAAGCAGCGAGACGAAGCTGAAGCTTGCTGATCCCTTCAAAGGGTATCTTCTGGAATGCAAGGGCAACTCGACGAATGTACTGTCCCAGCGGGGAGCGACGGTCCTGTAGAAGATGAAGTCGAGAGGAGGGAAAGATGAGGTGAGCAGGAGGGACCTTGCAGCGAGAGGAGGCAAAGAGTTGGACGAACGATTACGTATATAGATTGCAGATTCTGTGAAAGCCACATGGGGTGTGAGCCTTGGAGACGAAAACGGACGAGCGAGAATCGGCTGAGGAGAAGAAGGAACGAGACGAGCTCAACACTCACATCGTCGTCTCGACCGTTGAGCAGCGAGTGGACGGCTTTGACAAAGTCATGGATGTGATCTGTTTGCTCAAGCATGCGTAGCTGTGTTCGCGACATAGAGCCACAAGAAGAGATCAACTACGACGAGCTCCTCGAACGAGAGAGAGGGAAGCTGAACTGACGACCTCTCTCGTTTCGTGCTCCAGCCTCCTGGACTCCTCGTACGGCGCAAACGAGCGCACCTCGTCCATCAGCTCGTCCAGAGTGAGGTCTTCATATGGCTGCAACAAACGACGCGAAAGGGCCAAGAGAGAAGCGACAAATGAGCTCGGGAACGCAGAAGGGAGGGAGGGAAGGAAGGAGAGCTCGGCTGAACTCACGTCGAGAGCCTCTCTCAAGATGACCTGCAAGATCTGAGCGACGAGTTCTTGAGGAAACGGTTTCTTGGTGGAGGAAGGATGAGGGAGAGCTAGATGGACGAGCGTGAGGATGGCGAAGGAGGAAGGTTTCATCTTCTCGCCGAGAAGGGAAGGAGTTGAAGGTCAACTTTCAATTTGGGCCCGTAGGGCTCTTGAATCTCGTCCCCTTCTTTTGAGTGGATCCCAACCGTCAACAACTCAATTTTATTCATCATGGCCGACTGGATCTCCGACTCAAACGAAGCCTTCTCCCTCACACTCAGTAAGCTCACCTTGGATCCTCGTTTCTTCGCCGTCGAGTAGAGCTCAAACTGACCTCTGACCCCTCCCTCCCTCTCCTTCCTTCCTTCTCTCCAGGCCGCGACCCTGCCTTCTACGCCCTCCTAAGCGACGCTGAGCTAGCAGCCGTCGAGGCTTTCCATCCTACCTTCACCTACACCATCTTTGGAGAGGAGCAGAAGATCTTTGGATACAGAGGTCTCGATATCCAGGTGAGCTCAAGCTCATCAACGAAATGGAAGGACACGCGACGAACACTCGAAGCTCACTTTTCCTTGCTTTCGGTTTCGTTTTGGCAGCTTCTCTTGACCTCTGGAAGCCTCTTCCAATATCTTCAAGTCAACTATGATGCCAAGATCGATTCGGATGCTACTCCAGCGGATGATATCGAGGCAGCTCTCAAACCTCACCTCGCTCCTGGTGAGCTCGACTCTTTCTCCCTTCCTTCCTTCCCTCCCATCCATGTCCCACCGAGCTTTCTCGTCTTCACATCAAGCTCACATGAATTCAAACTCCTCCCCATCCATCCCTCTTTTGTGACATGCCCTCGTAGACTACACCACCTCTGCTGCAACCTTCGAAAGGCGGCGCGCTCAAGATGCAACCTCGTTCCGACCCTTCGGCCACAAGATTGGATCCTACACCCGTCCCTCGGGGGCGAAGGAGCTTGCTTCGAAGGGAAAGGGGAAGGGGAAGCAGGAGTCGAAGAAGAGGAGCTTTGCTGAGGGTGGAGAGGAGGAGCAGGAGGAAGGGGATGTGGTGTTCGAGATGTGGAAGGTGAGTTCGAGGCGAAGAGAGAGGGACGCTGGCTGGAGAGAACCGAGAAGAGCGAGCTGACGGTGGTTCGGGTTGGTTTTTATAGACGAGCTGGAAAGACGAAGGGTTCCTGGAGTACCACAGGAGGATGCAGCTCTTCATCGTGCTCTACATCGAGGGAGGAACCTTCTTGGCTGTGAGTCCTCTCGTTTCCCGTGTTCGCATGTCGAGAGGGTCTTCATTGCTCGAGGGCTGATCTGGCTCTCTGTATACTGTCTGCGTCTTTTGCTTAACAGGAAGATGAAGACTGCTGGGAGTTCGTCGTCCTGTAAGTCTTCTTCTCCAGCCGCTCCCTTCTCCTCGTTCTTCGCGTCGACTCTCGTCCTTTCCACCTCTTCTACCATCTCACGAACCGATCCTCTCCTTCTCTTCCCTTCATCTTTTCTTCGTCTTCAGTTACGAGAAGCGACGAGATCCCTCCTCGACCTCCAACAAGCGTCAAGCACCTTCCTCTCCATCCTCCTCCACACCTTCCACTACCGAACCAGAAGCTTCCGCCGAGAAGGAGTACTCCTACCACTTCGTCGGCTACACTACCCTGTATCCCTTTTACAACTTTCCGGATAAGGTCAGGACGCGACTGAGGTGAGTCTGATCGCCAGAAGAATTGGACGAGTTGCCCGACGCGTCCAACTGACTTTGTTCTCCCTTTCCTTTCTGGCTTTCCAGTCAGTTTGTGATTCTTCCACCATACCAAGACCAGTACGTATCTTCTTCTTTTGATCACTCGCTCCTAATCAGCTCTCCTCTCGAGACGCCTATGAACATCTGAACTGACGCCGTTCCCTCTCTCTCTCTCTCTCTCTTCCCCTTCTCCTCTCCTACAGAGGTCACGGATGTACGTCTCTTCCCTCTCTCCTTCTCTCCTCTTTCTCCTCTCACTTGGTCTAATCTTTCCTCCTCCCTCGTACCCTTTCTTAAACAAACAGCCGCCCTCTACTCGACCGTCTACTCCTCCCTCATCCTCCCAGACCCTCTCATCGTCGAGCTCACCGTCGAAGACCCCTCGGAAGCATTCGAAGATCTCCGAGACGTCTGCGACCTGCGAAATATCCATCGCCAAATCCTACTCTCCACTGCTAAAGGGAACGGGAACTCGTCGACTTCGGTCGAAGATGGAGAGGGATGGAAGAACGCTCTGGAGGGAGACGCGGTGTTGAAGGGTGGGAAGGGATGGGGTGTTGGAGAGCTGAGAGCTTGGGGAGAGAAGAGGAGGAGGGAAGGGAAGTTCGCGGGGGTAAGTTCTCTTCTCTTTCTCTCGAGAGGCGGGAGAGGAGAAGAAGAAGAGACCGCGACGACGAGATATTGACCTCTTCTCCTCATTTGATCGTTCGATGGGCATAACAGCGTCAATTCTCTCGACTCCTCGAGATGCTGCTCCTTCAGTACCTCGATGAGGACGATAAGGTTGCCGTGAAGGGGTACCGGCTCTTCGTTCGTCCCTCTCTCTTTCTTTCGACGCGTTTCTCCTTCCTTTCTCTCCCAAGTTGACCCTCCCTCCGTCCTTTCTGCGACTCCTATCAGGTCAAGGAACGACTCTACCGCTTCAACTTCGTGAGTCCTCGCACTCCCCTCCCGCTGTCTGACTCGTCGCAAAAGCTGACTTTCGCTTTCGTTTTCTTTGGGTTCGTTCGCTTCTCGCTGTCGCAGGAAATCCTCTCCCAGCTGAAACTCAAGGAGAGGAAGGAGAAGCTCGAGGAGACTTTCAATGCTGTGAAGGCGGACTACGAGAGGATCTTGGAGAGGGCTAGGTTGGGCTAGGTGGTGAGATGGAATGGTGAAGTCGGAGATGGGATATGTGGTGATCTTATCGAACGAAGGAACGACTGAAGAGAGAAGGGAGATCGAAAGACTGCGAGAGAATGTTGGCGAGGAAAAACTCATCAAAGGTATGAAGCATGGAGTCTACTTGAGATTCGAATGAGTTTTTTTGCTTTCTCGACGAAGTCTGGAAGCGAGACAGAGGTCGTGCTGAGTCGAAGCAGGTCGACCGACGCTGGTTTCTCTCGTCGTCAAGTTGGATGATCAGCTTCACGAATAGTCGAAGAGCAGATGTGATGCTGGAGTACGCAGATCCTCCAGCGCCAGCTTGTCGATATCCAAGGAGCAGCGAATGCGATCTTGGTCGAGGTTGAGAGGGACGCGTCAATTGTTAGTCTCGAAGCCTGCTGCTTCGTCAGATTCAGTGGAGGAGTCTCCCAGGTGGTCGGTCGAGTGAGAGTGATGAGCATACCAGAGAAGAGGCAGAAGAGGGAGGTGAGCTCGCCTTCGGGGTTCGCTGCGGAGGGGGAGGAAACGATCGCCCGCCCACGATCCTCGCTGACGGACCTCCTACTTGAAAATTTGATCCAAAAACTTGACTGGCCAATTCGTTAACGGCAGACGAGCTGGATCCCGAGGTAAGAAGAGCGAGGCTGTCGTATAAAGAAGATGGCGGATGAAAAGCAAGGTGGCATTCATCACCTCTCCAGCTCCCCGCGTTTCCTCGACCTGTCTCCCCTCCCTTTTCTCCAATCGACCTGATTCTCCCTCGTGCTCGTTTCGGAAGGTCTGTAGAATCTGAATGGAGAAAAAGAGACCCGAAAAAAATCGTTGCTGGCGGAAAAAAGGGGAACAACCGAGTTGCTCCCCGTTCCTTCCCCAGCTGGAGGCATTGGGGTTTGAACCCAAGACCGTTTCGATGCAAACGAAAAGTGATACCACTACACCATACCCCCGTGGAACTTGCTGAAGCTTGTATGAAGAAGGCGGCGGCCGGTTCTCGACCCGTCGCCTGTCGGCTTAGACGGGCCCGTGGGGAGTTCTGAGAGGTGGAGGGGGATGCTAGGGGGTCGCTCGCGAAATTCTGGGTGAAAATCTGCACTGGGGAGCAAGAAAAGGGCAAAAGTCGTCGAAGAAGGAGGAAAGCGAGGGGAGGGGGGTTCTGTCGGTTCCGAGGAGCAAATATCCGAAATAAAGGGGTCAACACACTCATGACGCCTCCATCCGGCCGGATCTGCCGTAATGGAGAAGAGCGATGTGACTCCATGGGTCTCGCAAGGGTCTGAATAGAGATATTATGGGGAACTCACGAGAAGTAGGAGACTGAAGCTGGCGACGCGTTCCTCCTTCGGCACGACCTCTCGGCTCTTCCCACGATTCTACAGAGAGTGCCACGAAGACCTAAGTGTGAGGAACCCAAAAGAAGGACGTCAGGAAGGTCAGAGGATGAAGGGGAAGAGAGGGAGGGAAGAAAGTGGAGAGTAGCTGAGCGAAGGGATTCCTTCAACCTCTCTCCCACCCCTACGATAAGGAAGAAAGCATCACTCACTGTCACAGAGCGTATCCGGATCTACTGTTCCTCCGAAGCGGAACTCTCGAAGACTGAAAGGGAAGGAAGGAAGGAGGGAGAAGAGGAGGTCAGAGACCGAGAGAAGGAAAGAAGGTCGAACACAGAAGACTTCTCGACTCACCACTGAGAATCGCATGCAGATTTCACTCCTTCTTGAGGCTTTTCTCCTTGGACTGAGTCCGGTACGAAGAAGGGGTCGACCAACGGGCGTTGCTGGTGGTTGGTTGGGAGAGAGAAGAGGAGAGAAGGGAGTGGCCGGATCTCCTTTGCCCGAAACATGGCCCCTTCTCGCTTTCCTTGACCCCCTTTAGAAACGAGGAGCTGAAGGAGATGTTGCTAAGGAGAAGAAAACCGATGCATCCAAAGATCGTGAGAGACCAAAAATTCCAAACCAAAATCTAACGTCGTCGACGCGCTGCCACTCAAGCCTCCATCTCCTCGTCCTCGTCCTCCTCCATGTCGACGATCGATCCAGCCTTGGGAGCAACGAAGGGTTCGCTCCATTTGGGATAGGTTCGCTTGTACCTGCAGTGGTTGAGGGAAGAGGAAAAGGCGAGGTCAGCTTGAAGTGAGAGAAGGGAAGAGGAAAGAGGAGGGAGAGGAAACGAAAGAACGAACAGAGACATGCAGACGGTATCCCTGGAGTTCAGAAGAGAGTGAAAAGTAGCAGAGAAGTCAGCAAAGACTACTAGGTAAAAGATAAGGTGAAGGAAGGACTCACATCTGGTTGATAACGTTGTCGAAGTGAGCCTTGAAGTAACCGTGTGTTCCGAGCGATTCTGCGATGTGACCTGTTCGACCGTACTTGGTGTGCATCTGGACGGGAGAGAAGTAGAGAACGTCCTCTGTTGATGGCGAGAAGGAAGCGAACGAAAAGACGGCGAGTCAATTTCGGTTCATCGAGAGTCGAGTCGCGATGCGACTCGAAGAGAAAGGAGAAAGGAAGAGCAAACTGACCTGGGTTGAAGAACATGAATCGGATGGTAGCGGTCTTCTTGTGGACCTTGAAAGGGTGACCAGTGAGGATGATTCGCTTGGCGATGATCCTCTTGGTATCAGCGTTGAGGAAGCTTCCCTGAGCGACGAGGATGGGAGCTGAGAGGAAGGAGGGGGAGAAACGAGCGTCAGCTTCCAATCTCAACGCGCTTTCTTCCAACTCTTCCTCTTTCGGACGACTGCAAGAGATGGGTGGCTCACCTTGAGGATCGACAGTCTCCTTGAGAAGCAAACAGGGCTGGTTTCCGAAGACGATGGGTCCGTAGATGGTCGCGACGGTAGCCGTTCCTGCTCGCAAGAACCTCTCGGACTTGTGAACGTTGTTGGCTCCCTTTCCTCCTCCTCGGACGTGCTGAGAGTAGATGGGGTTGATTCGGTATCGACGAGGTCCGACGCAGAGGATCAGGGCGTCCTGTGAGAAGGAAAAGAGAGAGGAGGCAAGGTCAGGATTCGTTCGCGACGGAAGATGAGAAGAAGAGAAGAAGTGGAAGGAACGAACCTTGGACTTGACAGGCTCCTCGTACTCGGTGTTTCTCTGAACGACGAAGTGAAGAACGGACTGCTTGTGCTCGTGCTCGAAGAGTCCGAACATGAAAAACGGCAGCGAGGGATCCTGCGACTCGTAGACCTCCTTGGGAACGTTCTTGATGTGAACCTCGACTCGAGTTCCGACCTGAGGGGAAAATAAGATTTCGAAGGAGTCAGTTGAGTGGGAGCTTCGTAGCAACGAGCTTTTCGTGGCAGGGGAGAAGACGAGAAGGTGTCAAAACTCACCTCGACTCCAACCTCCTTTCCTTCCCTGAGCACTCGCCTCCCAGTCTTGTCGTAATCCTCGAATCCGAAGATCTTGGCGTAGTCGACGGGAAGGTTCTCATAAGGATCCCAAGGCGAGGTCCTGAAGCTCTTGAGTCCACGGTATCGAGCGAATCGAGTCGAGGCAGGGATGTGTTTGGGAGTGTCGACCTCGTCGGGGAAAGCGAGATCAGTTCGATCGAGATTTTGACGGGACAGTCGGTAGCTCTCGAGCCTGAAAAAAAGAGGGGGGGTACGAGCAAAGGGAAGGAGGAAGAGAAAGACGAGAGTCAGTGAAAGCGAAGAGACGCGCGCCGCGACGAGTTCGACTAAATTAATAGAGAAGCAAAGAGAAACTCACTGCTCCTCCTCCTCCTCGTTATCCAGATCCTCGAACCTTTCGCTCTCGCCCAACCGAGACTCCAACTCAATCTCCTCCTCCTCTTCCTCCTCTCCCTCGTCCTTCCCGTCCAAACCCTCAAGTCCCTCCGGCCCATCCCGAGCTTCCAAACCCCTATCAACCGACATCTCATCCTCACTCTCATCATCGTCGTCTCCCTCAGGCTTCTCCTTCTCGTCGTCGACGATCCAAGCAGCCTGGTAGGAACTCGTTCCCTTGGGCACCGTCTTCTTCTTCGAGAGGGAGGACGTGCTGGCGGGAGGTCCCATCGAGCCGGAAGCAGCGGGGGCGGAGGCCATCTCCTCCTCGGTAGGCCAAGTCTGCTCGTTCTCCATGTAGTCAGGATCGTTCAGGGAGACGAGGGAGTCGGCAGTGGAGGGGTTTCGGGCGGAGAGGACGGAGGGAGTGGAAGTGGCGGCCATCGAAGTCGAAGAGTCGGCTCGGTGGGAAGCAGCGGTGGCGGCGGGAGAGGATATGATCTAAAGAATTGTAATGAAACGAAGAAGATGGAGGGATGATCAGCTCAGGAAGAGACCGAGAGAAAAGAGCTCGACGCGTCGAGAAAGCGAGGGAAATGAAAGAACGAACCTTCTCGACCTGGAAATCACCAAAGTTCTGCAGATGCACCAACCTATCGGCACTCAGCCTTCCTCCTCGAACAAACCCTTGCACGACCAACGTTCCCTTTCCCTCCTCAGCCTCCTTGTCCTCGACCCATCCCAAGGGACCCTCGTTCACGACCCAAGCTCGACCAGCTCGCCACGAAACGTCCTTAGGCGTTCCCTCGCAGAGATGTCGAAGAGCGACCGACGCGTCGGAGGAGGTAGAAGTGTTGAAGACCTTCTCCTGGGTAGGGAAGAAGTAGCGGATGAAGGAGAGGAGAGACTTGAGGGTGGCGGAGGGAGGAGGAGTGGGAGGGGAGGTTGGGTTGGGAGACTAAACAGGCAGCAAGGAAGATAAAAAAGACGAGGAGTCAGCTTGACTGAGCGGAGTCCCGAGATATGTAGGTCGAAAGGGGTGGCATCTCTGCTGAGAGCGGTAGGAGGGAGAAGAGAAGAGAGAGTGAGACGAACCTGGACGATGGCGACGACTTCTCCAACTCCCTGACCTTGCAAACACCTGAGAAGGGTATCTCCCCACTCAGAGACGTCGGTCTCGTCCGAGAGAAGGAAGACGACGTAATCGGCAGCCTTGGTGCAGTCGAGGATGGTGTAGAGATCTCGAGCGGGAGGAATGAGGAACTGGAGGGAGGTTTTGAAACGCGAAGCGCTGAGGAAACAGAAACGGAGGCGAGAACGAAGTCAGCTCGAGGGATTTCATACGTATGAAAGGTTGATCTGTAGCTCTGCTAACATGTAAGAGCTCAAGGGACTAAAAAAACACTCACTTGACGTTCACGACACCCTTTCCGTCGACCTCGACTCCTTCAGCCTCCTCTCCCAGAACTCCAGCGAGCTCCTTGACACACCTCCTCGCATCAGTCCCGTCTCCAAGCTCGATCACACAGACGATCCTAGGGACTCCTCCTCGGCCTTGGAAGAGCCTAGCCTCCTGGACGATGGCGGCTCGCTTCTGCTGCTGAAGCTGCTTGGTGGTGTTCCTCCTCGCGAGCTTGGTTTGAGCCGAAGAGAGGTGAGAAGTCGACGAGTCCTTTCCTGGGAGACGACCTTTGGCCTTCTGCTTGAGGGATCCTTTGGAAGCGTGTCCGGACTTGAAAGCCTTGTTGGCAGTCTTGGTCGTAGCTCGGTGAGAGTGGCCAGACATTTTGGAGAGGGGAGGGAGGAGGAGGGAGCTCGAGAAGTTTGAGAGGGAGAACGAGACTACTTCGGCAGCCTCTTTCGAAGAAGGGTCGGCGAAAGGAAGTGGGAGGAGAGTGGTAGGGGAGGGAGTGGTTTCCTTGACTCCTTTGTAAAGCGGAGAGGGTGAGTGTTAGAGGGAAGGAAGGAGGGAAGGAGGAGCGTCGAGAGAAGTTTCGAGCTCGGGTGCTCCGCCCTCCCTTCCTCCAAATTGTTCACTTCGACCTCGCACGCTTCCTCCCTTCAACCACCACCCCAGCTCCCTCCTACCAGTCATGGCTCCCACCAAGCGAAGATCTTCTCCCGGTCCCTCTTCCAACCAGCCTAAAAAGAGCGTCGCTTTCGGCGAGGGCAGTCGTCCTTCCCCTGCGGGAGGAGGAGGAGGAGCGACGAACGAGGAAGGAATGGGAGAGCTCGAAGGAGTTGAGGACGACCAGTCTTCAGAAGGAGAGGTCATCGATGATGATGATGAGGACAGCTCGGATGATGGAGACGATGAACGTGAGCAACTCTTCTTTCAGATTTTTGAAAAGAGGCAGGTCCAAGTGAGCTCGAACGCTTTGCTGACCTTTGCTCTTCCCTCCCTCCCCTCCTTTTCAGACATGCACGTCGACCAGGCCGTCGAGGACGAAGATCCCGTCGAGGCTGCTCCCCAGCCCTACCTTCCTACCTCCCGTCCTCTCGAGAAGGACGAGATTCTCGAGCCTGATCAGTCGGTCTACGAGATGCTTCATCGAATGAACGTCCAGTGGCCTTGTCTTTCTTTCGACGTCCTCAGGGTGAGTTCTTGCCTGCTTCATCCGCTCAACATCTCATCTGGAAGCTGATAAAATCACCGCCTTTCTCTTATCGTAGGACTCGCTTGGAGATGAGAGGAGGAAGTTCCCTCACACCGCCTACGTCGTTACTGGTTCGTTCTTTCTCTCCCCTTCCCTCACTCGTCGCGTCTCAAGCTCAATTTTGACTCTTTTTCTCCTGCTCGCGTATCCAATATCACAGGAACCCAAGCCGATACCTCCGCCAACAACGAGGTCCTCGTTATGAAGATGGGAGGCATGCACCGAACTCAGCACGACGATGGTGAGCTCGAACCTCCTCTCTCGTCGCGTTCCCTCTTCCTTCCTTTTTGTCTGACCTCCCGCCTTCTTCCACTTCTCCAGACGAGTCCGACGCCGAGTCTGAAGGCTCTGACGATGTCGACGACGACGCTTTCCTGGAGTACCGATCCATCCCTCACGTTGGAACCGTCAACCGAATCCGAGCTCAGCCTCTCCCTCTCAACACCTCCTCCCTCCCTCCCGTCAACGTCCCTTACCACACCGCCACCATGTCCGAAACCGGATCCGTCCATATCTTCGACATCCGACCCCTCATCGAAGCCCTCGACGTCCCAGGCTACGTCCTCCCTCCCACCTCCAAACGACCCGTCCACACCATCACCAACCACGGTCGAGCCGAGGGTTACGCTCTCGATTGGGCTGGAGCTACCACTCCCGGAGAAGGTCTTCGACTCGTCACCGGAGACGTTCACTCTAAGATCTACCTCACGACGAGCACGGAGACTGGATGGGTGACGGGAGAGAAGAGCTTCACGGGACACACCGATTCGGTCGAGGACCTGCAGTGGAGTCCGAGCGAGAGGACCGTTTTCGCTTCTTGTTCGGCGGATAGGAGTATCAGGATTTGGGATGTGAGGCAGAAGGGGAGGAAGAATGTCGTTGGGTTGGAGGCTGCTCATGAGGGAGACGTGAACGTCATCAGTTGGAACAAGGGAACGGGTTACCTTTTGGTTTCGGGAGGAGACGAGGGAGCGTTGAAGGTTTGGGATCTGAGGAACTTCAAAGGGTGAGTTTGCTTTCCTCTACGTTCTTATCATCTCCTAGAAACCTTCGCTGACCTCTGCTCTTCGTGTGTCCAGTGCTACTGGACCTACTCCCTCTCCCGTCGCCGAGTTCAACTGGCACAAATCTCCCATCACCTCCGTCTCCTGGCACCCTACCGAAACCTCTATCTTCGCCGCCGCCGCCGCCGAGGGAACCGTCACTCTTTGGGATCTGTCGGTCGAGCAGGACGACGACGAGGCGGGAGAGGGAGAGGATCTCGACGTTCCTTCGCAGCTTCTCTTCGAGCATCACCAGGACGACTGCAAGGAGGTCAAGTTCCTTCCTCAGATCCCCGGAGCTTGCGTATCTACTGGAGCAGGAGGGTTCAACGCGTGGAAGTCTATCAGCGTGTAAAAAATCCCTACCTACATCATCTCATACATATCTAGACCCGCCTCGGTTGCTTTGCGTCGGCTTCCTCGCTCGTCGCGTCTCGTTTTGCTTCGCTTTGCTTCCGATAGAATCGTTCTTTGATCTCATGGATTGACCTTCTAGCTTGTGGTCATCGAGATCTTCGAAAATAGGAAGAAGGAGAACTGGCGAAAGAGAGATGTGAACCGAGGAGCGGAAATTACGATCGTCCCGCGCGACGCGTCGAGGGAGCTTCATCCCTCAGCTTTCTTGCCTTTCCTCTCTATCTGGTACTGAGCAGCAGACATGCAAAGCTTTTCAGCAGCCATAGATCGAGTTCTCCTTCCGGTAAGTATCTGTTCAATCGACTCGAGACGCCTTTTCTCCCAACTCCCCGACCGTGGTCGACTTGTTTTCTTCGCCGACCTTCGACTTCGATGCTCCCCAACGATACCCAGACATGTTGCTGGTCCAAACCTAGGTAAGAGAGACGAGACAGAAGCCGAAGTTCAGCGTTCTACGGCGTCATAGCTAGAGAGACGATAGCGAACTCACGTCGGGCAAACCGAAGCACAAGTGCTGCACCAGAGCGGCTCCTCCAACGAAGTAGAGCTGATATCCCAAGGCTTTCCAGAGATTTCAAAGTACCGTCGAGTATTTGCCGCGCTCGTCGAGATAAATCGAGGCCACAACGGCGAGGGCTGAAGAATTGAAAACGCAAAGGAGTACAGTAAAGTCGACCAGAAAAAGTCAGCCAACTCGACGTCGACGGATAGGAGGATCCCAAAGTGTTCACTGAGGCACTGGATCCAAAGCAGGCCAAGAACTGCAATCTCAAATAGAATCTGAGTGATGAAGAGGTGGGCGTTGACAATCTGGACGAACCATTTCGAATCCGTGCCAGTTTGTCAGTTCGTTTCGAGTTCCCCTCGCGAATATATACGAAGCGGCGTACCCAAGATAGAGAACGCTGAGCAGGGTAAAGATGCTGAAGCCGATGATGAGGAACGTGAGATGGATCTTCGGGTGGAAGAGGAACAGTTCGACGATCGGGATGGTGCTCTCGTCTGCTCAAACGATTTGAAGCGGCATAGAACGCAAATAAAGTTAGCTTCGCGGTGGAAGAGATAGTAATGAAGAAGTTGGAACGAGCTTCGTACGATTTCGGAGGATGAACTCGAGCTGAGTTTGGCGGAAAAAGAACAAAGAGTCAGAGCGCTGAAAGTGCAGGAAGACGCGGAAATTCAACTCACGACCAGCACAAATAGAGAAAGGATCGTTTCAGAGGCGAGATATGTGACGTAGAAGTAGATGAAGGCCCTTGTCGCGCGTACAGCGATGTTGAAGCAGCTGAACGTGGGGAGGAAAGAAGTCTCCTGTCGAGCGTCAGTCATGATGAGTTGAGGCAGGCTGCTGTTTGTTCGTGGAAAAGGAGCTGGGATATCGATGATGGAGGTTAGAGGGCAGAAGAGCAAGAGGAAATTTCTCCAAAAGCTTGGACCTGAATTCGCAGGGGCCACAGGGGGGTGACAGGCGACAGCGAACGAAGGAGAGACGCGACGTGGAAGTTTCTGTTTCCACGCGACGAGTGTTCCCTTGGTACATAAATATACCCAGCCTTGGTCAGATATACTTCTGCTAGAGAGGGAAGAGAGATGTGAGAAGTGAATCATGAAATTATGGAGGTAGAAGTGAGCAGAGGAGCGAATCGGGGTCGAAGGGCCGAACTCATCAGCTCGAATCGCCCTTTCCTCTTTCTCGCAGCCGACATTCCCTCCCTCGTCTCCTACCCTTCCAGAAAAACCCACAGGTCCTTCCCCTCGATCTAACTCGTCAAAGTCCAACGTCCGCGTCGGACCTCGACTCGTTGTCTCTCACTTTCTGTGGACGACGAACGTTCAAGAGCAACCGGAAGTCTAGATCTTTGAGAACTTCGAAGGCAAGATATAGAAAGATAGAGAGAATGAGAAAATCAACGCAAGCGAAGCCAAGACTACAAGAGAAACCAAAGGAGAAGAACACGACCCAAAAAACAGAAGAAAACAACGCGACGTTCGGTTTCGAACGACGACCTCTACCACGACTCAAGGTTCAACATCTTCACGCCCTCCTCTCCCGTCACACGTCCCATCACGAACACTCCCTTCTCCCCTCCATCGTGAATGCTCTTCAACGCAGCCTCGACCTTCTCCTCCGCCACAACCACAACCATCCCAACGCCATTGTTGAACGTCCTCGCCATCTCCAAAGGCTCGATCTCTCCAACCTCCATCAACCACTTGAACACCGGAGGGAGAGTCCACTTGCTCGCATCGATCTCGCACCCCATTCCTTTGGGCAACACCCTAGGAACATTCTCGGTGAACCCTCCACCGGTAATGTGGCTCATTCCCTTGAGGAGGGAGTTGTGGATCGCAGGAAGGAGTTGCTTGATGTAGATGGTGGTGGGAGTGAGGAGGTTTTCGCCGAGGTTTTGGGTTGGGGACCAGGGGCAAGGGGAGGTGTAGGTGAGAGGGGATCGGTCGACGACTTTTCGGACGAGGGAGAAACCGTTGGAGTGGATTCCAGAGGAGGGGATTCCGAGGAGGATATCTCCGGGCTTGATGTCAGGGGTGGGGAGCATGAGGTGTCGCTCGACAGCTCCGACGGCGAATCCGGCGAGATCGTAGTCGTCTAGGAACGAGAGAGAGCGAGGAAAGAGTCAGCGACGAGGAGCCAGGAAAGGAGACGACGCGAGACGCGACGAGAAGGAAGATTGCTCACCTCCGTGGTACATTCCAGGCATCTCAGCGGTCTCTCCACCGATGAGAGCACATCCAGCGTCGAGGCATCCGGCGGCGATACCCTTGACGACGGTAGCAGCGACGTCGACGTCGAGCTTGGAGCACGCAAAGTAGTCGAGAAAGTAGAGAGGCTCGGCTCCCTGGACGATCAGGTCGTTGACCGACATGGCGACGAGGTCGATTCCTACAAGAAGCGAAGAAGAAAGGAGGCGAAACAAAAGTCAGTAAACAGTCCGAGCGAGAGCGAGAGACGGGGAGGAGGTAGGAAGGAGAGCGGGAAGGAGAACGCGACTCACCGACAGTTCCATGCGATCCACAATCCAAAGCGACCTTGAGCTTAGTTCCAACTCCATCGGTTCCACTGACGAGCACAGGATCCCTGAATCCAGCCTCCTTGAGATCGAACGCTCCCCCGAATCCTCCGATGATTCCGTCGGCTCCTGGACGACGAGTGGCCTTGACGGCGGGCTTGATAGCATCGACGAGGGCGTTTCCTCGGTCGACGGAGACTCCAGCGGAAGCGTAGGTGAGTCCGGTGGAGGTGGAAGGGGCGGCAGCAAAGGCTCTGCGGAAAGCGAAGGGGAGGAAAAAAGGGCTGAGCCGACTGAACAAGAGGACGCGACGAGCGAAGAGAAGACAAGCTCACCGGTAAGCGATGTCCTTTCGGTAGGTCATTCCCTCGAAGGAAACCTGCTTGACTCCCTCGTAAGCAGCATCGACGGCTCCTCGAAGAGTGGGAGCGAAGGCGGAGACGGCCATGACTCGTCCTCCGTCTGTAACGACCTGTCCGTTCTTGGTGGTGGTTCCAGCGTGGAAAGCGTGGACGTCTGAAGAAGAAGAAGGATCAGTTTCGACCTCAGGGATAGAAAAAGAAGAAGTAATGATTCTAGACTCACTCTCGGGAAGAGTTCCAACGGTGATGGGGATTCCAACGGGGTACTTTCCAGGGTATCCTCCAGACGCGAGGATGACCGAGATGGCGAATCCCTCTCGGTAGGAGAGAGAGACAGAGTCGAGTCGTCGCTCGACGCAGGCCTGCGAGCACATAGATGTACAGGGAAGAGAAGGAGAAACGCGTCAACTTCGAGCTTTGAGCTTCGTCGCGAGGAGAAAGCAAGAGGAAGTCTGGACGAACGAGGAGGATCTGAGCGAGATCAGTCTTCTCGTCGAGGAGGAGCATGAGAGCCTCGGTTTCGGGGTCTCCGAATCGAACGTTGTACTCGAGGACCTTGGGTCCCTGCTCGGTGAGCATGAATCCAGTGAAGAGAAGTCCAACGAAAGGGTAGCCTGGAAAGGGAACGAAAGAAGAGGAAATCAGTTTGAGGTCCATCTTTCTCTAGATCATCGCAATTCTCCGCAAAATCGACAGCCACTGATAGTCGGACAGAGTAAAGGAATGCGCAAACTCACCGTCCTTCCTCATTCCGCTGATGGTAGCCTCGAGAGCCTTCTGAACCTCGACCAAAACCTCAGGAGTTCCAACGGGAGCAGGAGCGTAGGCACCCATTCCACCGGTGTTGGGTCCGACGTCACCGTCTCCGATTCGCTTGTGATCCTGAGCTCCAGGGAGGGCTCGGATGGTGTAACCATCGGAGAAGGCGAGGATGGAGAGCTCGGGTCCGGTGAGGAACTCCTCGATAACGATCTCGGCTCCTGCACGAAGGAGGAAATTTATGGAAGGGGAGCAAAGACGAGAATGTGATCAGCTCGAGCTATGGAGGAGAAGGTGGGGGAAGGCTGAGAAGAAGAAGAGGGAAGGAAAGAAGAAAGCGAGAGCTCAAAACTCACCAGCGTCTCCGAAGATCTTCTCGACCATCACATCCTTCAACCCCTGCTCAGCCTCCTCGAACGTCTCTGGGATAAGAACACCCTTTCCTCCAGCAAGTCCATCAGCCTTGAGGACGACTCGGTGTCCACAGTTCTTGACGAACTCCCTAGCCTCGTCGAACTGAGCGGCCTTGAAGGTTCGGAAGGAAGCGGTAGGGATGTTGTGTCGAGCCATGAACTCCTTGGAGAAAGACTTGGATCCCTCCATCTGAGCGGCAGCAGCAGTGGGTCCAAAGGTGGAGATACCAGCTGGAAGAGAAAGGAGAGGAAGAAGAAGGAAAAAGGAGGGAAGGAGAGGAGAGAGAGTGAGCTTGGGGACGCGTCCGAGCAAACAAAGAAGGAAGGAGAAACAAAGACAGCTCACCTTTTCGGAAGACCCCCTCAACTCCATCTACGAGAGGCTGCTCGGGTCCAGGGATACAGAGGTTGACCTATTTCACGAAACATAGGAGATAAGATCAGCTCCCTTGCCGGCCGAAGGTCGCCAAAAAACGAGGCAAGCTCATCTCTCAAGGACTGACCTCCTTCTCCTTTGCGAACGCAAGGATTCCCTCGAACTTGGTTCCCCAGGCGACCTCGACGTTGGAGACCTTTCCTCCCATAGATCCGGTTCCTCCATTTCCAGGCGAGACGAAGATCTTCTCGACCAGGGGAGACTGAGCGAGCTTCCAGGCAAGAGCGTGCTCTCGACCTCCAGCGCCGAGAAGCAGGACACTGTGGGCGAGCGAACGAGAGCGAGTCAACTTCGAGCTCGAGGGGAACGGACAGAGACGGGGTTGACGTACGTGAGCTTTTCTTGAGCTACCATTGTAGAGGAGGGGGGAGCTGGGAGCTTGTTGTAGTTGGAGAAAGGCAGAGGAGGAGCTCGTTCCAAATTGAAAACTCGACCTCCCTTCTGCGCAAAGTCGGGAACACTCTCTTCTCGATTGAAACACCTACGCTTTCCTCCTCAACACCCTACAGCAAACCCAACTCTCTTTCTCCTTCTCTCTTCTCCTTCCCCCTCCTGTTCCCTTCGCCATGCCTCTGTACGAACTCGTTTGCATCGCTGGCCACTACCGTCAATACGTGAGTCTCCTCCTTCGACCTCTCGACCTTTTCGCCCGAGCTCACCTTGCTCTTCTTCTCCCTCGCTTCTAATTCTCCCAGTCCACGATACGAGATCTGGTGAAATCGACGGCTCTGCATGTCATGGAGCATGGTCAGTTCCATCCCTCCGTATCCAGCCTCTGTCTCCGAGGGAGACGAGCCAACGCAAAGAAAAGGCGAACGAGCTCAAGCTGATCTCCTTCCTCTCCTTCCCTTTCTCTCGTTCCAACCTCACAGGTGGGAACGTCCGTTCAATAGAATCCTGGGGGACTCACAATCTGCCAGAGAAGATGAGGAGGCACAAGATCAACCATTTCGAGGGAGAGTGAGTCCAGCAGTCCCTCCTCTATAGGAAGGAGAAAGGAGGAGAAGAGGAAGGTCGAAGCTCATCACCTTCTTTCTCCCAACTTTACTGACCCTTTCGCTCTTCTCTCTGGGTCCATCGCAGCTACTGGACGATGCAGTTCGATTGCTCTCCCGTAACTCTCCAGGCTCTCAACGCTCAGTACCAGATCGATCCTCGAGTCATCCGTTGGACCAACATCAAGCTCGGAGACAGGTCAGTCGTCGTCTTCCCTTCCCTTCTCTCTCTCTCTCTCTCTCTCTCTTTCCCTTCCCCCTTCCCTCCAAAATGTCCCAAACCATCTCTCTCCCGGGAGGCCTCAGCATTTATCTATCTTCCAACCTTTTTAACTCAAAAGCTGACCCTGCTCTCTTCTTCCCCTGCTTCCTCTCAACCAAACCAGAATCCCTCAAATCAACGGCACTCGCTCCCAAACCATCGGCTGGGGTTCCTCTCCTCTCCCCGGCACCTTCAAGAAGGCTGCTCAGGACCCTCTCCTCAAGGAGGAACTTCTCCACTCCATCGAGGCTCAGATCGCGAGGACCAAGGCGTTCGAGCAGAGGGCGGCGACGAGGCAGATCGGGGACGGCTCGAGCGGGAGCGGAGGACTGAACCTGCCTCCGTCGATGGGGTTGAACGCGGGTAGGAAGACTGGAGGGAGTGTGGACATCTGGAGTGATATCAGTGTGAAGGTAGGAGCGGAGGCAGTTGCTGGGGAGAAGACGGTCGAAGGGACTAGCCCGTGAGCTCTTTGAATGAACTTTTGTAATGCTTCAAGCAGCGGGAGATCGGAGAGGAGAACGGACGGAAAAGGAGAGAACATCTGGATCGGACAGGGAGGACTCCTGGGACTCTCAGGTACTGAGAGGGAGTCGAAAGGCCAGAAAGGTAGAAAGAAAGGAAGTCGCGTCTCGGCAGGTCGCTCGACCTCCCTCCCTTTTCTTTCTCCGTTTCACGCCCGTCTTCTTACTCGCATGCACCCCAAGCTCAGGCCTTTTGATACCTTACCTTGAGAGCATCTTATTTCAGAAAGAATGAGCGAGAAAAAACTTCCCAAAACACCGTCATGGCCCTGCCGGATCGGCCTTCCCTCGACGCTCAGCGCTTCCCATTTCCTCCCTAGCTCTTTCCTCCCTCCCTCTCTTCCTTTCCCTTCCAACCCCTTCCTTCTCTCTGCACCCATCGATTCCTTCTTCTCTCTCGTCGATGGCAGCTCGTCTCCATCACCCCCTGCGAGGTCTTAAAAACCTCACAAAGACCAACCGCCCTCCGAACCTCCATCAGAAACGGACCTTCTCCCTGCCCCTCCCTCCTCCTCCTCCTCCCGCCGCTGCAGCTCGAGGACGAGCTCCTTCCCTCCCTCTCTCCGCTCTTCGATCCCTCGCTCAACATCTCGTCTCCTCCTCCAAGAGACTCTTCTCCACCCAATCTACGGCCGCTCGCTCTTCTCCTCTCAAGCATACGCATCTTCCTCAGGATCTGGCCAGTCGGATCAGGGTGGGGAACGGGAGCATGCCTGGGTTCGGAGGCTTCCATTCTTCGAGTGCTGGAAGGTTCGGGCCTGGTGGGTTGGGCAGAGGACCGATGGGTCCTGGCGTGAGGGGTGGGTTCAGTAGAGGCGTAGGGAATGTAGGGTTGGGAACTGCCAGAGGGTATGCTTCGATGGCGAGACCGTTGTTCGACGGAGTCGTCGGGAACACGCCTCGTGAGTTTCTTTTCTTTCCCTTCTCTCCTCCCCTTTTTCGGTTCTCAATTATATCAGCTCACTCTCTTATCATCCCCTCCTCTGATATAGTCGCCCTCCGAGCACTCGCCAACGCTCTCGAAGATCAAGCCGAGAACCTCAAAGCTCCCCACCGCTCTCTTCACCACTCTTCCAAATCCTCCCTCGCTTCCAAGAAGGGTCGAGTTTCCGCCCACCCTTACGTCAAGCCCGCCTCCAATAAGACCGCCGTCGAATCCAGCACCGTCGCCGCCGCTGTCGAGAAATCCTCTCCCTCGGACGACCACTCCCTCTTCTTCTCTCCCTCTGAAGCTCAAACCCTCCCCGTCGCTTCCTCCCCTACCTCAACCACAACCCTCTTCCTCCCCTTCTCCATCAACTCCACGACGCACACCTTCCCTCCCTCCCACTACCCGTCTCTCTCTCATCTCGCGTCAACCCACCGAGAAGCATACCAAACCCACGCGAGGAGAGTTGAAGGGTTGATCAAGGTCATGGAGGACAAGGGTGTCTTCCTAGATCGGGGAGTGAGGGAGGAGGAAGTGAAGGATTGGGAGGAGGAGGTGTTGGGTTTGAAGGTTGTCTTTGAAGGAAGGAGTGAGGAGGAAGTCAGGATTATCCTCGGGGAGAGAGCGAACGCAGGAGAAGGGGAGTGGTGGTTCCTGGACGAGCAGCATCGAGACGCGTCTTCCTCTGCGTCCAACTCGGTCGACTCCCTCGTTTACCCAACCATCCCTCTCACCACCACCGTCATTCAAACCAACTCCGTCTTCGCCTCTGCTTCTAACTCCCTCTTCGAAGACAACGTCCTCGAGGAACGAGCGGAATGGTCCGCGACCTCTTCACCCTCCCTCTCGGACGACGACGCGTCCTCCCTCTCCTCTTCATCGCTCTCCTCGTCGGACGCTGGACTCCCAAGATCAGGCACAGGATCCTTCGTCTCTGAGTTCGAGGAGGACGAGGATCTCGACGATGCGGATTGGCTTTCGGAGTACTCCTCTGGATCAGCTTCGAGAGGACGACGAGGAGGAAGCGTTTCGTCGTCGATGATGTTGGCGAGAAGCGTCGTGGAGGAGGAGATGGGAACGGATCTGTTCTCGTCAGCTTACTGGACTGAGATGGGTGGGAATGGGGAGGAGTTGAGATAGGCTCGATGACTCTGAATCCTATACTTCGTGCATACGCTCGCTTCGCTTCTGTGTTTCGTTTCTCTCTCTCGTTTTTCCTTCTTGGTTTCCCCTTCTCGATTCTCGTTTGCGTCTCTTGACTGAGATGGTTCCACGCTCCTTCCTTTCTCTACCATCGGGTTCTCCTTTCTTTACGTACACGTCTTTTCAAACTCGACTGATGACCTCTTCACGAATCCGAGAGCGAGAAGGAGAGAAAGTACAAAAGGCAGAGAGACTGGAAAAGAGCTCTGGGTCCGCTCGTTTAATTGCAGGTTAGATACTGGGCGAGCTCTCAGATCTCCCAAAGAGATTGCGGAAGGGTTTCATCATCTGAAGCAAATGGCTCGACGTCTATGTACACTTCCTCATCTTCCGTCGCGTCTCCTCCCTCGTCGTCTCCCACATCCCCGTCCCTCCGAGGCGATCTCGTCCCATTCAGGACGATGGATTGGCATCCCAGGTAGGTCGGAAGCAGACCTTCTTGTGTTCCTTCCAATACGCTCGCTGATGTTCTGAAGGGAAGAAGAAAAAAGAGAAACGCGTCGTTTGAAGTCAGCGTTCGACGCCTCTCAATCTCTGGATGAGCGAAGCTTTCAAGGACGGACCTCGGGAGCAGTAGCGGACTAGTAAGCACTTATATTAAGAAATGGTCAATGTAATCAGCTTTGCGTCTTGAGGCGAGAGAGGAAAGTGAGGAGGAACGCGACGACTCACCTTCCCACACGCGTCCATCCGCTCTCCCTCAGGGAGTTTTCTACATGCAGACATACGCTTCCCAGAACAGCTAGACCATACCACTTCCTCCGATACTGACTCTAGCGAATTGACCAATCCAGAGGCTGGCAGCGCGTCCGCGAAGGTCAGGATGAGGATGTCCAAGGCCATCAAGTCCGTCTTCTCTACTCCTGCTCCGTCGTAGGGTTCTATCAGTTATAGGAAAGAGAGCACTCTGCGGATGAATTGACCAGGCCTTTTGAGCTGATTGAGGACGGAGGTAAGGGAGGAGAGACCTGGGATGGGAGGGATTGCGGTGACGGTGAGGACGAGAAAGGCGACGATTTCGGTGATGGTTGTGACCAAGCGAAGAAATTTTCCACTGGGATCGCAAAGACTCTGAGAGCGACAAAGAAGCAGAGGAGTGAGCACTATGCGGTTGGAAAGAAAGGACGGTTTGAAGGACGTACCAAGTCGACATCCCTTTCCCACCTCTGCTCCAGCCAATCCAGCCCTTCTTTTGCGAACAGAATGCCAGCCTCAAACCCTGAATCTCGAATCCAACGACAGAAGGCTCCCGTCCTCTTCAAGCAAACGGCGAAAGCGACGACCGCGGAGTCTAGCGGCGTGCTCGACCAGTTCAGCCGAACGAGGGAGAGGAAAGCTGGGAGGTGAAGGCTGGCGAACTCGTTCTGAAGACGCGAAACGAGGCAGGAGGGAAGGTCAGCATATTTTCGAAGTGGTCAAACGGTTACTCTACCCTCAAACTAACGAAGAAAGGTGCTATTAGTTCAGGCCCAAGATGGGTCGCTTCGTTGATCTTCGTGGTTCGCAAAGAAGTACGAGAAACGGAGCAGGAGGTCAGTCGAGGCAAAATTGATCTAGATAGATGGCAACGAGACTCATCAGTGAATCCAAGCGGTCCCTGTCAGAAGCAGTGTTGCTCACGAAGAGGGCATCGGCCAAGATCTTGACGGAGACGACCATGTCGAAGAGGAGCGGAGGAGGAAGGAAAGGAGGACGAGGGGAACGAGAGCTGAGCTTGATTTCTTGAGGAGTTAGACGTAGATGAAGAGGGCAGGGACGAAATGAGGTAGAGCTGAGGAGGAGTCCTATACCGCTCGTTTTCGAGTCGCTGGGGAGAGGGAAGGGAGAAGGTGAAGGTTGAGGTGAGCTTTGAGTTCCTTCCTCATCTGCGCTTTCAGAGTCTCGCTGTCCTCGTTTTTTTTTCAAGATATCGCTCTCTTCGAGATGGCCCACTTTCTTATCAGTATCGGGAGAGGTTTCTCGTGACCTCGTATATATTTCAGAGAGAGGCGAGAGATGTCCGAGGTCGAACCCGGCTTCCTCCCGATCCTTTCTTTTTCCCTCCAACTTCAACAACCTCTTCCTCCCTCCTCCGCAAATCCCCCCTTCGTATGGCTCCATCCCTCAAAGCGACCTACAAGCTCGCCTCCCACGCGTTCATCCGTCGCGCTAACGCTCAATCCCTCATCCACCTCGACCAACTCTTCGCTCTCCTTCCTGCTCCTCCCTCTCAAGCTTGGGGAGTTGAGCTTCCTCCCAAGGGACGGCTTCAAGAACGATGGAGAAACCAGGCAGCAGCTCTCTTCCTCACAGTCTCAACCGTCGAGTTCAAGAGCCATCAAGACCAGGATAACTCGGAGGACGGAGCAGCAGCAGTAGAGACTTTCGTGAGGACGCTGTCGGATAGGATCTCGATTCTTTACCGGGCGAAGAAGACAACGACGACGCAGCAAGAGCAGGAACCCCTCATCCCTCCAAACCTCGTATCGACTCTCGCCATGTCCTCCAAATCCCTCGGGGTCCCTTCGTCGTCGACCAGGACGATGATCGAGTCGTATCTCGCCGCTCTCCCGTCTGAGATCCTGGACTCGCTCGCTCCTCCCTCGTCTTGGCCCTCGTACGAGGAGAACGCAGAGCGTTCTTGGTGGTCGAAGGAAGCTTTGGATGGATACGAAGGGTTGATGGAGCTGTATCTGGTTGACGTGTTGGCTGGAGGAGACGGTGCTGGAGAAGGAGAACGCGAAGAGGCGAAGAGGTTGTTGGATTGGGACGGCGTCGTTTCGCACGAAAGCAAAGAGGTTCGTGATATATCTCGCAGCCTTTTGGGACGAAAGGGGCCTTTGTATGAAGGATATTGATCTATCCCTGGCTTGTCTCGGCTTCCTCAGAGAATCCTGGCTCGACTAGAACTTCCCAAACCATCAACACCTCCCAACCATCCGACTCTCCTCCCTCCCGCCATCGAAACCTCTCTCGCCTCCCTCTCGGACCTTCCCATCAGCCCTCCTCGCACGCCATCTGCCAGATCGCCTCTCGAGACTCCCGACCCCGAACCTCAGGACCAAGGCGTCCTCACTCCCATCTCCATCGCGTCGCCCACTCCCATCACTCCTCTTCCCATCGTCACCCCCTCTCCCGCTCGACCACCTACTCCTACCTCCCGAGCTTTGGCCATCACCCGAAATCTCCTCCGTACCCATCAAACTGCTCTCACCTCGACAGTTCCTCCCTTCCTGGCCTTCCTGGTCCTCCTCGCCCTTCGTCGTCGTGACTCTCCCCTCCTTCGGATCAAAGTCTGGAGGAAATGGATCCTTTGGTTCCTGAGGACGGCCTGGAGGGATATTCGGTTCACTTGGGCTCTTGCTACGAGTATCACTTACGTTTAGCTTACCTTTCCTTTCGCTACCTTAGCTCGCGCTGGGAGAGGATCGACGAACCGACTCTGTCCTTTTGTCGTTCTTCTTTCCCTGTTTCCTGGTTTGGTTTGATGACTCTTACTCGTATCCTTCCTTTCTTTTCTCCTTCAAAGAAGAAGACCTATCTCTCAAGGCTCTCTGACTTTTATCTACTTCCCAAAAAGCTTCCCGCTTTTCTCAATGAAGAGCGAACCCCCTGACTCTTCAACGGCCTCGCCCTCGCCTCCCTCCAACCATCACCCTCTTCCGTTTCCTTCTTCCCCCTCCTCCCTTCCCACATCCTCTCACGATGGCCGCTATACCTCTCACCGTTCAGGACTTCTCGTATCCTCAACAGTACCTTCATCATCCTCAGCACCAGGTGAGTTCTCCTTCGCTGGAGGAGGGACGAACTCATCCGTTTCACCTCTTTTCTTTCCTCCTTCTCGGAAGCAGAATATGGTCCTCGGACCCCAAGGTTTCTCAGGAGGATGGAAGATCACAGTTGGGAACCTCTCGAGACAAGGTGAGTCCAGAAATCAGCAAAAGAAAGAGAGGGAGGAAGGGGAGAAAACTGGAAGAGAATGATGTGAGAAGGGAGGGAGGGGAGGAGATCGTGCCTGAGCCTGACATGTTCATCTTGGTTTGGTTTGAAAGTCAGCGACGTCTACCTCCACAGTCTCTTCTCGCCCATCGGTAAGCTCCTCCTCTCTCGTATACTTCCTCTCCCTCCTTTGAGCTGATCGTTTTGCATCCGTTCTCAACTTCGAAAGGAACCGTCATCTCGACCTCTCTCCACTTTCCTTCCCTTCCCTCGCCCACTGGATTAGCAGAGGTCGTCTTCTCCACTAGAGATGAAGCAAGGTATGTCTGCTTCTCTTTTCCCCTTCGATTCTGTCTTCGAACGAAGACGAGCAAGCTCTCGCTGAGCTTCACCCTTGCGGTCATCTCTCTCTTCCACAGGAACGCAATGTGCATGAGCGGTTCGACCGTCTGTTTTCATCAGATGTTCGTAACCTTCCTTCTCACTCTACCTCAGCTATCGAAGAACATCTCCCAGGAAGGGCACCTCGAGCTGACTGCTTCTCCTCTCCCTCTCGCGCATATACTCCTCTCTCCTCCACTCCCAAACACCTCATTCATCCGAACCAAACAGCACAATCACCCACGCTGAGCCCACTCAACAAAACCTTCATCTCACTGCATTGGATCCTGCTCCTACCTACGCTATCTCAGAGCCTGAGAAGAGAAACCTGTAAGTCTTTCTCGAAGCATCTTAGACGAAGAGGGAGACGACTCCGACGACGCTGATCTCTCCTCTCTCTCTCCCGTCGCTTCAGATACGTCCTCAACCTTCCTCTTGGTCAGTTAGAACTTCTTATACATCGAAGAGAGTTAGATCTCCATGTTGACCCTTCCTCTCTCGTCGTCTTCTGTTCCAGACGTCTCGAACGAGGAACTCGTTGCGTTGTTCAGTCCCTACGGTCAAGTCTCTCACGCTTGGTCAGTTCTCTTGCCTCTTCCCACTTTCTCTGCGGTAAACTTACACCTCACTCGCTTTGGTCTTCTCTTCTTCAGTGTTCTCGCTATCCTCGACTCGTGTGCTAGGAGAAGGTCCGTTCAGAGTCGCTCGCTTGCTTCGTTTCACGTCCTCGTTCGGGCTGACTTTTCGTCTCTCTCGTTCCATCTCTAGAGGATTCATCTTGATGGGGACTGGGGAGGAGGCTACCAGGTTCGTAGAGCCTTCCTTCTACCTATCATACAGGACCCAGCTGACCTTCTCTCGAACCTTCTAGAGCGATGAAGGGAGTTCACGGTCGAACGCTCAGGTGAGTTACTGACTTCCTTTCCTCGTCCCTCGTCGCATTCGATCCTGAGCTGACATCTACTCTCTCGCTTCCTCTTTTTCGCAGGGACTACTGTGTCGACGTTTCCTTCTCGGTCATCCAGAAGACTGGTCACCAAGGTGATTTCATTCGACGTCCGTTCTTCTCGTTCAGGCTGCTGACGACTTCGTCGCGTCTCCTTTCCCCTTTTCTTCACCAGGCTATCGAGGACCCGAAGACAGCCTCGCTCGACACAACCGTGCTCTATCTCGAGCTCGGCCTCCTCTTCATCACTACGAATCTCTTCGAGCTCACATGGGGAATCCAGCTGGTCGAATCAAACAAGTCTCGGACGGACGCTCGTCGGAGATGGGAGCTTGGTTGGAGGGGTCGAGCGGATCGCCTGAAGCTACCAACGGACCTCTTCCTTCGACTCGACAGGAAGGAACTACTCTTGTCATCGATAACCTCGTGAGATCTCTCTTCTCCTCGGGGTCGTTGAGATCGTCCTCGAGTCAGGACTGACGCATCGAACTCTTTGGGTTTCCTCACCAGTGCCCGATCGTCTTCCAAACCTCGGACGACCTTACTCCCATCTTCACCTCTTTCGGAGCTCTCCTCGATCTTCGACTCTTCCCTTCGACCTCAAGCTCCAAGCCCAATGCCGCGGTCGTCGTCTACCAGCACAGGTTCGAAGCAGAGCACGCGAAGGAAGCTCTCCACGGTCAGGTCTACTCGGATCGAGAGGTGAGTTGATCCTCTTCTTCTCGAGGACCTGGAATCCTCACGCTGACAGCTCTTCGCTTTTTTTACCTCCAGATTCGAGTCAATCTCTTCGAAGTCAACTCCTCTCGTCCTGAGGAATCGCCTCCCGCGCTCGAGAACGTCAACGGCCAGGAAGAGGCTCGATTCGATCAGCGACGACCTCCTGCTCGACCTTCCCCTCCCTCCCACGCAGCTACCATGCCTCCCTCACTTCTTCTTCCTACCATTCCTTCCACTCTCGCCTTCGATCCCTTCAGCCCTCTCTCCTCGCCAAGGCCGACTCGACAAGGACATCCCACCCACATCCAGATGTCCGCCAACTACTCCTTCCCCGCTCCTGCTCACTCCTTCGTCGACACGCTTACTCCTCGAGCTCACTACTCCTCCTCTCCCTTCCGAGCACGACCTGGAGTTTCGGGAAGCTCGTCGACCAGCCTCAACTCCGAGGTCTCGTCGCCGGAGACGTATGTCGAGGACGGAAGTTCGAGCAGCCCTGAAGGAAGCATCGGGAGGTGGTTCACGAGGCGAGCTTCGGATGCCTCTCTCAAAGTCGCTACAGGAGATGTCTTCGCTGAAGAGGGAGATATGTGTATGGGAGCGGAGAAGGACGGAGGGAAGGAACGACGCGTCGAAAGTCTTGCTGTCGATTCGAACGGGACCTTCGTGAGTTTGGCTTCTCGTCTGACGAGGTCTTCTCCCACAGAGGACTTTCGACTTACTCATTCGTTCTTTCACCTTCCCAGGTTTACCCTCTACTCGGTTCGGCTCTCGCCAACGCCCTCTAGGTCGTCGACGCGTCTGCCATCTTCCCTTCGTTTCGGGTTCCGTCTTCTCTAACATCGTCTGATTCTTCAATACCTTCTCAAACCTATGTACTACTAGCATTGTCTCCTTCGCCTCGAGCTCCCTCATCTCCCTCATCGCTGTTGCTGCACTCTCCAGTGTTTTTCCCCACTCCCTCTGCTTGCACACTCCGCCTCACTGTTCACCCGCTCCTGCATGTCCAAATCTGTCGATCTCTGACCTCTCTCACTCTCTTCTTGCCTAACTACCACTATCTCTACCTACTCCTCTGCCCCGCGTCAGTCGACTGCTCGCTCTTCCTTCCCCTTCATCTTCTTTCATCTCACTCGTGCAGCAAACGCTCCGTTCTTTTCTCTCCCTCTTCCCACCTCCTAGTTTTGATTCATACGCTCCCTCCATTTTTTTTTCCTTTCTTTCTTCTTTCTCGTTTGGAGTCACCCACTGTAATATTTTCCCATCACCTGGCCTCTTCACGTCGCGTTCGTCGACACGCCGATCTTTCCTTTCTTTGCTTACCCCTCGTTTCGCTTCTTCTTATCCACCTAATGATTCTTCGCCAGACCGGAAAGCCTTTTTTTGGAGTGAGTGGGAAGAGGGGAGACCTTGAGAGCGAACTTTTGCGGAGAAGAAAGAGGTTTTAGACGTCTCGCGAGTACTCTGAGGCTCGACTCGAACAAGAGCTATTCCATACCCCTCGGCTACACATAAAGACGAAATTCAAGCTCGCTGTCATACAAATCTACCGGGTCTTCGTACTGGTATCTCCCCTCGACAGCAAGGGCGTGAACCACTTCCACCTCCTCACTCCTTCCATCGTCCCCTCCTTCAAAACCTCCGCATCCGTCCACTCGGTCCTCATTGCCTTCAGAACCTCGTCCTTCTCGGCCCAAGCATTCTCAGCCCAGGCAGAAATCTCTTTAGGATCCTCGGGGAGGGTGGAGATGAGGGTTCTGCGAACATCGAGGGCGAAAGAAGGCCAAGTCGCGTCAGTCTTTCGACGAGAGAGAAACTACCGAGCGACGGGCCGAAACAGAAGGAGGAAAGGCAAGAATCACCTTCGAACATGAACGTGGAACTTGTATCCAGCCTTGGTGAGATCCGAGACTCCGTAGAGGGTCATGGGGAGGAAGGGGACTTGGAAGCCTTCGGGAGAGGAGATCGCGATGGTGAGATCATAAACGGCCTTGACGTGGGAGTTTCGAAGACCCTGTACCGTTGCCACGAAGCCTTTGGTTCGAGGGAAGAGTACCTGCAGGATGCGAGCAAAGGGAAAGAGGGCTGAGTGAGGTCGAAGAACGCGAAGAAGAAGACGCGACGGAGATGGGAGCCACGGACCTCGGAGAGAACTGGCTTGCCGGCCTTCTTGCAGAAGGCTTGACTCTACGAGCGACAAAGATATAGGAGATCACCTATCAGCAGAGTTCGCGGAGGAAGAAAGGGTATTGACTCACAGCAGCGATTCCCTTGGGAGTCCTTCGCGTTCCCTCCTGGTGAACGCGAAGAAAGAAACGATAGAAGAATGATCAGCTTCGTTGAAGTCCTCAAGCTCAGTGAGGATAGACCCACCAAGTAGGTAACAATCCAAATGGGGCTCTTGTTCTTCTTGATTCGTCGGAACGTCGAGCTGTGAACGAAGAGAAGAAGAGAGAGTTCTGGCGCTCAGCCCTCGGCTTCAATCTGTCGTCCAGCAACGAGTCGAAGATGAAGGGGAAGGAAGCTCACTCGATCTTCTTCTCGTCCTCCGCCCAGTTCCTATCGATCAGAAGAAACCCAATCAACCAGAAACCTAGCCCGAAGAGTGGGATCTGCCAGACGAGCTGCTTCTTCGCGAAGTAGCGGCAGCGAGAGAGCATTCCCACGCGGACGGACAGACCTTGGACGAAGAGGTAGTCGTTGAACCTGGCAGATGGAGGTGTGTGAGTAGGAAGCGGTGGAGCGGAGGCGAGAGAAAGATTGAGAGAAGAATGGGGGCGTGGGATGAAGGTAGAGGAAGGGAAGAAGGAAGAGAGGTGAGCTCGAGCTTTCCTTCCCTGCTCGTGTTGGGAGGACTCCTTCTTCTTCGTCACTCACGATTGATGGTTGGCTGGGAATAGAAAGGCTGCGTGTCAGCACGTTTTAGACGGTGATCTTCAAAGGAGCAGGAAAGCTCACCGATAACGATAGCACTCTCTCCCTCAGGAATCTCATCTCCCGACCAGGTCAACGCTTCCTCCCCGTTGTGAGCAACTTCGAACATCCTCTGCATCCAGTTCCAGAGCACCCAGCTTGGAAGAGAAACCAAACGAGAATAAATTCAGACCCATGCTTCCATACGGCGAATTGTCCGCGCTCAAAGATTCGTGGGAGAGGAGAGAACTGAGGGGAAGTGAGGGAGGGAGGGAGGGAGGAAGGAAGGAGAGGTCGAGCTCACGCCCAAGTTGAGGTTGCATTCCACGCCAAAGTAGGGGAGAAAGGCTCGAAGAACAACCGAGTGGCGAGTCCAAAGTTGCAGATCGTCCACAGACAGGCGACCTGGATGGTTGCAGAGATCTGGCCAAGAAGAGGGAGCATCGCGGGTTGTTGTTGGCGGAAAGGCAGAACGAGCTTCGAGCTCGACCTCCCCTCCCCCCTCTCGCCTGCGGTTCTCACGCGTCATGGAAGATTTTTTGGGGGCTGCTCTGTCCGAGAAGGATGTCATGAGGTGCTGAAAGGTGAATGAAGTTCTCGAGGAAAATAGCAGTGGATATTTCGGCGAAGAGGGCGAAGAAGAGAGATCTGTCGCGTTCTCTCACGATGGTCGAGAGTTCAAAGTCATGAGGACCGTAAAGGGCAAAGAAGACAGGTCGAGGAGATTGATTCTCCCGTACGAAATTGAGAGGTACATGGTCTGCTAGAGACTGTAGAAGCTGGAACAAAAGAGATCGAAATCAAAGCAAGAAAAATAAGCGTCGCGTCGTGAACTCAACGGTCTCATCCCCTCGACCCCAGACTTAGTCGCCGGTGAGGTCAATGACTCCCTGATCCTCGACTTTGGCTTCTTGGCGTCGGGCTTGATGTCGGGTTTGACGTCTTGATCGGCAGATCTCTGTTGATTGATTCGAGGACGACGCGAAAGCAGAAGTCAGCCGTTCCCTTCTCCCTTCTCTTGAAGATGATACGACTCAGCAAATCAAACCAATGGGAACCATGGCTTACCTTTCCTCGAGACCTCTCTCTGGCCGCATTCTGCTGTGCGAGACGAAGTTGTTCCTGAAGGAAAAGCAAAGAGACGAAGCGACGAAGAGAGTTCGATGAGAACGCATCGATGGAGATTGGAAAGAAAGAAGCTCGCCTTGGCTGCCTTCACCTCTTGAGTATCATCGTCGGAAGAGATGTCGATGATCTCCTGGGGTGGCTGATCAGCTCGAGGACGTGAAGGACCAGCGACGGCAGATGGGAGGGACGGTCGTCGTTGCAAGGGGGAGTCGGCTGCAAGGAGAGGGGAACAGAGAGGACGTGAGAAGAGTCGTAACGGAGAAAGGCAATTGTAAGACAGATAAATACATACGAGCGATGAGAGCGAGAGCTTGGAGGATGGAATGAGAGCGGTAGATGAACTTGAAGGTGATGAAGGGTGAGCCTGATCGGTCGGTAGCTTTGAAGCCGACGCGGACGGTATGTCTTGAGACTGAAGCTCCAAGAATACGGATCGGAAAATAAGGGGGATAAGGAGATAAAGAGATAACACGGCAGAGGGAAGAAAGGGGAGACTTACGTCGCGACGAAAGACGCCTTCGATTTCTTCGCTTGAACTTCGTTGTGAACCGTACCAGCGAGAGATCCAGAAGTTCTATCTCATCCGAGATGTATTCCCTGAGGTCCCTGAGGTTTCCCTCGAGTACCTCGGTAGAGCTTGATGGTAATGGTTCCGAGGGAGTCGCAGGCAGAGGTCGACGCGATGGAGAGATCCTCGTCCTCCGTAGTGGTCTTGCTCGGAGAGAAAGGAAGACGGAAGAGGGTAAAGAGCGAGCGTACTGCTTCGAAGTAACAACGTACTTACGATGGCTCCGAAAGAGAGAAGCCGAGCCTGTCCTGGCCCGACGGTCAAGCTGTCTCGAGTTGTCGATTGTTTCTTGTTGTGTAAACGAGCGCAACAGATCTCTTTTCCGGCTCCATCGAGGAAGACTCTTCCTTCCGTATCTCCATGGGGAGAGTGTGAGTCCTCTGTCCAGCAGATGGCGAAGTTCTGTAGAGAGCGCGGGAGGTCAGATCATCTCGTTCGAGTTGGAGGGCTTGAGCACTAGGACGACGGACCTGGTTTGCCTGAGCTTCGACGTAGCAGGTAGCTACAGGGCCTTCGACCTTGACGTCGTACTCTTCGAGAGCCTGTCCTCCGACCTTGATAGACGACGTGAAAGCTCCGACTCGCATGCAAGAGAAGAGGAGCTAGAAGAAGGGAGGGAGGGAGGGCAGGGAAGGGAGGCTGGAGCTCAGGTGAGTGAGGTCGAGTTTGGGGAAGCTGTAGAAGCCCACGAAGAGATCATATCAGCTCTTCTTGGTCTTCTGCCATGAGTATCCTGTACACAGAGAGGATGGATGTACCTGAGAAATCGAGGAATTCGACTGTCGTGGTTGGGAAGGACGTGGCAGAGGGCAGGGAAGGGGTCGAAATCCAGGTCCATTAGATCTCACCCTTCTCCCAACTCCTTCCACCTCCTCCCACCCTCTTCTTCTACTTCGGTGGACATCTCCCCCTCTCCCTTCGCGACCTTTTCTTCTCTACCTCTCGCCTCTGCCTCCTCCAGAAATCTCCTGAGAATGTCCTCTCCCATCGCTGCCAGGTCGTCCTCCCCGAACGCGGAAGGAAGCCGTCAACGAAGTGGATCCCCTCAGGAAGAAGACGCTCGACGAAAAGTAGACGACGGCGACGAGGAGGAGGAGGAAGACGACGACGAAGATGATGGATCTAGACCTCGAAAGGTGAGTCCAGATCGAACAAGAGGAAGGAGGAGAAGGCGAGGTGGAGAGAGTTGTTGAGCTCAACTCGAGAAGCAGAATCAAGACACATCAACAGGAGCTCATTCCTTCCTTCGTTTTGCTCTTACAGCCTGTCGACGACGACGACGATGAGGAGGACGAGGATGAAGACGAGGAGGAGGAGGATAGGCCTAGGGATTCGAGAGGGAACAAGAGGGTAAGTCCCATCGAACCCAGGGAAGGGAAGGGCCTGCGTTTGCTCGAGCTGACTCTCTCGCCTTTTCCTCCGCTCTCTGGTTCTGTAGAAGGCTAAGAAGCAGAAGCGAAACAGATTCATTGATATCGAGGCTGAGGTAGACGACGAGGACGAAGATCTGGACGAGGATGAGGACGACTACATCAAAGAGAGTGAGTCTGAGCTTTCCTTCCCTTCCTCGCCACCTGCCTTCTCTTCTCGTCCCTTCTTCTTTCTTAATGCTGACACCTTTCTTTGATCTCTGATTGCAGCTGCCGACTTCATCGATCACGACGCCAACCTCGAGGAACCTGGAGCGGATGCCCGTCGAGTCGGAATGGATCATCAGCTCCTCGACCGTCGCAGAAGGGAGTTCGACGACCGAGACGCTGAAAGGATCGCTGAGGAGTTCAGGGAGAGGCATGGTCGAAGTCAGGCTGCGAGGTTCAAGGGAGATCAGGATCAGGTCCCCCAGAGGCTCTTGATGCCTAGTGTAGACGATCCCAACCTCTGGCAGGTTCGAGTCAAGGTGAGAGCTCGTTTCCCTTCTCCTTCCCTTCCGAACGCGAGGCGATTGAAGCTCATCACCCGTGTCTCCTTCGTCCATCTCCACTTTCTCCAGGCTGGTCGAGAACGAGACATCATCTTCAGCATCATGCGAAAATCCATCGACCTCGAATACTCCAACTCCCCTCTCGAGGTCTTCTCCGCCTTCCAACGAGACTCCCTCCCCGGTCTCATCTACATTGAAGCTCGCTCGGTCGCCCACGTCGAAGCTGCCATCAAGGGTCTCGTCGGAGTCTACGTCAGTCGAGGAATCAACCTGGTCCCAATCGAGGAGATGTCGTCCCTCCTCAAGCTCAAGAAGAAGGTCGTCGAGATCATCCCTGGATCGTGGGTTCGAATCAAGCGAGGAAAGTACGCCGGAGATCTCGCTCAGGTCATCGACATCACCGAAAACGGAGAGGAAGTCGGACTCAGGTTCATCCCTCGAATCGACCTCTCGCCCAAGGAGGAGAACCTCGACGGCAAGAAGAGGAAGAAGGGAGTCGTCACAGCCGCGTCGGTCGCTCTCGCAGGTCGACCCGCTCCCAAGTTCTTCTCCCACGAGGAAGTCGCCCGAGCCTACGGAAGCCGATCGGTCGTTCCTCGAGGAAAGCAGTACGTCTTCCAGGGAGAGACCTACACCAAGGACGGATTCATCGAGAAGGACTTCAAGATCAACGGAATCTCCACCGAGCACGTCGACCCTACGCTCGAGGAAATCACTCGTTTCGCTGGAGCTGGACAGGAGCAGGATCTCTCGATGATTGCCGAGGCCGCGAGGAAGGCTGCCATCGTCGTTCTTCAACCTGGAGATGTCGTCGAGGTGTTCGAGGGAGAGCAGACGGGACTGTTGGGAACGGTCGACTCGATCGCGGGAGAGACGGTCACCGTCCGAGCGACGCACGGGGAGTTGAAGGGCCAGAGGATCGAGGTTCCTGCCAGGAGTGTGAGGAAGAACTTCAAGCCTGGAGATCACGTCAAGGTCATGACGGGAAGGAACGTCGACGAGACAGGAATGGTCGTTTCCGTCGCCGAGAACATCGTCACCTTCCTCTCGGATCTTTCGCTGCTCGAGGCGAGTCTCCTTTTCTTTCCTTTCGTTCGCACTCACAATGGGAAGTTGACCAGTCTCTTGCATCCTATCAGGTCACCGTCTTCGCTAAGGACATCCGAGAGGCTTCCGAGGTCGGAAACGGAATGAACAACGTCGGCCAGTACCAGATCCACGATCTCATCCAGATCGAGTGAGTTCATCCTCCCTCCTCCTCTTTATAGCTCGAGCTTGGACTCACTCCTCTCCTTTCTCTTCCAGCGCCCAAATGGCCGGAGTCATCTTCAAGACCGAGCGAGATACCTTCAAGGTCATCGACCAGAACGGAGCCGTCTCAACCAAGACCCCCAGGCAGATCAGTCTTCGACGAGACGCGAATCGAGCTCTCGCTGTCGACCACGATAGTCAGGAGATCAAGGTCGGAGATGCTGTCAAGGAGATCGACGGAGCCGTGAGTTCGAACGAGCCCCGTCCTCTGCGAGATCGACCTCGCGCTGACCTTTCTCTCTCTCCCTCTTTCTCGTTCGCTTTTCTCAGGAGCGAAAAGGATCCGTTCTCCAGATCTACCAGTCGATGTTCGTCTTCATCCACAACCGTGAAATCCTCGAGAACGGAGGAATCTTCGTCGTTCGAGCTCGAATGCTCAGGTCGGCTTCAGCAGCTCGAGCGCGTCCCATCGACACTCAGAAGATGAACCCAGCCTTCAACCAGGCCGCCAAGGTCGCTCCCAGTGCCGCTTCCGCTGGTACGTTCCGAGGTCCCAAGGATCCTCTCGTCGGCTGCCACGTCGTTATCGTCAAGGGAATCAACAAAAGTCTCATCGGAACGATCAAGGACATCAACGGAGCTATAGCTCGAGTCGAACTTCAGTCGGGGAACAAGACTATCGACGTTCTCAAGATCAACTTGATGAAGAAGAAGTGAGTCTCCTTCTACTCCTCGTCCTGGGTTTAGCAAGCAGCTGACTTTGTTCTCGTTTGCTTTTCTGTGCAGTCTCCTCACCGGAGAGACCTCTGCCCTCCTCATGGCTCCTCCTCCTTCGACCTATCGGCCCAATCCGCAGAACAGTCAACAGATGCACCAACCCAACCAATACCAACCTCCGCCCGTCAACGCCAACTTCGGTCGCACTCCCAACCCCTACATCAACGATGGAGGTCGAACTCCCGCCTATCCCTCCGCTGGTCGAACACCGAATCCCTACGTCGCCACTGGATGTGAGTTATTCCCTCTCCCATCTTCGCTTTTTCTGCTCTCGACGCTGATCGAGTCTCTCCTCTGCTTCTAGCTGCAACTCCTGCTTGGAACGCTAACAGCGCGACTCCTCGCGCCGCTGGAGGTAAGTCTTCGTTCTTTCTCTTTCTCCCTCCGCCAAGATCGTGGCTGATCCGCTTTTCGCCTTTTTCTTTCTTATCTTGTCTCAGGAGCTACTCCTGCATGGAACGCCGGGGCTGCTACTCCTCGAGGAGCTGGAGGACGAACGCCAGCCTACGCAGGAGGTCGAACGCCAGCTTGGACGGACGGTCGAACTCCCGCTGGAGCTGGAGGATCGAGTCGAACGCCTGCAGGAGCTGGAGGATCGGCTTGGGGAGCTACTCCCGCTGGAGCTGGATCGTCGGCGTACAGCACTACTCCTGCTGAGAGCAGCTACACTGGAGGAAGTTGGGCTTCGAGCGCGGAAACACCAGCCTACGTGAGTCGACTCTTTTGAAGCCTTCCCTTCTTCTCCTCTTCGTTCGATTTCGTTCTCGTTTGAACTTGGAAGCAGTTACTGAAGCTAGTTCTTTCCTTTTCTTTCTTCTCGACCTCGATAGGGAGGAGCCTACACCCCAGCAGCCTCGGCTCCCACTCCTGGAGTCAGTTCCGCCTCGACTCCTGGCGTTTACTCGTCCGCTCCCACGCCTGGAGCCTACGGAGGAGCTCCTACTCCTGGAGTCTTCGCTGCTCCTACTCCCGGAGGACCCAGCTCGTACGCTTCGACGTCGGCCTACACTCCAGGAGGAAACTACGGTCCCACGCCAGGAGTCTACTCGCAAACTCCAGGAGCTTCCTACGCTACGCCGGCTTTCGGTGCTCCTACGCCAGCAGCAGGTCGAGGTCATGGTGCTGGTCCTTCGTCTTCGGTTCAGGGTGAGTCCAGAATTCACTTTTCGAGCTTTCGAGAAACAGGAAAGAAGGACGCGCGAAGTAGAAGAACGAAACGAGCTCTCGAGCTGACCGTCTCCTCCCTCCTCCTCTTTTCTTTTCTAGAACTCGCCGCCGACTGGATGATCGGTCTCAAGGACGTCATGGTCAAGATCGTCTCTGGACTTCACGGAGATCACTACCAACGAGGCTCGTACAACGATCGAACTGGGATCCTACTCGACACGCGAGATCGAAACTCGAAGGACGGTCGAACAGTTCTCGTTCAGATCGGATCGGAGAACCACAACATCGGAACCGACTTCCTCGTCCCTGTCGAACCCGATTCGGTCGGTCAGCTCTGTGTGGCGGTGAAGGGATTGCATAAAGGGAAGGAGATGAAGACGTTGTACGCGAACGATGATGACTGGCAGGTCGAGGTTGGGAACGGAGGAGAGAAGGTCGTGGTCAACAGGAGAGAGTTGTGCAAGAGGGCGAGTTCGTAGTAGTAGCTGCGGCAGTCTTTTGTTCTTTTCTTTTCTCGTATCTTGGTTATAGGGTGTAGTTCTTGTTTTTGCTATCTTGTTGATGATGAGTTTTTTCGATTGGGGGTTGTTGGCTGGGAGGGACGAGTAAGACGAGAGTAAGCGAAAACGAGGAGGATTCGAATTCCGATTCCTTCTCATCGACGTCGACCTTCTCCTCCTTCTCCTTCTCCCTCCCCTTCCCTCCCTCCCTCTCTCCTCTCCCCACCGCCCTCCCCTCCCTCTCGATCTCGTGAGCGGCCATGCAGCTCTCGATGCTCGCGCGCTCTTCCACCCGACGAGCTTCGACTCTCTCCTCCTCGAGCCGTCGCTCTTCAACGAAACTCGTTCCCCTCTCCTCCTCTCTCCTCCTTCCCTCTCGGTGCTCCTTCTCTACTAGTTCCCCCTCTCTCGGTCTCATCAAATCGTGGAACACTCTTCTGGGTCGTAAATACCTCCCCAAGACGGAACCCTTGGCTCCTCCTCCTTCTGGTCCTGGTGCTCCTCCTCCGATCCAACTCTCTCAGGACGACCTCTTCCATCCTCTGTCGACGTCTCCTTTCCAAGATCTAAGGATGCGAGCGGAACGGATCAAACTCATGGCGCCCTGTCCGGTCTGTCTCGATCACTTTGGAGAGAGGAATCTCGTTCAGTTTGATAGTCCAGAGGCAGGATGGCCAACCCACTGCAGTCAGGAGCATTGGGAACAGGATGATCAGCATCATCTCTACGTAGAGAGACTCAGAGAGGCGAACGAGGATGAACACGATCTCAGGAGTGGGAGGGTGATGGCAGAGTTTGAAAATCTACCAGGTACCTACCAACTTTCTATACTTTCAAACCGACGATCTCGATCTGAGCTTCCAGGAAGGAAAGGAAGGAGAAACCGAGCAGCCGAGCTGACTTTTTCCCGTTTTCTTTCTTTCCCTTTTTCCTTTCCCGCTCGTCTCGTTTGCAGGCTACCAGTCTTACGATTCTGCGGTCAACTTTACGGACTGGGACACGTTCTTCTACACTCGAACGTTCCCTTCGATGGACAACATGAGGGTCTTCAGACATATGACCAAAGTCTTGACCTTCCCAATCACCATCGCTTCAGTCCTCTTCAACCTCTCCCCTTACATGAGATCAAACGGACGGCTCACAAAGGAAGGAGAACGATCCCTTTCAGGTTAGTAACCTCTCTCTACCACACCCTTTTCACAACCTTTCTCTTCCATCGATAGAGGAGGATTTGGAATGGTCCCGATCGAGTCGAAAGAAACGAGAGCGAGAGAGAAGAGAAGAATCGTTCGAGCTGACCTTTTCCTTCCTTCCTTCTTTCTTTCCCCAGCCCTCCGAGCGACCCTCCAACCTCCCATGACCCCTCAACCCATCCCAGGACTCAACAACGTCGTCCGAATCTTCGTTCTCGGAGCTCGATCGGAATCCGCTCTTCCTCCAGCCAACTGGGAGCAGCTCTCGAGGATGTACCCCGACGCGGTCCTCAAGATCTACTTCATCGGTCCTCAAGCAGCTCTGCCTTCCAACTGGACTCCCGATACCCTCGTACCAGAGTTCGACTCGACCGAGGATCCTCTCTACGACGAGCAGGTGTTGAAGCAGGCGGCCAGGGCTGAGAAGCAGGCGAGGGAGGCGGGGACTTGGGTTGAGCCGGAGGAGGTCGCGAAGGAGGAGGAGTCGAGCGAGGAGGACGCGTCGAAGGCTTCGACATCAACATCAGCAACTCCTACTCCTACTACCCCTACCCCTACCGCTACTCCTACTCCCATTACTCCTACCACTCCCACTCCCACTCCCACTCCCACTCCCTCCTCCTCCTCCCTCTCGACAACCCCTCCCTCCTCAACAACCCCCACCCTCCGCAAAGTCAAAAACCTCGACGTCCTCCCTCTCGACTCCCCCGACCGAAAGAACTACCCCTTCAGCGAACTCGATCCCAAACGAGGAGAAGCTCCCATCTCCCCTTACATCGATCCTACCACCCTCTCCCCCAAAGAAGGAGCCTACGGTCCAACCTTCTACCGTCCTCCCACTCCCGTCCTCACCCAAGTCTCCGCCAGAGCCAGGAACGGAGTTCAAGGAAGAGACGAATCAGCCAACTACGGAGTCCCAGCTTGGACCATGCCCGTCACTCCTCAACTCTCGCTCTCCAACATCCAAGCTCCTTACGAACAGATTCACGAACAATTCGGTCCCTTCGATCCTTACTCGGACGTCTTCTTCGCCTTCTCACCTGGATTCGGATTCCCTTCGTCCATGACTCCTGGAGCGGTGCAGGTTCAGAGGGATGCAGAGTGGGGGGAGACGTTGCCTTTGGTGTTGGAGACGAAATGTCCGTTGTTTGTGACGGGGTTCAGTCCGGCGGATGTGGAGAGGGATGTGAAGAGTTTGGAAGGGTTGGAAGGAGTGGAAGGGAAGTTTGATTGGGTGTTGAATCCGGGAGAGAACTTCTTTAGTAGTGAAAGGTGGGAGGTGGCGGATTTCGATCCTAGGGTGTTGGTGAAGACGAATTGGGGGATTTGGGGGATCAGGTGAGTGCGACGTGTCGTCCTTTGCTCTTTTTTTCTTTTTTTTCTTTTTTGGAGACCTTCGAGAGAGAGAGCTGACTTCGTGTTTTTCTTTTCTTTTTTTTTCGCGCAGGGGGAAGATGAACGAAATCGAGAAGGTGGATCGAGGATCTTGGGGGTTGGAGAGGTTGACCAAGAGGAAGCAGCTTTGATAGATTTCTCTCTCTCTCTCCCTCTCTCTCACTTACCCTCTCTCTTTGCGCTCTCTCTCTGCTCTCTCTCTCCTCGCCTTTCTACCTACATTCGTGCTTTTTTTTTTTTGTTCACACCTCTGTATCTTCACCATACCATCCCATCCACTCGCTTTTTACACTCCCCTTCCCTTCTCTTTCTCTTTCGAAAGAAACACGAAAACGAATCCAAAAATCGACGCGTCTCGTTCGTTTTAATTTTTTATTTCTCATCTTCCTCCTATCACTGCTGCTGTTTCACAAACGGATAAACCTCCCCTTCTTCCTTCCCATTCCCACACCGACTCTCCACCCCCAAAACAACATACTCCTCTCCCATCCCCCCGCCATCCACCAACCTCTTCGCTCCCCTCCAAAGCTCCTCCCTCACCTTCTCGTCCGTCTCCGCATCGATCAACCCGTTGATTCGAGGTCCTAGACCCATCGAGTGAAGGAACTGGGCTTGCGTTATCGGGCCTAGGGTGCGGATCAGACCCGAGGAGGAGGAGGTGGGTTGGGAGGAGGTGGGTTGAGGAGGAGGGAGAAGGGAAGTGAGGTAGATGAAATCGACGTTGGCTGTGAGGTCGCAGGTTCCTGGGGAGGTGAAAGGGGAGAGGGATTGGTGGGATTTGAAGGCCTGTTTTTTTTTTTCGTCCAAAGAAAGAAAGATCAAGGGAAAAAAAAAAAAACGGTTCAGTCTCGAGAGAGGAAACGAAAACGAAACGACGCGTCCGAACTCTCTTCCTCAAACCACTCACCCTGAAGCTCCCCCCCGTCCACCCATCTTTCCCATAATCTACAACCAACCCACTCCCTCCTCCTCCTCCCTCGATCAACTCCCCGAGAACTTTCATGATCCCAGCAGCAGCTTGACAGATCTCGACTCGTTCTCCAACTTGAACGGAGGCGAAGTGAGGGCTGGTGGTTGGGAGGAAGATGGAGGCTGGGGTGGGTGTTGGGGAGAGGGTTAGGTGGAGGGTTGGGGAGGGGGGAGTGTAGGTTACGAGGAGTTCGCGGAATTCGGGCTTGGTTGGTGAGGAGGAGGAGGAGGAGGGGGGAGGAGAAGCGTTGGAGGTTTGGCGAGGGAGGTTGGAGGAGGAGGGTGTGGGTGGAGTTGGAGAGATTCGTTCGAAGAGATGGATGGGGAGAGCGTCGAAGAACTCGTGGGCTAGGAAGAGGGTGAAGGTTGAGGGATCTGGGTGGGGAGAGAAGGGGAAGACGAACGACGCGTCAGTTTTCGTCTTCTGTTGCTTGAGACTTGGACTGTCGTGCGGGCTTTTCTTCGGCAAGAGGAAGAGGGATTGGGAGAAAACTAGTTTGGGCTCACCCTTCGGGACCGACTCGATCCAATCAAACCATCTCACTTCCACGCCTTCAGGCAGTCCAACCTTCTCGAGCGCGTCCTGCTGCATGGCCTTCATCACCGGGCTTGTTTCGACGAGATCGATGGTGGTGATGGCTTTGGAGAGGATCGGGAAAGATTTAAAGGTCTGGAAAATGGACGTGTAGAAGCTTGAATCAGTCGAAGATCTTTTCGGCAAGAGAAAGGAGCGGCGAAAGGCCAAGTCGTCGTCGGCGAAGCGAAAGAGAAACAAAACGAACCCTCAAGACATCAGCCATGAGCGTCCCTCTACCAGGTCCAAGTTCGAGTAGTCTGACTCTGGGAGGACATCCGTTTGCTTGCCAACGAGTGAGGAAGTAGATGGCCAGAAGCTGTGGAGGGGGGAACAAAAAGAAAGAGAGACGCGTCAGATCTTGGAACGAAGAAAAGCGAATCGAGAGGGAAGAACTGACCTCTCCGAACACCTGCGAGATCTCAGGTGAGGTAATAAAATCTCCTTTCCTTCCAAAAACGTCTCCTCGAGTGTAGTAGCCGAGGGTAGCGTGGGAAAGAGCCAAAGTCATGTACCGAGTGAGAGGCATGGGTCCGGTCGCCTGGAGATGGAAACGAGCAAATGCGACGTCAGATTGAGCTTCTAGGAATGAAAAAGTTGGATAGGACGTACATCGATGGTTTGGCGAATGATGTGGGCGAGCTCTTCTCCTGGTTCTGGAGTCTTTGAGCGGGAAGGGGTTGTGTCGACGTCGAGGGAAGGAGGACGAGATGGCAAGGAGGAGTTGTATCGAGATGAAAGAGAAATCGCGATCGTGGTGCTCCTAGGTCCGGAGGGAGGTCGAAAAGCTGACCTGATCGTGAGGCTGAGGAGTGAACGAGGAAGCATGGCCCAGCTCGATCTTGAATGGAGGACTCAGGAGGTCGGTGCGAGGAGATGGACGAGGTCGTTTTCTAGTGAGTTCGATCGACCGAGGAGCTATGTAAAGATCGAGGTGGAGGAGAGGCGATTGTCGACTGGAATCCTATCCAAGCAAAACTGGCTTGCTCGTCGGGTTGTCTTGGTCGAAGTAGAGTTCCAGGAAGAAGGGGAGGTTGAAGCGAGATGGCCGGAAGGAGAAGGGGCTAGCTCAACGCAACCATGTCGATTTTGTCAGCATTTTGAACTCGTCGGTGAGATGTATGGATTCTAGATATGGCACCCACGTTGATTACAAGTCCGAGGAGAAGTTTTCCTACGAGCTGATGGCGGTTGAGTGGCGACGAAATGATCTGCGCTCCTCCTTAGTTCGAGAAGGTCGCCTCTCCTTCTCCCCTCCACCCACATCCAACTCCAAAACTCTTCAACACAACCTACACTCTTATCTCGACATGGTAAGCCTCGCTCGAACCACCACCCTCTCCTCTCTCTATAGAAGTTGATTTCCCACGTCTTCTCTCGCTTTGTCAACCTTCTCTCTCTCCTCCTCTTCCAGTCCACTGCCTGCCGTCGTCGCCTGATCCGAGACTTCAAACGTCTGTCTTCAGATCCTCCTTTCGGAGTCTCGGGAGCACCCTGCGCAGATAACCTCATGCTCTGGAACGCAGTCATCTTCGGTCCAGGTCAGTCCTTCTACCAGCCTTCGAAGGAGGGAAGGGAAGCGAGCAGCTGGCGAGAGGGGAAGGAGAGGGAACCTTCGGTGGTGGACTCGTAACAGCAACCTTTTTTTTCTGTGAATTTGGCAGTTGAGAGCCCTTTCTGGAGGTCTATAGAGTTTCTATACGAGTCGAGAGCACCTCCCTGTTGGAGGAAGGCGAGCTCTGAGCAACCTTCTCTCCTTCATCCGAGCTCAGCAACCCATCGCTTCTCTCCTTCCTCCTCTCTCCGACCGAACCTTCTCTCCGTCCCTCCCCATCAACTCCACTCGACCGACCGACTCTCATCTCACACGATCGCGTCTGCCTTTTTCCCAAAGTCGGAACTGACTCTCCTTATCGTTCTGTCATCTAGCTGAAACACCCTTCGAAGACGGCACCTTCCGACTCACCCTCACCTTTGAGGAATCCTACCCGAACAAACCTCCTACCGTCAAGTTCCTCTCAAAGATGTTCCACCCAAACGTCTACGCCAATGGAGAGCTCTGCCTCGATATCCTCCAGAACAGATGGTCTCCAACCTACGACGTCGCTGCTATCCTGACGAGTGTCCAGTCCCTCTTCAACGATCCCAATCCCAACAGGTCAGTTCCACCTCTCTCTCGTCATCGTCCTCGCTCCCCTCTGGGCGTTCTCTCACATAGGAGAACCCTCCCGGTGATAGGCTTTCCTTCAGAGGTTCTCGAGGTCTTGAGAAGGACCCAGAAGGCTCTTTCACTCGTCCCTTCCCTTTCCACTCGAGCTCGCAAGCTGACCTGCCTCCCTCCCTTCCCTTTTCGATCCTTCTTGCTCTCCCTGCCCCTCCCTCGCTCCTACCTCTTCACTCTTCTCCTCTATCATCCCGACAGTCCTGCCAACGCCGAAGCCGCTCAACTCTACCGAGACTCGATGAAGGAGTACGTTCGTCGAGTCAAGCAGACCGTCGAAGCCTCCTGGATGGAGGGTAACGAAGGAGAGGAGGACGAAGAGGAAGAGGAGGAAGAGGAGGCTGCTGCTGAGGAGGCCACCGGTGGGATGCAGGGTGTTCAAGACGGTGGAGCTGCTGCGGTCCCGACCACGGGGAGTCGATCTCCTCCTGGGATGGAGGTCGAGGTGGCGGGAGACGATGGGAGAGGTTAACATCGACGCGTTTCACCCTTTCTTTCCGTTTGCTTCCTTACCTCTCTTTTGTTTCTTTTGGGATCCCTGCTCGCACGCTGTGAACTACGCCTCCTCTCTCTAGCTTTCCCTCTACCTGTCGTTGACCTCTCCTCCCTTCGTCTTCCTCGTCATCGCGTTTCAACACCTCCTTCCTTTCTTCCCACTTCTCTCGTCCCTAGCATAGCTCACGCTCCTCCTTCGATCTTCCCGCCTCCTTCTCTCTCACATATTCTTCCTACCTGTTTCATCCTTTTTCTCGCTTCGTCTCGTTTGCTTTATCGTTTCGTTCGTTCGTCTCCGTCCCTCTCTCTCTCTCTTTGCTTGTTTCTCTTGAATCTCGATACGATTTTACCGACCTTCTCTCTCTCTGTGCACTTCATGGAAAATTTTACTCTCCCTCCAACTCCTCTATGAAGCTGGGATGCCGAAGCCGCCTCGTTCGACGTGGGACGGGACGAAAAGGTGGAAGAGGAGACTCGCCGGAGCTCGACGCGACTCCTCAGTTCTCACAGCGAGATAATGCCGAGCGAAGTCATCAAGAGGTCGTAAGCGTTTAGACTGAAAGTAAGGTAGAGGGGAGGTGTAGGAAAGACGAGCGGGAGACTGGTGGGTGGGGAGAAAGAGGAGCTGATGTCGAAAGAAACGACAAGCGACTCGCGAGAGTCAGATCGGCAGCTTTGAAGGCCCTTTGGAGTCCGATGAGAAGTTAAAAAAAGACTTACTTCATCACTCCTTGATCTTACTGGCCTGCTTCTTGATTGCTGAGACCAAAGGGATCAAGTCATCGACCTCGACGTCCTCGTCGACCGAAATCGCGTCGAGGCATTCGCAAAGTTTGATGATGGCGTCTCCTCGTCGAGTGAAATTGATCAAGATCTGCTTCGACTGGTACGGAAGAATAGAGACATTTCAGCCTCAGGAGAAGACGAAGAGGCACCCAGAGAAATCACCTTGAGAGAACGACAGTCGACCTGAGCAGACGAGGGCTGGGATTCGTTCTGTTTCTCTTGGCGCTGAGGCAGGAGTCGGAGGTACAAGAAGTCAGTCAAGTGAGAAAAACGAGAGGAATCTTCAACTTGCCTTCGTCTCTGTAGAGTCTGATTGACCAAGCTCGACCGACGCGACCTTGAGTTCAGCTTGAGGACCGAGGAGACTGCCAGAGAACGAGACGGTGCTTCCTTCGGCCGATCCCTCGTAGGCGAGCTTCTCTGCTTTCAAGGATTTGATCTATCGAGGGGGCGAAATCGAGCTTTGGTCAGCGTCGAAAGCAAAAGAGCGATATCCCAAATATCGACGCATCGTCACCTTCGTTTTGACAAGCGAAAAACGACACTGTCGACTGACCTGGCTGTCCTTGATCGCGACCTCTCTTTCGAGAGAGGCGATTCGAGAATCTTTGGCCTCGTTCTCACTCCAGAGGATGTTGATCTGCGTGGGAAATGGAATGAAAGCGAAGAAGATGTGTGAGTCGAAGGCGAAGCGAGCTGTTCTTCTCCTGCCCGCAATTTCGAGGTTCAGAATCCAAAATATGAAGAAGAGAGCGGTACCTCTGACTCCCTGAGTTGGAGGAGTTTCTGAGAGTCCTCAAGCTCAGAAGAAAGCACGGCTTGCTTGAGTTCGAAGGAAGAGTTTCGCTTCGTGGCCAACTTGAGCTCCTCCGCGGAGTCTGTGAGCTCGACTCGGACTTCCTCGAGGTGCGCTGGAGGTCTTGAAGTCTCATCTTCCTCGCATACACAGTGGTCATGACGGGAAATGAGTAAGTGTAGAGCTGGAGGAGATCGAGCGGGAGGGGGGGGGGAGGAAGGATCAACGGTGGAGGTGAAGGTTGGGGAACAGAAGAACGAATGAACTGGGCTCGTCAGCTGTCATGATTAGTTCCCAAGGACCTGCGCTTTTTAGTGAAGGGTCGCATTGAGGTCGACCGGCCGGATCACGCTCAGAAGTTTCTTGTTTGCAGGCCTCGGTCGTCTCCGTTCGGCTCTCCCACCGCCTTCGTCGAAAAAGTTCGTAGATATCGAAAGGAGCACCGAAAGAAGAAGTCCGTGAAGTTCAAGAGTTCATTAGAAACGATCAATGCTGATGCTGAGAGAAAGAACTCGCGTCCATCAAGACCTGAGCGTCGTCGTTCTCGGACGCGACGAGGTTGACGGGTTGAACGAAGTCGATGCCTGAGAAGAGGAGCGGAAAGGTGGGCTCAGTGACTCTGATGTATAGTGGAATTCGACTAGAAGCGACTCACAGCTTTCAAAGTACTGATCTCTCGCAGTTTCTGCGAAGAAGAGAAGAAAGAATGAACAACGCGAAAAAACGCATGAGCCTTCGTCGAGTGGGGAAGGAGAGAAAGGAAAGAGGAGGACGTACCCTTTCCCCACCACCACCACTGAAGAACGCATTCACCAGGGTTTTGGCATCTGGCGACGGGTGAAAGGAGAGGAGGTCGGCTCATATTGAAGGGAAGAGCAGAAGAAGTACAAGAAGAGAAAGAGATGAGCTCACCGTCCGATGAGATCAGGCATGTCTTCCACGAAGTCGATCTTAGAATACAGAAAAGTAGAAGCTATCATCACTTTGGTATGAAGATCGGAGCCTCAAATCCATGAGATGTCAAGCTCACCTCGTTCGACGGAGGGAAAGGAGGAGCGAGCGTGTTCTCGGCGTACGCTCCCTTCGCCCAGTATCGAAGCTGAGCTCCAGAGATCACCTGGAGAGGAAGTGAAAGGAACCTTGAATCAGCTGCGACGTCTTTGGCTCGAAGGGTGCGAAGAAGGAGAGAAGAGCGGACGAGTTCGACTCACCTCGTTTCGCGCGACGTCAACGACAGAGAGATTGGCGGTTCCAGCATGTCCAGCAAGGACGTAGATCTCGATATGAACAGGTGTGTTGGCAGGGATGGTGTAGACGTTGTCCTTGTTGTCTTCGAACTGCATTCCTCGGCAGAGGTACCTGCAGCAGCGGGCGAGAGAGAGAAGGTGAGAGCTCGTGAGATTCAGCCGGAGGAGTCCGTTTTCGAAACCAAGCAGGCAGAGATAGAAAACAGACCATCGGCACTCAGGAGGTGGATCTCGAGGGAAGATAGGTCCGTAGATGTCTGACGCAGAGAAGATAAGAGATGCGGAGTCGTCAGTGGAGAGTGAGAGGTTAGCGAGCTCGGGATGGGGAGGAAAGGGATATTGCAGAGAGAGCTCACCGTTTCCGTTCCTCGAGCCATTCCAGTGAGCGTTAAACTCCTCCCCACATACGGCCTTCGAAGCCTCTCCAGGCTGGAGGTAGAAAGAATGGAAAGCGACGAAGGGAAGGAGAGACAGGTCAGCGGAAGAGAGAAAAGGGAAGGGACTCTCGCGAGCTCGTCCCTCGACTCTCTCCCTCTCGCTGGTAGGAGAAGGGAACAAGCGGAGCGCACCATTCGAGTCTTGTGTGAGGTGATGAAGCCGTGAGCGTTGACGAGGGGAAGGAGGGAGAGCAGAGGAAGAAGAAGGAGAGACCACATGGCGAAGGAGAAGATGGAAGTCGGGAGGTGAGCTCGATCGAAGCAGCTCCTCCTTCCTTTCTTTCTCTCCTCCCTCCCACCCGCCTGATTTATATCTTTCAAACCTCCAGGAATGAAAACTTGCATGCGAGGGGGCGAGCGGTTGCACAGGTTGGAGGACATGAAGGTATAGGCTGGAAACGAAAGGAAGGAGAAGGCCAGAGCGAGCAAAACTTTCAGCCCCTCCCGATTCTCGAGCTCAACCTCCTTCTCTCGAAAGCGAGAGCGACAACAGCCAGGGACGAGCAGCGAGGTGAAGAGGTGAAGAGATGAAAACGAGGAAGACCTCAGCCATCAACCTCCCTCGCTCCGAAGAGCAAGAGAAGAGTCGAGTTCAGAGGGAGAGGGAGGAAAGGTGGTGGGAAGAGAAAGCCCTCAGAAACGTCTCGCGAGCCCGATACCGTCTATCTACTACCTCGCAAGCGAGGAGCATCAAGATTCGATCCACTTCATCGACGACCTCCCTAGCCCCTAGAGGCGTAGAGAGAGCCGCTTGTCCTCCGTGAAGGGCTGCGAGTAGGATCTCAACCTCGGGCTTGAAATGATGTGGCTAGTGTAAACTAGCAAGACCAGTTGTTTCTCTATAGAAATGAATCCTGCAGAGTCTGGAGGAGGAAGAGGAGAGCAAAGAGCAAGAGAGGTCAGTAAAGGGTGAAGGGAGAGGAGAGGTGAAAGGAGGAGGAGGAGGGGAGGGAAGGGAGACTAACGTGGTCAATGGAGAGAAAACAGAAGGAGGGAGGAGGCGAGCTTTTGAGGAGTTTGCGAGAGCGGTGCTCTTCACGTGTTGGGAGTTCAAGCCAGGGCTAAATTGAAAGGACGAGCTTTTTCCGAGCTGTGGACGAGCTCAAGGGGCAGACTAAACTCCAGGCGAAAAAAAAATCTCTCTTGCTCTCGTTTTTCTCGCCAGCTGAGGGTCGTTTCATTCGGTCGCGGCGTTCAACTCGAGCTCGCGTCGAGCTCAGAGATCTCAACCTCCAACCGTCAGCATCTTCTCCCTCACAGACTTCTCAAAGGGTCGATCTCTTCGAGCAGACATGATGTGAGTCTGAAGTTTCATCTCCCGCCATTCGAGCTTCGTGTAAGTACGGTGGCAGAGCTCGGAAAGGCTGACTCGAGTCCTCCTTCTCCCCTGGGCCTCCTCTCTTCCTCCTTGCTTCCCTCTCAGCCTCGATGAGCCGAAAGCTCAGCCGGATCGCTCAGCAGGAGAGGAACTTAGTACTGAGGAGCAGCTACCCGTGTCTGCAGCTTCACTCCAGCGGTTCGTCCGCAACGAGAGAGCACTGCGGATTCGTGCGAGCTTCCAAACCAAACGAGCAAGCTCACCACCGCCTCCTCTCCTCTCTCTCTCTCTGTTCAGAATTCGAGATCTGATCTCAGCTGGCCGAACGGGAGATGCGATGCTGGCTCAGTCGGAGATGTTAGCGACTATTCTTGGACTTCTCTCAGTTGGGAATGCACCTGCTGGAGGAGCTGAGCTGCTGCAGAGCCAGGAGCAGGTGAGCTCGAGCCTTCTTCCAAATCGTCCCCGCTCAAGAGAGCATCTCCTCTGATCACAACCTCGCTCCACCCTTTTTGCTTCTCTGTAGCCTTCTGAAGCTTTGCCTGCCTACTCAGAACCCACATCAGCGAGGGAGGGCTCAGCAGGCTCTCTCGCTTCCCTGCTTCGACGGACTCTCCCAGCCTACGTCCCTTCTTCCTCGCCCTCCTCCTCCTCCTCCTCACGACTCCCAACAACTCTTCCAAGCATCAACACACATTTAGAAGCACTCCCGGGTCTCTATCCTCCTTCCCGACCTCAATCTTCAACTCTCCCTTCCCATCCCCCCTCCATCGTCCATCCACCAGCCCCGCTATCGAGTCCCTCCTCCTTCACCCTTCCTCGTCTATCTCTTCGTCGGTCCATCAACAACCACATACCCTCCCTTCTTCCGCAAACTCCAAAGCCAGTCGCCGAACTTCAGCTATCTCCCAAGCTCGTACATCATCTCCGAAGCTCGCTCGGAATCGAGGAATTTTCGACGCGCCAGTCGCAAATTGCAGAAGGAGTTCGTCGGGGTCGATCGATGATCTTCTCAGGTGGAGCAGTCGAAGGGAAGACGACGGCGATGTTGGCTTCACTCCTGAATATGGTTCGTTCCATCTTGCGACCTCCTTGACTTCTCCTGCCGGCTCTCCCTGACGCTCTCTGCCTTCCTCGCTCGCCCTCTCACAGGTCGCCATCTTCCCCAAACTCCCTCAGATCCTCCTCCTCACTTCCACTCGTCGAGCCACTCAAACTCTCTATCTCCTCGTCCCCGACCACCTCAAAACTAGAACTCTCGCTCTTGACAGCTTCGACGCGAAGATCATCGTCGACAAGCTGCTCCTCGGCCCTCAGATCCTCATCGCTCCGATCTCTCGGTTGACTGAGCTTCTCGCCGGGACGAGGCCGTTGAACTTTAGTGAACTGAAGTGGGTTGGAGCGGAGGAGGGAGTCTGGGACTCAGAGGTGGGAAGGAAGGGTTGGGATCTGGTGCGCGCGAGCGGGCGGTTCAGGAAGGAACTGAGCGTGAATGTGAGCCGCTTGATAAACGAAATCTACCTCTTCAAACGTCTTCTGATCATCCTTTCTCTCTTACAGTACATTCTGCTCTGTTCTCGACCTCCAACATCGGAGACGAAGGAGTACTTCTCCTCGGTCGTCCATGCTCCTCACGCTGAGATTGTCGGGGAGACGGACCTTGACTTCCTTCGCCGATCATCGACTCAACACATTCGTCAGTCCATCTCTCTCTTTATCTCTGTCCTCTCGCAAACTTCTGTTGACCTGCTATCTTCGCTGCCATCAGACCTCAACTCCAAATCCCCAGCGTCGAAACTCGCAAATCTCCTTTCCCTCCACTCTTCTCTCCTTGCCTACTCGCGTACCGTGGTCTTCGCTTCTTCCAAATCCTCACTCAAGGCCCTCCACGAGGCTCTACAGCTCTCCGAACTTTCCTCTCTCTTCTCCCTGAGAGGTGAGTCTCTTCCTTTCTCAACTTTAATCGTCGAACGGCGCGCTTCTGACTTCCGTCCTCGTGACTCTCCTCTTTCGCTCTTTCTGACCAGATTCCGATGCGAATTCCCCTGCCGGCCAAAGCCTCTTCGAATCTCAAGAGAATGGGATGTCGCCGGCAGTAATCACCGTCGACTTTGACGGTCATCCCACGGATCGAATCGAGGTCGTCGTGAATTGGGACGCTCCTCTCTCGACAGAACTCTAGTGAGTCACGAATTTGGCTCTACATCTTCAGATGAGTGAAAACTGACAGCGCGGCTTTGCCTCTGCAGCATCGATCGAGGACGCCTCCTCGACTCTCGTTCCTCGAAAGGAAGGACGATCGTGTAAGTCGTCGCGTCCCGCCTTCTTTCCATCCGACGCCTTTTAGACTGACCTTTCTCATTTTCCTTCCTAGCACGCTCACGGATGGGCTCGGGCAGGCAGACTCGTTCGAGACTCTTCTGCGCTCGATGGGATTGCAGGTCCAGGGAAAAGGTGAGCGTTCTTCCTCTTTGCAAACAGAGAGAAACAGAACTGACGACTTTCCCCCCTTCGCTAGACTCTCTCAAGCTCGCTATACCTTCTAATAGTTAGACGGCTCAACCGAGATTGGTCTCTGGTGGGAGTAAAGAGGCGGACGACTAGATAACGAACGAAACGAATTGATGACTTTTCACTCCGGCGAGCTGCTTCGATCCGACTTCCATTTCATTCCTGCTTGGCCGACTCTTCTTCTACTTCTCCCTCCTCTTCCAGACTTTCCTCCTCATCGTCTCCTGAGAAGTCGATTTGGATCAAACCAGCTGCGACTGCAAGCGAACAAGATCGAGAACGAGAGGCGACGGTCAGAATCGACGCGACTTCCCTTCCGCCCTCCTCTCCTCCCAGATTGAAGTATCACCTCGAGAAAAGAAGACGACCACTCACAAAGATATACCACAAACGTGGTCGCCACCCCAGCAAACCAATACAGCCTTGTCCTAGCAAACTCCTTCTCCTTCTTCGTCTTCTCCGTCTTCACCACCGTCACCCCCTCCCCCTTCTTCTCCACGGCCACCCCACTCCCCGACCACAACCCGCTCACCACCTCCGGCAACGAACGAAGCGCCCTCTCCACCAGTATCAGCGGCGACGACCGTCCCTCTTCTGTCCGATGAGGCCAAGTGTTGGGCGAGTCGGGAGGGAAACAAAGCGACAGCACTCGGAGAGTGTGAGCTTGAAGGTTGGGATAGGTCGTCCTGATGTGATCCGGTAGGGTTGACGAGGGGAAAGGAGGGAGGAGGATGAGGGCGAGATGGGAGAAGAGGTAAAGGTCCGTTGTTGTCGGTGACCTCGAATCGAAGAAGAAATCCGTAGAACTCGACGCGAGGGCGGTGGAAAGCAACGTCAACGTGTCCTGAGCTCTTGCGATGAGTTCCTGTTGCCCAAACTTGGATGGAAGACCTTTCGAGGCCGACTGGAGAGGGGTTTGAAGTTTCTCGACGGTTCCCATGATTCCTAGGCGTTCGTCTCGCTCTCGACGGGAGGAGGTAGAGGAGGAAGGGGTGTCTGCGAGATCCCAAAGCCCGACGGCGAGGAGACGTTGGTGATGGACTGCACGGAGGCGGTTGGGGAGATAGTGGGATTGGGGGAAGGAGAGGTTTTTGGCGAGGTGGTCGTGGAAGAGAGCGTAGTTGTCGGTGGGGGAGAAGAGGCAGTAGGACTGAGAGGAAGAGCGAAAGGAAGGGAGAATCAGGGTGAGCTTCGACGTTTTGCGTTCGTTCTCCTTGGAGGAAAAGAGAGAGCTCACCACGAGGTCTGCGAGCTCTCCCTCAACGACAGATTTCCACGCCACTCCTTCTGCCTTCTTCCCATCACTCAGGTTCTCATCCAGATCTGAGCCTCTGTGGTTTGAGCTCGTAGGAGATGTTCGAGATTGATCGTCCAGCTCTGTCGGAACGAGCGAGGCGGACTCGGGGCCGAGCTTTGCGAGGTAGATGAGGATGGAGGGAAGAGAAGAGATGAGATGGGGACCGTGCTGGAGGTAAGGAAGCTGACCTGGAGATGAAACAAGTTGAGAAAAGCTCAGCGATGGTGCGAGAGAGGAAGGAGAAGGAGGGAGAGCTCGAACCGTTCGGGGAAGAGTCGGGATCGTTGCTCTCGCACAAACTCCATCGGCCAGGGAAGGCTGCAAGGCGTAAAGGGAGAGAGGATTGAGTAAAGTTGACCGATACAAAAGGTAAGAGGCCGTATGAGCTTACCGAGTTGCAGGTAGCAGGCAGCGTTGATGGAGGCAGGCTCGACAGAAGGAAGGGACCAACAGCCAGAAAAGACATGGACTGAGAAGAGCTCGTCAGCTGGGAGGCCTGGATAAGTTTGCAGGAAAGACGAGCTCACGTGTAAGAGGAAGCGCCATCGACGAAGAAGCCTGACCGTGGGAACTTTTTCGAGGGAGGGAAGGAAGGGAAGACGTGGTCGTTGAGAACCAAACGAGAAAGGAGCCCTTCCGAAGCTGTCGAGCTCACCAATTCGACTTCCCTCCTTCCTTCCTCTCCACGGCCATCATGTCTTCTACTCAACTCGAAACGCTCGATCACATAACAAAGGTGAGAATACTGCCATCCAGCTTCCGTCCGTCTCACTTTGTTCTGACCCATCTCGTTCGATGATGCGTTTAGATCTCGCTTCGACTCGTCCGGATCCTTGGACAGAATCCTGGCCACTTCACCCTTCAAGGAAAGCTTCCATCTCTCCTCACATGACTGTAGTATAAAGCCAGGACTCTCGCTGACCTGCTCTCGAAACCTCAGGTACCAACACCTACCTCGTCGGCTCTTCCTCGCCCTTCTTGCTCATCGACAGTGCGGAGGGCAAGTCCGAGTACCTCCCTCTCCTCGCTTCGTGCCTCGGAGAACACGACGAGATCTCGGACATCATCATCACACATCACCATCACGATCACTGGGGTGGGCTTGCTGGAGTGCTGGGTCTGCTGGCGAAGAAGGGAGGAGGAGGTGGAGGAGGAGCGAAGCCACGGGTGTGGAAGTGGCCGAACGACGTCGAGGATGACAAGATCGCGTCCTCTTTCCCTGCTGGAACCTTCGAGCCGAATGGAGAGGGACCCCTGCACTGGTTGAAAGACAATCAGGTGCGTATGCTAGCTCTCCTTACGACTCAGGACGTCCAGTTGAGATGCGAAGCTCACTTCGACAACGCTCCCTTCGTCCACTTCTTCTTTCTCCTTCAGATCCTCTCTGGCCCCGACTTCTCTCTCAAGGTCCTCCACACCCCAGGTCACACCACTGATTCCGTATGTCTCGAGATGCTCGACGATCACTCCATCTTTACAGCGGATACCATCCTTGGTGAGCGCGTTCTTCCTCAACTTCTCTCGTCGCGTCGAGTTTCATCCTCAAGCTCAACTTCCTGCCTCCTTTCTGCCCTCCCTACAGGCCAAAGCACCGCCGTCTTCTCCGATCTATCAACCTACATATCATCCCTCCGTCTCCTCTTATCCCTCAACCCTTCAACCCTCTACCCAGCCCACGGTCCCGTCATCCTCGACGGACGCTCCTCGCTCGAGACATACCTCTCTCATCGCCAAGACCGGGAGAATCAGATCATCGCACTACTCAAGAAGCATCCTCCGTCCAAGAAATCGGTCCCTGGTGGATGGGTCGATCGGGAAGGGATGAAGAAGGGGTGGTCAAACGAAGAGCTCGTTCTCGAAATGTACTCGCACGTCGGCTTCATTTTGAAGAACGCTGCTTCCAGGGGAGGTGAGTCGAACGAGTATACCTCTTGAGAACATGTACTGACCGAACTATGGGCTTCGATACCTAGTCGACCTGCATCTGTCCAAGCTAGAAGACGAAAAGCGCGCGAGGAGGATCAAAAGGGCGGGAGATGTTGAGGAGTGGGAGCTGCTTTGATCTGAACCTTTTGTTTCTCCCTAACGACGATAACGATCACGAATTTCTCTACGGCTTTTTCTCTATCGAAAATCATCTTCTTGCTGAGGTGTGACTTCTCTGGCCGACGGCCTACCTTCCGTTCTCTTCCCTCCTCTTTGCCTTTCAACTCTCACTCCCTCCCTTCACCCTCCCAACCATTCGCGCTTCTTTCCGCCTGCTCAGGATGCCCGCTCGAGTCCCCAAAAAACCCAGAATTGAGGAGAAGCCTGACTTCAAAGCTGGTGCGTCTCCCTGTCCCCATCTCCCCTTGGAAAGTGAAGAAGATGAAGAGAAGGAAGGGAAGGAAAGAAGGAGTCGAGCTCACATTTCTCTCCGCGAACGCTGACTTCTTCCGTCCCCCTCCCTCCCCCTTCTTTGCCTCGTTATCTTTGGGTTCTTCTAGGCCTCGAATACTGGGCCTCCATCCCTGCCTCCAACAATGGAGTCCTAGGCGGTTTCGGGGACGGTACCCTCCCTCGAATAGACGCTCTCACCTCTCGGATGTTCCTCCTCTCCCTCCTTCCTCGTCTCTCTACCGTCACATCCTCCATCCGACCCCTCGCAGCAGCGACAACTCCATCCACTCACCGAACACGAGCGCTCGACGTCGGAGCTGGAATCGGAAGGGTTACTGGATCGGTGTTGATTCATCTGCTCGACACGGTGGAGATCCTCGAACCAGCTCCTCACTTCCTCATGGAGGCTGTTAAGGCTTCGCCTGGGTGGAAGGGGTTGAAGGAGGAGGACGGGAAGGTCGAGGAGGAGGGAGTGGTGGGGAAGGCGGTGAGATTCTGGGAGGGTGGGTTGAGTGGATTTGATCCTAAGGAGCCTGGAGAGACGGCGAAGGAGACGGCGAGGAGGGGAGTTTGGAAGGATGTCGTTGGAGAGGACGGGTCGAAGCTGGACTACGATGTGTGAGTCTTCTTCACTTCTTCTACCTCGTTTAAACGGTGTAGAGCTGACCTTTTATGTTCCGCTCGCTCAGCATCTGGTGCCAATGGTGTCTCGGCCATCTCTCGACGGTCGACCTCGTCGCCTTCTTCAAGAAGGCGAAGCTCGCTCTGGACGCTTCGGAACCTGATTCGATCATCGTGGTGAAGGAGAATCTCTGTCCCGACGAGCCTAAGGATGGAGTGCAGGGAAGCACAGTGTTCGACGATGATGATTCGAGTCTGACGAGGTGAGTTGTTTCGAATCGAACAAAGGTCGAGGTTGAGCTCGAGCTGACTTCCGCTTTCTCTTTCCTTTCTCTCCTGGCAGGTCCGACCTGGCATGGAAGTACGCCTTCAAGGAGGCTGGGCTGAAGCTTGTTCGAGAGGAGGTTCAGGTGAGTCTTGCTTCCTTCCGCTTTGGTGAGGAGAGAGAAGGGAAAGATGAGAGAGTTGACTTTTTCGCGAACGCGTCTCGTTTCCCTTTTCTTCCTCTCTCTAGCTCGGATTTCCAGAAGAGCTGTTCCCTGTGAAGATGTGAGATCCTCTTACCCCATCATATCCTCGTGCCTCATATCTGACGCCCTTCATCTTTTCGTCTTGCAGGTACGCTCTCCGTTAGCGATCTTGATGCTCTGTTGATTCTGCTCGTCCGTCGAAAGATCCCTTTCCGCCGCTCGCACGCTTGTCGTGCAGCTTCGGCCCCCTTTTCTGATTAGTCTACGCGATAGTTTCGAATACAACGGCCAGTGGCAGTATGGCCGACGAGCAAGACGCATGAAAACAAGGGGAACGAGTTCAGGTCGAGCACGGCGTTCTTTCTCGAGATCCGGGGGGTTCCCAGAGATTTTGCACCTGATCTGTGACGGACACGAGTTCCACAAGGTACGAGCTGGATTCTCATGTTTACCCTGAGAGAGCAAAACGACTGATTACGGAGCTCCCGACGAGTTCTGACTTTGGAACTCCTCTCGGGAATTTGAACCGCTCGAGCTTCCTTCAGCCCCTTGTCCTTCTTCCAACTGCTTCAACCCTTTTCTCCCACCCCCATTCCCTTCGATATGACCACCACCGAGCACGAGATGACCAGCTCTTCAGCGTCTTCCTCCTCCTCCTCCTCTGGATCGAGTAGTGCAGCCGAGCAGATCGAGGAGGAAATCGATACAAGCTCGTGGGTCTTTACTCGCCCTAGTGCGGACGACGAGGATACCACTCCTTTCAACTCGCCGAGAATCATGGCCAACCTCTCTCGTAAGCTCTCTCGTCTACACCTATGGTGCTGGTGGAAGAGGTGGTCTTCAGGAGCTCGTAGAAAGCAAACGAAGGGACGCACGCGAGCGGAAAAAACCTCGGTGAAGAGTCGAGCTCACCTTGTTCGCTGCTTCCCCTCGCCTTTACAGTCAACGGAGACGACGAGGTCCCGGACGATCTCAAGCTGGTTACCGAGGAGGATGTCGCTGAGGCTCTCCGACTCAAGGGGGAGGCCAACAAGGCTTTCGCTGGTCAGTTCTACCTCTCTCTCTCTCCAGCTCCCTCCCTCCCTTCCTTCGAGCTCGCGGATTCGTCCTTACTCTCGCATACTTCTTCGCCCGTTACTCTTCGATATGAATTTCAGCCAAGGACTTCAGGGAAGCCATCCGCATGTACTCGAACGCTATCACTTTGAACCCTAGGGATCCCATCTTCGTGAGAGCCCCCTCCTTTTGCCTTCCTCCTCAAGCGCTCGAGCTTTCGTCACCTCATTCCTTCAGCTCTGACCCGACCCCCGTGCTGCTTTCCTTACCAGTGGTCGAACCGATCTATCGCCAAGATGAAGCTCGAGGAGTTTGGAGGAGCTATCTCCGATGCTAGTACGTTCTTCCTCCTCTGTTGAGCTTCAAGACGAAGTTGAACGTTGAGCTCGAGCTGAACCTCCTCCTTCTTTTGCTCTCCGACCTTCACAGCCAAAGCCATCGAGATCGACCCAACAGCTGTTAAGGTGAGCTCTCATCGCATTTTGCACCATCTGAGCTATTGCCTGGTAGACCGCTGATTCTCGTTTTTTTGGCAGCCTTTCTACCGACGAGCTCTTTCTCAACTCGCTATCGTCAAACCTCGTCCAGCGATTCAGGACTTGAAGACCGTCCTCAGGCTCGACCCTTCGAACAAGGAAGCTCGGAAACAGCTCGTTCGTACACCATCTTCACTGCCACTTCTTTCTAGTGAACGAAGCTGACCCGTGTCGTCTTTGTTGTTGCTTCACAGGAAGCGACACTCAAGCTCGTTCGTCCTTTCTCCTCGTCCTCTTCCCTCTCTCTCCAATTCTGGCTCTGACTCGCCCTCGTTTCTTCATCTATCATTTTCTTGCTTCCTAAAGGTCCGTAAAATCGAGTTCGAACAAGCCATCTCCGTCGGCGACACCGAATCTCCCTCAGCTCGTTGTCGGAGGATCCTCAAGGACGGATCGTGTGCTCTCGATGCTTCCTACACCGGTCCTCGGCCTACACCTCCCGGTCCTCACGACGAGGATGGAGAGAACGGACGCTGGACGCTTACCGAGACGTTCATCAAGGAGATGATTGAGTGGTTCAGGGCTGGGAAGGCGCTGCCGAAGAGGTTGGTGTGGGAGATCATCCTCGCTGCTCAGGATGTGCTGAAGCAGGAGAGCAGCTTGGTGGAGGTGGATATCGAGGAGGGGTTGACGCTGGATGTGATGGGTGATACCCATGGTGAGTCCATGTCTTCGTCACTTCGCTTCGCGTCGAGGAAGGGAGGTTTGGGTCGTGAGCGAGACGCGTCGAACAAAGCTGACTTCTTTTCTTTTGTTTCTCCTCTCCCCTGTCTCATTTCCTCAGGTCAATTCTACGATCTTCTTCACCTCTTCTCCCTCACTGGTCCTCCCTCCGAAAACCATGCTTTGTTGTTCAACGGTGAGTCTTTCTTCACAACTTCTCGACGCGACGCTGCCCTTCTCGTGCTGATCCCTCCTCTTCCGTTTTTCGCAGGTGACTTCGTCGATCGTGGATCTTGGTCTGTTGAGGTGGCGTTAACCCTCTTTGCCTACAAGGTCGTCTTCCCCAAGCGAATCTTCCTGAATCGTGGAAGTGAGTTCACGCTTCCCTTTCGCTCTTTCGCCGTCAATTTAACTGACGTTTCCCTTCTTCCCTCTTCAGACCACGAGTGCATCCAGATGAACCGCGTATATGGTTTCGAAGGAGAGGCTACGCACAAGCACGGTGACGTTACCTGTTCGTTCTTTCGACTCTTCTCTTCACATCGTTCAACTCTCCAAATCGTTCATCCGCTCGCTCGAAACTGACTCTCTCGCCGTGCTCGTCCTTAAATACAGTCCACCTCTTCTCGGACGTCTTCACCGCACTCCCTCTTGCCACTCTCATCTCCCCTACCCTTTCCCCCACCACCCCCGGTTCCCTCTCCCTTCTCACTCCTCCCACACCCGCCATCCTCTCGCAAGCCGGTCGCAAACGATTCTTCGTCGTTCACGGAGGTCTCTTCTCCAAGGATGGAGTTACCCTCGACGACATCAAGAAGATCCCTCGACACGGACGCGAGCCAGGAACTGATGGGCTGATGCAGGAGCTGCTGTGGACTGGTGAGTTTCGTCGAAGGAGGTGGGGAAAGAGAGAGACGCGACGAGATTCGACAGTTGAAGCTGATCGTTGCTCTTTCGATCCTTCTCTTTTTACAGATCCTCAAGACGCTGAAGGTCGAGGACCCAGTAAGCGAGGTGTTGGAGTCGGTTTCGGACCTGATGTGACGCGTCGGTGGTGCGAGGCAAACGGAGGTATGTTGCTCGCTCTTCTCTCGCTCTCTTTCTCCTTTCGACGCGACTTCTTCGTCGCTGACTTTGGTCGCCAACCCACCCTTCACTTATCTTCCACAGTCACCGCCGTCTTCCGAAGTCACGAGGTTCGACAGGGAGGTTACTCGGTCGAGCACGATGGTGAGTCTTCTCGTTTCGACTCGTTCCTTCAAATCCTCTCTCTTCTCGAAAGCAGCAGCTGAGCTTCGTTTCCCTCACTTTCCTTTCCCAGGACTCTGCGTCACCGTCTTCTCGGCACCCAACTACTGCGACTCCACTGGAAACAAGGGAGCCTTCATCCGAGTCGACGCCGCGGGAGAGTGCGAGTACACCGCGTTCGGTGCTTCTCCTCATCCTCCAATCAAGCCCATGGCCTACTCTCCTGGTACGTCTCATCATCCTCTTCTATCTGTATTACAGCCTCTCGTGTCTCGCTGGCTCAACACGCGTCTCTCATCTCCTTTTCTGCAGGATTCAACAATCTCATGTGAAGTCCAAATCGCTCATCCACCACCCCTCAAAAGTACTTCTACCAACATCTCCTTTCCCTTCCTACCCACTTGCTTCGCATCACCCTCATCTATTTCGTTCTTCGTACACTCGGTCGCTGCTTCTCTTCGTTGTCGTCTCGATTCACCTTTCCTTGCCTCGTGCTCTTCCTCGCTTACTCTTTGCATGTCCCCTCCTTCCCTGGCCTTCTTCTTCAAGGAAGCGAGTACTATTTTCGTCTTTTAGTCCCAGCCTGGTTGTAGCAGCTATCGTCTCTTCAATATTCCCTCGCCTTCCTCCCTCTGCGATCCTGTCTTCCGTCCACGGGAGGTCGCTTCCACCGCATCCAACTTAGATTCGACATGTTCTGCTTGCTCCTCCTTGTTTCTTTCTGTTCGAGAGTTGGAAGAGAGATCGCAAGACATGCATACGGCCTTGGTTCGTTCATAGTCTAAGCCGACGAAGAGGGAGCCTGTCCCTGGACGGTGAGGTAGAACTCTGAGGGAGAGGAGAACAGAGAAAGTCAGGACGCGTCGAGAAAAAAAGAGCAAAGATACACAACTCACTCTCGGCCATCTCAATGCAGTTCAGGTTCGCCTTCAGCTTGTTGAGCGTCTCGACGTACTCGTCCTCCTCCACACTATCGTAGACGATTCCTCCACCTGCGAAAGGAAAGAAGAAGAAAATAAAATAAACCATCAGTCGACGGTTGCGCGAGGACGTCGGACGAGCTCAACGTCGAGCGAGACTGACCGGCCTGCAAGTAAGCAACTCCATCCTTGAAGGTCATCGTTCTGATGGCGATGCAAGTATCCAGCTCGTCCTTATCGAAATCGAACCTCCCGACAGCTCCAGCGTAGACTCCTCTGCGTTCTCCCTCGAGTCCTCCGACGAGTTCGATGGCCTTGATCTTGGGGGCTCCCGAAACGGTTCCAGCAGGGAAGATGGATCGGAAGGCGTCAAATCTGAGCGTGGTATGAGAAAGACGGGGATAGAAGGGTGGGTTGAATCAGCGAAACGAGAAAAGAGAGGAAAAGACGAGTGAAGGAGAAAAAGGGAAAGAAACGAACCTGGTCTTTCCCTCTCGAAGAACACCGGTGATCTGACTGGTGAGATGGATAACGTGACTGAACTTCTGGACCTGCATAAGCTCGTCGACCTGGACGGTTTCGGGTTTGCAGACTCGGTTGACATCGTTGCGAGCGAGGTCGACGAGCATGATGTGTTCCGCTCGATCTTTTGGCGACGCGAGAAGCTCAGCTCCCAAGATGGCGTCCTCTGCGAAGTCGAGAAGAACGGAAGTCAGCTCACCGCTTTCGGATCAGATGCAGGGGTGAAAGACAGTCAAAACTCACCCTCAGGCGTCTTCCCTCTCTTGACCGTTCCAGCAATCGCGTGGTTAAAGACCTTCCTCTTCTCGACCTTGCACAGCGTCTCCGGACTAGCTCCCACCAACTGCAGATCCCCGAAGTCGATGTAAAACATGTAGGGACTCGGGTTCAAGCTCCTGAGCTGCCTGTAGGCGTTGAAAGGATGCAACGTCGTCGGTCTCGCGAGTCGCTGACTCGGCACGGCTTGGATGATATCTCCCTTGACGATGTGCTTCTTGAGCTGGGTGACGAAAGCCTCGTATCCTTCCTTTCCGACGTTGGAGGTGAAGGTTTGGTTGGGAATGATAGGGGGTTGGACCGGGAGGGGAGTGGTTGAGGAGAGGAGCGACCGAGCGAGGGAGTGGACTCGAGCGACGGCGGAGGTGTAGAGGTCGGAGATGGAAGGGGAGGAGGAGGTCGAGTTGTCGGGGAGGAAAACGTGAGAGACGAGTTTGAGGGTCTGGTAGAGGTGGTCGAAGATGACGAGGGTGTCTTGGAACATAAAGACCGACTCAGGGATTTGGAAGGGGGAGGTGAGAGGTCGAGCGGTTTTGGGTTCGAAGTGATGGATGCAGTCGTAGGCGACCATGCCGATAGCTCCTCCTGAACAAACGAAAGGTACATTGGCGATGTAGGTGAGCTTTTGGACCTTTTTTTGAGCTCGATTGAAGGAGGAAGAGAGCACGAGAAAGGGACGAACCGGTGAACGTTGGGATCTCTGGGATTTTGACGTATCGATACTCTGCGAGCTCCTTCTCGAGAGCGATCAAAGGATCTCCTTGGATATCATATCCGGGTCCACTGCGCACGACCTTGAAAGGGTCTGGTGAAGGAAGCCAGGAGGAAGAAGAGGAGGGAGGAAGGAGAAAGTTGTGAGCTCGACTTTTCCTTCCCTCCCCTTCTTTCTTTCAAACTGACCTGCTCCGATGAAACTGTAGCGAGCAACATTCTCTCCTCCGTTGATGGACTCGAGCAGGAAGCTGTACTTGCTTCCCTGACTGATCCGAAGGTAGGCGACGACGGGAGTGACGAGATCGGCTGGGAGAGAGACGAAGATGGGCACACAGTTGCCTTTGGAGGGGTCTGAAAGGAGCGAGCTCACGGTCTCCAGAGAAGGAGTAGGGACGAGAGACTGGAAAGGGATTGATCGTAGTCAGTCATGAGCTCCCGACGATTCCACAACGAGCAGAGCACTCACTGAGGGGTCCATAGCTGGAGAAGGGGAGGAAGGGATTGGCGGGAGAAGTGGAGGAGAGGGAGAAGAGCGAGTCAGTTTCGAGATCGACTTTCTTTCTGACTTTCTCGGCTGGTTACAAACCTTGGAGACGAGAAGATTTGCTTCATGGATCACTATCAGCACTGTACCTGAATATCAAGATTGAGAGGCTCTGATGTCTTCAAGGTGTATATTTTCCGAACTGAGAAGGCCAACGAGTCCCAGCCTCGATCACGAAGGCAGTTTGCTCTCCTCGAGACCTCATTGAGCCAGGGAGGGACTTCCTGATATATTTAGTAGCGCCAAATGATTTAAAAGAGATTGCCACCCTTCAAGCTACTGCGACCTGGCAAAAGACAACTGCGCCTGGAGGGAAGAACGAGATCGCGTCGCGACGACCATCGTGAGATCAAGCTCTTCTTTGACGACGCAAGCAAAGAGCCGATGCAAGGACTGAAAGTAGAATCTCCAAAAGCAAGAAAAAAACAGCGGCTAGAGTTACATCGCCATGAGCCCCTGCGAGAGGTCCCGTTCGTAAGACTGACGGACTCCGACGCGTTCTCGAGCGACGAAGTCCTGCTCGAGAATTTTCAGATCTTCGGACCCAAAGTTTCAGAGAACAAAGAGAGAAAGGGATAAAATATCAATGGCTGAGGAGCAGAGGTTGTATCCAGGTGAGAGAAAAAGCTTCTCGTCTCCCAGCTTCCGTCTTCCTTGCTCGAAAAAGTCGAGCTCACCACCCTCTTCCCTCCTCCTTCTCCCACAACGCCAACAACTCCCTCTCTTCGTTTTCCCTCTTCTTCGGACGGAGACCTCTCCTCGCAGATGAGATCGATCCTGCTCTCAGCTCGGTTAAATCCTCTTCGACATCGCCTAGGCCGACCCTCTACTTCCTCCTTTCTTCGACCTTCCTTCTCCTCCTTCTCCCCTTCTTCCTCCCCCTCCTCCTCCCTCTTCTCTCGCTCCTACACCACCTCCGCCACTACCTCGGATCACTGCGACGTTATCGTCATAGGAGCTGGCCATGCTGGTTGTGAAGCTGCTTCCGGCGCTGCTCGTACTGGAGCGAAGACGATTCTTCTGACCCAGCGACTCGACACCGTGGGAGAAATGAGCTGCAACCCAAGTTTAGGAGGGATCGGGAAGGGAAGCTTGGTCAGAGAGGTTGACGCATTGGGAGGTCTCATGGGAGTAGTAGGAGGTGAGCAGTACTTCCCTTCAGTGCTAGCGAGCAGGCAGTTTTGGCCTCGAGGAAAGACGGAGGTCAAAACGAAGCAAGGGAGAGGGAGGTGAGCTTGAGCTCGCCTGCTCCTCCCTCCCCACGAGACAAAAGCTTTATTGCGTAGCATTCAAGCTGCTGATCTCTTAAATCGCCTGCTGTTCTTCACTGCAGATAAATCTGCGATCTCCTTCCACCTTCTCAACGGTTCGCGAGGTCCAGCAGGATGGGGGCATCGAGCTCAAATGTCGAGAACGGACTATAAGAAGAACATGCAGGAAGCTCTATCGAAGGTCGAAAACCTGGAGGTCCAAGCTGGGTCGGTCAGCAATCTTCTATGGGCTAAAGGTCCTGATGGCTGGAAGGTGGAGGGAGTGAGGCTAGGTGAGTTTGACAGCTCCCGTCCAAGCTCAAGAGCAATCGAGTTTCCTGATACCAGCTTGTTGCTTTCCTCAGAGTCTGGAGAGACGATCAAGTCTTCGCAGGTCGTGATCTGTACTGGAACGTTCCTCGGTGGAGAGTGAGTCTCGTTCTGCTCATCTCTATGGATTTCGAGAGGAGCGGCCGGACTCATCTTTCCCTCCTTCTTCTTCCACCTTAGGATTCATCTCGGACTCGACACTCGCCCAGCGGGTCGTCATGCTGAGCCTCCTTCTTCACCGTCACTTTCCCAATCGCTTCGTTCCCTCGACTTCGCGCTCGGACGTCTCAAGACCGGAACTCCTCCTCGCCTCGACGGTCGAACCATCAACTACGAGGGTCTCCAGGAGCAGGTTCCCAACGGAGTCAACAGTCGACCCTTTAGCTACCTGCATGAAGCCGAGGGAGCGTTGAGAGCCGCCGGCGCCAACCTTGTGAGCTTCGCTATCCGACCTCACAAAGTCTGAAGACGCGTCTGACTTTCCCTTCTCTTCTCTTCATAGGATCACCAAATCCCCTGCTTCCTCACCGATACCAACCCCGAGACGAACAGGATTGTCAAGGAGAACCTTCATCTCTCAATCCATATCAGGGAAACCGTGAAAGGTCCGTTCTTCGCCTTTCCCTCGAGTCCGTCGCCGTCTAAATCCCTCTCATTCCCTTTTCGTCCGTTCAGGACCTCGCTACTGCCCATCGATCGAGTCCAAGGTCATCAAACACCCCCATCTCACGTCTCATCGTGTCTGGCTTGAACCGGAAGGAACAGATACAGGTTGGCTCAGCTTCGCCTCATTTGTGTCTCCTCGAGTCTCGTCGACTGACGCGTTCTTCTCTCGCAGACCTCGTCTACCCTTCAGGCATGTCGGTGACTCTACCAGCCGACGTTCAAGAACGAGTGATGAGATCGATCAAGGGTCTAGAGGAGGTTACGATGGTTCGACCAGGATACGGAGTGGAGGTGAGCTTCCGCTCGTCGATTTCATCGTTCTTTCGTCGCGTGAGAGCTGACCTTTATTTCTTCTGCTAGTACGACTTTGTGGATCCAAGAGAGCTGAAAAGTGAGTTTAGTTTCTCCGTCATCTCATTGAGATCTCGCTGACCTGTATCGCACTCACAGCGACCCTCGAAACGAAGCGAGTTCAGGTCAGTCGCGTCGCTCTTCTTATCATTTCGCCAAGAACGATACTGACGGTATCCTCATCTTCAGGGACTCTTCCTTGCTGGACAAATCAATGGAACGACTGGTTATGAGGAGGCTGCTGGTCAAGGGATCGTTGCTGGAGTGAACGCTGGGTTGTCTGCTCTCGGTTCGTTCTCTCGCAAGCTCGAGACGCGTCTTTCTTTGCAGCGACTGACCCCTGCTTCTTTCTCCCCAACCAGGCAAACCTCAGATGATCATCAAGAGGTCGGATGGATACATTGGGGTCATGATCGACGACTTGACGATGAAAGGAGCCGAAGAGCCTTGTGAGCGACTTCTCCTTTCGATTCTTTCGTCGACGAACCCTCGCTGAAACCTCTTTTCGATCCCTCAGACCGAGTCTTCACCTCAAGATCAGAGTTCAGAATCTCTCAACGAGCGGACAACGCTGATTTAAGGCTGACGACCAAGGGTGAAAAAGGGATTCCACTCCTTTTTTTGCTCTCGCCTTCGACTGACATCCTTTCTCCTCTTCTTCTCTCAGGGCACTCTCACGGCATCATCACACCCGAACGATGGTCTCTCTTTGAGTCGAATCGCTCCGACATGGATCTCGGAAGGTCTCTCATGCAGAATATGAAGCAACCCACCTCTAAATGGGTCGGCCAAGGGCTGCAGAACTTTCAGTCGAGACGCACGGAGTCGAAGTCGTGAGTTTGCCAGCTTCCTCTACCATGTTCTCAACCTCTTCTCTGACAATCTTCACCATCTTCAATCTTTCTCAGTGCATGGGATCTTCTGGTCGAGAAGGACGTCCTCAAGTCGCTGGCTCCTCTCGTTCCTGGACTCGAGCGACTTGACGCGAACGTCCTCGAGCGTCTGTCCTTCCAGAGTAAGTACAGCTCGAGGTTTGGTCTAGGAAAGCGCCTCATCCTGATCCTTACCTTCTTTTACGTTCCAGGAATGTACGAACACGCGGACTCTCGACAATCCGCCGAGATCGAGGCCTTCAACAGCGAAGAGGAGTTCCTGATCCCACCCAACACCGACTTCGACGTGATCGTCGGTCTTTCGGACGAAGCTCGAGCTCTCTTCATTCGAGATCAGCCCCGGTCCCTGGTAAGTTCACGATTATCTCCTTCTGCTCCTCGTCGACCCCTCACTGACCAAGGACCTCCCTCGTTCGACCACAGGGTGTCGCGAAGAGGATCCAAGGCATGACTCCCGTCTCCCTCCTCCTCGTCATGAACGCCATCATCAAGCAATCCTCTCCCTCGTCAAAATCCAGGCCTTCCCCTCGATCAACCCTCTCCAGCCCTCTCTCCACTCGAGCCTCTCTCCTCTCGTCTTCCACCCCGGCTCAACCTACTCCTCTTCAGGTTCGATCTCTCCACTCGTCGCCATCAGGAAAGGTCGAGCTCGAGTTCGATCCCAGCGCATCAGCTCTCGACCTTCCTCCAGACTTGGTCGAACCCGTCGAGACCAAGCCGCCAATCCCTCCTTACAGACCCTACGAGCAACCTCCACCCAGACCCAGACTCCCCAAAGTTCGAAAGCCAGAGGCAGTTCCTCGACCTCTCGCCGACGAGGAGAGCATCCGATACCTCCTCCTCGACAGCCTTACAAGCGACGACGGCGCCGGATTCGGCCTCGAGGCAACCCTCGTCGGACTCCAGCTGGGAGCCAAAGACTCTGGTCGGATCGCGAAGGCTTTCGTGAAGTTCGCTGTCGAGGAGTTGTCGAAGAAGGAGGACTCTTCGTGGGAGAGAACGTGGGACATCGCATCGTTGAGGCTCGACTTCGACGCCGTCTCGGAGGACGCTCGTGGAGGATCGTGGAGAGCAGCAACGGACATCTGCATCCTCCATCGTCTTCTGGAATGGGCACCTCAAGGTCTCGAGGAACGTCATCGCACGGCCGGCGACTCTCAATCGAAGGAGGACCAACCACCCACCGTCGCCTCGCTCACCAAGCTCGCTCGCCTCGCCGCCGCTACCGACTTCCGATTCCCAGCGTTCAGGTACCCCGCTTCAACTGCTCGAACTCTCAAGAGGACGATCCACCTTCACGTCGGTCCTACAAACTCGGGGAAGACCTACAACGCGCTCAAAGCTCTCGTCAAGGCCAAACGAGGTCTCTACGCTGGACCTCTTCGTCTTCTCGCTCACGAGGTCTGGGAACGAATCAACCGGGGAGCCATCGCAGGAATGGACGGAGTCGGTCGAGCATGCAATCTTGTCACAGGAGAAGAGGTTCGACTCGTCGACAGAGCAGCTGGACTCTCCTCTCTGACAGTCGAGATGACCGCTCTCTCGGAGAAGCAGCACGACGTCGCCGTCTTTGACGAAATCCAGATGATCGGAGACGTGGATCGAGGCGCTGCATGGACTTCCTGCCTTCTTAACTGTTGTGCGAAGGAGGTTCATCTTTGCGGAGAGGAAACCGTCGTCGACTTGATCTCGAGGATCGCGGAGGAGATTGGAGACGACCTCGTCGTTCATCGGTACCAACGACTCTCGCCAATGTCGATCTCGTCGGAGAGTCTAGGAGGATGGTCCAACATTCGACCAGGAGACTGCGTCGTTCGTCTCTCTCGAAACGGAATCTACGAGATCAAGAAGTCGATCGAGGACGCGACTGGACTGCAATGCGCCGTCGCGTACGGAGGTCTTCCTCCAGAACTCCGAGCTCAGCAGGCCGCTCTCTTCAACGATCCAAAGAGTGGAGTAGACGTGATGGTCGCGAGTGATGCGGTGGGAATGGGATTGAATCTGTGAGCTCGCTTTTCGCTTTACCTCTTCTTTCTCTCTCTCTCTCTCGCTTCGTCGCGTACCGTGCAATCGATCTGACCGCTCTTCACTTCTCTACCATAGCACGATCCGTCGAATCATCTTCTGGGGTCTCACCAAGTTCAACGGAACCGAGCAAGTCCCTCTACGAGTCTCTCAGGTCAAGCAGATCGCCGGACGAGCGGGTCGATTTGGACTTCACGGCACTGGGATCCAAGGAGAAGCCACGACGATGCAACCCGAGGACCTCCCAAAGCTTCGGGACATCTACGAATCCGCCATCCCTATCATCCCTCGAGCTCGTCTCACCTACCACGTCGAGGACGTCGCCAAAGTCCTCGGAGTCTTCGGAGCTGGAACCCCTCTCGACTTCGTCCTCGGAGCGCTCAACAAGCTCGCTCGAACTGGAACCAACTACATCCTCCAGGATCCCAAGGGACCCATCGCCGTCTCCAAACTCGTCGAGCAGTACGGACCTGGTCTCACCCTCGAAGAGAAGATGCTCTTTTCCAACGCTCCCGCCAACGTCTCCAATCCCGTCGTCACCGCTCGTCTAGGTCGCTTCATGTCGGATCACTACCATGGACGACCCATCGACTTTGAAGCATGTCTACGGGAGGCTGGGATTCTCGACACCATCAGACGAGTCTCCGCTATGGAGAAGGAAGCGTCAACAGCGGACTCGCTGAAGATTCGCGAGGCGGACCTTCTCCTGGCCAGCAACAAGTCGTCGACGTCGAAGTCGAAACCATCCTCGATCCCTCCACCCCCGAAATCGTCCTCCCCCCCCAGATCTCCCTCCCGACCCGCCTTCGTCAACCCTCTGGATCTCGAAAAGCTCGAAGTCGCCCATCAACTCGGAACCCTCTACCTCTGGCTCTCCTTCCGAATCCCCCTCTCCTTCAACAAACCCGTGGAAGCCCGAGAGCTCAAGGAGACCATCGAGACCTGTCTCCAGTTCGTCCTCGACAAAATCTCCAACCAGAACGCCGTCCTTCGGGAACGGAAGCACAAGCAGGAGCAGGAGAGGAAGAGAGCGAAGGAAACGCATGGGGAAGTGGCGGCTCCCGTCAAGAGCGCGTACGAGATCTTCAAAAGTCACGAGCCAGTGGGGTTCAAGATGGACGATATCGAGACGCTGAGGAGGAAGAGGAAGGTCGTCGCCGAGCACGAGAAGAACAGGATCAAGTTCACAAGGCCGGGAGACGAGTCGGATCTGGAGAGGTATGCGGGGGAGAACGTACCTGTTTCGCTGGGGATTGCTTCGAAGTTGTCAGATTTGCTTTAGAGGATATCGTGATTTCAGTAGATCGTTTGCTTCTCGTCATCTTTCTCTATCGTCGGTCGTGTTTTCCTTTCTGTCGTTCTCTTTCTTTCGTTCCTTGCTTGTTTCCGCTTGGCTCCTCATCTGTAACTCCTTACCAACCCCATCTCTTATACCCAGTCTGTTTCCTTCGCATCATCTATCACCATTTATTCGTTTTCTTCTAGTAGAAGGTCCACCAGGGAAAAGGGCTTTCTCGAGCCCAAACCGTCTCGACTGACTTCACCTTCCCTTCGGAGAACAGGACGAAAACCTCCAAGAAAAAAGGGATCATGTAGACTTCCCAGACTGCTTGAAACCAGAGAAGTACTTCTGCCTAAAATCTAAAGCGGCAGTCCCGAATGGTCGAGGGTCCTCTTCTCCCAGAGCTGCTTTGTCCATCGACGCGACGAGGCCCGCTTCTGATGAGCCCGTTGCTGAGAGAGGAGTACCACCGAAGCGCTCCGAGTCGAAGGCTGGAGGTCCAACGGGTTTAGCGTCGATGTCGAGTTCCAGAGTGATGAGTCCTGGAGAAGAAGAGAAGGATGCGACGCGTCAACTCGAGCGATGGGAAAAAGGAAAAGAGAGAAAAAGCTGGACTCACTTCTCGCCCACTTTCCAAAGTCCTGAAAAAAGGAAGTTGATAAGGTCTGAGATCAGTCCTTGTTCATCGAGAGGAGGTAAGAGGGAGAGTCACGAACCTCGATGCTGTTGGCGACCAACTTCATCCCTTCGACGACGGGGATGTCGACCTCCTCGTACTCGTCGTTCACCACCGGCAGGAAGAAGACCAGCCTTCCTCCAGGTTTCAAAGCAAATCGAGCGAGTCGAGCGAGATCCAAGGCGAGATGAGCGACCTCGTAAGGTCGGAATGGAGGGAGGTCTGTTCAAAGGAAGGCGATTTGGAAGAAAGGAAGGAGGAGAAAGCGGTCAGCTTGCGAAGAGAGGGAGATCAAGAGGTAAGAAAGAGAGCGTGAGAAGTGTAGCTCACAGTCAGGAAGAGAACTGGAAGCAAGACCGGCGTTGGGATGATCAGGAGGGAAGATGTAAGGAGCGGTTTTCAGGCGAGAGGGATCCTTTCGGCCGGTTCGCTTCGCTCCTGCTCGGACTCCGTAAGGTGGGTCCGTCACGATACTGAGTTAAAGAATGACATGAGAGGAGGTGTGAGTATGAGAAGAACGGAGAAGCCAATCGACAGAGGTGGGAGAGGTGAAAGGGATACTCACGCGTCGAACATCCCTCCGATTCTCCAAGGGTTCTTCGTCACGTCGAAGATCAACAGATCCACGATGCAGTCCAGCACTCCATATTGAGCTGCCGAGAGATGAATCCCAGGAGGACCTGAGTGGAAAAGAACGCAGCGAAAAGGAGAAAAGTCAGGTTCGCCTTCGACGCGTCTCGGAGCGAGGTCAAGAGAGAAAACGCACCGGTTCCGCCCTTGATGGCATCCCTTCCCTTCATCTGACGACCATCGATATCACTTCCCCACACTCGAGCTCCCCAGTGAGCGGCAGTCACCAGCATCGATCCTGTACCGGCGAAGGGATCCCAGATCGCGCTGCCAGATTTCGCGAGGGCTTGATTTGCCATGAGGAGGGAGACCTCGGCGTCCATGGAGGTGTTTCCTGTTAATCCAACGAAAGAGTAGGGGGTCAGCGAACTGGGTCGAGAAGAAAGGGAGAGAGGGGAGAGACGCGTCTGTTGTCGAAGGAGGAAGACGAACCGATGTGAGCTCGAGTCTTCAAAGAGAAGTGGGAGACCAAAGCTCGAGCTAACGAGGGAGTGATCTGGAAGGCAGTTGGAATAATCAACAAGCTGCGTCAGACCGAGCGGCGAAAGAGGGCTGAGCGAAGGAAGGGACGAGTAGGACGAACGAGTTGGGTAAAGTAGATCATTCGAGGCGGAGGAGCGGGAGAGTCTGCGGAGGGTCGTTGGAAGCCTGGAAGTCCGGTTTCGTCTGTTGTACGGTAGGAGAGGAATGAAAAGGTTTAGCACTTGCTTCGACATCTCGAGCGATGTTACAAAGAAAGCGTTACGAACATTCCTCGAAGATCCCAAACTCGACCTCTGCGCTCTTGAGATCGATCTTGCCTGGGAGTTCCAGGTGAGAGAGCTCTGCAAGGTTTTCCCTGAGTGCCAGAGCAAGGAAGAAACCCAAGATCATGGGAGATCGCTGATCAGCTTTGCTGTTCGAAAGTGAATCGCGTCGCGCGATCATGGAAGAGAGGAAGCAGGAAGAGAAAGAGTAAACGCACCTCTGCTTCGACATGCTGACCGAAGTTCCCCAGCTCTCATACCTGAACTTCCACCTCTTCCACTCTCCATCCGAAGACGAAGTACCTTCTCCTGGAGCTGTTGAACGGACGAGAGCCTTCTCCCAAGGTCGAGAGTCGGTGTTTCGAGGGAGAGCACGAAGGTGAGAGTTGAGGAGTGGGATGGATTTGGACATGACGTAGATTCGACAGATGGTCCTGGATTAGGCGTTCAAGCAAGCATTAGAGCATGATGAGCTCGACGAAGGACTGAGGCAGGCAGCACAAGGAGGGAGGGAGGGAAAGGAAGGAGAGCTCGAGCTCACCTCAATCCAATGACTCTCTGACCCAAAGCGAAGGCGTCCTCGTCCCTCTCGAGGGCCAGGACCAGACAGGGTCTGTTCTCATCCCAAGGCTGATCGAGTCCGCATCCCTCCCCGTTTACGCTGGCGATAAGCTCGGGCGAGAAAGGAGGGAGGGCGTAAGGGAAGTTGTTGAGCTGAGCGATAGATTCTGGAAGCAGAAGAGGGTACGGGAGAGGTCAGAACAAGATTAGAATGGTGAAGATGAGATAGATGGGAATGCGTACGAAGCTCCGGGAGTCGGAAAGAGTTGTGAGCTGTTCCCCAGTTGAGTTGGTAGAGCTGCATTGGGACGGCGCGAGAGGGGAGGAGCACGAGCGAGCCCAGATTCAGATGAACTGTGAGCAGAGAAGCGGCCATATCTTCATAGTCAGTCTTCAGGTTGTATAGCTTGATACACTGCTTTTCCTGCACGATTCACAGTTGACTCACGGAAGTGGGAGTCGTGGGTGAGGGAGAAGGAAGGAAACGGTGAGCTCGAATCGATTTGCCTCGCGAAATTCGATCCTCTCTTCCTTCCCTCTCCACCTCCCACCCTCTCCTTTCCTCCCCTTTCTCCTCTCCCTTTCGCACTCTCCCGAGCTTCCTAGGATGGCTTCAGAACAACCCAAATCATCATCTCGGAAGCGGACTTCCTCGTCGGGAGCGTCCACGCCTTCCGCTTCAGCTTCAGGTTCCTCGACTCCTCGAGGTGGACGACGAGCTGAGAAGGTCAACCGACCCAAACCTCGAGCGAGACAGAAGATGAAGGCCGCGAAACTTAAGCAGGAGGAGGAAGATGCTATCTTGGCAGCCAATAGCTTCGCTCTCAGAGACGAGGACGATCCGATGGGAGCAGCAGCCGAGGAGGAGGAGGAGGAAGGAGAGGAAGGCGAAGAGGTTGAGGTCATGGATCTCGCTGGCTTGGAAGGAGGAAGTAGCGATCTCGATGAGGAGATGGTTGAAGCAGCCATAGTGAGTCGTCTATGCTCGGAGTGGTAGATTCTGGAAGCCCCAGGCTTCTCGAGGTGGTGAATGAACATGCTGACCTCGAGCTCACCCTTCCTCCCTCCCTTCCCTCCTTCAGACCTCTCCTCCTGCTCGGCTCGCTTCCCTCCCTCCAGCTCCCAACCCATTATCTTCCTCCAACCCCACTCCCAACTCTCATGGCCTCCCCTCGAAGCCTATAGCTCCCCTACCCACCCAACGCCGCCGCTCCCCAACCTGCTCTCCCGAACCTATCACCCACGGCGCCTCCTCCAACCTCTTCTACGTCGACATCATCCCCAAAGCTCCCAAGAAGACGCGACAGTGGATCGACCCCGTAGCCGAGGCCGAAGCTGCTGCTCTCGCCGCGTCGGAACCTCAGGAGGAAGGAGAAGTCGAGGAAGTCAAGGACACCCTCGTCCTGCCCAGTCATATCGTGATAGAACGAGCGGCTCCTGCTGGAGGAGATCAGGATGTCGTAGGCGAGGGAGTTCTGACGGAGGCTGAGGTCTTTGCTGGAGAGCTGGGTGCGATTGAGTTCCTCGATGGAGTCGACGATAGACCTGTGAGTGTTCGCGTTCGAAGAGAACTCTCCAAGAGAACCCGTCGACTGACGGACGTGTTTTGTTTTCGTTCTCTCAGGCTTCGAGATACTTCGACGCTCAACCTGAAGAGGGAGCCGCTTTCGGTGCTGGAGGCAAGGCTTCGATGGTCTGCAACATCTGCAAGCAACGAGGTCACGTCCAGAGGGAATGTACAATGCAGATTGTACGTCGCGCGTCGTCTTTCTCCTCTCGCGTTCATCCTTCTTTTCGCTGATTTTTCGTCCTCCTTTACCCCTTCCAGTGCCTCACATGTGGAGCCGTCGATGAGCACATGACTCGAAGTTGCCCTGTAGCTCTGGTGTGTTTCGCGTGTGGAGGAAGAGGTCATCGTTCGAGGGTGAGCTTCCCGTCTCCTCTTCCCTTCTCTCTCCTTCGCGTCTTTCTTCGCTGACTCTCCCGTCTTCTATTTAATCTTTAGGAATGCACTGCTCCTCGCTCTCAACAACGCCACCGAGGAGCAGGACCTATGTGTGACCGATGCGGTTCAGACGTTCATCCTGCCAACGTTCGTCTCCTTCCTTTTTCTTTTCGCGTCTCTGTTTCGCTCTCGAGTGCTCATTCTTCTTCTTTTTCTCCTCGTCACAGAACTGTCCCACTCTCTGGCGAATCTACCTCTACCTCACTCCTCCCTCGCGAGAAGAAGTCCTCACCGAACGTCAACGGCTCAAGGAACTCGGAGGTTTTGAGGGAGACGTTCTCGAAGCTGATCCTGAGACGGAATGGGGAGACGGCGACGGAGGATGGGGAGGGTGGTGCTACAACTGCTCGACTGAAGGTCACTGGGGAGATGTAATTTTTTTTTTTTTTTTTTTTTCCAACCTCTCTGCGGCGGACAGCTCACTGACCTTTCTTCTCTCCTTTCGTTTCCCTCAGGACTGCCCCGAACCTCGAACCACCCGCTCCAACCTCCAAGACTTCTCTGCCTTCTCCTCCTACAACGCCCACAACTCTCCTTTCTTCTCCCAATCCTCCGCCGACTACCCGTCCGCCACGAGCTCGTCCATCGCTCGACCTCCTCAGTCGCGTCGTCGTTTCCAAGCTTCGAACGGAGGACTCGCCACTCCGATGAGGGACCTCGTCGTTCCTGACCAGGTCGCCAACGTCGGGAAGCGAGGGAAGGAGAGGGAGAGGGAGCGTGCTCGGAAGTACGAGAGCAAGGAGGCTGATGAGGATGAGGCAGGAAGCTGGTTCGACCAGGCTCGAGGAGGAGGAGGGAAGGGGAAGGATAGGGATCGCGATAGAGACGAAGATCGTGGGAGGTACGAGAGGGATGATAGCAGTAGCCGACGAGGAAGCGGAGGAGGAGGAAGGAGGGACAACCGAGGAGAGGACGAGAGGAAGGTCGATGCCTACTTCTCGGGAGGATCGGGAACGGACCTCGAGAGGGAGTTCAGGGAGACGGGTGGAGGAGGATCAGCAGGCTTCTCGATCAAGGGACGAGCCAATGACAGCAAGGATCGAGGAGGATCTTCGTCGTCGTCGTACTCCCAGCAGCAGCAGCAGCGAGCTCCAGGAGGAAGTCGATCTTCCGGGAACAACAACTCCTCTCTCCCTCCTCGTCCTTCCTCCTCCTCGAAACCAGGAGGCTTCTCGTTCAAGTTCAACTCTCCCTCTGGCTCTTCCTCCTCCAGAGACAACAACGGCTCTCACGACGCTCCCATCTCTGCCATCCGACCTTCGCTTCTCTCTCGAATGGAGGGCGGTGGTGGCTCGCCTTCTTCCTCCTCCTCTCCTTCTTCTTCGTCTCGCGGAACACCATCGAACTACGAACGAGCAACCCCAGCCAACTATGATCGGGCGTCTGCTTTCGAGAGAGGATCCGGGGGAGGAGAGGCGAAGCCTCCGAGGTCGAAGGAGCGACGAGGGGATCGAAGGGACGGGGAGAGGAAGGAGAAGGAGCGAAGGCAGGAGGAGTCGGATTTGAGGGATAGGAGGAGTGGTGGTGGAGGTGTGAGTAGAGACTGGTTGGACTCGCCGGATAGGAGGGAGAAGAGTGGTGGTGGAGGAGGAGGAGGAGGAGGGTCGAGGTGTGAGTCGCGTCTTCCTTTTTTTTAATCTTCCAGGGATCCTTCAGCTGACCGGATTTTCTTTCTTTTTCTTCGGTCTATAGATCGAGGAGGCTATCGTTGATCTATACTATCTTGTGCACTTTTCCCCGCTGTTTTCGTTCGCTGTTTTCGTTCTTCAAAGGAGCCGCTCGCTCGCCCTTTTGCCTCCGTCGCTCGAGCTTCAAAAACGGCACAGTCAGGTTTGCGCACAGTAGAAAGTGCGAAGTCGGGGAGTCGAGTCCTTGGATACGAAGTGTGATGTGATCAGATTCAGAAAGGAAGAAACCTATTGAATCGAGTGAAAAGAAGCGAACCCGATCTCAGCTGGTTGTCAAGCGAAAAAAAGTGAGAGGAAGGAAGGAAGCCTTTCGTCCTCCCTCCTCTTTTCTGCTGCTCCCAACCTTCACTCTCCCTTGCTCGAAGCTCACACCGCAGGCCGCTCCTCCCCTCCTTCCCTCCCTCCCTCCGTCCTTCGTTTCTCCCTCTCTCTCGATCCCCTTCGCATCCACCCTTTGCGCAGTTTTAAACCATGACTCAGGGCAGTCGAGCGTACGCTGGGAGCATCAACACTTCTTCGCCAGCGTTCATTGTGGATCAGGCTTTGGCTTCTCCTCTGTCGACTTCGATGTCGTCCAACCATCAATCCTCGGAGAGATCAGGATGGAGAGAGGAAGGTCAAGAAGAAGAAGAAGAAGAAGAGCAAGAAGAGCAAGAAGACGAGGCTCCGCATGCTCAGCAGCAGGAACTGGATCCGAATCTGGAGCAGGACGAGTTGGAAGGAGATCAAGGCGAGGAGGGAGAGGGAGGAGAATGGGAGACTGCAGAAGGACTCGAAGGACAACAGAACGAGGAAGAACAACAGGATCAAGGAGGTTGGGAAGAAGAACAAGATCAACAGCAGCAACTCGACGAGGATGGAAACGAAATCATCGAACAGCACCACGAGCACGACGAGGAGGAAGGAGGAGGACGACAGGGAGGAGCTCTCGAAGCAGTCGACGACGAGGAACACGACGAGTTGGATCCTCAATCCCCTTCCGCTCTCCAGCAGCAAGATCAAGAACAACAGTACCACTCTCGACCTCCCTCAGCAGAATCTTCACCTTACTCGCACACCATCCCAGCTCAACCCTCCTACCACTCCATCCCACCCAACCAGCCCACCTCCTCCGCCAACGGAGCCTACTACTCCAACCAACCGTCCCCAGCAGCCCTCCCTACCCTCCCTTACTACTCCAACTCTCCTCACGCAACCCAATCCTCTCAATACCCTCAGCCTTACGACTCTCCCTCCTCGAACGGAGCAGCAGGAGCAGGAGCAGCAGCCTCTCAGCACACCTCGCCTTACGCCGGAGGTTCAACCTCAGCCAACTCCTCCTACCAAGCCTACCCTACCGCTTCTTCTTCCTCCCAACAAGCCTACGGAACAGCCGATGCCACCGCTGCCGGATCCTCCGCCGCCTACGCCTACCAGCAGCCAGGAGCAGGCCAGTACGCTTACCGAGCTCCAGCTCCTCCTCTCCCAGCTCATCTCCAACACCCACTCAACGGAGGTCTCCTCGGACAAGTCACCAGCGCGTCTAGGACCTCAGCTGGAGGAGTCGACTCGGAGCACTCGTCCGTCTACGATCAAGGAGAAGATCAGGTCGTCGCTCCTTCTGACGGAGGAAGGAAGCGAAGGAAGACCGAGTACGTCGATGGAGAAGGAGGCGTCTACGACGAGCAAGGAAACTCGGACGGAGAGCTTGGGAACGGGGGAGAGGATGGAGAGGAGGAGGACGATGGGGACGGGAGCTACGACGACGGGTCTGGGTCCAAGAGCAAGAAGAGGAAACTCCTCGCAGCGGGTCATCAACTCAGCCATCTCGCCGCTCAACACCACGAACAGAACCGACAGCATCTTCTCCAGCAGCAGCAGCAAGAACAGCAGCAGCAGCTTCACGATCAGCAGCAGCAGCAGAACAACCTCAACATGCATCCTTTGGCTCAGTTGGATCTGGCTGGATTGGGAGCGGGGATCTTGGACGGGATGATTGGAGGGGTGGGGAGTTATTCGAACTCGATGAACGTTGGAAGTTCGAGTGGAGGAGGTGGGAATGGGAACGGAGGAGGTGGGAATGGTGGGAGAGGGCAGGGAGAGAAGAAGCATATCTGTCCGGAGTGTAGTAGAGGGTTCGCGAGGGCTTATAATTTGAAGGTGAGTTGAGGAAGGGAGAGGAGGGAGGAGAAGAGACGCGCGCGAGAGAGAGACGAGACGAAGCTGACTTTTCGTTTCTCTCCTTTCCCTCTTTCTCTTCATCTTTCTCGTGCTGCTCATCGTTCACTCAACTCTCTCCAGGTGAGTTTCTAGGTCTTCGAGAGTCCGATACGTTGAGGGGAAGAAGTCGAACTGACCTTTCTCTCCCTTCCTTCCTTTCTCCTTCCCTCTTTCTTCCCTCCCTTGCACCCACTCCTCCCCCAGACCCACATCCAAACCCACTCCCCCGACCCTCCCAAACCCCACGTCTGCCCTCACGACTCCTGCGGCCACAAAGCCTTCTCTCGCTCGCACGACCTCATGCGTCACAAAGGATCCGTTCACGGAGAAGGTCTCGGAACAGCCAAGCAGTCCAACGCGCCTCGAAAGAAGCGAACGCCCAAGAAGCAGCTCAAGGCCGAAGCGGAGGAGGCTGTTCGAACGGTGGGAGTGATCATGGGAGCTGGAGGGTTGGGAGGAATGGAGCATCATCATAGTTTGGGGGGACATGGGGGGTTCGATCCTACCGGAGGGATGGACGATGTGCACGGGTTGGGAGGGGGTTACGGGCTTGATTTGGGGGTGGGAGGGGAGATGGGTGGGGATGGGGGACTTGGAGGAGGACCGGAAGGTCCGTTTGGGGAGTTTGATAAGTGAGTGGGCGTTTTACTCTTCGTTCCTTCTCTTTCTCGTCGCGTCGCTCGCGTTCAGAATCGAAGCTGAGACGCCTCTCTCCCTCTTCCACCCCCTTTCTTGTTTTCTTCATCTAGCAATCAAGCCCTCGACAACTCCTACGGACAGGAAGATCCTCACGGGAACCCATAGAGCTCGTATCGTCTCGACGCCCTTCTCTTTTCTTCCCCCTCTCTCTCTCTCTCTCTCTCTCTCTCTCGTTTCCTTTCTCCTTTCTCTCACACATCCAAAGGACCCTCTCCAACCTCCCTCTAGCACTCTATCTATCCTTCTCTCTCGGCTTCGTTTATATCCTTCTCTTCTCTCTCTCCCAACTCTCGACTCTCGTTTTGTTTCCATTCCTGTCGCCTCGCTCTCTCGCTCGTCTTTACCAAGCTTTCTTTTCTCCCTCCCTCTCTCTCTCTCACCTAAAATTGCTGCTGCGTCTAGACTCACAAGTCTATATCGTTGCTTATACTTCTCGTGTATCTATCTCGCTCGCTGCTACTTCCCTCTTTTCGAATCATGAATCGTTTGGCTTTTCGACAAGGTCCTCTTTGATGGAGGGAAGAGAGAAAAGAGTATGAGTTGGGGCGAGGAGGACGAACGGTCTCGAGATCTGCGAGGATGGACGCAGGGGGAAAGATGAAAGAAAGCAAAGAGGTCGACGCGTCGTACGACGCTCGCAACTTCGAACCCGACTTGACACGCCCAGAACTCGCTTGAGAGCCACGAGACAGCACATCCGTTCGACCAAAAACTCTACTATTCCTCTGAGCTTGAACATGATCCTGAGTTGAACGCAGCGAGAATTAAGACGCACGGTCTCAACTTGCGAACGGAACTTCCAGCTCATGTCGCTTTTTTTTGCTTGCGTATCTTCCTCGTTCAGGAGCAATTTGGAAGAATCATCGTTCATCTATAATCAGAGGAGAAAGCTGCGTTTCGAGGTTGCGATGACGGGTTTTTAGCGAGTTGGAGGAAGGGAGGGAGGTCTGCGACGTGGGTGGGTTCCAGCAGGTCGACGGAAAGGGCAGCGTTGCATGGGAGATCGGAAGTCGTCACGGTATACACTCAAGACTGAGAAAACATATTAAGCGAGTTGAACCACAAGACGATCTGTTGGGGGGTGGCTGGGGCTAGAGAGAGGAAGAAGACGAGAGAGACGAGGCTCGGTCGACGAGGAATCGTATCTGGGTTCCTTCTCTTGCTCTCTGCGAGCGCTGAAATCGTGTCGAAGATCTCGTGGTAGACAGCAGAGGTGAGTTTTCTGGATCCGAGTGTCGAATGAAAATTGAGCCAGCAGCAGCTCAGGATTGCGGATTAGTTGAACGTTGAACCTCGGCGAAGGAAGACTGCGAGATTCCCTCCCGGATACGTCCTTCATCCCTCGTCTCCTTCCACTTTCAACACCCACCCTCCCCTCCCCAACCTTTCCTTACCACTATGTCACCATCGCCAGAGAAGGAAGGCTACCTTCCCGTCCCTACCACCACACCAACCACCAAGACTGGCCCTATCGCTCTCGAGACGGAGAGCTCCTCGATCCAGCCAAAGGGTCATTGCTCTCGAAGGAAGAAGATCGTAGGACTCGCCATTCTGGGATTCCTCTTCGTTGCTTTCAAGCATGGACTCGGATTCGGAGGGCACCACGGCCTGAAGGGAATGTGGAGCGGAGAGTTCAAGGAGGGATGGGAGATGGTGAGAGGAGGAGGAGGAAGGGAGCATGGCATTGGATTCGAGCTCGAGGACGAGGAAGAAACTGTGAGCCTCTCTCTTTCCTTTCTCTCGCTTCTTCCGCTGACTTTGGTTCTTTATTTTCTCTCAGCGATCCTACCTCGACCTCCCTACCATCGCTGCCGTTCTATCTGCTCAAGGAAACACCACCGTCGTCGTCCCAAACCACGCTCGACAGATCGTCCTCCACCTCGACGACTCCGTCGACGCTACCCTCTCCTTCATCAACAACGCCGATCTTCCCAAGGGAGTCGCTGCCGAGATCTACGTCGAGAAGGTCTACACCGGAGAGGTCGTCTCTGCAGACGACGAGGAGATTTCTCGCGACGAGGAGGACTCTGCTGCCTTGCGGATTCTCGACGACCACGCTGCGGGTTCTACCGCCGGTCTCGTCTTCGTTCGTCTCATCAAACCTTCGTCTAGGATGAGAAGTAGCAAGCTAGTTGATAGCTGACCTTTCTATCTTTGTTTCTTCCCAAACAGGAGCGATCAAACGTCCCTGCGTCGTACATCATCCACGTTTCCCTCCCTGCGAAGCAAGCTTGCGGACGACCCGTCTCTCTTCTCGCAACCGGTTCCTCCCTCTCCATCCCTGCTATCGACCTCAAGGGATTCAGATTCAACAGATTCTCGCTCTCTCCGTCGCCTGCTGAGTCCATCTCCGTCAAGGTTCGTTTCTTAACTTCTCTCCTTCCTTTTCCCTTTCCTCTTCGCGTCTCGAAACTGAATAGCCTCTCTCTCTCTCGCTTCAGAACCTTCACGCCAACAAGGGAAAGATCGTCCTTACCGCTGGATCTATTGTTGGATCGTTCAACGTCTCCAGGGAGTTGATCCTGAGGACGACCATCGGAGACATCACCGGTTCGTTCTCTTTCCCTCTTTCTCTCTTCTCGCGGTCGCTCGCTTGCCGTTTCTGCCTCGCTTTGCTCACTTCTTCTCTTCCCTTTCGTAGCCAACGTCTCTATCCACGCTTCTCATCATCACCACAAAGGAGCCAAGCACCACAAGGACATCACTGAGACGTTCGAGGAGCAGATCGAGGGAGAAGGTGCGCATTTCTTCCTTTCGCTTTTGGACTCGGTCACTTTCTTCGCAGTCAACGACGACATGCTCCCTTCTACGCTTCTTTTCGTCACTCTTTTCTGACTCTTTCGTTCTTCTCCGCTCTTGATCTTCGTCCATTTCAGCTCTCGAGGCCCGACGACACCACGACGGACCACCTCCTCCTCCTGGACCTCCTCCTCCCGGTGGACCTCCTCCTCACGACGGTCCTCCTCCCCCTGGTCCTCCTCCCCATGCTCCTCCTCCTCCTCATCATCCTCCTCACGGCCCTCCTCCTCACCACCGAGGCCCTCGAGGACTCGTCAAGGTTCACGCTGAGGCTGCCGTCGGAGCCATCAACCTTCAGTTCGTCGACGAGAAGATCTCCAACCACACCACCCTCCTCACCAAGGCTCACTCCAACGTCGGGGCTGTTACCATCGGAGTTCTTCCTGGATTCAAGGGAATGGTGAATAAAACTGTCGCTTTCTCCGTTTGCTTCTCTCCCCGTCGCTGACTTCAATCATTCGTTCACTTTGTCTCCTCTAGTTCGTCGAGGGAGCCAAGATCGGAGAAGTAGGCTACGAGAACCTCGGAAACTCTACGATCAAGGTCGTCAAGGAGGTCCACCACGGGTGAGTCTTCGTTCTCCTTCTCGTCTCGACGCGTCTTCGTTCCTAAACTCGAATCGCTGACTCTGCTTTCTCTCCTTTCTCTTTCCAGACCTGGAGGCTTCATCAAGGGATTCGTTGGACCCGCTCGTCCTCACCACAACTGTACTCACGGACCTCACCACGACCACGACCACGAAGGCAAGTTCGCCAAGTTCGGAATCTTCGGGAGGAAGGAGAAGAAGGAGGCTCGAGATCACCACGAACACAGGCATCATCACCAGCATCCTGACAACGACGAGAAGCACTTCCCCAAGGGAGACAAGAAGCAACACCACTCTCATCATGACGAGAAGACGCCCAAGGGAGAGAAGGGAGAGAAGGGAGAGAAGAAGCACCATCACCACCACCATCACGACGGCCCTCCTCCTCCTCCTGGACCTCCTCCTCCTCATGGACCTCCTCCTCCTCATGGACCTCCTCCTCACGATGGACCTCACGGTCCTCATGGCCCTCCTCCTCCTGGTTACGGCTTCGTCGGTTCGTTTTTCTTCCCTCTCCTCTTTTCTTCGTCTTCGGGGCGTCGACTCAAGTTTGCTCCTCGCTGACCTTCGCCTTCCTCTCCGTTTCCTTTCTTCTCTCTTCTTCAGGTGCCTTCGCTGGAACCGGAAAGGTCGACATCGTCTTCCTCTGATCTGGTCGTCTCTCTCTCCTTTCTTTCTCTCTTCCCATCTGCCTTAGTCTTCCTACCCGCTCCTTTCGGTCGCTCCCATCTCGTATCTCTTTGATATTTCGATCTACGCCACGTTTTCCTCCATTTTGATTACTTCCATCTAAGTCGCGTTGTTGTTTCGTTCTCTTCCTCTTCTTCCCTCTCCTCCCTTTTTTCGCTTTTCTTCTTTTCAGCTGGCCTCCTAGAGTGCCTCCAACTCTCCTTTCCTTGCTCTAGTCATCTTCTAGATTTTTTTGCCTTTATCACAATCTGTCACGACCCCCTGCTATTTGGATCCGAGAAAAGCAGAGACGCAAACGGCGACGAACACACGCGCGGAAGAGCGAGCTCGACCTGTTTTCGGCTCTTTTGTTCCTTTTTTTCCCCTTCAACTTCAGGGATCTGCCCAGACGAGAAGGCTGCTGCGAACCTGCTCCTGTAATCAGCCTAATTTTCAATATCTTTCACCCCAAGAGAACTGCGATTATTGTCTTTGGACAAGCTTCGGGAAGACCACGACCAAGGGGTCCTCCGCCGAACTCAAACTTCAGGAGACAGAGCTCAAGCAAAGAATGAAGTCAACAAGCTGTTTTTTCCCCAACCACATCATCCTTCTGCTCAGCAGATTTCCGTTCTCTTCCCTCTCTACTCAAGAGGCTCCCTTCGCAGCTTTCTACGTCGTCCAGATCTCATGGCGGACCTCTGCTCCTCCTCTTCGCGAGCTCGACCCTCCTCCTCCCTTTCATCCCTTCCCTTCCTCCTTCTTGCTACTCTCCTCCTCCTCTCCTTCATCGCGGTTCCTTCCTTGGCTCTCGCTCAACCTCCTCACGGCTCTCGCCCCAATCACCTCAAAAAGACTGTCAAAGCTCGAGAGATCACGCCAATAGAGTTGACGATTCCCCAGGACCTTTCTCCTCGTCCGACTCCTGAGCCCGTCGCTGGAGGACTCGAACGACTCAGGGCTCTCTACGCCAACAAGAACACGTCCCTCACCGAGTCAACCATGACCAAGAGAGCTAACTGTGTAGGAAACGGAACCACCATCGCTCAGTTCAACGGCTTCTTCGCGACAAGAGGAATCAACACCATCCTCCTCTTGTGCCCAGGCAGCGTCTTCAACGTTACGGACACCATCCTCTTCGCTTTTACCGGACAAGGTCTCCAGACGGAAGGAGGGAGCTCGGTACCGTGGGATCAGAGAGCGAAGCTCATCATCACTTCGCCGAAGATCGCTACAGCAATCCAGGCGACGGGCTGCAAAGGGTGAGCTCCTTCTTTTGAGCTCAAGCTCGCCCTCCTCCCCTCCTCCTCTTTCGCGTCGTCTCCCTTGGATCCAAAGCTGATCGAGCTCCTTCTTTTTACCTTTTCAGCTGCAACAACCTCTTAATTGACAGTTTGATCATCGATGGAGGACGAGTGGAACTGGGCGCTCTGTCTAGCGGAGGAGGGCTCATCGAGATGGGTGCGTCGTCTCAGCCTTCGCTCTCCTCCCTCTTCTCTTCTGCTTTGCTCTCTTCACCCCACCCCTTCTACTCCCACTCAATCCTCCCTGATTATTCTACTGATAAGGCGCATTTTTCGTTCCAATAGGTGGAATCGCCAAGAACCATACGATCACCAACAACAAGCTCTCGAACACGCGAGGCTGGTCCTCCGTTCACGTTATCGAGGGACAGTGCTCTGGAGGTGAGCTTTGATTATCCTCCTCTGGTCTCGAACGAGATCGTGCCTTTCATTCGCGTCGTCATGAAGGGTTCAGACCAGCGGTTTCAGATAAGATGGATCGAAACGGCTCCTCCCTCTGCTTTCTCCTCCGCGCCACTGAGCTGACTCTCCCTCCCTTTCCTTCACAGCTACGGTCTCAAACAACATCATCGGACCGGCCGGAGACTCATGGCACGCTGGAGATGGTATCGCGGATGGGATTTCGCTTGCATGCATGAATTCTAAGGTTCAGAACAACGAAATCTTCGGTTCGTCTTTTCTCACTCTTCTCGTCTCTCATTCGCGGCTTCAGCTCCTGCTCACGACGCTCTTTTCCTTCCCTTCCGCTTCCAGACGTCTCGGATGGAGCTATCGTTATCTTCGGAGCCCCCGGGTCGGTCGTCTCGAATAACACGATCACTGCCATCAACGTGAGCAGGAAAGAGAGCGAAGAACGTCTGGCTACGCGTCAAGCTGACTTCAGTTCTGCTTCTCGTTTCCATCAGACCGTCATGCTCGGTGGTATCAACATGGTCGACTACTCTCCTTACTCTGGATCTTGTGAGTGACCTAGACCGTCCCCTTCCTCTTTCTCTCGCAACGGCTGATCACTCGCTCGTTGTCGAATCCGACGCTTTCCAGACATCGGTGAGTCTCGTCCATCTTCTCTCACTTTCTCGCATCTGCTTCTCGTCCTTCGGTGCTTAGGTATACTCCAGAACAGCTTCTGATATCATTACTTCTCTCTCAGGTACTCTCGTCTACAACAACACCATTCTCGCCGCGTCGGCTCACATCAAGATCGGAATCGCTCAAGGATCTGCCAATTGGGGAGACTCGATCAATCTTCGCAACTACGGAGCCAGAGTCTACGAGAACACTTTCGGAGGGACCCATATGTCTTTTGGACTCGGCATCGCTGGTGTGAAGGATTGGACGACGGTCGATAACGTCGCTCTCGATTCAGCGAAATTCAAAGGAGGTTCGTTCTTTCTCCTACCCTTCTCTCCTCCCAACCTCCTCGAGATACTGATTCACGCCTTCTTCGAACTTCATTCGACCTCAGTCAAGTCAGAAAGATGCCATGGTCTGGGAGGAACCGTCAAGCCGACCTTCGCGCTCATCGATCCCTTCAAGACGGCGAACGTTAGCTTGGGAGACAACGCCAACTGCTGGACTCGTGAGTTTGGCCTCTTTCGAAAATGGGCTTTATTTTATTTTACGTAATCCTCCTCGCTGACTCTCTCTTCTCGCTGGGTATCTCACTTTCAGAGGGAACGCTGCAGTGTGAGTTTTTTTCTCTCTTTCCGCTCCGATCGAAGCTTACGTCTCGTCTTCTTCTCCATTCTCGTGGTTCCTCCTCCCTTAAAGTTCTTCTCTGCTACATCGCCGGTGAGTCTCAACTTTGAAAGTTTGAAGGTCAAGAACGTCCAAGTGGCTCGCCTTCGCCAAGTGAACCATCGACTCACCTTCTTCTTCCCTTCTCAGACAACTCCACCACCTCTGGAACCCCTCCCGATCCCGCTTTCGTCGCTGGAGGAAACTGCACCGCTTCTGCTCTTCCTCCCGCGGCTTCATCTGCCTGGAAGGACTCGACATACTGCCTTCAGGACTCCAACGACACGCGAGTTCTCGTCGGAAACTACATCCAACAGTCGAGAATCAACTCCGTCAGCTACTGCACCGACCTCTGCACGTCGCTGAATTACATCTACTCTGGAGTTCAGAGTGAGTTCACTTCTCGCCACTGCTCGGAAAAGGAGGTGGGGAAAGGCGAAGCGGTGGCAAAGAACGAAGGAAGGTTGAGCTGACTTTTGACGCTTCTTTCTTCTTCTCCCAGACGGAACTCAGTGAGCATTTCTTTCCTCTTCTTTGCTATCCCCACCAGCGCTAAATATTCATCTTTCTGTCTCAGATGTTTCTGCAGCGAGAGCATCGCCACCGGCGAGGGATTCGGAACAGTTCTCAACTCCTCCGCTTGGTGAGTCTTCTTTTCCCTCTCCCCCGTTCTCACCCTCTCTCGCTGATAATCCTATCTCACTTTACTTCTTAAGTGCTACTCCGTGTGTCTCCAACACGAGTCAGACCTGTGGAGGAGCCGACTTCGCTCTGGGTCTCTGGTACGATTCTCTCCGAGTCGAAGCTCCCGTCGCCCCCTTCACCGCCGCGGCTCCTCAAGTTTCCACGCCCACCGTCGACGGACCAGGCTCAGGCTCAGGGTCGTCTAACAACTCAACTAACTCTTCTTCATCATCATCATCGTGAGTATCCAGCACTTCTTTCCTCCAATTCCCCAACTGAATAGTTTTCTTCCTCCTCGTCTTCCCAGATCTTTCCGTCGTTCGAGTTCAGTCTTCACTGCTCTTCGATCGACCCTCTCATCCCAAAAATCTGGACCTTCGAGCGTGGTGAGTTGAGACTCTTACAGTTCTTCTTTCCCTCTGAGAAGAAGAGCGAACTAACGGCTTTCATCTCCTCTTCTCGCAGCCGGGAGCATCTCCCAGTACACTGATTTTCAACATTTCTCTCCTCTCCCTCGCAAGTCTACCTCTATTCTGTGGGCTGCTACTTCACTTAGACTAGGACTCTCGATATTCGTACGACTTTCCTTCACCGAAGCGTCCCAACGCCCCTCCTTCCTCTCGCCGGCCCGAGCTCATTAGAGGCGTCTCCTTCTGCTTTCCTCTTTCTCTCTCATCAACCATCTCCGTCCGGATCGTAAAATCACCTTGACGGAGCTAGTATCCCCTGCGATGAGATCGAGCTGTAGCCTTCGGAGCTATAGCATGCGGAATTCGACTGCAGCTCCTCCTTCCTCCCAACTCCCTTTCTCCCTCTCTTCTCTTCCCTCCATCCCCCTTCAGCTTGGATTCGTTTCCACTTTGCCTTTCTCGGCTTCCTTGTTTCCTCATCGAACTGACCGCAGGGACTGGATCGATTGTCCCGCTTTCGTATCTGGCGCAAGCTGCACTGCTCCCACCCCTCCTCCTTACGGCAGCTCGAATTGGACGAACTCGAACTACTGTCTCCAAGACAGCGTTCAGCGAATCCTCGTCGGAAACCTCAACAGTACGGCTTCCAAGTCCGTCACGGGCTGCACTACTTTCTGTTCGACTCTATAGTACTCCTACGCTGGACTGGAGAGTGAGTCGCAGAAATTGCGAAGCTGAACCTCGTCCACCGTTTCTGACCTCCTCCCCTTCCACTTCCGTTTCTCAGATGCCAACCAGTGAGCTCAGTCTCTTCGAAAGCTCTCTGGAACTCGTATCTAAACTCAACTTCTCTTCCAGATGCTACTGTAGAACAGCATCGCTCAGGGAGACGGATACGGCTACGTTCGAGCGTCCTCTGCAACGTGGTGAGTTCTCGTCGTCGTACGCGACCTCAGAACCTCAGACTCACTCTCTGCTCCTTCTACTTCCCTCAGCAACTTGCTATGTGTCTCCAACACATCTCAACTTTGTGGAGGAAGAAACTTCCGTCTTCAACTCTACTACGACGCCGTAAAAGTCCCCGTTCCTTTCTTCTCCGCTCCTTCGACGTCGTCGGCTTCATCTTCCTCAAGGTGAGGCCTTCTACCTCCGTCAACTCTCGCCTCGCATAGATATTGAGCTGATTTCAAATTGATTTGATCGCTCGCAGACTCACTCCGTCCTCGCTCCCTTCCTCTCGCTCTTCTTCAACTTTCTTGAAAACAACAACAACCAGGGCTCAATCTTCCATCCCATCTCTGGCTCCGTCTCCTCCCTCCGGCTCAGCGCTCCCATCATCGAACGGATTTGCTTCTCTCGGATGCGTCAAGGATACTTCGTCCCGCGTTCTCCACGGATACAGTTCGTCGCGTCCTTTCTCCTCTTCCTCAAACGCGTCCAGCTCTGACTTCCTTCCTTCCGAACGGGTTCTTATTCGTGCCTCAACAGGTTTTGCCTCGTCCCTCATGACCATTGATCTCTGCAGTTCGTCCTTCTCTGCTTTCCGGCGCTCGATCCTTTTCTGTACCATCGCTCCCTGCGAGTCGCTCGCTCCTGACCTTGCCTTTCCTCTTCCAGCTTCAACCTGCAGGTCCAAATCTTTCGCATACGCTGGAGTAAGTTACGGTCGCGAGTGTAGATGTGGCAATTCTCTCGAGACGTCGGGGGGAGGGGGGAGCTTCGCTGGATAGCTCGATCAGCTGCTCGATGTCCTGCTCCGGAAAGTGACTTTTTCCCCCTCCGCCGACACCTCTCTTTCCTACAACTTGAAGCTTATGCATCATATATCCCTCTTGCAGCTCCAACTCCAAATGCGGAGGCTACTACACTCTGGGCCTCTTCCGCGACATGGAAGCTACCTTGCCTCTCTCAGCACTTTCTCCTAGACTGTCTTGATATTTTCTTCTCGACTCCATATTCGCGTAGACAACCACATCATCCTCGCTATTTCTATGCCTGTTTACGCCCTCCGCTGATTGATCCAACTCTATCAAGACGCGCGTCGCACTTCTGCTTCTCGCTCGCTCGCCTTCCGACCCGCTTCGAGGCAGAATCATGGAGAACGAAGTATCAAGATCGTGAGGGCCGCCTGAAAGAGAAAAAATCGAAGCACCTAAATGGTCGTTACAAAAAAAAAAGCAAAAGAGAAATGGTCCGTTGCATGTATCGTTCTTCCTCTCTCCTTCTCCTTCGCCACCGCGATCTAGCTCCCGCTCCTACTTGAATTACTCTAGAGTCCCAGATCCACTAGGTATGATCCCAGCTTCGCTCCTGATGCTAGGAGTCTCCGACAGATATCCTGCTTCTCCTAGCGGTTCATGGACTTCTTGGATAGAGTAGTGGACTGAAATCATGGCCACAAGGATGAACGAGGGCCCTGCGACGTGCTCCAGGATACGATGCGCGAGACCTAGACGTCCACGATCGGTGTCGATGGCTAAAAAAGAAGGAAGATAAGTAAGAACAGGGTGAGTCCAGAGTCGAAAGGGAAGAAAGGGAGAGAGAGAGAGAGCTCACGAATGCTCGTGAATATCGGAGCCAGCACCAGGAGGATGAGAGTAAGGAGGAGGAGAAGCGTGAAGTTGAGTTGTGGAGGGGTGTAGGTTGTGGGAGCCAGGAAAGTCTCGACGAAGAGGAAGATCTGTGGAGGAAGGAGAGTGAGCACGCGACGCACCAACTGGGTGTCGGTTGAGAAGGTCTCACCGAAACGGCTGGAATGCTGACGACCTTGATCAACCAGAACTTGGGTTCCTTGACGACCTGCTCAGTAAGAGCCGAAGCGATCACGCCTGAAAAAGGAAGGGGAAGGGATCAGGAAAAGGATGGGAAGGAGGAGATGTCCGGAAGTGAGCCGAAAGACTCCTTCCACGTCCTTCCGACTGTGGTTCTTCTTCGCCAGATGGACTTTACGTACTGAAGACGTTGATGATGAAGACGATGACAGCAGTCACTAGAAGGGGAGAGCGACGAGACGAGGAAGATTAGCAAGAAAGAGGGAAGGAAGGTCGGAGGAAGGAGAAAGATTCGAGCTCACACGTGAGGTAGACTCTTACGCCGTTGCTCCATTCAAAGTAGATCCTCTGAGGTTTTCTTGAGTTCGTAGCACCAAGGAGGAGACGCCTTTCTCCTTCCCTCGCGTAGACCTCTTCTAGTGCTCTCCTGGCCTTCGTCCTTGAGCGAACGAAGAAGACGGCGAACAGGGTGAAGAGGGAAGCCAGGATGGAGCCCAAAGTAAAGCAGGCGGAGAGGAATCCAGATGTCGGAAGGGGTTTCGTTGGACGAAAGCTATGTGAGGGACCCATCGCGAAGAGCTGAGATAGAGAAGGGAGTGGATGGGAGGATTCGTTGGATGTGGGTGGGGGAGAGAAGAGAGGCCAGGGATCATCGGACTTTCTTTCGGCTCTCCCCTTCCTTCTCTTTGACCTTCAACGACCAGCATCAACACAACAACGACTCCCTCTCCCCCTCTTTTACTTCAGCATGCCCTTCTTCCGATCCTCTGTCCTTCTCGCCCCGAAACGGTTCTCGATCCCTACCTTCTCTTCCCTCCCAGCTCGCTCCTTCTCCTTCACCCCCTTCAACCTCGCCTCGCCTCCCATCCCTCCTCCGTACAGACCTCACTCGGAGAACGAGGCAGAGATCAGGAACAAACTCTTCGATAGACTGGAAGCAGAGGGATGCGACGTAGAGGACACCTCAGGTATGTTCCGATTCAGACCTTTGATGGCAGAGAAATAGAGGAAGCAAGGATGCTGACCTATCGGAGCTCGCTCGTCTCTTTGGTTGCCCCCTTCGTCCGTTCAGGTGGATGCGGAACCTTCTACGCGATCAGGATCACCTCGCCAGCATTCGTAGGACTGTCCAAAGTGAAGCAGCATCGACTGGTGAATACGATCTTGAAGGAGGAGATCAAGGGGATCCATGGTCTGACGGTGAGTCCGCCGAGAAGAGCAAAGCTCACCTCGCTCTCCTTCCCTCCCTCCCACCTTCTTCAAGAAGCTGATCGATTCTCTTCTTCTCTCCCTTCTTTCGATCTCAGCTCAGCACAGGTCCTCCAGGCTCCAACGTGTAGATCATCATGAAATCCCCATCATGAAATCCCCCCCAAAAAAACTAAAAAAAAACTCCAAATCGAAAAGAAAGTCGACGAACTCGTGCAAGCTCTTCCTCGCTCAAGACTTCTCGGTCCTCTCCTCGAAGTACTGCTTCAACGCCCACGCTGAGTCCTTAGGATATCGCTTGAGGCCGTCCTCGTAGTCGATGTACGTCACGCCAAACCTCGCAGAATATCCCTCTTGCCCTGTTCAGAAAGAAGGCAGAGAACCCGTCGCTGGTCAGTCTCGCGCGTCGCTTCCTCATGAGGCTGGGAAGGAAAAGGACGAGACCTACACTCATAGTTATCCGTGAAAGCCCAGGCAAGGTAGGACTTGATAGGGACACCTTCAGAGATCTGAAGGAAGAAGAAAAAGGGAGAGAGGAGGTCAGTGGAGGGAACGACGAAGCGAGCTGTTCTTTCCCATCTCTCTGCAGTAGGCTCGCTAGCTCTGCTGAAGCAATGAAGTAGCTTCTAAAAGCTTGAGAGATGGAGGATGGAACTGAGACTTACCTTGAGCGCCATCTGATCACAGTATTGCGTGAAGTAGTCGATTCGGAACTCGTCGTGGACAGCCTGCTCCATGGGAATGTCGTTTTCGTTGGGACATGTTATACCATTCTCAGAGATGTAGATGGGAAGCTGGTACCTGTAGTGGTCGAAAAGAGGAGGTGCGAAAGGTAGAATCAGCGAAGCGGAAGGGAAGCTTGGCGACGCGTCCTTCCCACCGTTAACCGAGCTCGTTGCGCCAACGAAGAGATTCGAAAGACCATCAAAGTACGAAGGGAAAGACTTACCTCTTCCACATGTAGTCGAGAAGCTTCCCGAATCCCCAAGGGACTGTTCGACACCACACTAGTCCTGCCTCGGGAGCGATCTCCTTCCCGTCTTTGTCGAAGAAGGAAGTCTCGATGTCGGGGACGAAGCTGTTCCATTGGTCCGACGGATCGAGAGGAGTAGTACGCTTCTTGACCATCATGCTGTAGGGAGGGGAACAATATAAGAGGCGAAGGAAGAGGAAAGAGGTGAGCGAAAGGAAATGGACGTGATGAGATCGAGTAGGAGGGAGAGAGAACGGACGTCGTGTAGTGATTGATACTGTATCGAGCAAGAATAGATCGGCTGAAGTTAGTTTACGATACAGTGGTATCAAGCAGCTGAATCTCCGGGTCAGTAAGGGAAGCCGAAAAATAACTCACGCGATGAAGTCCGTCGAACCTTTGACGAGCGCCTTCTCCTCGTCGGTAAAGACGGGAAGCTTGTCCCCGCAGACGTCCTTCAGATTTTGAGGGTAGTCTCCATAGACGATGGGATCAGAGAACCATCCTGAGCAGGGAGAAACGGCGAGAACGACGACGACGGGAGAAGTCAGCGGCGTCGCTCAGGTTCGAAGATTGAGTTGAAGCGAAGAACAAGAGGAACGTACCAGAGTTACAGTCGAAGAACTGCTGAGCAGCATGGATGCTCTCAGGAGTATCGTCCATGGGCTCTGCGGAGTTGTGTAAGAAAAGGGAAAGAGCGGTCAGAGAAAGTCGCGTCGCGAGCCGAGAAAGAACGAACTTACCTCCCCAGTTAGCATTCACGACCAACGCGATCTGCCTCTTCTCGTTTCCTTGCTTGAACTCCTCGCGATAGATCTTGACGGCCGTAGCGTGAGCAAGGAGGAGATGATGTCCAACGATGAGATGTTCAACAGAAGAGTCTCCTTCGGGCGAGATCTTTCGATCTGACGAGCGACCAGGAGCTTGTTGACCAGTTTTGTAGCCGTGCATGGCGTGGATATTAGGCTCGTTGATCTGAAAGTATAAAAGGAAGAGTAGAGAGAGAGGAAAGGAAGATGAGCGTTCTGGCGCGTCGACTCGAGGAACGATACGGTCGGAGAAAAGCGAGGACGACTCACGGTGAACCAGTTCTCGACCAGATCCCCAAAGCTCTCGAAGCACATTCGAGAGTAGTACTGTCCACATGCAAAGCAACGGGGTAGTTCAATTCAGCTCAAGCTTTTTCTACGACGCGCTTCTCGATCTGTACTTGCTCACCTCGAAATCCACGATCATCTTCCTACTCAACCACCCCCCATACTCCTCCAGCAGCGACTGAGGCATATCCCAGTGCCAGATTGTGACAAAGGGAGTGATCCCGTTGGCTTTCAGCTCCAGAAGCACGTCTCTGTACCAGTTTATGGCTTCTTGGTTGATTTTCCCTCCCTTCTTGCCCGAGGGAACGATTCGAGGCCACGAGAGAGACATTCGGTAGGCGTTGACTCCTTTGAATCATCAGAGAGCAAGGAGAAAAAGAGAGGAAGAGTGAGCAAGCAGATCTGGAGGTCAAAAGAGAGGAGGCACGAGCGCTCAAGGGAGGAAGGTCGAGGAGAGTAGGGAGGGAGGGATGAAGAAGGAAGATCAGTCGAGTGGGAAAGACTGACCGTAGCTCTTCATGAGAGCGATATCTTCCTTCCATTTCTCGTAGAACCCAGTTCCTACATCGACTGTCTTCCCATCCTTGATGTGAGCCGGATCGTGAGACCAGGTGTCCCAAATCGAAGCGGACTTTCCTCCTGCGTAGGGCTGAGGGTGGAGATGGAGAAAAAAGGGGTCGTAGATCAGTCTACAGCTCTCAAACGAAGGAAGAGTCTATTTGGACGGGTGGTGCGAAGCCTCAGTGGCATGAGATGTGGGAGAGAAGAGGAGATGGACGAGGAAGGAAGGAAGCGATTCGTGAGCTCGAACGCAAAAGATAGAACTCACAGCTCCTTCGACCTGAGCTGAAGCGGTCGCGTATCCAAAGAAGAAATCTGCTGGGAACTTGGCTGTTGTGGACATCGTGTGGAAGAGAGAGATGTGGTTGAGAGGTCAGCTGTCCAACGAGTAAAAGAATGGCAGAGAGGGAAGCTCGGGGAAAGGGACCGATGGCTCCGAGTTCCCTCAGGCGTTTCTCTTCTGCTCCTTTGGGCTTGTTTCCTTGATCGAAGCTCATGCGATCGGTTCAGGTTCGTCTACTGATGTGTCTCCTCTTCGAGAGGCCCAGAAAGATTTGCCGTAGCTGAGAAAAGAAGAGAAGAAAATGAGAGGAAGAGGAGGGAGTCAGTTCACTTCGTCGCTCGTCGCGTCTCGTCTCCATGCGCTGCAGTCTCTCCCTCCTTTCCTGCAACATCCAGCCCTGGGAGGACCGTAGTCTAACGCGTTCTTTATCTACGAAGATCGAAGAACAGGGTCTTTGGCTCCTTCGATCTTCGTACTCCCTCCAGCTCGTTCTAAACGCCAACCGTCCGGCCTTTCCCTGGCCAGAAACCAAACATCGAAAGAAACACGCGTCCGACTCACGAAATCAAAATTTCTTCCCCTTTCGCGATCCCCTCCTCCTTGAGCACAAAGATCCCCATCCTCAACTCTCCGTCCTTCACAGCTCTCTCCGCCGGCGTCGTCTTGTCTGGATTGAGTACCGGAGGGACCTGCAGCGTCGTCGTCCTGACCGAGTGGAAGAAAGCTGATGGTTTGGATTTGGGAGCTGGAGGTGCCTTTTGTTTTGAGGAGGAGAGAGGTTTGGACCCTTTCTTGCTGGAGGATGGAGGAGGTGTCGATTTCGAGGAGGAGGAGGAGAGAATTGGGGGAACTCCTCTAAAGTCGTTGACGAAACGAGCTTCATTGCCGCATCTGGACGCGTCGACGGCGAGTCCCAGAGAAGTCCAGAAGGGTGGGGGAGGTGGAGATGGAAGAGGAGAGATTGTGTTGGTGGAGGAGGAGGGAGGAGGAGGAGGAGGGAGAGGGAGGAGGGAATCCAGACGAGAACAAAGCGTGAGGTCGTAATCAGACTTTTCTCGCTCGTCTCGAAGTTTGGTATCCGGTTCCGGGTCCAAGTGGACGTGTCCGGTGTACCTGGAAGACAAGAGAAGCAGAAAAGAGGGAGGAGAGAAGGACAGATGAGCTGGGGAGGCTTTGGTTCGAGCTCAACAATTCTCCTCCTTCCTCTTGGTTCGACCCTCCTGCTTTCTGCTGCTTACTGCGAACTCACCAAAGAATCAAATCACCCTGCTTCAGCTTCTTCTTCGCGTAAAGACCTCTCTGTCCGAAAGCGGGATGCTTGGGATCTGTGACAAACTTGATCTCTACGTTCATGGACGGTTGGTGGGTGGGCGGGCAGCGTTTGGATTTGACGAGAGAGATGACCTCTGCAGGGAGACCGGCGTAGAAAGGAGCTGTGAGGTAGTGGATTTCCGAAGGCCAGTTCGGAGGAGGTGGGTGGGAAGGCTTGGGAGGAGTGAGAGAGGGCATGGGTCGTATAGATGGTCGTGGGTGGAAGGAAAGCCGTTTCGACAGACGGAAACGGCGAGCTTCCGTTGGGCTTCCTTCCTCCTTCCTTCTTCGGAGGTTGACCTTCAACCACATCCCATCCAATCCATCGTCAGCTCTCGAAACCATCCCTCCTTGCATCCTCCTCATCAGCATCCCGTTCTCATCCCAGATCTCCCAAAAACTCCCTTCGAAACTCACTTCGCCACCCATCAATCGATGTCGACCTCCCCTCCTCCTGATCGCCCCGTCCTCAAAAGCTCGCTCTCCTCGCCGCACACCACCCCTGCCACCTCCAACAACGTCCCCCTACCTTCCGACGCTCCAACAGACAGCCACAACGGTCACATCCACTTCCCTGATGCGACGTCTACCTCAGCAGATCGACCCGAACGTCCAGCTTCGATGGCTCGTCGTTCCTTCCAACGAACACGAACCTCGAGCTCAGGAGATCTAGGGCATGGATACAAGTCTAGAGTTGGATTCGACACCTTTGACGATAGTAGCGACGACGCTCTTTTCTCTTTCACCCTTCAATGTGAGTTTCTTCAGCCGGGAAGAGAAGGTAGGAAGGTCGCGGGAAGGAGGGCAAGGAAGAGCGAACGAGCTCAGCTGTGCTGACGTCTCCTTCCCTTCCGACAGCCAAATCTGCTGATTACGTCGCCACGAGGGATACCAGGGTCTTCCTCGTAGCCGTTTCCCCTGATGAGTCCGGGTCGGAGGCTCTCGATTGGTTGATGGAGAATCTCATCGAGGAGGGAGACGAGATTGTTGCGCTGAGAGTCATCGCTTGGGAGGAGGCTGGTGAGTCCCTCGTGGCAGAAGTAGAGATTTAGATCCGAGGAGCTGACTCTCTGCTGGCTGGGTGTTGTATTCTTGTAGAGCGCGTGTCGACTCATAAGCAGGATCAGCTGAGGGAGGAGGCCAAGGACCTTCAAAAGTACATCCTCGAGAAGAACGAGGAGGTCGAGGGTAGGAACGTGAGTGCTAATCTTCTCCTTCCCAATCAGAGACAGTGCGATGCTACTAATTAAACATGCTGACTTTCGTTTCGCTCTTCTCTCAGATCTCCGTCGTTGTGGAGTTCGTCGCTGGGAAGATCACGGATTCGATTGTGAGTTCAGCTTTCTCTTCCTCTTCCTCCTTTGCCCGATTTTTCTCGCTGACTCTCCGCCGTCTCATGCCTTCGCAGATGCGTCTCATCGCTCTCTACCGCCCTGATTCTCTCATCGTCGGAACCAAGGGATCTCGTGGGAAACTCGCTGCTTGGGGAGCCGTTCTCGGAGGTCCGTCGCGTCCCTTCCTCCTTCCTCTCAGTCTCGAACCCAGGCTCTCCTGGTGGAAGGCTTCCGCTCGAGACTACCTCCTTCCCTTCTCATCTTACTTCGCTACAAAGCTGACCCTTCCGCTTCTTCTTTCCCCTAGCCCCAGGCATGGGATCCGTCTCTCGATACTGCATCTCGCATTCGTCCGTCCCCGTCGTCGTCGTTCGTCCTGAATCAAAGGTCTTAAAATCAATGGCGAAGCGGGAGAAGGATCCGAAGAGGAAGAGCTACGTAAAGCTCATGGCGTGAGTCTTGCTTCTATAATTTCGCTTTCTCGTTCTTGAGGTTCCCAGCTGACCTCTCGTCCAACCCTCTCACTTCTGCAGTGGAAGTGGCTCTCAAACGCGATCCCGTTCGGCTGGAGGAGGGCAATGAGCTCCTCCCTCAACTCTACCTTTATTTTACTACCACTTTTCTTTTCTCTTCGTTGTATTCGCCTTTCCTTCGCCTTTCCCAAGCTGGGTTCGCTCTTTGCTTTCCGCGCGTCGCGCCCTCCCCGTTCTCTCTTTCGGCCGCTTCTGCTCTTCCTCGGAATGCATCCCTCATTTCATAGATACCTTTCCCTATTGGAACTACACCTTTAACTGCTCTACCGACTCTGCGAAAAGAAAATCTGAACTTCGGAGCTCTCCGGATGACGGGTGCCGCTGGCTCCGCGAATCCTCTTCAACTTTCGATCTCCCTTGCCGTCCAACGACGATGTCCTCCCTTTCTCCGCCTCCTCTCCCTCCTCGGATCCCTTCCGCAGGAAGGAGTCCAACTGCAGCTCCTACTCGACCTCTTCCCGCTTCTCCTTCTCCAGCTTTGCCAGCCAGGCCTCTCCCGCCTGCTCTTCCAGCGAGACCTGTAGCGAAGCGGTCGGCCACTGCTTCTTCGTCGAGGTCGCACAAAAAGGTCGTCGTGGAGGAGAAGAGGATCGTTGAGGCGATGGATAACTTGTCTCTAGGGGTGCTTATGAGAAGGTTCAACAAGGTAAGTCCTTCTTCTCTCTACCAAACGAGCAGAAGGCGAGGGAAGGGAGGATAGAAGCTGGAAGGATGATCTCCCTCCTTGCCCCCGTACTCCTCCTTCTTACCCTTCTTTTTTGACCGAGGGTCCCCCCTCTCACGCCTATTCCCATCAAATCCACCAGAGACTGACTCGTCTTTCTCTACTTCTTTCTGTCTGGGCGTCAATCTAGCAAATTCACCACGTTCACACTGTCCCAACCTCTCCTCCTCGAATCTCGTCCCTCCCTCCGCTCCTCGATCTACAACCTTCTCCAGACGAACTCTTCAGCGCCGACGTCCTCAGATCCAACCTCGAACGGTTCTATGCCTCGGTCGTCGTTGGGATGATGAGGTTCGTGAAGGAGATTGTGAGGTTGAGATCCTGGGGGGAAGGAGGATGGAGGAGCGGTCTGTTTTTGTCGGTGAGCTCGAAACTCTCCTTCTCGTTTGGTTGATCTCGACCTCCTCCAACACTGCTTCTTTTGGCTGACGCTTTCCCTCTTCTGAATCTGATCTCTTCCCGGTAGGGGTACTGCCTGGCTTGGTACTACAACATCGTGACGGCCTCCCTACTCTCTTTCCTCTCCCTCCTCATCCTCGTCCCTTCAACCCGACTCTTCTTCTTCCCACCCGTCGCCATTTCCCCTTCTTCTTCCTCGTCATCAACCGTCCCTCCCCCCGACCCACTGGGTCCTTCCATCTCAGCCTCCGGAGACGTAGACGGTATCCTCCCCGGCTCCGACGCCCAACGAGAGGTCGAAGTCGAGCGGATGGCCGGAGATTTTGCCGACGGATTGGAAGCTGTTCTCGTTTCCGCTGGAGCGGCGGAGAACGAGGAAGCGGATGAGGGATTGTTGGAGGAGGAGGAGGAGGACGCGACGACTGCTGAGGAGGGGGAGGGAGGGGAGGGGGGAGGGAAGAAGGGGAAAGGGAAGAAGGGGAAGGAGAAGAAAATGAGTAAGAAGGAGAAGAAGGAGTTGAAGAAGAAGCAGAAGAAGGAGAAGATTTTGGATAAGCATGGGAGGCCGATCATGTTGATTGTGGGAGATCTGGCGGATGGGTGGGAGAGGTGGGCGAAGTAAGTGTTGTCGTTTCTTTCGTTTCGAGACGCGTCCTTCTTCGGATTTGCGACGTTCGACTGACGCTCGAACCCACTTGTAAAACTTACCGTGTACAGTGCCTTCTCTCCAACCGCTCCTTTCGGAAGCAGTGGTCGAACGAGCGTCGTGATATCGATCTTTCTCCCCATCATCAGTGAGTTCGCGACGCGTCTTCATTTCCTTTCAGACGCGTTCTCGAGCTAACTGCCACTCTTGTCGATTCCTTTCTATCCTCTAGTCTCTACGAGTGGAATCTTCTCCGAATACGTCTTCTCTCGTGTCGTCGGCGGCTTCATCGGCTTCCTCTTCTTCGGACAACCTGTTCTCGACCGATTCGTTCCTCTTCTCAACGAGAAGATTCCCAACTGGCAGGAGAAGATGGAACTTCGAAAGTGAGTACCTTTCCCTCAGAGTTTTTAAAAAGCGACAAATCAAAATTCTAACCTCCTTTCCCATTCCTCTTTCCCAGCGGTATCCTCGCGGGCGTCCCCACCAACGCCCAACTCTCCCTCCGCCTTCTTCGAGACGCCGAACTTCGACTCAAGCCACTTCCACCCCCACCTCCTCCTCCTGCTGCACCAGAAGAAGACTTCGAGGAAGACGAGGATACGGAAGCGTCGGACGAGTTCTCGGTCCTCGGAACGCCTGATGGGCTGGGAGGAGAGGAGTTCATGGGAGACGATGCAGCGAGCGTGAGGAGTGTGGCGAGCTCTGCGAGTAAGAGGACCGCGAAGGACAAGACTAAGGGTAACGGAAAGGCTATGCTGGCTAGCTTCATCAAGAACGCTGCCAAGTTCACGGAGGAGGTGAGTTTCTGTCGTTTTTCTCGTTGATGTTCGACGCGTCTTGCTCACCTCGCTTTCCCTCCTCCCTCTTTTCTCTCAGGGTGCTGGTTATGTCAGCGGTCAGAAGCAGCTTGACTGGGAGAAGGTTTCTAGAGTGATTTTTTTTTTTTTTTTTTTTTCCCTTCACTGTTGAGAAAGGACGAGCTAACGCTGCCTTTCTCCTTCGCTTTCATCTCAGGGAGCTCTTGACAAGCTCAACGTCTCGGCAAACAACCCCGCCGCTCGAGGTCTCCTCGCTGTCATGCCTACACCATCTGGCCGTAGCGAAGATACCCCTTCCAGTACGTTTTTACCACTCCTAGCTCAAATGACGACTGACCTTCTCTTTCTCCTCGTCTGCTCCTTCACCAGCTTTTTTCGTCAACCACTCCGGTCGACCCGGTCACATCATCATCCAACCTCCGAACCCTAAAACCAACACTCCCGCTCGAATCGTCTTTACAACCGTCGGCAACGTGAACGAGAAAGATAACTACGCCCCTCACGACGCATCGGCTCCTCCCAACTCTGGGAATAAGGGAAAGCTCACGATCCCGATCAACGATCTCGTGGAGGTCAGGAAGCATGGGATGGGATGGCAAGGGAGGATGCTCGTCAGTTGGGCGATGGGGCTGCAGGTGAGTTTTGCGATCGTTCACGTCCTCCTCAACCTTCCTCTTTCCTCGTAAAGTCAACCCGACTGACGCTTTCGTTCTTCGTTCTGCTTTCTCGCTTAAACAGGGAGTCGGAGGGACTGGATTAGAGTTGAAAGTCCGAAGAAAGAGGACCGTCGAGGTTCCTGTTGTTCAGACGGTGGTTGGGGAAGGAGGAGAGGGAGTAACGCCGGAGGAGGGAGCAGAGGTGGAGATCGAGACGACTCAGGTTGAGGAGGAAGAGACCTTCAAGTTCGGAGCGATTGTGAGGAGAGATGAGCTGTTCTGTAGACTGATCGCTGTCGGGGATCAGAGGTGGGAAGCGCTTTGAGGGAATGGCCCGGAGGAAGGAAGGATCGATCTGCTGTATCTTTACTTTTACGATCTTTGATGCTTTGATCTTCGAATTGATTCTGTTCGTTCCTTTTGGGGAAGCCAACGGAGAGCCTTCTGCGTCGAGGGTGAGGCTCCTTGAGACAAGAGACGACAGAGCAGGAGAGAGCAAGAGAAGAAAAGATCAGGAATGGAAGCGGAGATGGGCGGAAAGGAACGCGTCTCCCTCCTTTCCACCTTTCTTCCACGTCCGTGCAGCAGAAAATCTTGAAGATGCACATTCCTGATCAAGAGGGAAAAAAAGGAATGCCAAGGAAGCAAAAAGTTGAGTGAGTCGATGGGGAAGTCGGAGAATTGCCAAATAGAAGGGTCGGCTCAGGTTGAACTGAACGAACGCCTTCCGAAGTTTCTGTCACCTAACGTCGACTTCCCTTCCCTCCCTTCCTTTTTCTGTACTGGATGAGGAGCACCTTCTACAGCGTGCAAGGCGTGGGGATCTTCAGGGAGTGGTCCGAGGTAGAGGAGGCTTTGAAGGTGAGCTTTCCAACCTTCCTTTCCCTTCGCCCAAGAAGGAAGGCCGCCTAGCGAGCTCGCTCCAAGACAGCATGGCCTCTCCTTTTGTCGGAAGCTTGCAGAGCTGACCTTTTCTTCTCTTTTTCTTCTTACGCACTAGGGGCTATCGAACCCCGTCTTCAAATCTTTCCGTTCGTTCTTATCGCCAGGAACGAGCTCGTTCAGCCCTTATCTTATCCTGACCCCTCTTTTCTCTTTCTTCTTCTTCCCTTTCCTCCAGGAACCCTTCCCGCCGCCGAAGCCTTCCTCTCTGGATGGGACTCTTCTCCCCAAACGGACAGCAATCCTTTCGGATACGCTGGTCCTTCTCAACTCCCTCCTACTCCTCTCCACAAGCTCGGGCTTCCCTTGGAGGAAAGGATCAAGAAGTTCCCCAGTGCTTCCTCGGCTGCCCTTTCCCCCCCTTCCTCCTCCTCTTCCTCGTCCTCTTCCACCTCCAAGCCCTCCCGACCTCAAGCTCGACCCTCCCAAACCCTCCCAGTCCCAGGAATGTCGCCCGAGGCATCAACTTCGTCGTTCAGGAGACGTTCTCCCCTCATTCAGCTCGTCGTCGAAGAGGAGGAGGAACCCCCGGTCGAGGAAGAGCTCACGCCTCCCTCATCCGCAACTGAGGAAACCGAAACGGACAGCATCCCTTCGAGGTCGAGGTCGGGTTCGACGAGTGGAAGCAGTGCTGCTGGGTCGTTGGGGAAGGGGAGAAAGTCCATCATGGGTTTAGGAATTGGGCTGCTTTCTCTCTCTCCCTTTCCTCCTCCTTTGACCCCGCCCGCCTCGCCAGAGCTTCAAGCCCGACGATCGCTCTCTCCGTCCTCGACAGATACCGGATCAGCAACTTCTTCGCATCAAACGGAAGCCTTGGCTCCCACGAGCTTGAAGCAACGGATGATGGCTCGTCGACAGTCCTGGATCGGGACCGCTCCATCTTCCTCCACCTCTCCAACTCCCTCCTCCTCCTCTCCCTCCCCCAGCAACTCTCCTACCACATCCGCCTACCCTCCAGTCAAATCTAACTCTGAGCCCACTCGTTCGCTCTGGACGGACGCCTCCGTCCCTCCTCCTCCTCCTCCCTCTTCCACTCCCATCCAACTCTCCTACCCTTCCCCAGCCCGTCCCGCCACCGACTCAACTCCCAGCAACCTCTCCGACTCTTTCTCCTCCTCCTCCGCACCCGTCTTCACCCGCCAAGGATCCTCCAGCTCCTCTATCATCCTCCCGCTTCGCTCTCCAACCCCCTCCAACGCGTCCCTTCGTCGACCCGGATCTCTCCGTTCCCTCCAACACGCTCCTTCAAACTCCTCCCTTCGCTCCAACTTATCCAACACCTCAGCTCTCAGGAATCACCCTCAGCTCCTTGATCCACCGAGGTTGGGACGATACAACTCTTACAGCACCAATTCCTCTGCTGCAGCGTCGATGGAGAGCTTGGACGAAGGAAGGTCCAGCCGACCCAGTGCGGCGACGAGTGTGGTCAGTTTACCTTCGGAGATGGTATCGAAGATGGCGGCGGTGCAGGATGGAGTGGTGGGTGGGAAGAAGGAGAAGAAGAAGAGTGGGGGAGGGTTTATGAAGAAGATGAAGAAGGTCTTTGGCTCACCAGCTTGAGGGACTCGCTCTGGACTTGCAAACGGACTTTATCTATATCTCCTTATGCATACACTCGCCTCGCTTCGGACTCATTTCTTCGTTTCTTATTGTTCACCTGTGGAACGCTTTCCTTCTTTCTCTCTCTTGTTTCGTTTCGCTTCGTTTTGCTTTGGCTTCGCTCTCTCGCCCCTTTGTTTTGATTGTATTCCCACCCACGCCTTCGGACATTATCACACTCTTTCACTTATCTATTCTTCCGTATCCTTGTTTCGTTGTTCTTCTACCTTTCCTCTTCTGCCTTTGTTCCCTCTTCGTCGACGCTCTCTCACTCTTCTGCCTGTCTCTTCTATCTTGGCTTCTTCATCAGTCGATCGTCATCAAATTACAGTCTGCTTTTCAAATATATGTGCACTCTTTCTAACGACCGAGGAGTAAGCGAAGCAAGTTCGCGAGCTCGAGGGACCGACGCGTCTTCATCTCTTCTCTGCCCCACTCTCTCTCACTCTCTCTCTCGAACGTTGTCCTGAACATGAAGAGTCATCAAGTCGTCTCTTCCTCCTCCAACTCCCCTCTAGCCTTGTACATCTCCTCCCATACATCCTTCAGCCCATCCAAATCTTCCTCTTCCTCCTCTTCCTCAGCCACCGCTGCTTCCCCTCCTTCTTCTCCTTCTCCTCCTTCGCTCCCTTCTACCACACCGTCCCCAGCCTTCTTCACCGCACTCCCAGCACTCTTCTCAAACTTCTTCCCGCCCTTCCCACCGCCTCCACTACTAGCTCCAACCAGCACATCTCCCATCCTCCCGAGTCCTCCAATCGATCCAGGGATGAGAGCTCCCGCACTAGCATCGGCACGTCGACGTTCTTCTTTCAGACGAGCTGCTGTTTTTAGGGACATGGGTGGAGGGGAGGAGCCGATTTTGAGGGTTGAAGAGGAGGGTTTGGGCGAAGAGGAGGAGGAGGACGCGTTCGAGGTTGGGGGTTGAGGGCTGAGAGAGGGTGGTTGAGGAAGGAGCGAGGGTGTTGTGCGTTCTTTGATGGTTAAGGAGGCGATGAGAGCTGCTGCACCGGAGAGGGGTAGAGCAGGGGGTGTTGGGGAGGAGGAAGAGGAAGTGATGGTGGTCGGGATGATTGATGAAGGAGTGGGAGGGGAGGATGTTGGCGTTGCTGCTGCTGCTGGTATCGGCGGTCCTAGAGGCGCCGAGGAAACATCTGTAGGCCGAGTCGCGATGAATGCTGGTACCGAACCAGCTACACTTCGCTGCTTCTTCTCCCTCGACGCGACCTCCTCCTCCCTCGCCTTCTCTCCCTCCTCCCAAGCCCTCCTCTCCATCTCCTTCTCCTCTTCAACCTTCCGCTCCCTCTCCAGTCTCTCCTCCACTTCCTCCAACAACTCCCACGTCTTCCCCTTATCCCCGTCAACGGTTCCATCCTTCCCCCTCAACCATCTCCCCTCCTCCCCGAGCATCCCACTCCTCCTCACCCACTCGCTCCTCTTCCAGCATTCTTTCGAGCAGAAGCCATCCTCTTCGTTCCCCGTCACTTCCACGATCCTCTTGCTCCCGTCTGAGGGATCGCGAACGATGCGTGAGCGGGGGGTTGAGAAGGAGGTGAAGGGTTTTCGAGGTGGATTGGGACACAGAGGATGAGAGCAGAGGGAGGAAAGGTGTCGTTCGTGGAGGATGGAGAGGTAGGAGGATGGGAGGAGGTAGGTGCACTGAACGGATAGATAAGATGTCAGAGTGCATACTAGGCTATATAAAGGTCAAAGCAGACCTACAGCTTCCTTGAACTCTTCACGAGAAACGGGGACGTCCTCGAGCAAGGACTCCATCGCGACCATCGTAGCTTCATTGGCTTCAGCTCGGTCTTGGAAACTCTGCGAAGAGGAAGATAAAGGTGAGCTATAGATCTCTATGTGAGACCGAGAGATTGTGGATTCTCACCTGTCTGAGAGCAGCTGAATCTGTTGTGGTTTGAGCTCCTCCCTTGGAAGAGGAGGAAGGCGAGGCGAAGGATCCGACTTCGTTGACCGAGAGAGACTGAGGTTGACGGAGACTCCGAGTAGGAGCAAGTCGTCGTTTGGGATCCAAGGGAGTAGGCATGGTCCTAAAAAGTCGTTGTTGGTTGCCTGGATGGTGGTCGTTAGCAGGAAGGAGACGAGCGAGCTCACCTTTTGAACTTGATTCGGAACAGACGTGTCCTTTGCCCTCAAACGATCAGCTTCATCCATGTCCAGACAACCAGGTTACACCATCGTAGACGTAGATGAAGAGGTGAGTGTCCTCTTCTATCAACATCTCAGAGGCATCACTCCAGCTGACCTTTGATTCTTTGCTGAAAGGAGGGAGGAGACATGGGTCGAAGCGAGCCTTCAGGACTTGAGTTCAAGAGTACGCCCAACCATCCCCTTCTGGTAGGTTTCTTTCGAGCTCAAGCTGATCCGCGGTGTAAGCTTTTGCAGCTTATCTAGGCACGACATCTTCGAACATTCAGCAGGAGTACGACGGAGGAGTCAACTCGTCAGCTTCAAGAGGAACAGGTTCGTCCATCTACTCCTCCTTCCCTTCGTTCCACTCCTCATTTCAGCTCTTTAGGGAAGTTAACCTCGCTTGCTCGCGGATCATACAGCTCCTCCAACTTCGCCGTTCAATCTGGCTTACTACCAGTACCTGTTCGACATCGACAGCGTGGATGTGCTCCAGAGATGGTGAGCTCCCTTCCTCCTTCCCCTGAACAGCTCGCTTCCTCCTCCGAGCTCGCTCTGACTTTCTTTCGGCTCTCCCCGTCTTTTAGCGGAAAGGCTATGCTTCCGATGCCCTCTCAGCCAACAGGTAACTTCATCCAAGACGTCTGCGACGGTCGACCTGATCTCTACGGTTCGTCGTTCTTCTTCCTGCGTCTGCCCTCGACCTCAATCCCAACACTCCTTCCTTCTTCTCCATCTCCCCTCACCTGCTTCGAGAGCTCACCTCGCTCTCTTTGCTGTACTTTCTCATCTGCTCGTAGGCCCCTTCTGGACCCTCACAACCCTAGCCTTCACTCTCTACGTCTTCTCCTCCCTCTCCACCTCCATCTCAGCCTACATCGCCAACCCCGACGTACCTCCCGTCCAGGACATCGGAAAGATCTCCTTCGCCGCCGCTCTCGTCTACTCTTATGGAATAGGATGTCCCGCGCTGCTTTGGGCGGTGGTGAGGTGGCTGGGAGGTGCTGAGGTTGGGTGGGGAGTCGTGGAAGCGTTGGTGATTTACGGATGTGAGTTCTGAGCTCGCTTCTCCTTCGTCTCTCTCTCTTGAGCACTTTCGTGGACCAAGCTTCGGAGCTGATACGATTTTTTGGCTTACGCTCATAGATGCTATGTCGGTGTACATCCCCGTTTCGGTGCTCTGTATCATTCCTATCCCCATTCTTCGATGGATTCTCGTCGGGTTGGGAGCTGGTTCGAGCGGATGGTTCCTGTGAGTCCAGCGTCTGCTCCTACTCCCTTAACATTACTTCGGACGACTCTGACCCGTTTCTCATTCGCTTCCTTGTGTAGGATACGGAACATCTACCCAGTCCTCGCAGGGCTCGACTCAAAGTTCCCTCGTCTCCTCGTCATCGCCATCGTCGTCCTTCACGCCGCTATCGCTCTCACTTTCAAGGTCGTCTTCTTCTCGTGAGTCGAAACAATCTCTGCATTATGGCCTAACAGCGCCTGAGAGCCACCTCATTTGCTGGGAGAGCTCTTCACCTCGCTTCAACGCTGACCTCGTTCCCTTTTCTTTCTTCGCGCCGCGCTCTTTTCGCTCTCCGCTAAAGATACTCGGTGGGAGGTACCCTCGTGGGATCCGAACCCCTTCCTGGACTGGGCGGGGATGTCGCGACTCCCACTTCTTGATCGCTCGCTCCGCTGGTCCCAAAACAGCGAACGTGGAGGAGCTGGTTTCGCGACGCGACCGACTCGGGAGGGATCGATTTCTTCTCCGCCCCCTCGTCATGCATCTTCCTCTCTCTTTTGTCCTCCAGCATATCTACCTCGTTTTCCATGGATACCTGCGTCGCTATAGAACAACCTACATCCTTTCCCGACCCGACCTCGTCGCCTCTGCCTGGCCAGAAGATTTCGTTCGAGCCAGAGCGAGAGCAAGGCGTGCGATGAGACGCTTCTCTTCCCTATGAGAACGAAAGATTCTGAAGCAGGCTATACGGCCTTGTTTCTAACCTTGCGTAGCTCCCGAAACAAAGCTGCTAAAGGCAGAGGCGAATTGGGAAATGAGGTGATTATTCGCCTCAGCTGAGCTACGCCGGAAGATGGAGGTGCCTTCGCGTTCTCCCTGTTTCCCTTCCTCCAACCGTCACTCACACCCTCCCTTCCTTCCCTTCCGCCGTAAAAGAACTATGCTCACCTCCCTTCTCATCGGGACCGCTCTCGTTTCGTCGTTCCAGTGGCTCGTTTGGGACGGGAGAGAGGTGAGTTTGAGGAAGCCGTCTTGTTGACCTCTCGATCTTCCCGCCTCTCTGTCTGACTCCCTCTTCTCGCCACTCCTCCCCCTTCCCTCCCTTCTGAAGGACGAAGCACCCCCTGGGGCACCCCCACCTTCACCTTTCAGCTCGTTCGCCAACCTCAGACGACACATCTCTCGCTCGGCGCTCCAAGAGCCAGCAACGCAAGAGGAGGAGGAGGACGTCGAGTTGGAACCGAGCCCTTTCCCTGACTACCGCATGATCTTGGAGCGTCAGAAGAGCTTCAGGGTTCTGAAGGAAAGGAAGGCCAAGGAGGCGGCTGCTTATCCGAAAGTAAGTCTCCTCAAGAAATTTTGCCGCAGAAGAAAGAGAAGAAAGGAAGGATCCAGGAGCCGGGACGCCTTTCCAGGTATGAGCTTTTGGCGGGTCGACTGATCGCCCATTCCCTTTCTTGCTTTTCTTTCTTTCAGAACCTTACGAATCTCGGATCTAGCTCTCCCAGGCAGCAGGACGAAGATTTCGCACGGAAGGAGGTACGTTCTCATATTTTTTTCTCGTCGTTTCAGGGAGGTCAGCTGAGCTGTCTCGGGCAAGGGAAGGCGAGGGTCAAACTCGAGGACGCAGCCTTTTTGACTGAGACCTCGACCCCCTTCTTTTTCGCAGGTATCAACTCGCAACAAGGTCCTCAGCACTCTCAGCTCTGCGAAGAGCGTTCCATCGTCATCGAATCAAGATTCCAGCACTGCTGGAGGAGGAACGAATCGACAACCCTCTCTCACCCTTTCCGACGCGTCTCAGTGCTCCTCGAACCCTCCCGCCAGCCGATCCTACAGGAAAACCTCCTCCTACCCTCTCACACCCGAGCAGTCCCAGATACTCCTCCCACCCGTCCCCGGTCCCAATGCAGCAGGTCTTCAGATCCTTCCAGCTCAAACAACCAACGACGCTCAGGACGAATTCGAGGAGGTCGACGTCGTCTCGTCGTGGTTGGGCTCGATGGAACGGGAAGGGGAGAGAGTCACCTGCGGAGCCTCGAACTGCGAGGGAAACAGTAGGAAAGGTGGGGTCTGCAGGTGCTTCGAGGAAGGGGCAAGTGAGGTTAGGGGGAGGAGGTTGAGTGCTTGCTGATGAGCAAAACGCGATGGGACGACTCGATTTATACGACCTTTATGACCTGCTCCCGGTGCTTTTTCTCTGTACTCCCACCTTATGTTAGTATCTTATACCTGCCTCGTCTTGCTCATGCCACCTTTATGATTGTCTAAACATATGTATCGAAACAGAGAGGGAAAGAAAAACGAAGGGACGTGCTGTCAAAGGAAGTTGAAGGAAATCAACAGATCTATCAGCCCCTTCTCGCTTCTATAGAAGTCGAACAAAATCCATCCGTTCAGAAGCTCTCCCACTGCTTCCGATCCTTCTCGATGAGCTCCAACTTCCCCTCCCTTCTCAGTCGTCTTTTCTCCTCGACGCGCCGACAAGCTCTCTTTCTGCCTCGTCAACCGATCCATCAACCATCTCCCCATCCTCCCGTTCACCCCCTCCAACCCCAGCCATCCCCACCCGAAGCCTCGAGCGACCGTGACGGGCATGGCGAAAGGGAGAGCCGCTGCTGAGCAGAAGGTGAGAGCGACGTGTTTCGGGAGAGGGGTTTCGATGTCCAGACGGGATTGAACGGCATAGGCTTTTTCTGGGATGGAGAGGATGGAGTAGATGTTGTACCTGAAGGATAAAAATCGACAGTGGGATCAGTCGGGAACTTCAGTGGGGCTGAGGCGGAGCTGGAGAGAAAGATAAAGGAAAAAGCGAGACGAGACGCGTCTTGAAGCAAAGAAAAGCCAAAACTCACCAATCCTGAATCCCCAAAGTCCATCCGCCCTCTCCCTTGTCCATTCCTTCCTTCTCATTCCCTTCAGGCAACTTCACTTGGAAGCCATCCCTCTCGCTGTCCTTCCAATCCGTCGGATGAATCCCCATACCTCCTGCATCGTCCCAATCGTTGCCCTTCTGGCCTCCGAACCGCGAGAAAAGCACGATCTTCCCTCTTACGTCGCCAAGTCGTGGGATAGTATTACTGAGGTGGTAGAGGGAGCGAGGGTAGGAAGATTCGAGGAAGGCTGAGCGGAGAAGGGAGAGGAAGAGAGGGGTTGAAGCGTTTTCTTGTTGGATGGAGACGATGATGGTTTCGCGGGAGGAGGAGGGCTGGGAGAGAAAGTTGGTTATGAGGGCGAGGAGATCGGTGAAGAGAGCTCGCTGAGTAACTTTTGATCGAGGGAAGGAGAAGGAAGAAGATCTGTGAGTGGGCGGAAGGCGAAGAGGCCGACGACGCGACGAGTTTCTGAGCTCACCGATTCCATGGTAGGCGACGAGCTTCCCATCCTTCTCGGCTAGACGAACATCTGAATAAGTAAACGAAGATGGGTCTGATCAGAGTTATGAAGTGCGAAGAGTCTAGACTGAACAGCTGGACTGACCGAGAAAGCGTATCCCGTCGAGCAACTGGACGTTGAGAGGCGTTGCAGGTTGCTGGCACTGCGAGACCGGCCACCCGTAGAGAGCTGTCGACTGGTGAGTTCCTGGAATAACCATCTCTCCTAGCGAGGTCGAATCCGGGAGCTCTGACATCCACGAGTCGAGAGGAGGAGTTTCGAAGAGGAAGAGGGATTGGGAGCCATCGGCGTTCTGTTTGGTGGACGGAAGACTCTCTGTCAGTCTAAATCTATGCGCTCCTCTTCAGGTTTAGACAGCTCACCTTCACTCTAAAGCCTCTGAGCTCCATCCTGGCTCTCGACTCGCCATGTAGGGTGTCTTCTCCGGTCGAGGAAGAAGGGCGAGAGTGCTCTGTCGTTTCCACCTCAACCTTCATCCATCCGCTCCTCCTCCACGTCTTCCCCTTTCCCCTCTTCGAGAGCGAGATACGATACTGCTTCTCGGTCGAGCCTCGGATGGAGAAGAAGAGATCGAGGGGTGTCCTGGAGCTTGTCGGGAGGTAGGCGAGAGGACCGAGAGAGGAGGGAAGGAGGAGAAGAGGGGAGAGGAAGGGGTGGGACAAGTCGGTCAGCGAGAGATGAGATCTCGTCAGATTGTGGATTTGGATCCGAGTCGGAGGAGATGGAGCCATGAGCCTAAAGAAGTCTGTCTGAGAATGATGACCAAGAGAGGGTGGAGGTTGAGGATTGAAGGGCACGAAGGGAAAGATGACAAGCTCAACTTTCCATTTCGAGCTTTCCTCCTTCCTTCCCGACCATGAGGTTCCTCCTGACTCTCACGACCCTCGCAATCACTTTCATCGCAGCAATCTACTACAAGATGACTCTCGCGCCCATCATCCTCCCAGCGCTCTCCTCAAAAGGAGCTCAGTCGACACTCATCTTCCTGCACGGACTGGGAGATTCCGGACATGGATGGTCCCAAATCCTACACTCTTCCCTCTCGACTTCCTTCCCTTCCCTCAAGATCGTACTTCCCAATGCTGAAAGTCGTCCTTTCCGCGGAGGGCAGCCGATGCCGCACTGGTTCGATATCAAAGCTGAGGGATCGCGAGACAAGCCCGAGCTGCAGGACGTCGAAGGGATGGAGAAGACGAGGGAGATGCTAGAGAAGATGATCAAGGCGGAGAGGGACGAGGGTAGAAAGGTCATTCTTGGAGGGTTCTCGCAAGGTTGGTGTCGTCTTTACCTCGCATCGGAGCGAGGGAAGCGCTGGTCGGAAGTTGAAAGCTGGAGGGCTGATTCTTCCCTTTCTCACTTCTCCCTCCGACGTTGGCTCTTTCAGGAGCCGTCATTTCTCTCTACACCGGTCTTCAAACCTCCCAGAAACTCGAAGGACTCGTCATTCTTTCAGGCTTCCTTCCTATCTTCAACACCATTCAGTCTGTTCGTCCTCTTTCTGTCAGCAACTTCGCTCGTTCGCTCTCGAGCTCACGTCCTCCTTCCTCTCTCCTCTCCCTCTCCCTCTCCCTCCACCAGAAAACCACCCCCTCCCTCTTCGGCTCCACTTTCCCCATTTTCCTAGCCCACGGAACCCACGACCGAGTGATTTCCTTCGACTACGCCATCAAAACGCGCGACTTCCTTGAATGGAAAACGGAAGCCGGAGGATTGGGTTTGAAGAACGTTACCTGGAAGGAGGTTCGAGGGATGGGGCATTCGTCGGATGAAGGAGAGATGATGGATCTGAAAGTTTGGATGGGTGGGGTGCTGGGGTGGGAGGAGCTGCCGCCGAAGGGGGAGGAGGGGAAGTGAGAGGGAAGCTGGTCGCGTCGTGCCGCATCTTTGGAGCGTTTAGATATGTTTGGGTATCAGAGCGATCTAGAGGAAGTCTATGTATGTTTCTACTCTCATTGTGCGAGAAAATTGGTTGATGCCTCGAAAGAAGCTGGACGTGCTGAAGACTCTCAATCAGAACGATCGTCGCGTCGTCCACGACTTTGGAAGAGGACGTGAAGCGAAGGCAGTCTTTCTGTAGCCTAAAATGGCTCGTAAAGATACAGATACCAGAAGGAAATATGCGAGCAAACGAAAGTGGACCGACGAAAGAAAAGAGACCAAAAAAGGAGACGAGATCGCGAAACGACTAATCGAAAACGACCTTCTTTCCCTCGGAGGCCACGATACCCGTAGGCGCCCTCTTGGCCATAGCCAAAGCAGCTCCAGGTCGCGCACGACCAGCGATCTCCCACTTTGCCATCTTCCCACCCCTCCTCTTCTCCTCCCTCTCTCCACCCTCCCTCTCCCTCCTCTCGCTCCTCTCGGGTCGCTCTTCTCCTCCCTCCTCCTCTCCCTCCCGTCCCCTCTTCGCCTTGAGCCTCTCTCCACCAAAGTTTCTCGGAGGAGGCATAGGGTTGTTGGGAGCGTCGACGGGGACGGAAGGTGGGAGACCAGCTGCTTCTCGAGCGGCGGCTCGCTCCTTCTTTTGCAGACGGGGAGGTTTGAGGGAGGATTTGGGCGTGGGAGGAGGTCGGACTTTGACGGGAGGGGCGTTGGGATCGGCGTTGGGGTCTTCTTCGGTGATGGGGGTGTTGAAGGTTTGGGTTCCCGATCCTGAACGAGCGGCGGAGGAAGGGGAAGCGTACTCGAGGGTGAGGGCTCGTCCGTCGAGCTTGTGGTTCCTCATGTCGCAGAGAGCGGCGGTGGCTTGAGCAATGTTGTAAAAGTCGAGGAAGGCGAATCTGAAAGGTTGAAGCAACGTGAGAGTAATCGTCAGCTGCTGAAGAGGCAAGGCTGGAAACGAGGAGGAGGATCGGACGCGACTCACCCTTTGCATCGTCCGGTATCCTGGAACTGCCCCATCCTGATCTTCCTCAACCCAGCTCCACTGACCTCGATCTCTTCAACCTTCCCGTCCTTCCCAACAACCTCGACCTTCTCCTTCTTCTCTCCCTCCTCCTCCTCCTCAACGGCATCCTCTCCCTCAGCGACGACGGCAGCAGGCTTCTTCTCCTCTCCTCCCTCGACAGGTTCGGGTCGGAAGACCGACTTCTTCTGCTTCGAGCTGTGTTTCGAAGAAGAGAGAGAGGTCTGCCAGTGCTCCTCGATCAAGGTTCGGAGAGATTCCTCGGTGGCTTCGAATCTGAGAAGGCGAGGAAGGGGAAATCGTGAGCTCGAGCGAACGGACGAAGGCCGACGTAGGAGAAGAGAGCTCACCCAAGGTTACCGACGAAGAGGGATGATCCGGGAGCGTTCTTCTGCTTGGCCAGGAGAGCTTGAACGGTTCGAGACTTGGTCTTGTTCTCGGGGAGAGCGACGGTAGCGGGGGTGATGGGTCGAGAAGAGAAGTCGGAACCGAGCTTGATGAGGAGAGCCCGTCCGTCTGAGAACAGCACATCAAGGGTAGAGATTGAGCGAAAGAGGATGATCTACGGTCAGCTTGAGTTGTCAATTGGACGAGACGACCTGGACGAAGCTGCAGAGGAAGAGAGGAGCGGGAAGGGAGGACAAACCGAGGTGACCTTCTGAGAGCTTGACAGCTCGATGACAGGCCTCAGCCGTAGAGAAATCGACGTAGGCGAATCTATGACGTCCAACGCAAGGTAAGCTTGAAGTCAGAACCGCCCGTGAAGTCGACAAGAGCTCGAACAAGAGAAGGACGAAAGCTCACCCCTTGTTGGCACCCCACTTCCCTCCACTCCCCGTCTTGGGCAGATTTATCCTCGTGATCATCGCATCCGTCGTCTCCGTCTCATCGTCGTCCTCAGGCTCATCCTCCTCGTCCTCATCATCGCTCCCAGCCTCGCTTCCCTTCTTCTCAGCCGCTCCCTTCCCCCACTTCCTAGGCTTCTTCAACGCCGAACTCAGGAAATCTCGAACCTGCTGCTCGGTCGTCTTGAAAGCCAAGTTTCCAATCCAGATGGAGAACTTCTCGACCTTGGGTTCCTTGACCTTGGGTGCGGCCTTGATCTCGTTGCCGTCTTCGTCAAGCTGGGCGATAGGGACAGAGGAGGAGGGGACGGGGAGGGGAGGAGGGAGACCTTTGGCTTTGGATTTTCGGAGAGCAGCTTTGGAGAGAGGAGCGGGGAGGGTGGTGTCGATCGTGAGGAGAGAAGGATCGTCGTCTTTGGGGGTCTCGGTGGCGGTGACTGCTGAGGTGGGCTCGGTGGGAGCTGAGGTAGGAGGAGGGGAGGAGGAGGAGGAAGAAGCGACTGGAGCTGATTCCTCGACAGCGACGACGGGGACCTCCTCGACGACCTCTTTGGTCTTCTTGGAGGACTTGTCCTTTTTGGAGCTTTTGATGGTCTTGTCCTTGGGCATGGTCGGAGAGGAGAAAGGGAACGGGAGGGAGGGTGGAAGGGGGAGGGAGAGAGAGAGGAGGAGGAGAGTAAAGGGTGAGCTCGACTCCCTCCAAATTGTCTTCAAGGCTGTGAAGATCGAGCGTCGCGTCCGTTTCTCACCTCTGGAAAAGTTTTACTCGGACTGGGAGCGTGTAGACGGAGAAAAGAGCAAGGGGAAGTTCGTGTATTCATGAAATGTCGTGTCTGCAAACGCCAGAAGCTAATTCTAGGCTAGCCGTTTTGGCTCGTTCGTTTCCTCTCCTCTTCGCTTTCACCCTGTCCAACCCTCTATGGATTTAACCCCTGTATCGATGCTCCTCGATAGTCTCGGTCAAAAACTTCTGAGCCTCCTCTCGCTTCAAACTCTTCCAGACCTGGGATTCGCGCAAACGAAGAAGACGAAGAGTGTCAGCTGCGTTCCTTTCCAGACTCGACGGTATTCCAACCCAGGCTTGCGATCCCCAGAGCTCCAGCAGGAGCCACGATCTCGAGATGAGAGGGTTGAAAAAAAACTCACGTTGAAAGTCGAAATGTTGGCCTTCCCCAGCTTCGCGTGCACGAGGTCCCGTCGGAAGACACCCGCTCCAGCCTCCTTCTTCTTTCCGTGCTCGTAGAGCTTGATGACGTCCTTGACTTCCTCGCTCGTGATGGGCTGTCCAGTAGGACGTTGCGATTGAGTGTAGAAGAGAGCGTCGAGGACCAAGACAAGATCTGCGAAGGGAGAAGAGTCAGGAGATGGGGATGCGACGACGGAGAAAGAGAGAGGAGTTAGGCAGAGGAGAACGGACCAGCGATGGAGATCATGATGGTTCGCGCTGAGCCTGGAGCTTCCCAAAGTCCAGAGATGACGGAGAGCTGAGAGTTGAAGCCGGAAGAGGGGAGAGAAGTCAGTCGATGAAAACATGTCGCGAAAAGTGAGAGATGGAAGGATTGAACTCACTCCGACAAGAGAGACGAGCCATTTCACGGGCAGTCCGGTGGCTACCTCGTAGAAGATGTTTCCGAGAGTCTTGCTGAGGAGGATCTGGCGGGAGGAAGAAGAGACGCTGAGTCAGATGGAAAGCGTTCAAGCTCGACCAAAAGAAAGAACAGAAGGACTCACTCTTCCTGGGTCAGGGAAGTTGTAGATGGAGACGATATCGTTCTGAAGCATCCCGAGCGCTCCGACTCCAGTGGCTCCACCGATGAACTGCAGTGGAAGGATGAGGATTGCGTCAGAGGGGGAGGATCGAACGCGAGAGTCGAGCGAAACGACGCACGGGGATGGGCTGAGCAGAAGCACCGACAGCGACGGAAAAGAGCTTCATTCCCTTCCTTATGGAAGTCGCGACCTGTATGCAGCAGGGAGTGAAGTCAATACGACGAGCGAGATCTTCCAAAGATGGATCGAGACGTCGAGCCGACCTTCTCGTCCCCCGAAACTCGTTGAGCGGCGACCCAAAGCAGCCTCAAGTTTGGTTGATCCACCAACGCAGTTTCCATCCTCTTCGAAAGAGCGGCAACGGACTTAAGGTCTGTTTCAAAAGCAACGAAAAAGAGAGATGAGCTCGAGACGAACGTCACGACTCGCGCTCGCGCTCCAAGCCAGGTAGAAAAGAACGAACCGTTCACGTCCACGGGCACCAGATCCTGCGACACTCCGCTGAGTCTCAAGTTCACAGCCCAGTTGCTGAAAATCGACGAGGAAGCTGGTTTGGTAGAAGCCGAAACGAGGAGGGTTGGGATGGCTGCAGAAACGAAGGAACGACCAATCAAGTTGAGCTTTAATCTCCCTCCCTCCCTTCTCTCTCCCACTTCTTTTCAAGCGTAGGACCGGGATTTACCACCGAAGCTAGCCTCTTCCTTCGCGACTCCTGCCCCTTCCTTGCTGCCCAGAATGACCCAAACAGCATGCACTCTCTTGCTTTCCCTCACTTCCTCCTCCTTCTCACTTCCTCCGTTGGGGATCTGAGCTTGGATGTACTCCTTTGCAGTCGAAGTCGAAGGAGCAGTGATGATGGTGATTCGGGAGTTGGATTTGGGAGTTTGAGGGGTCAGGGTTTGGGTGGTAAGATTCTAGCGGACGTTCAAAGCAAAGAGGGTGGGATGGGGAAACGGAGAGAGGTCAGCTCGTCTCCTTCCCTCCGTCCATCTCTCTTCTTCCTCCCTGTCCATCGAGCTCGAGAGAGAGTTCTACGGTGTGGGACTCACGATATCAGCAACCCCAAATGAAGCCTTGATCAACCCAGGGAGCAAATCTCGTTCCGAGGGAGTGTCTGCTACGAGGAGGAGGTTGAACGAAGGGATCCTGTCAAGGACGGTCTCGGCTCTGCGAACGAAGCGAACGAGATTAGATTCAGTCTCAAGCTAGATCAAGAGATAACGAAGTGCGTAGATAGATAGGCTCACGTTTCGTAGGAGGTGGTCCTGTTTCGGCTGAGGAAGGAAGACATCGCGAGGGTTGGGGGTAGGGGAAGGAGAGAGGACGAAATCGAGGGTCGAACTCATCCATGACGACGGCGTTGGGCTGTGAGGCACTCCAGAAAGAGCGCGTCCAGGAGGTCATCAAGTCATTAACAGAGAAGAAGAAAAAGCGATCAAGCTACTACTGAGATGGAGCAACCGAAGCGACCTTCCTACTCCTCTTCCTCCGCCCACCTCCCTCCCCAGTAGCAGCCGCCGAAGGTCTCTTCCTCTTCCTCTTCTTCTCCGGGACGTCTCCCACCTCCTCTCCCTCCACCCTCACCGGCTCATCCTCCTCCTCCTCCTCCTCCTCCTCAACCTCAATCACAACCTCCACCTCATCAACCACCATCCCCAGGTCGTTCTCCTCCCGACCCAAAGCAGCAGCAGCAGCAGCGCGAACAATGGCCTCCGCTCGTCTTGTCTCCTCTTCCTCCAGCCTCCTCTTCTCCCTAGCTCGTGCTTTAGCCTCCTCCAACTCCCTCGCTTCCTTCTCCTTCCCATCCCACTCCTCCGGAACGCCGTCCGCTCCTTTCACTCCCCCGCCGCCAACGTAGGCTCCGACCTCGGCGCTGTAGGTCCATTGGTCGGCGAGGAGGGAGGTGAGGGTTTGGTAGGCGGAGAGGTTGGCGTAGGGGACGCCGGAGCGAGGGTCGAGGTAGAGGGCTGGGAGACCGGTGAGGGGGCAGAGGGTTGGGCGACGAGCTACGAGAGAAAGGAAATGAACGAAGGCGATCAGCGAACAGTTTGAAGACCAAGAGACGAAGCGAAAAGATTGAGCTCACTTTGTGGACGATTCCGAGCTGGGACGACCTTCATCTTGCTCCAGGAGACGTGAGATCCGAAAAGAACTCGCAGTTCTTTGGACCAGGTCGAAGGTGCTGGGTCCAGGAGAACGAAGTTGCGAGCGTGACGTTCGTCGGAGGGTTCGGGTAGAGGTACAGTCGTTGAGGCTGAAGGAGACGCGACGGAGGTAGAGTTATTGGAAGGAGAGTCGAGTCGGCTGGATCCAGCGACGGCGTTGGCTTGAGTAGAGGGAGTAGATTCGGCGGTGATGGTTGGGGGTTTGTTCGACGCGTCCTTCTCTCCTCCCTCCCCTCCCTGCTCGATCTCCACCACCAATTTCCTCTGACTATCCCTAGAGATCCAAGACACCGTTGGCCCCTCGATCTTCTTTCTCACCACCCTCAGAGCCAACCTTCTCGCCTCCTCCTTCTCGAGCCAGTCCTGAAGGGATTCGTTGTTCATCTCCTCGGTGAAGAGAGCTTCCTCGATGAGTTCGTCCTGCGTGTAGCGAGCCTTTTTGACGGGTTGTTTGTATCGATGAGGGGTTTTGGACTGGCGAGGAAAGGATTGACAAGGGTGAGCTCGAGATAACAAGAGCAAACAAGCTCTGAGGGGGGGAACGAATTAAAAGAGGAAGGGAGAAAGAGGAACTCACTCGTTCCTCAGCCTCGGCAGCAAGCCTAGCGTCCACCTCGGACTTGAAAGCCACCGTAGCAGTCCTCCCACTAGCTCTCCTCCTGCGTCGGCTCTCTCCCTCGTCCTCCTTCTTCTTTCCAGCCTCAGAAGCTTCACCTCCCTCAGCGGGCTCTCCTCCTGCCTCAGCGACGTCTCCTCCTTCCTCCCCAGCCTCTCCGTCCTCTCCCTCAGCACCGGCGTCACCAGCAGCGGCTGAGCCAGACGCTTCTCCTTCAGCCTCAAAGATGGTATCCTTCTCGGCAGAGCTGATCCTCGACTTTCTTGGACGAGACGGGGGAGGGGAGGGAGCTGATCTGTCGAGGGAGGAGTGCATGGCTTTGGGTTGAGCTCGAGGTTTGAGGTAGGCCATCGAGGGGTCTTTGGTTGGGTTGGAACGAGAGAACTGAAGAAGAAGAGCGAATTGGGAGAAAGAGACATAAATCAGCTTTGGGGTCCTTCGCGAAGGAAGGAAAGAGGAGTCGAAGGGGAGTGGATGGGAAGGGAAAAGAAGGTGAGCTTGGACGTACTTTTCTGGCCTGCTTCTCCTGTCTCCTGAGATCCTTCTCTCCAGCATCCTCAGCGTCGTCGGCTCCTTCCTCCTCATCGGTAGAAGCGAAATCGTTGTCGAAGGCATCCTCCTCGTCTGAGTGTTCACAAGGGCAGAGAGAGTCAGTTCGAGCAAAAGGACGGACGTGTCGATGGAGAGAGACGATTTACCTTTGCCTACGAAGTCGACGTCGTCCTCGATCTCTTCGAATCCAGTATCAGCTTCGAGTTCGCTGTCGAGGAGAGCTCTCATCTGAAAAAGAGAAGACGAAGGTCAGCTCTTTGAGGCAGAAGGAGAACAAGACAGGCAAAGGAAGGAGGACTGACTCTGTTTCCGGCCGTTGACCTCTTTGCTCTCCCCTTGACGAGGGTTTCCTCGGGAGCAGCATGAGCCTTCATTGGAGCTGACCTGCCTGAGCTAGCCATCGACGATATCGAACCAAGTAGAAGGAAGGAAAGGAAGTGGGAAAGGAGGTTGCGATGGGATGGAAGCCGTTGAAGGTCAACTCGTCCAAAGCGAAAGGACTCTTCAAGAGCCAGGACTTTCGAGCTGCCCTCCTTACCTCCCAACTCCCTTCCCGTACCTTTTCTCGATATCTTTCAACCCAGCAACAACATGGCCGCCCCCGCTTTCGACCGTCGACGTGTGAACGGACCCGAGGTGTCGTTCCCTCCAGTGTACGAGGAGGATCTTCCCTCCGCCGAAGCTTCGAGCTCGACGAGTGCTCAGAGAATGACCTCCCTCAAGGAGGCAGCTCAGGTCTACGCCCGGCAGGATAGGTCCAAGGATGATTTTAGGCCAATTTGTGAGTCTTCCATCTCTATGCTTTGAGTTTGACAGGGCGTCGAGGAGGTGGCAGGAGCTGGAGAAAAGGTGTCGAAGCTCACCTCTTCCTCTCCTTCCCTCCTTTCGTCCGGAATCAGTCCTCCAAACTGGTCTCATCAGCTCAGCCAACGGATCAGCTTACATCGAGATGGAGAACACGAAGATTGCTTGTGCTGTGTTAGTTCAACGCCCCAGCCCGAACGTCTCTATCTACGAGCGAGCTCAAAGCAGGAGAAGGAGAGCTCAAGCTGAACCGAAGTCCTTCCCTCCCTCCCTTCTTCTGCTCGCCATCTAGCTACGGTCCCCGTCCCAAACTTCCTCCTTACTCAGCTCACGGAACCCTCAATATAGAAGTCAAGTACGCGCCCTTCGCTTCGGATCCTAGAAGATTCCCTCTCAGGGTGAGTCCTTCTTCAAACTCCCTCTCTCTTCAGCCCACCTCCTCGTCGCGAGCTCACACACACCTTTGCTCACCTTCCTCTCGTCTTCCTTGTGCCTCTTGCAGGACACCGAACCCCCAACTCCCTCCACTCTCCTCGCCCAATCTCTCCTCCCAGCCCTCCGCCTCCAACTCCTCCCCAAATCCCAACTAGATGTCTTCCTCCTCGTTCTCGAATCCGACGGGATGGAGGGAGTGGTCAGCGCGGGAACGACGGTTGCTGGTGCTGCTTTGGCGGGTGTGGGTGGAGTTGTCGAGATGTCAGGTCTAGTGGTGGGAGTGAGCTCGGTGAGTGGTCACTGAAATGAACCGAAAGGGGGGAGGGCAGAAGAAGAGAGACGAAGCGTGCTGACTTTGTTTCGTTTCGTTCTGACTCGCAGGCCACCATCAACTCCTCTCTGCACGTAGATCCCACGTCTCACGAGTCTCTGATCGCGACATCAAGAGTGACGCTCGCGTGCATGCCTGCGCTGGGGAAGATTACCAACGTTTGGCAGACTGGGGAGATTGAGCAGGAGAAGGCTATGGAGGTGAGTTTCGCGAGCAACGTCTGTCTTCGACGACAGCTTCCTTCCCTTCTCCAGACACGTAGCCCTCAGGACTTCTTCCTATACTAATTTCTTCTCCCTACATCTTATTCGTGTTCGCAGGCCCTCGAGAAACTGATGGACAAGTCGCGAGAGGTTCACACTGCCGTAGCTCAATCGTTACGCGAGGGATTGCAGGCGAGGGAGGCGAAGGAGTTGGTTGAAGCTGAGGGGTTCAGTGCGTGATCAAGCTTGCTATCGAGATGTCTTTTGAGCGTACATTCCTTCGGAGGGAAGAAGAGAGTTCGGAAGGGCAAAAGTCGGTCGTTCGTCGCGTCGATACGATCTCTCGATTTCTCGAAGCCTCTGTCTGCTTCAGCTTTCTTTCACTCTCTCACCTTTTGGTCTCCAATCCTTTGTGGTTTGAACCTCCCTGATCGATTTACGAGGATGTCCCTTCTCTCGTTCTCGTGAAGAGGGCGCGACTCATCATCTGCAGCTGGCCAGAGAGAGAAAGAACCGGCGAAGAAGAGGTCCTGTTCGTTCGTTTGTCATGTCTATAGAGTTCGTAAGTTATCGAGCGATTCCTGGGAGCACCGTGTCTAAGGAAGAGAGAGAGAGTGTCGTGAGAGGAGGGCAAAGATAGAAAAGAGCAGGAGGGAGGTCGCCGAGGGGAGAGATGAGCCGAGAGATATAGCTAAACGAGAGCGGAAGAGATCAAGCATGGAACTCCGTGAGAAGGTTCTTGACCTCTTCTGTTACGGCTCCAGTCCCCTGGGGAAGAAAGAGAAGAAAGAAGGGGAGAGAAAGAGAGAAGCGGGAGGAGGGGTCAACATGACGTCGCGACTCAGCTGGTTGAGGGAGGAGGAAGGAAGGAAAAGCTCACCTCCGCCTGATCCATCATGTCTTCCAGCCCAGTCTGTACAGCGTTCGAAGCATTCTGCCGTGTCGACACAAGAGAGGAATCGATCTCCGCTGCGAGGGAGGAGGGAGTAGGGGAGTGAGAGAGGGAGGAACCGAAGGTGTCTGAGAGAGTCGGGTTGATCAGCTCCCTCGTTCTTTCTTTCTTCCTTGATCTCTTTCAACAAGAGGAAAAAAGTCAAGACATACCAGACAGAGTCTTACTGAAATCTCCCTTCGACCCACCCGCGAGAGAATCCACTGCTGTAGCCCGCAGAGGAGCTGCCGAGATGAGAGTGCGAACCGGGGCGGTGGTGAGGGTGGTTTCCGTGGCCAGTTTGGTTGATATTTCCTCCTTGACCACGTTCCCTACGGCTTGCATGAGTTTGGTAGACAGCTTGAAGGAAGACCTCGACAGAGAGAGAGAAAAAGTGTGAAAGTTTGGGTCGTGAGGGTTGCGGGCCAAAGAAGGAAAGGACGCATTCGAGGTCACCTCTCCCAGCTCTCCCTTTCCCACGCAACACCATCTTCCTTCCTGCCGACCTTTTTCACGACTTGAAATTTCAGCTATCTCTTCTCATCCATCTACAGCAACACATCTCTTCATCGACAATGAACAACGGATCGTGGCCACCCCCTCTCAAGTGAGTCTTTGCTCGTCCTTCTCTCGTTCTTCTCCTTCCTCGCAGGCTGACCTCCCTCCTCTCCGGCATCCTTCTCGTAGGGATTGGGTGCAGAAATGTCTGGCCGAAGCGAGTAGTACCAACAAGGACAAGGTTCATGCTGAACTCAAAAAGGTGAGCTTCGCTCTCTGGCAGGAATCTTGCAAGTTAAACTGGCAGGAGCTGACCTCAAGCTCGCCCTTCTTCTCCGTCTCCTTCCCCTTCTCTCTCTCGCCGCCACCATACCCCTGTCAGGTCATCTTCGAAGCCTATCGAAACAAGTCCATCGCTACAACAGACTGGTCCAAGATGGATCTTGACTCGTGAGCTTCTCGTCTTTTGCCTTCCTCTTCTTCGTCCGAGCTGACCTCGTCCTCCTTCTTCCTTCTTCTTTTTTAGCTTGAAGCAGCAACGTCTTCGAGAACAACTTTCGAAGCCTGTTAAGATCAACCACAACGCTCCCAAAGCCGACTTTGATCTCATCGCACCTGTGACGGGAAAGAGGAAGAAGTCAGTCCACCTTCCTTCCTTCTCTCGCTCGTCGTCCTCGAACGGCTCTCGTACTGACCTCTTTTCAACTCTCTTCGCTGATCTTCCAGGATGGAGAAGGACAATCACAAGGGTATTTCGACGTACGGATTGACTAACGGTGCTCGAGCAGCGTGAGGCTTGTCCTCTACTCATCCTTCCTCCCTTCCTCCTTCCGCGAGCTCACACTTTCGTTCCCTTTTCGCTCTTCTTCCTTCCGTTCTCGTTTCGCAGCCACGAGGAGGAGGCCAACGAGAAGAGGAAGAAACGATTTGCTAGGGAGCACGATATCGAGGAGTCGAGAGGGAGGGCAGTTTCGCCGATGGTGCAAGGGTTGGGAGATCTGTCGATTGCGATGAAGAGGGGAGGAAAGAAGAAATTTGGGAACTTGGGATATGCGGTGGATGAGCCGGAGCCGATGTTTGATCCTGTGAGTACTGTCGAGCCGTCCCAGGTATTGCTTCAGTCGAGTCGATGATGGTGGAAGGAGCTTCGAAGAGGGAGCACGTCGAGCTGACCTCCTCCTCCCTCCCCTCTCTTCTCTCTCGCAGAATGTGATCGATTGGGACAAGCACACGATCGTTGGGACGAGCACGACTCTGGAGAAGAGATATCTTCGGCTGACATCAGTAAGCCCTCTCCATCTGCTCCTGCTTTTGAACCTATCGGCCACGTCGCTGACCACTTCTCCGCTCGTTCGTCCTCGCAGGAACCAGACCCTGCCACCATTCGTCCTCTTCCTGTCCTCATTCAAACGCTCGAGCTTCTCAAACAGAAATGGAGGAAGGAACTTAACTACACGTACATCTGTGATCAGTTCAAGAGTGTCCGACAGGATCTGACGGTGAGCTCTCGTTCTCCTCCTTCTCCCTTCCTCTCGACCTCGAAACGACCCGCCGACTTTCGATCTCTTTCGCCCCAGGTCCAACGGATCAAGAACTACTTCACCGTTTCCGTCTACGAAATCCACGCTCGTATCGCTCTGGAATCTGTGAGTTCGAGTTTACTTCGGTGCGAGAGTCGAGAGAGGAGCTCGCTAATCCTTTCCTGCTCGTTTTCCTTCGAATTCGCAGAAAGATCTCGGAGAACTCAACCAGTGCCAGTCGACTCTTCGAAACCTCTACGAACACAACATTCCTGGTCATCCTGAAGAGTTTCTAGCCTACCGGATTCTATACATGCTTCACACTAAGAACAAGAGTGGTTCGTTCCCTTCCTTCGTTTCTCTTCTTCTCGGACCTCGATCTCCTATTTTTATTGCAAACTGACCTTTTCCTCACTTTAATTTGTCTTATGCCTTCCTCTTTTCCAGAACTCAACCTTCTCCTCGCTCATCTTACTCCGGAGCAACGCGAACCCGCCTGCGTCCAGCATGCTCTCCAAGTCCAGACCGCTCTCGCCGCCTCGAACTATCACGCCTTCTTCAAGCTCTTCAACGACGCTCCTAACATGGGTGCCTACATGATGGATCATTTCGTACCGAGGGAGAGGATCGCTGCTCTTGCTACCATGTCCAAAGCGTGAATTCTTCAGACCTCGTCGTCTCATTCTTTTTTCGTTCAAAGACCTGAGCTGAACTCCTCTTTCCTTTCTCTCGCAGCTACCCGACTCTTCCCATCTCCTTCGTCGTCTCGGAACTCGCCTTCGAGGACGCCCAGGAAGCAGCCGCCTTCTTGGCTGCCAACAACGCAGATCGATGGGTCGCTCCTCCCGCTGGAGGTCCTCGGTTCCCTCCCGTCGCTGAGAGGGTGTGGGACTGCAAGGCTTCAGCAGCTGCGTTGGTCGAAGCCGCTCAGAGGAATGTCAAGGTCGACATCAAAGGACAGCTCTAAAACCTCTCAACCCTCCGTTTCGTCGTCCGATTTCCAAGCTCTCCCGTCGACGACCCCATCTCCCTCCCGTTCTTCTCAGCAACTATCCTCTTCTTCTTCTCCTCTCCTCCCCTCTCGACAACCCATCATCTCCTCATGGCCACCACCTTCTCCTCTCAACCACTCACCACCAACGTCCATCGCTCCCGCCTCCGAATCTGGATCCGAAGGAGCCCTTTTTCTCGGTTCGGACTCGACGGACTCGACGACCAGTTCCTTTTCCCACGCATCGTCAGGCTCGGAAGGAAGATCATCTCCTGCTCGCGAAGGATCCTCTCGGTTCCGTCGTCGGCGTTCGTTGGAAGGAGGGACGCGTTGCCTTCTCCTCTCCCACTTCCACATCTCCCATACCCTCCCACATCCATTTGCATTATCCCCCACCCTCTACCATACCTCCCTCCTTCTCCCTAACACACCCACTTTTATTCCTTCCCTCTTCCTTTGTTCTGTTCTCTCCCAACAGGTGCGACGGCAAACCCAGTCCAAACGACGAACGAACGCGAGCGAACGCAACGAAACGAACTTCCCAGTCGGATTGCCCTCTCGACTCTTCATCCCTCCGTCCTCCTCCTCAAATCAGTCTCGCCCTCAAACCCTCATCAGGACCAGGATCCTCAACCTCGCCGGATGGGTGGGCTTTGGTTGGACGGGAAGAAGAGATGGGCTGGGCGAGAGGGAGAAGAGAGGGGGAGCCTTCAGTCGTTTCGCGAGCCTTTCCTTTCCGTAGTCTTTCAGGGAGGCTCGCTCGTCACTACAGTCATCGCCGTTGCGTCGGTTTGGATCAAGACAAGTCATGGGAATGTTGTTTGTACTCTTTCTTCTCTTTCCGCTGTCGAACGAAAGAGAAAGCAGAAATCAAGACGCGACGAGGTCATAAGATCATGGTAGAGAAAGGGGGAGGGAGAAATGCTAGACTGACGACGAAAGCAAGAGAGAAGAAAAGCCGTGAGAAAGGGACTCGAGGGTGGGAGCGGGAGTGGGTAAGGGAGAGATAGAGAGGAGAAACTAAGCAAAAGAAACGACGACGAAAGTGAGGGTACGTAGAGGCGGGGCGACGAGTAAGCAGATTGAGAGTTGCGCAGTGGTGTAGAGAAGGAGTAAATGAGTTATGGAGAGTAAGCAAATGGGACTGGAATCGTAAGATGAGTGGGAAAAGCAGAAAACGCGAAGACAAAGGGAAAGAAGAAAGGAGATCGATCAAGAGCTAGCCATCAACACGTCCTCCTCGTTCCTTCCGAACGCTCTCTGCTCCTGCTCATGCCCCATGTGTTGGAGATCGCCCTCGCTCTCCGTCGCCATGACTGATCCGTTTCCGAGCAATATGTCCTTGAAGAAGGATGGAGAAACGTCTCCAACGAGAGTTTGATCTCCGTCGTCGTCCTTGTCGGCAATGGGAGTAGCATTGGTCCCGTCAACCTCCATCGAAGAGGTAGCAGGCTCTTTCTCAGCCGCCTCCAGTCCTGCAGCGATAGGAGGATCGACGTGCTCGGCGGAGAGGGAAGGAAGGTTGGCGACGTTGGAAGGTCCTGCTTCGGCTTCGACGAGATCCGAGTCCATTCCTTCCACGGCGGCGGCGACGACAGCTGCTTCGGACTCTCCTCCGGTCTGGACTAAGATCTGGGGGAGGGAGACAGAAGCGGGAGGATTGGCGATAGAAGGAGGAGAGGGAGGGAGAGCGAGATCGACCTCGACCTCGTTCGACGCGACGTTCTCGACGACGACCGACGCCTCAGGCTCTGCGACCGACGAAGGCAGGATGACTCTGTCCGTTCCTTCGAGAGAGGGTGAAGTGACGTTTCCTTCCGTCTGTACACCGATCGAAACCATCCTTGGGTTTCCTTCTTCGTCGAACTCCTCCTCCGAATCCGAGTCGTCGTCGATCTGGATTCCTGACGTTCCCGAGGTTCCGATTCCGAGGTCTACGTTCTCGACAGCCTCGTCCAAAGAGTTGTGAGAGGCCATGGTGGTGTTCTCTTCTCGTTCAACTTCTGGTGCTGGTGACGACGAGCGAGGAGCTGGACGAGGGGATGCTGGGAGAGGATCGTCGTTTTGTTCGACGGCTGAAGCGAGCTCTTCCGGCTAGACGAATACAGAAGCGTCGTAAAGATTCAATATCGGTTACTCGGTGGTGTCTCCAATAAGAAACGAAAACTCACGAGAGCGGAGCAGACGTGATTGAACTTCCTCGAGTGAGCGGCGTTTCCTTGTCTGTAGCAGAGCCGACCTGTGGAGTGAAGATTAAAAAGAGTCAGTGCATATCGAAGGAACTACAGAGGAGATGAATCGGACTCACCATTCTTGCAGTCGGGCTTTCGCTGCGTCGCCTTGTCGAGCTGATTGAGAACGAGAGGTCGTCGTCGGGCCCACCACTCGTACATTCCACATGCGAAGAGATCGTCGGAGCAAGAGAGGCACATTCTCTCGATGGCTCGAGTCTCGGTCAGGTTCGAGTGGAGTCCTGGAAAGAAGAAACGGAAGAGATGGTCAGCAAAGTCCGCGAAGGATGAAGTCGGCGGATTGAGAGCTGAGCTTACCTTCGTCGACACGTCTGAAGATCCCTCGAACTCCACCCTTCTCCTTCCCTTCGTCAGAGATAACCCATTCAACAATCTCGGAATAGATCCTCGCTGGAGTGAGCTCGGGGTGACTCGAAACGAACTCTTCATACGAGAGCGACGAAAGAACAAGAATCAGCGAACCTTGTTTTCTATAGCGGTGAAAGACTTGGACTGACCTGCAAAGATTCGAAGCTCCTCCACGTTGTCCTTGAAAGCGTAGCTTAGCTCGTCGACAGGAGGGTCGAAGATGGAATCTCCAAGGCTTGAAGCAGAAGATCCCCAGGTTCCTCCTGGCTTGGTCGAAGCGAAGAGCGAGGGAGTGCAGGAAGCTTGAGATAGACCGCAGTATCTATGTAGAGCAGGCAAAGAGAGAAGGAGAGACACGTTCAGCGAAACAGAAGACGACGGAGAGAGAGACAGACGCGCTCACCCAGCCTCGCAAATTCCACAGATCGTCGTCGTTGGAGCTTCCGTCGCGGCAAGTTGCGAGCAGGACGAGCATGAGAGATGGCCTTCAGGGCAGGGACCATCGAGAGGGTAGGCGAGTACTGAGTCGGCAGGTGGAACCTGGGAGGAAACGAAAGGTATCAAGTCGTGAGATTTTTGGGGGGAATGAGGGTCGGGAAAGACGGAAAGGACTTACAGGGATCGGGCAGTTGTAGCCGAGACCATTTCCGAGATCGCAGTACCTGCAGGATCGGTAGACTTCCGAAGGTCGAGGCATCGAGGGAGGAGGTGGAGGGTTGCCGAACTGGAAGAAGAAGGGGAACAAAAGGTGAGAAACGGCGTCGCCCGGGGACTCATCCCAGCATCACCAGAAGGCAGGAGAGACTCACCCTGAGAGATTCGCCGACCATCCATTCCTCGTTAGCTTGATCTCTCTCTCCTTGAGCTCTCTGCTTCTCGGGAGCGTGTCTGTGCGAACGGAAAAGGGATAGGGGAAGAGAAGAAGAAGAGCCAACTCTCGATCAGCCTCCCTCGTCTCTCTCCCTCTCTCCTCCCTTATCGGGGAAGACCCCACTGATCATGGACTCACGCAATGAGCAAGTCACAGAGACCTCCGAGAGTGCGAGAGTGAGTAGCAGAGGATGCTGTTCCTCTGCAGGATGGACAGGTGTGAGGTTTCGGACTTGAGTTCTGGTGGAGAAAGGAAGGTGGAAGGAGAGCGATGAGCTCGTGCTTCGAAGCTACTCGTCGTCTGCGGGGAGGAGGAGGACACGTACTCGAAGGTAGAGAGCGAGGCAGGAGCCGCAGAAGGGATGACCGCAAGGGGACACAGTGACAGGACTGGGGAGAATAAGAAGTGGTCAGCTCAGGTCTCGAGAGGAAGAAGGAAGAGGGGAGGAGAGTAGGGTGGAGTGGGAGAGGGGGAGAGGGAGGAGGGTCCATCGACAACGCTCGCTTGCTCACCCGTACAGTACAGCAGCACAAAGAGGGCACCACAGCTCATCCTCCAAGCCTGCTACGAGCTTCTCCATCCTTCTTTGAGCAGTATCGATGACGAGGGAAGGAGCAGGAGCTGCAACCTCCTCCTCGTCCATCCTTGCCACCTTCGCCGGACTCGCTCCTCCCTCTCCTCTCTCCTCCTCCTCCTCCTCCTCGTCGTGAGGTCGCTTGAGATTCGGCTCGGATTCGACGACGATGTCCATGGTTGTATGGTTGGGTTGAGAAGAAGAGAGAGGGGAAGAAGGCGTTTTGGAAAGGGTTGAGTGTTGAAGGGGAGAGAGGAAGGTCGTAGGAGCGAGCGATTCATGAAGCGAAGTCACTCGCTGTGCGTTGGGTCGATCTTCCCGAAGTAAGTAACCTTTTCCCTTCGTTTTCTCGCCGAATTCTACATCTCGAACAAGGACCTACATATATACGATCCATACGCTTCTAATATTCTGATCTAAAGCTATTCAAACGCTAAGCCTTTTCGCCATCGCCTCGAGCAAGCCGGCGACGCTCTCCGACGCGATCTGGGCAGCCTTGACGTCGCCATCGTGAGTGAGAGCTTCGGTGACTTTCGGGAAGGTAGTAGTCCCTGTAAGAAGGATGCGAGGTCAGCAAGAGGGAGACAAACAGCGGAGTGAGGCGGGGAAAAGCGAAAGGTAAATCCGCGACGCGTCCTTCCTCCCTCCCAACATCCCAACGCTGTCTTCGGAACTGTGGATGAAAGGTACGAACCATAACCCAGCCACATTCCTGGCGCGACGACCTTGTGCTTGTACCACTCTCTCCCAGGCAAACCTTCAGGATCGACGAATCCGGCTTCGAAGGAGGCAAGTTTCTTGTTGACGATCTTGATCTCGGCGAGAACCTCCTTGATCTTCTTGATCTTGTGAGGCGAAGGGAAGGGAAGCTCGATCGGGCGACCGATAACGGTATCGAAAGCTCGTCGAGCGTGTCGTCCGACGGACTTGAGACCGTGCTTGCTGCACTTCGACGAGGTGAGATCCTTCAGCTTCTCGATGAGCGTGGCCTTCTTGATGTCGAGCGCAGCAGTAGCCTTCTGGACCTTGGCGATAGCAGATGAGAGAGACTCGAGGTTGAGGTGGTGTCGAAATTGAGAGAGGTGTGGATGTGGGCGACCCTGAGAACAAGAAGGGGAAAGCGCGATATCAGCGACCGACAAGGGGAGGAGAGAAGCAGAGAGGAGAGGTATGATGCTTACTTATCTCGGTAGTCAGAAAGCTCGGAGGCGTACTGGGTAATGTTGAGCGGGATGGCAAGGGAGTCGGACATTCGAAGGAGAACGAGACCGACTGAAGGAAAGAGAAGCACGCGTCGAGAATCAGTTCTCTTCTCGATTTTCGCCCCTCGAAGAGCAAACGAAGACTTACGAATCTTGGCGGCGGTGACGTATCTGTGGAATCCAGCGTCACCGTACTGATCCATCCAATACTGAGAGTCGTAGATGGCTGCAGAACGAGAAGGAAAGTTAGTCAAGGGGTGTTCGGAAAAAGGAAGAATCCTTTCCGCCTCAGATTTACGATTGGAGAGAATAGTCTGGGTACTTGCAGTGGTAGGGCGTCTCGATGGTTACCGATGGCGACGACCTGTTGATGAGAGAGAGTGAATTAGTCTTCGAGCCCGTCACGGAAAGCAGAAAAGAGGAGATGTCGAGCTTACCTCGTCCGAAATATATCCTGGGATCACAGCCATTGTGTTCCAGATGGGGATCACTCGAGTGTCGACCTCGTTGACGAGCCTGACGAGCTGCTTCGAGGGACCAGTGTAGTAGTCGATCTTGTGGGTGAGTCCTCCTTCCCAAGAAGAGCCGAGCTTGGAAGCCTTGATACCGTTTCCCTGGAGGAGCTGAAGCAGGGGAATCGCGTCCTCGTATGAGATCGGCAGGGAATGGATCTTTGGGAAGTTTCCTCCTTCGACTCGAGTAGCGTTCTTGTAGGCTGGAACTCCTGGAGTTGTCGGGTCTCCCGGGTAGCTCGAGAGATCTGTAGCAGAAAGGACGCGTCAGGGGGAGGAGATGAAGAGGGATCCGCGTCGGCAAAGAACTTACACTGAACAGATCCTCGTTGAACACTCGAGGGGTTCCTAGCAGGTCCATCGGGGTAGGGAGGGTACCCAACGAGCTCGATGATGGGTCTGGTACAGAAAGGTAGGATGCGATGAGCTTTGTTTTCAGGGACGCGTTCAGAAAGGAAAGAGGAAGCTGATCACTTACCCGTCGTCTCCAGGGTCCGAGTAGATGAGAGTACCGATGGCTCCATTCTCTTCAGAAGCTTTGACCTGATCGTCCGGGGGGGGGAGATTAGTCGAGAGAAGGGAAGGCAAGACGGTCGAGGTGGATTCGGGGGGAAAAAAAAAGGAGAGGGTCGACGAACCTTGAGGCCTCGGAAAACACCTCCGTACTACAGAGAGAACGAGAGAAAGAGGAAACGATATCAGCCACGACATTCTTCCTCAGGTGATGAAAGCGAAAGCAAGAGAACAAAGGGAAGACGCACCTTGCAGAGGGTGATCTTTCCCTCCACGGAAACTCCTTTCGACGCGAGCAAGTCAAAGTCTTCCTTCCTGCAGTAACCGACGTAGACGATTTCCGAGGTGACGTTTCCGGAGGTAGAGAGGCCGTGAAAAGGAGGAACGTCGTCTCGGAAAATGGAGAAAGGATCCTCCTCGACGATATCCTCTCGGAGCTTGGCCTGGAATTGGACGGTGGTCGAGTTGGGGAGGAAGATCGAGACTTCTCGAGAGACGGGGTTGTTCATGACAGGGTAGTACTGCAAGAGAGCCGAGCGAAAGATAAGACGATTTCAGTTGACGGCAGGAGGGAGAGAGGTCGCAGACGAAAGGAAGAGACGGAGAACGAACCGTGTCGACCCAGACCTTGGGCTCAGAGTGCTTTCCTCGAACAAAGTTTTGAGACTCAGGGCTTCCAGCATCAAAGACGTTCTCGTAGGGTCCAGTGGTTGGGATTCCGAAGAAAGATTCCAGCTCCTGCTTGACTCGAAGAGCAGTAAGCTGATCGTTTCCGGTTCCCGCTCGATGCTCGACAGCGGTGTACTGTAGCTTCGCGAAGCTCTGACGAGTGAAAAGCAAAGCGCGGAGAGGAATGTCAGCTAAAAGAATATATTATCTCAGTAAAGAAGATCCAAGGCACGAAGCGAGGGCGAGAAGATGGATGAACGAGAGAGCTTCTCGCTCGAGCCCCAGTCCCCTGCTTTTCGTGTTCCGCCTTCCCTTCCCATGCATCACCTTCGACGAGAGCAGAAGATACCCGCAGAGTGAGGAATCGAAGGCAAAACTCACTGTATGCAGCTCTCCTCCTCAGGGATACCGAGGTAGATCCCTTCAGCGACCTTGGGAGCGATGGGGAATCGAGGCCGACCGAGGCTTTAAGCGTCGACGAACGAAGCCGAAGCATGAGCGACAGCGGGGTGGGGAGAGATGAGGGGAGGGTTGAGGATGTATGCAGGCTCGAGGGCAAATCCATCGTCGACCAGGGCTGGAGGAGAGAATGAAAAAATAGGCGGACATGAGCGAAGGGCTGAAAGGAAGGACGAAAGAGGGAAGCATGGCTTGAAAAGGGAGGAGAAGCACGAACCATCGAGGTATCCTTGTCCTTTGTTGTGCTCGAGAGGAAGAGAATGAGAAAGGTCGACTCCATCTCCGATGCTGTTGACCAGAGTAGCGACTCCAACTCGGATGGCGACGAAGGAAGCGAGGGCGATGGCGAGTCCCTTCTTGAGGTTTCTCCTCTGCTGCTTCTTTTTCTCGACTTCAGCGTTGTTGGTTTGCTGCTCAGCGTCGACTTCGAGTTTTCCGTCTTGATGTTGGGGGAGAAGCGTAAGTTGGGGGTGCCATCTTTGAGCAAGAAGGAGTTAGAGAGCGGACGGTGAACAAGGTGAAAAGTGAGCTCTGGGGAGTTTCGGCAAAGTCCGACGCTCGCTTTCTTTTTTTTTGAGATGCAAGAGCTCGGGTCGTAAAGGCGTGTAAAAATGAGGTAGAGAGGGTACAAATGGGTGAAATGAGAACAGCTGAGATGCGAAACCGAGATGGAAAGTGAAAAAGGGAACAGACAGCGGACGAGATCAAGCGAGCACTCGCTGCCTCGTTTCGGCGACCGGCTCTTCCTGCTCCTCCTCGACGGGTGTGGGAGATTCGATGGGTTCCTGAGTGGGTGCAGAAGGAAGCTCTGGAATGACGGTTGGGACATCTGGCTCGGTCTGTAGAGAGAAGGAAAGTACGAAAGTCAGCTCTTCGACGAACGCGCGACGACCAGACGGAGCGAATGGAGAGAGAAGCTTACAGCTTTCCGAGCAGCGTCCTGTTCTGCTACCATCGCTGCGAGTTCCAACTGAACAGCATCTTCCTCCTCGGCGGACATCTTGGACTGCAGGGTCTCGTCGATCTCCTGGGGACGGTGAGAGGGAAGAGAGAGGGAGAGAAAGAACGAGATCAGCGCGTCTCCTTCCTTCATCCCAGGAAACTCAACCCACGCCACCTGAGGATGGATAGATGCGCGAAAGAGAATTGAAGACTCACGCGTTGATAAGCCACAGCGTCCTCCGTCTCCCCCATGAGCTTCTCGACCATCTCGACCGTCATCTCCTTGTGGATCTCCTTGAGAACGGCGTTTCCTTGTTGCAGACCGAGGAGGATGGACTTCTCTACGAGAGAGAACTCAATGGAAGAGACCTGAGAAAGCGAACGTCGAAGGTTAGAGAGTGTATCCATGAGCTGGAGTGAAGAAGGAGAGCGGAACGAACCAGAGACTGGAGCGTCTCGAGCTGAGCGTCGGTTCGTCCAAGGACCTGCTCTTGATACTTCCGTTGGCGAAGAGCTGTAAGAGCACGGGACTGGAGCCAAGAACGAAGATGGTTATGAGCCTCTTGGGATATATCTTGATAGGACAGGATCCTCTGCTTACCTTGTTTCCCGCTGCCAGAGCTTCCTTTGCGATCTCCTTCTCTCGAGCCAAGACGTGTTCGATCTGATGGCAGGAGAGAGCGATCAGATCCAGTTCCGAGGAAAGTCCGATGGGGAGACAGCCTCACCTTCTTCTGATACTGTTTCAGCTTATCCCGCTGAAGCTTGAGGCTGGGAGAGAACACAAGGAGAGAGGGAAGGAAGAGAGCGAGGTCAGCTTCACCTCCCTTCTCCTGCTCCTCCTCTCCGCCCCCGAAGAAACGCGCTTGAACAACACACGCACTCCAAGATAGCCCTATCCTGCGGTGTAATCTTGACTGCTGCACTCTGTTGGGCTCCCATAATCTCCAGATCAGGTCGAAGTAGTTGGGAGGGGAGGAGGGAAACTCGTGGTCAAGGCCGTGCTGGGTTCCCTTTCAAAAGGCGGCAGCTCTCTCTTCTTTCCTCCTTTCATATTGTACTTTGGCTGCTCTCGCAAGGGAGTACGTCGAAATAGAGGCTTTATTGTCTTGCGATCCTTTCACTCACAGTTTTGCTTGCTATCAGCTGTCTTAGAGGAAACTCGCTCTTCTGAAGAAACCAAACTCCTGGCTCAAAACGAGACAAAGGAGGGAGGGTGACGAAGGGCGGCACATCTTCCCAGCTTTCCTAGATGAACTTTCTTGCTCGATAATATGAACCCTGTCTATCATTCGTTGCTTCTTCCCGCGTTCGTTTATCTCGAGAAAGTAAGAAGAGGGGAAGGAGAGGAGGGGAGCAAGGAGGGAGGAGGAGAAAGTCGAGCTCGCCTCCTTCAAGTTAGAGCCTGTTCTTTCAGGCTTCCTCGCGGACTCTAACAGTCGCGTAAAACTGTCGGTCAGCTGCTCGGAGACTTTCTTGTCATGGCTGAAGTCGGAAAAAAATCCGGAAGTGGCATGGACGAGCTGACGGAAAACAAATCAGCCTCTTCAAAGTTGAGCTCAACCTCCTTCCCTCCCCTCTCTCTCCCCTCTGTCTCCAACCACATCCCACCCCGCTCTCTCAAGATGTTCTCTTCACCTGCATCGCACTCCACATATCCCACCGCCATGGAACTCGCTGTCTCGTTCAGCGTCGAGAATGACGAGGACCTCTGGCAAAAGCGCTTCGAGAATCCAACCGACGTCTTCCTCTCCGCTCAGGTCGTCACTCAGAGAGGATGGGGGGGGGGGGGGGGATTCTCCTAAACGGACAGCTCTTCTCGTAGGTCTCCGGCTTCGTATACTGCCGTCCCTCGACTCTAGCTGAATTCGCTCCTCTTCGTCCGCTGAGCAGACCGAGTTCGCTGCCGTCTCCCTCTCCTCTTTTGTCCGAGCTTGCCTGGAAGCTCCCATGCACGTCGAGCAGATCTTTTTTGGAGTGCTCCAGTGGACCGTTAGGTGAGTTTGAGCCTCTGTTTTGCCTCCTACCGAAAGAACTCGAACTAATCTACCATCCTGCCCTTCAGATCCCCATCTTCGCCAGCTCGGCTTTTTTCGTCCTTCTACTCCGTCTTCTACGAGTCTGAAAGCGTTCTTTCTTTTCTTTGACGCTCCAGATACTTCAGGGACTGTCCTGAGTCTAAGATGTTCTTCAAGAGGTACACGGAAAAGTTCCTTCCCACGATGCCGACCTTCCGAGAGCTCACCCAAGACGGGGTTCGTTCTCGTCTTTCCTCATCTCTCGCACGTCTCTGTGCTGACTTTTCCTTCCTTTCTTTCAGCTTCTCTTCCCTCCAGAGGCGCTATCCTCAATCGACTCATCGCCTGGGGCTTGATCTCCTGTAAGCTCTTCCCGCCTGCCTTGCTTCATTCATTCACGCGCAAGCGCAAGACTTTCGTTCGACGTTCTAGCTCAGTGCTGTTCTTCTTCCCTTTATCCAGACGAGATCTGTCTGCACGTCGCCGCTCCTCCTCCCACCGAAGCGACTCTCCTCGGACTCTCGGCCACAACCAAACGAGCCCTCGCTCTCAAACTTCAACCCCTCGCCCAAGGTGGCGAAAGTGCTCTCCAGGCTCGGACCCTGAGACCTTCGATCCTCGCCAAACTCGACATCGCTACCTCGAGCGCGAGGAGGATGTTCCACTGGGCTACAGGTCAACGTACCGAGAAAGGATTCTTCGATAGCGTGAGCGAGGGAGGGATTGTTCTTCCTTTCATTCACTGTTCGTCGAAGCGGATGGGAGGATGTGTTCAACCGAAGGAGGGCGTTTAGTTGATGAAGTGCAGTCGTGTGAGTCGTTTTCTGTTTTCTTGAGGGGGTCTTCCGGAGGATATATAACTGATCTAATGCTGGGTACGTTCACTTTAGTGTCACGCTGTCCGCTACTGCTCGCCAGGTTCGTTTCTCGCCAGGTTCGTTTCAAGTTTCCTCTCCTTCTCTCCCGCGTCCTCCCTCATCTGATCTTTCTCTCGCTTATTCCCTCTCCCAACCAAAACCAGAGGACCAGAAGGCGGATTGTAAATCTCACAAGCAGATCTGCTTCAAGCCTACTTGGTGATCACCTGCTTTCGTCCGAGCCGAGGTTCGTTCGACGTTCGTGGGGAGGAAGAGGAAGATGGAAACGCGGGAGTGAGCGTCGCGTCGAAACAAAAGGCGAGGAGCACATGTAGAGGAGGAGAAAATTCTTACCGGAAGATCATCTGCTGTCGAGCCTGTAGTGTGGATGAGCAGAGATGATGAAGATGTGGGGAAGGCGTGAGCTCAACGATAGAACGAACGCTGGGAGAGAAACAACGACCCCGGCGCAGAAGACTTACCTCGGTCGTGATCGATTGCAGCAGCAACTGAGCAGAAGGTCGCGAGCTGTGGAATAGGAAGAGGGGATGGCTAGCAGGTGAAAAAGGGGATAAATGGACGAAAAGGAGAGGAGGGCGGCGGGAGAGGGGGTCGGGGAAGCGAGGGAGGGATGGAAGAGGAGTGGGGATGTAGAGGAATGGCATTGGGATGGGAAGGCTGAGAAAAGAAAGGGTAGAACTTGCTCTAGATGAGGGAGGAAGCCATAAACCCCCTGCTTCACCCCATCGGGTGAGTTTCTGGCAGAAGTTGATAAACTCAGGCACGGTCTCGAAAGGGTAGGTGTAGTTGCATCGCTTGGGAGCTCCAGCCCCGAGGATGTTAGAGATGGGGACTGCATGACCCTTTTCTTGATCGGCCATGAACTGGAAGGAAATAGCAGGAAAGAGAAAGAGAGTCAGGACGCGAAAGTTGACCCGCGTCGACCTCCACCTCCGAGCCCCCTTCGCCTCCTTCTCGATGGCTCTTTTCGTCTTTTTAACCTCCAGAGAGAAAACTTATACCTACCTCGATGAGAGATCGATGCTCAGCAAGAAGACCATACTCCTCGAACTCAGCGGCGGAGAACTTCTTGAGGCCAAACTCGAAAAGATCCAATTCGATGTACTCCTGTAAGATCGAAGAGAGAAGGAGAGGTCAGATCTTGAGCACCGTCAGAAAGAAAGAACGACGAGAGGGATAGAGAGCTTGCCTGGTGGAGAGCAAGAGCCAGAGACTGGTAGTCGAAGTCTGAGTTGGGGGCGTAGACGGGTGGAGCAGCGAGCGGAGAGGTGTCGGCTCCCCCAGCAGGAGGAGGAGGAGGAGGAGCGACGCTGGATCCGTTGACGAGCGATCCCGACTGGGTAACCACAGCGAGGAGGGGGATGAGAGAGAAGAGGGAAGCAGCGATCATGGCGAAGACGAGGGCTGGGTGGGTTGAGAGGAGAGAGGTGTGAAGGGAAGACGGAAAAAGCGAGCTCGAACTGCCTTTTAAAGGCTGGAATCGGGATCCTCTCCCTTAGGCTGAGTCTGCGCTCGTCATTTCAACCATAAATGGACGAGTAATCGAAGGAGAGAAGGAGTGAGAGAAGCCGGAAAAGGGTCGGGGTCGTTAGGGCCTGAAGCCCTCCCTTTCCTTGAGTGGACCGAGCAGAGAGAGCTTTTTTTCTCCGACCTTCACGGACAACTGGAAACCTTCCTCTCGATCTTGCTTCGAGGGAGTTCTTGAGGGGTGATCTGATGGCCGATGTCGTCGAGGAGGAAGAAGAGCAGCCGGTCAGCTCCCCTTGTTGAGCTCGAAGCTGAAAAACGGCTCAGCCCTCCCTTCTCCTTCCTTCCATCTCCCCCTCAAAAGCACCCTCAGCACATCCTCAACAAAATTCACAAGCCCCTCCATCTCTCCCATGTCTTCCCTTCCCCGAACCCTTCTTCGGTCCTCGCTCGCGAGCCGAACTCTTGCGAGCTCAGCCTTCCCTGCCTCCTCCTGCTCCTCCTTCCTTCGACCTTCCTCCCTCCTTCAAGCCGCTTCGCCGACAGCCTCCTCCTCGCGACTCCTCTCCACCACTCCTCTCCTCCTCGCTGCTGGGCAAGGGAGCAAGGAACTCAAGGCCAAGAAGAAGTCCAAGGGGTCGTTGAAGTACGAGGCCAAGGTCAAGGAGAGCAAGAAGGGTTCGGAGGAGGAAGAGGATGAGGAAGAGGAGGGCTCTGGGATCGCTCATTCGAACAAGAACAGCCGAGGTCGAGGAGTCAGCGAGGACATCAACGGTCACATCGACTCCCAAGTAGAAAAGGCTGCCGAGAAGATGAAGAAGGTCGTCGACTGGTTCACCGAGAAGTGTGAGGAGACGATCTCGAGAGGAAGGGGAAAGGTCAACGCTTGTAAGTCGAGCTTTCCTGTTTCCCGTAGACTCTCGATTGTTTGATGCATCAGACCTATCTACTGGACTGGTTTGGATGGACAGAAGAGCTGACTTTTATTCCCCTTCGCTGCCTTTTTGCAGCTGCTCTGGATCAGGTCAAGATCGTCCTTCCGAAGACGGCCGAGACTCCTGGTTCTGAGGTTCCTCTGAACGCTATCGCTACGGTCTCCACCAAGGCGAACGTGTTGACTATCAACATATTCGATGAGACTGTAAGTATCTCGATCTCATCGACTCGAAATGGTTCTTTAGAGGCGGCGCGTCTCGAGGAGGACGCGAGTTCGAGCTCACTTTCCTTCCTTCGATTCTCCTCTTTTACCATGGCTTGATCGCACCAGCACACCAAAGGAATCGAGAAGTCTATCCACTCGGCCAACATTCCCGGCATGAGTCCCGTCAAGTTTGATGCTCGAACGATCAGGATCACTATCCCTCGGTGAGTTTTGCGCGCGAGTTCACCTTCTCCTTTCCTTCATCGCCTCTATCTCCCCACCACCTCAAGCGGTATCATCAATCATCTCCATCCAACATATACTGATTCCTTTATTCTTCCCTATAACCCCCTCAGACCATCCGGAAAGGATCGACTCGCTTTCCTCAAGGCTTTCCTCACTCAGGGTGAGCAGGCGAAGAGCAACGTTCGGCTGGCTCGAACAGCAGGACTCAAGGCGCTCGGAAAGGGAGAAGGTGTCTCGGAAGTGAGTCTTGAGTTCACGCTCTACTTTCCTGACCCGCCACGAGCTGAAGAGAGGAAAGAGAGCTGACACTCGTCGCGTCTCGTCTCGTTCTCGCCCTTCCGGATTTAGATGCAAGCTATCACGGACTCTCACGTCAAGGAGCTGGATGCCCTGCTAGCTAAGGCTAAGAAGGAGCTTTCAGATTAGATGATACTATCATCTAGATGTTCTCTCTATTTTTCTGAGCGAAAATGGGGAGGGAGGAGATGGAGGAGAGAAGTGAACAAACAAAGCTCGAGCGGCCAAACACTCCTTTCCTCGAGCTCCCTCCCTCCTGCCTCGCAAACTTCGTCGTCCGTCCTTTCGACTTCCTGAAGGAAATTTGTAGAGGACAGGGGGAAAGATGTCGTTTCCCGATAATTTTCAAATTTCCTTTCGGTCTCGAAAAGAAAGCAGGCACGGGAAAGGGAATCCATCGGTCGATCGTCCTCCCCTCACTTTTGCCCTCCTTCTCTTTCTCTCCCTCCAACGCTCACCTCCGTCCCCAACCCACCACCTTACCACGGCTCTTCCAGCAACCTCACTCTTTACCCTTCCCTATCCCCTTCGCTCCTTCGGCAACCTCCTTTCGTCAGACGTCTGCCTTCCTTCCCCAGTCCCGCTCTCAGTAGACCTCCTCGTCGTCGCTGCACCTCCATCCCCCCCCCCCTTCGTTATCGCAGCTTCCTCGCCTTTCAAGCGCCCGCAATCGAGCCACAGCGCCCCCTCCGCTTGGTGTCTCTATAACCGACGACTAGGATGTCTCGACGAACCCCGGCCTACCCTTTTTCGAGCTCAAACGCTTCGTCTTCGTCCTCTTACCCCCCTCCTTCTCCTTCGTCACACTCCCATTCGACCACAAACCCTTTCTCCAACTCACCCAACGCCGCCCCCTTCTCAGCCTCCTCAGGCATGGATATGCCTTCGCACGGACGGTCGTCTTCCATCGACAGCGCCTCCACAACCCAACGAGATCTCTTTTTCCCAAACACCACGACCTCCTCGTCAGGAATGGTCCGAACCTCGTCAAGCTCGTCCTCCAACAATCCTTACTCGTCCATGAACAGGTCGCCTGGAGCGACCGAACACGAGGGAGGATATGGATCAAACGGAGGCTTCCCAGCTAGTCCGGCGGCGAGCGAGAGGAATGCTTTCTTGCCAGGAGGGCAAGGAGAAGGAGGAAAGAGGTCGAGCTTCATGAACGTACGTCTCTCTCCCATGCCCTCTCCTTCCTCCCAACCTCGTCTCTTCCCATCTCGCTTCCGTTATCTCTCTCGGAGCCGAGGGAAAAGAGAGATAATCTCGTCGGCCAAGGGTCGGCATCCAACGTCTATCCCTTGGGAGCTGCAGGAAGGATGGGCTTGGGAGCTGAGGAGACCTCGACGAGCGACGAGGGGGGGGCAGATTCCCTCCTTTTCGACCTTCTACTAGCTCCCTACTTCCAACGCCTCTCTTCTACAGAGTGGCTAGGGGCACAGAAAAGAGGATCCCATCCTGAGATGTAGAATCTTCGCTTCGAAACAAGCTTGAAAGAGCTGCCTGCGGCGTCCGCCCTTCCTCCGACCCCTTTGTCTCCGAGAACTGATGCCTTCTCCGTTCCCTCCCCTGGTTTCTTACAGTCGAGTCGTCGCTTCCTTGGCTCTAGTTCTCCTAGCATCGCTCCTACCATCAGTGAAAAAGTGAGCCATCCTCTCCTCCTTTTCCAAAGAAACGCGCGGCCTTTGGCCCCCGCTCTCTTTGCCTCCCTTGGGATCTTCCTCCCCCTTCCAGCAACGTTTCCCTCCCCTGTAGCTTCGTTTCACTGACTTCTGCTCCTCGCCTGCGCTTCTCTCAGTACTCTCTACCTTCGGATCCTGCTCTATGGGGTGTGAACGACGTGTTGGGTCCTGAAGACGGTCAGTTCTCTGCCCGGAAAGTGGAGTCGAGATCAAAAAAGACGCGAGGCTGATCGAGGTCGCGTCGCTCTTCGTTCCCCCCCCCGTCTCTTTGGTTTCAAACCTTCTAGACGACTATCTTCACAACCCAGACCCCAAGAGGGATAGGAGGAGCGATAAGGGTGGAACTATCTTCACATGGAGAGGTTTCATGAATCTAGGATGCCTCTCTTTTCTCAGTCTGGCGCTCTTCACTCTCTTGTTCGTTCTTCATCCCATCTCTTCTTTCCCTCTCGTCTTTCCTACCTTCCCCCTTGCTCACGAGAATCCTTCCTTTCTATCTCTCAACCCAGCGCCGGCTACCCTATCATCACCGCTTTCACTGGGTCGACTTCATTGACGAGAGCAGGCTTCAACCTCGGAGGAGTGAACGCTTCAGGTCAGGTCCCAGAAACCGTCGGAAACTTCGGTCTCATCGACGCCGACACGCCTACTAGTGCTTACTCCATCAAGTCGGATACGGGAGCCACGTGGGAACTCGTCTTCTCGGACGAATGTCAGTGGAATCCACCTCGAAACCTTCAGCTTCATTCTCGACGAACGACGCGACTGACTCTTCCGCATCTCCGTTCTTCTTTTTCTCGTTTTCGCAGTCGAGGAGGACGGACGTTCCTTCTACGCTGGAGACGATCCCTACTGGGAGGCCGTCTCGCTTCACGCTTGGTCGACTGGAGATCTCGAATACTACGATCCTCGAATGGCCACAACAAAGAATGGATCGCTCGTCCTCACCCTCGCGGCCACCAAGAACCACGACTTGGACTACATGGGAGGTGAGTCGACAAGCTCCTGGGCAGGGTTGGGAGGGAAGGGAGAGAGAAGGAACGAAGAGCTCATCCCAAACGCGTTCTTCTTCTTCTTTTTCTTTTAGGTCACGTCTCGTCATGGAACAAGTTCTGCTTTACTGGAGGAAGAATCGAGGGTGAGTCTGTCGGACCTCAGGAAATCTAGGCTACTATAGTTCTAGGCTTGCGGAGGAGGAGGAGGAGAGGAAGAGGCTTCGCTCGAGGAGGGTTTCGTTCTAATCGAGTCTTTTCTTCTTCATCGTCTCTTACAGCTGCCGCCAAACTTCCTGGACGAGCTGATATCTATGGGCTCTGGCCTGCGTTCTGGACGATGTACGTTGATCTCGTTGTTCGTCTGTCCGTCGTCCCCATCGAAAGAAGGTCGGGAGCTGACTTTGCTTTCCCTTCCTCTCTTCTCTCGTCTCCCTTCCCCCTCCCCTTTCCTCCTTTCGTCTCTCTTCCCGCTACCAGGGGAAATCTCGGACGAGCAGGTTACGGAGGATCGCTCGATGGGATGGTAAGTACCGAAACTAGACGCGACTTTAACGGCTCGACTTTCCTTTCGCTGACTCTCTTCTTCCTGTTTCGTGGCTCTTTCCCACCCAGTGGCCTTACACCTACGATGAGTGTGACGATACCTCCTACGCTGGAACGCTGCCCAACCAAACGCTCCACGACGCGCCCGCTATTGCCTTGACGTCTGGAAACGGAGCCAGTACCAACTACGCTCTTTCCTATCTCCCAGGCCAACGTCTCTCTAGATGTGTTTGGTGAGTTCGATCTATGCTCGAGTTGGCTTCGCGTGCGGCGGCGAGCGGCGAAGCGACGACGAACAAAAAAACGAGCTCATCCTTTCCCTTTCGTCTGGTATTTTTCCAGCCCCAACGACGTCACTCACCCTGGTCCCAAGCACCCGGATGGATCGTGGGTTGGCCGATCTGCTCCTGAAATTGGCCAGTTTCCTTCCTTTCCTCACCTTTGTTTCGAGCTTTGCGTCGCAGCGCGACTTACCTTCGATCCCCCTCTCGGTTCCTTTTCCCTTCTCCTCGCAGATGTCTTCGAGGCTCAAACGGACAACGAGCTACTGCTTGGTCAGGTATCTCAAAGTGGCCAGTGGGCTCCCTTCAATCCCTATGTTAGTTCATCCTTTCTTTCCCTCCTCGGAGATTCCAGCTTTCTTTCGTTCCTTCTCCGACGGAAGTTCGCTCGCTAAACACCGTCTCGTCTCCTTTCCAGTATGTCTGGAACAACGCGACCTACATGCACATCGTGAACGAGTCTGTTTCGTCGCTCAACACGTACCAAGGAGGAGTCTACCAGCAGAGTTCGTCGGTCGTCTCGACGACGAATCAACAGTGCTACGAGCACACCATCGATGGCTCGGAACCTTGCTTCGCCGTCTACGCTTACGAGTACAAGACTGGAACGGACGGCTACATCACTTGGTGAGTATTTTATCAAGTTTGACGTCCTCAAAAATCGAAGAAGTTGATCGCTGACTTCGACGCGTCTTTGACTTTTTCATCCTCCAGGTTCAACGACGATAAGAAGCAAGTTCACCACGAGCCTCTCTTCTCTCTCTCTCTCGAAGATTTTCACGAAAACTGATCATCTCTCTCTTTGCCCTCACAGGATGTGGACATACAAGGAAGGAGGATTCGCTGCCGATCCGGCTGCCTTGGTCGGCAATAGGAAGATCCCTGACGAGCCCAGTGAGTCTCCTTCTTCCTCTTCGATGCATTCGAGAACGAGTCTCGTACCAATCTGCTCTTCCTCATCCTTTCAGTGTACATCATCATGAAGTGAGCGTCTCTCTGCCTCTTTCGACCTACGAGATCGATCTGACTCGGTTCCCGTTTGCAGCCTCGCCCTTTCCCTCAACTTTGGAGCCATCTCTCCTCTTCTCGATGATCTCTACCCCGTTCACATGGAGTTTGCATACGTCAGGGTCTACCAGGTTAGAGCTTCGATCCGATTTCCAGTTTGACGCGTCGTCTCGAAACTCAAAGCTAATCTTACCGTTTCTTTCCTCTACCAGGATCCGGAACTCAAAAACATCGGCTGCGATCCGGCTACTCGCCCGACAGCAGAGTACATCGCTCGCTACGCGACAGGATACAACGATCCCAACATCACGACCTGGGTGAGTTAGTCGTCGAATTTCTCTCTTCTTTCTGGCGCGTGCAGAACTGTGGTGGAAAGGGAAAAGATGTAGGCCTCCTACCCTGAGGAACTGGAAGAGGAGAAACGATTCTTGGGTTCTTCTTTTTCGTTCGACGCGGCCTGACCTTTCTCCCCTCTCTTCCTTTCTTCCCTCCAGGACCAAATGACGAATTCTGCACCCCTCCCGGTCAACAAGTACAGTGGAACTTGCTAGATCTCTCACACATATCTCCTTTTGCATCAGCTTCCCAATCAGGAACTCCCAACCCACTCTCTCCCAACCCACTCTCTCTCTCTTCCTCTCTCGAATCGGACTTTGTTTCTTGCTCACCGCTGCTTCTGCTTCACTTTCTCTCCTGCTTCATACAATACACCCATCTCCTCCCTTTCTTCTCATCGTCGTCGTTTCATAGACCTGCATTGTTAGGTTTCTTGCTTGCTGCTTTAGTAGATATCTTGGTGGATCCAATGCAATCGAATCTCTCGCTCGATCCTCTGTCGACGGATGGGGACGAGATCAGTTCGATCCCTTCTCCTTCTTCGCTTCCCTTTTTTTTTCCACTTTCATTTGGTCGTATCTCTACCAAAGATCGCAGAGAAAAGAGCTGTGCAGAAAGGCAACCTCGCTTCGGAGAAAAACTGAGGTTTGATGACGACTTCTCTCTTCAAGCGGCCTCCGGACAGAACCCACCTGTGAATCTCCTCCTCCTTCCCTCTTCTGTCCCTCCAACCCCGACCCCGTTCCTTTGGTCGCCCAATCGACCTTTCTCCCTACCTCTCCTCTCTACACAACTCTTCCGATGTCCCTCTACCACAACCACCTCCTTTCCGATCGGTCCAACTCGAAGGGGAAGGGAAGCAGCAGTAGGAAAGAAGGGAAGGAGAAAGCGGAGCTGGATCGTCTGCTTCACCCCTCCTACTCCAATGCCTCCTCTCTCGCTCGAGGCTCGATGGATCTGGGCTCGACTTACGTCGACGCTCAAGGTAAGTATTCTATCCTTCCTCCTCTATGGGTCTGAGAGCGAGAGGAAAGAGAAGGAGAGCGGAGGGAGCTTACTTGCGTTGTTTGGAATGATCGCTTCACTCAGGAAACGAGCACGACTCTGGCTACTCAGCTTACGACGGCCTTGCAGCTCTCAACGGACGGAGATTCAAGGGAAGAGCCATCGATAAGGACAGCTCGACGGATAGCGACGATGGTCAGCTCGGTGAATGCGATACCTACGAGCACGTTGGAGGGAGAGGTCTGAGTTCAAACTGACCTCCTCATCCCTTCCTCCTCCCCTTCTCTCTTCCCTCTTCCTCCTTCCTTTTCTCTTCACAAAGACACCCTCCCCTCTATGATCGGAGCCTCCTCCATGGCCCGCTCAACAACAGCTCGCTCCCCCGCCTCCCATCGAAACCGTAATCGTCCAGCTTCCGAAATGAGTATGCACCCAGGTATCATCGACGGCGTCGACTACACCCCAGGAGCGTCTCGTCGAGCTCAAGCCCGAGAACGAGAAAAGCAGCAGCAGCTCGATCAACAATCCTCGGACGCTGGATCCTCCTCTCGCTACCCAGCTACCACCACTCGAACTTCCAAATCTCGTCGGTCAACGCTCCTCTCCCAAACCACAACCTACACCGACTACCCCACCTCTGAAGCCTCCGAATCCAACTCCTACCTCGAACCTCCTCCGCCTTCTCGCTACTCCAAATCCACCTACATCAAGAACCAACCCCGAGGAGGTCCTTCCTACCCTTCCCCTCCGTCCTCCGTCGTCTCATCCGTCACCCCTCAGATCTACCCGGAAACTCCAGCTCAGGCTCATCAGAGGAGGAGCAAGGAGCTCGCGAGACCCTTGTCGACGACGAAACCTCATCAACACCTGCCTTACGTCCCTCCTCCTCCCTCGGCGTCGGCGTACGGAGGATCGGAGAAGGCTGGGAACTCGACGGGGTTGTTGGAGAGAGGGGGTTACGTGCCTTCGAAGTGGAAGGAGGAGAAGAAGGGGAGGTGAGTCGATTCGTCGAATCGTGCTTCAACTTCCAAGGCGAGTGAGCAAGCTCGAAACTGATTCCTTCCCCTCGCTTTCGCTTCTCTCTTTTTTTTTTTTTTTTTTTTTTTTTCAGGCGAGGAGCAGTAGAAGAAGCCTACCGACCTCCAGATCACGAAGAGGAGTGGACGTGAGTTTCCATCCTCATCTCGCTCTCTCCCTCTCCCCGTTTCCCTCGTCGACGACCCACGAGGATCCCTCGCCTCGCTCGCTTCTCGCTTTTCGGTCACCGAAAGCTCACTCGTTTTTTTTTCTTCTTCTTTTCGTTTGCAGTCCCGGATGCGCCGACAACCTGAAACGATCGTGGGGGGAGATCAAGCTCGCTACGAGGTTTGGAGTCTTTCGAGCGAAGAAGAAGCTGGAACGGAGTGTTGGGCATGGGGTGTAAAACGAAGCAGTTTTGGCTGGGATCTCTTTCTTTTCGTATGTTTTTCTATCTCTCTCTCTCGCTGTCTCTCTCTCGTTGTAGTGCTTTACTCGTTTCGCTATTTCTTTTCCTTCTTGTGTGTGTTTTGCTGTTCAGGCTGCTTCTCTCTTGATGTCTTGGAAGATTCCTTCTGGCTCGCTCGAAGTGAAAGATTCGGCTTTTCTTTCGCTGGTTTCGAGATCTGAGAATATTCTACAGCATCCAGTCTACCAAGATCTGCCAGTTTAAAAAAAGGGAGCTTTTTCCCAGAGAGGGAAGGAAGCGTCGGGGGTAAGCGCACGAAACTCTGAGACTGGCCAGTTCTCAATTGCTCTCTCCCAACTCCCATTTGCAGCCTTCCTTCCCAGAGGGCTCTCTCTCTTTTCTTTCTGCACAGCCGAGCTCAAGGCAGTTTGTACGTAGTTCGGAAAACGATGTGAACGGACTTTCAAGGAGGAGGAGAAAGAACGACTTGAAGCTGACCGCCGACTGCCCTTCCCTCCTCCCTCCTTCTCTTCAGCTCTCTCTCTGTCTCTCTCTCTCTCTCCCAGGATGCACACGATCCAAGTCATTTGCTGCGACCTCCCCCACGGCGACTCCTTCTCAGGAACCTCCCCTTCCTATTCCTCTCCTCCCTCCTGCTCTTCCAACACTCGTCCTCTCCCTCTCGCCTGCTCGCCGACGGAATGCTCTCCGGACGACGACGAAGACGAAGAAGGAGGAGGAGGACTCGACTGCTGCTTTGATTTCATCCAACCCTGCGACTCGCCAGATTGCGAAGGAGATACCATCTGCGACGACTTGGAGTGCGTTATTTCGCAGAGTGTGCCGCCGTGTGCTGGGTGTGGGGAGGCGAGGATGGAGATGCGAGTCGGGGGGGCAGGAGGGGGGAAGGAGGAGAACGAGCAGGAGCACGTTCGAACAGAAGGACCTCAGAACGAAGGGACGGTGTTGGAGTGTTCGTGTGGGTTTCAGGATAGTTGGCAGGAACCTTGTGGGTATGGAGAGTTTGAACAGTTTGTGAGTTTTCATCGAAAGAAAGGACGAACGAGTTCGAGCTCACCCATCCATCCACCTTCCGGTCGTTTTTGAAGCTGGACTGCTGCCATCCTTCGTATACGCCATTTCCTCAGATCCCTATCGATCTGATGAGCCACCAGGATCCAAGCGCGTCGTCGACGACGTTTGGAAGTCCTTCCGTCAAGAGTGAGGCTTCGAGTGGGGAACGAGTCGTGAGTTCCTTCCTTGAACCGTTTCTCTACTCTTCCTGCTCAGAAATCTGACTTGGATTCGGTTGCTTCGGATAGCCCGACTTCTCGATCAACCCTTTTGCTCAACCACAGCAGCAGCGACCTCCTACTCCCTCCTCGTCGGACGATCTTTACTCCAACTTCTCCATCCTCCTCGACGCGGCCCTTTCATCGACCCCTCCTCCCCAGCAGCAACAGCAGGAGTTTCAACCTCAACAGCCGCAACCTCAACAGCAGTCCTTCGGCCAGCAGTCTTTCAACAACGGCGTATTCCTCCCCTCTCCCACTCACCAGCAGCAGTTCCAACAGGACTCTTCCTCCTCCTCGTCGCCATTCCAACTTCCTACCTCCATCAACGACCCTTCCCCACTCACCTGCGAATGGTCAGACTGCAACGAGTCCTTCCCCTCTATCGATCAGCTCGTCGAACACTTCAAATCGACCTCCTCCCACCTTCCAATCCAGGATCCAACCGCGTCGACGTCGTCGTTCTCCTTCGCTGGATCGTCGGAGCTCGCTCCTCCTCAACAGCAGCAGCAGCAGTCACAACAACAGGTCTCCGACTCATCGTCGATGAACGCTTTGACGTGCCAGTGGGGATCAGATCCTCATCTCCTTACCGTCGCTGCCAACTTGGTCATGAAGGAGAACGCGGCTGGACAAGGAGCGGGAGGAGGAGCGATGCAGATGAGTCCGTCGGAGATTCTCCTGCAGCATCTGCTCAGAGATCATCTGGCTGGACAGCTTTCTCTGGCTTCACCGAGTCAGCAGCAGCAGCAGGGAGTCTTCGGAGGCGTAGGAGGAGCAGGAGAGGTGAACCAGGAGTTGTTCGCGAACGGATCGCCTGGAGGAGGAGCAGGAGGTTCCGTCGGTCCTTCGCTCTCAGAGAGCTGCGATCCTCGACACCACATCTTTGGAGGAGACGCCAATGATCACTTCTCGACCTTTGGACTTCACGCCTGCGAGTTCCCGGACTCCTCGCTCTTCAGTGGATCCTCCTCGTCGGACATCGCTTCGTCGTCGGACGCGTCGAGCTATCAAACTCACGATCACCCCTCGTTCCCTTCCTCTCAACCTCACTCCCACTCCCACCACTCTCACTCTCATCATCCCCACTCCCACTCCCACTCCTCCTCCCACGTTCACCACCACCCCTACGCCCTTCCTCCTCACACCCACATCCACCCTTCCCACGCTCACACTCACCATACTCATCCGCATCCTCACCCTCATCCTTCTCAACATCAACATCACTCCCATCCTCACATCCACATCCACCCTCATCCTCATCCTCACCACCTCCACAGCCACCACCCAACCAAAATCATCACTCCCTCCCGTCGCTCCAGCTCCGTCTCGTCTCTCCTCGTAGGAGGCCAGGAAGTTCACGCGTGCGGCTACCCAAACTGCGAGGCCGTGTTCGAAGATACGACGACGTTGACGGAACACATCAACAAGGTCCATGTAGGGAGTGGGAAGGACTCGTATGCTTGTGGGTGGGAAGGGTGTGAGAGAGGGTTGAATGGACCGATTTTTAGTGAGCATCGACTGACTTCCCTCTCGACCTTTCGTTTTTCGTTTCGTCTTGCTGACAACTTTTCCTTTCTTCTCACCTGCTCTTCTTTCCTCTTTCAGAATCGAAGCAGAAGATCATGAGGTTTGTCTATACTCTCTCTCTCTCTCTTTCTCTCCCTTCTTTCTCTTCCCCTTCGACGCATTTCGCTGACTCTCCTTTCGTTTCTTCTTCGACGCGTCCCTTTTTCAGACATATCCAAGCCCACACCGGTCACAAACCTTTCATCTGTCCCGAGTGCTCTCAGAGCTTCTCGGAGGCTGCGACGCTCGCTCAGCATCAGAGGAGGCATACCAACGAGAGTGAGTCGCGTCGATCCTTTTCCTTTCTCTCTCTCTATGGGCGTTCGAGCTTCTCTCTCTTCTCCTGTAACGGACGTCCTCGCTCACTTTCGGCGCTCGCTTAGAACCCTTCATCTGCGATCACCCAGGATGCGAGAAAGCCTTCACTCTCGTTGCTTCGTTGACGATTCATAAGGTTCGTCGAAACACTCCCTTCCTCTCCTTTCTCTCCTCGTCCCTCGCTGACCTTTCTCCTTCCTCTTCGATTCTCCCAGAGAACTCACGACGGAATCAAACCCTTCGCCTGCCCTCACTGCGATCGAGCCTTCGTCGAAGCCAGCAATCTCACCAAGCATGTTCGTTCGCTTCCCTTTCCTTTCCACCCCTCCTCTTCACTTCCCTTCTTCTTACCTCCCTACCTTCCTCCCTCTTTCTACTCCCCAACTGAAACCTCCTCCTCCCTCTTCATCTCGTCATTATCGCACGCAGATCCGAACCCACACAGGCGACAAACCCTTCCCCTGCTTGAAATGCGAAAAGAGGTTCGCTCGACCGGATCAGCTCTCGCGACATCAGTCCGTTCACACGAGGAGGGAGGCGATGGCTGCGAACGGAGGGGTGTTGCCGCCGGGGATGAAGGAGGGGAAGGTGGTGAAGGCGACGAGTTCGGGGTCGGGATCGGCGTCGAGTTCGGGGACGAGTGGGATGGGAGGGATGGGGGGCGGGGGAGAGGGAGAGGCGATGGTTTTGGGCTGAGAGAAGGGGAGAGGTTGGATGCGAGGTTAGGATATATAGTTGACTCCTTAGTTTTATGCTCAGTGTTTTTGATTTCGGGTTCAGTCTAACGATCAGTACAGCGAGAGAGAAGAAAGGGTCAGCTGGGAATCGCGAGACGCGTCGCGTTCCTCTCTCTTTCCTTTTCTTTCTTCATCGAAAACGTTCCAGCAGAATCAAGAAGGAGAAGCATGATGATACAAAGATCGGCTAAACGCAAAGGAATGTCCAAAGAAACACCAGTGGCAAACGAGGGAAGAGGAGGGGAGCAGATCGAGAGGAGACAAAACTGAACAAGCAGAACCCTAGAGAGGGAAAGGGGAAACAAAAAAAAAAGCGAGACAGGATCGAGATGTGGACAGACGGGGTAGAAAGATGGGAGTTCTATGTACAGAAGAGAAGAGAAGAGGGAAGCGTTTCTAGGTTGACTGGAGTGCAAAGAACGAAGAGCCAGAGAGAAAGCCAAAGAAAGCACGGGCCAAAGATTCAGATCTACCGTAAATGTAGCCGAGAGAGAAGAGAGACGAGACGACGGACGAGAGAGGTGTAAGCTAACAAGCAAGCAAAATCGAAGAGAGAGAGGAGAAATGGACGAGATGGACCCAACGAAAGAGAAAGAAGAAGAAAGAGAAGTCGAGAGTCGACGCGATGTGAAGCGTGCGATCGTTTTGTTTTGGGGTTGGAGGGAGAAGGAGAGAGAGACAGAGGAGGATCACCAGGATGGTCTCCTTCCCCAGCAGTGGAACCATCTGCGAGAAAGAAGAAATTAGTTTGCGCGTGACGGAAAGGAGAAAGAGGAGAGGAATGAAAGAGACGTACCGTTGAAAGAAGCGAGCGTCGTCCTGAGCGAGAGCATCTCGAACTTGCCACTGCAGCAAAGCGACCTCGTCCCTAGACATTCCCGTGGAGAGAAGAAGAGTCTTGGAGGCGGAGATGAAGTCGTCGAGGCAGCAAGAGTTGAGATCGCCGGTGTGGTGGAGGGTCGTGTCTGTGGGAAAGGGAGGGGAAGAATCAGAGATTCGGGATGAGTCTCGTTCGTTCTTGTCGGAAGGAAGGACAAACCGAAGTTAGGAATGCTGAACTCGCCACTCTTGTAGCTCGAACAGGGAATTCCGAGCTCGTCGTGGCGGAGAGCTTGAAGAGCGCGGGTTCGAACGAGAGCTGGGTAGAGGTGAAGAGAGACGTCGGGATCTACTCCGCGTCGACGAAGAGCGTTCCGGATAGTGCGCCAGTAGAGCTCGAGGCTGGATCGACCAAGAGCAAAGAAGAGAAAGAGAAGGGCGGCGAGTCAGCTAAGAGACGAGAAGGGCGCGACGGGACAGGAGACGGAGAGAAAAGAGACGACGAACACGTGTGGAACCTCGTGGTCTGGAGCTGCAGACCATATCGCTACTTCCGGCTCGGCGAGCAAGATAAGTCCTGAATTGATCGAAGAGAGAGAGGGTCAGCGAAGCGAGAAGACGACGGACGGCTCGAAATCGCGAAATGAGAAAACGAACCTCCAGGTCGAAGGATTCGGCAGAGTTTCGCAACAAGATCGTCGTAGTCAGTGATCCCCTGGTTGATGTCTCGAACGTGGATGACGTCGAAGGAGTTCTCCGGCCAAGGAAGAGGGAGGTCGACGTCGACGAGCTCGAAGGAGCAGTTTCTGAAACGACGCGCCGAAGAAGAGATCAGCACTCGCTCCCTCCTGCCGGCGGTGAATTAAAGGGAACGAGACTACTTACTCAGGTACATAGGTTTCACTTCTTTGAACGGGGACGATGTCGGTACCTAGGCAGATCGCGTAGGGAAACTGGAAGAGCGAAGTTGGAAACGAAATGAATCAGTCCCTTCTCTCGTGACTTCTCTTCTTTGGAAAGGAACGAACCTGACGAGCGAGAGCGATGACCCAGTCTCCTGAGGGGTTGAAAAAATAGAAAAGAGCGTGAGCTTTCACGTCTCCTGGGTCTTCCTCTGCTTCCATTCGAGAGACGACTCACCTCCTCCACACCCAACATCGAGAACCGTTGGAACTCCGTAGTTCTTGATCCTCGCTTCCTCCAGAGCCTCGTCGAGAGGACCGACGAAGAGAGATCCATTTCGCATGTGCAGCATGTGGTGCTGAGCACTCAGCCTTCTCGAGAAAAACAAAACGCGCGAGCTCGTCAGACTCGCCAACTCAGTCTGGAACGGATTCAAAGTTTTACTCGCCGATCCATCTCTTGGTCGTCGGCCTTTAGCGATGAAAAATGTTTCAGAGGGGAAGGAGAGGAGAAGAGATAAGAAGTAAAGGGAGGGGAGAGCATCGTGAGAGTTTGGTTCCAAAAGTGGTTGGGGACGAGGGAGAAGAGGGAACGTACAGGGAGAAGGTAGGTGTTGTTGACGTTCTGGAGAAGTCGTCCATCGTAGTCGTAGTCGAAGTATTGAGAGCATTGAGAGCCTGAGGGGATGGAGAGGGGGACGCGAAGGAAAGCGAGGAGAAAGTGAGGGTGGGGAAGGAAAGAAGAGAAAGTGTGATCAATATCGTCGTCCGACTCGGGAGTGGAAGTCTCTTAGGAAGAAAGCAAAATCGGAGAGGACTTCTAGAGAGAGATCGAGATGGGAGTTAAAGGGAAGAATTGGGCTGGATCGAGGACTCACTTCTAAGAGAGATCAGATCGTACTCATCATCCTCTCCCTCCACTGCCGAGTCAACAGAAGGAGGAGGAGAGAGAAGGCCTTGTCCAAAGCTGTCTAGAGCTTCCACGGATCGCTCGTAGTAAGACATTCCAGCTTGAGGAAGGTGAAGGGAGGTGAAGTCGTTGGAGGGGTCGAGAGAGTGAGTTCTCGTCGAGAGGTGGGCGAGGGAGGAAAGGGAAAGAGAAGGTCGAAAGGCGAAATGAGATGGGGAGGGGAGGAGAAGGTCTAGAGTGGAGACGAGAGGGAGAGAAGGGTGGCGGAAGGCGAGGGTGGTGTTTGCTTGGTTCGAGGGAGAGTGGGCGAGAGCGGAGGGGAAGAAAGTGTGGAAAGAGCGAGGATGGATCGGATGATTTTTGATCGGGGCGAGTGAAAAGAGGGTGTTGTGGTGGTTGAGGGTAAAAGGTGGCTTGGAAAAAAGGAACGAAAGAGCGGCCTCAAAGAGATGAAACCTTCTGCACCTTCTCCACCCCTCTGTCCCACCCCCCTTCCATTTTGATGGCCAGGGGGAAGAGATGAAAACCTCATTTGCGCCACCATCTGTCAGAAAACTCCCGCGGATCAAAAAGAAGGGAGATAAAAACTGACGAGGGAGCGAAGGCTGTCTGTCGAGCCCCTGTCGGATGTTGTTTGAGGTTGCGAAGTAGAAGACCCGTCGACACGACTGTTTTCGAAGAATTTCTTCCGTTAGCTCGTTTCTGTCTGGTCTGGATAAGATGAGAGCATTAGATCAAAAGGGAGAGCGATGAGATTATAGGTGAGAGTGGAAAGATGGGAGAGAAATGAAGGGAGCAGAAAGGAGAACGACGCGTCGAAGGTGTTCTCAAGCGAGAGAAACCCCCTTCCATTCCCATACCGAATGAACCTCTCCTCGAACCTCCTCCTCCCTGGTGTTGACGTTTGAGTTACCCTCGACGATAGCTCCGACCTTCTTCCAGAGGCGCTGACGAACGGCGGCAGGCTCGTTCTGGAGGACGAGATCTCGAAGGTGGGCTGGAGCGATGAAGGGCTCGGCGGCTTGGACTGGGTCGAGGTAGTGGACTCGCTCCTGAGAAGACGAAGGAAGTGATAGACTGGTAAGCTCGAGAAAAGGGAAGAGAGAGAAGGGAGAGAGAGCCAACGCACCTGCTCGCGAAGCTTCGTCAACGCGACTTGAACAAGCTCCTTGACCTTCGTGCTCTCCTCCATGCTCGAGTTGAGCTTCGACCTCGCGACGAGGATGGCAACGAGAGTAGCACCAATCCCTGAAGAAGGGAAGGAAAACCAAACAACCACAACACATTTCAGCTGTCAACTCAGCTCATTTCGCGCGAGACGCGAGGCCGGTCAAACAGAGAAGGGGAGGAGAAAGAGAAGGAGAAAGCTCACCGGTCAAAGTAGACTTGTTGGCGTGCAAAGCCTCCTTGGTTCCTACTCGAGCTTGACAGACGAGACCCATCTCTCCTCGGTGAGCGGCAAGCCAGCGATGGCCACTACGAGAAAAGAAGGTAAGACGGAGAGAAGGGAAAGGCAAGGTCAGCTCGACAGATCTCTCGTCGCTCCTTCCTTTTCGTCAGACACGCGATATGGGCGAAACGACGTACTTGGAGTCAACACCAGAAACGATATCTCCATGGTCGACGAGATCCTTGACGGCGATGTTGAAGATTTCGAGGAACTGATCCAACTTGAACGAGGGCTGAAGAAAAGCGGTAAACACCGAAGCGCATCAGTTTTGGATCTCGCGTTCGAACGAGGAGGATGATAGATAGAGAGTAGACTCACATCCTTCCTCTCCAAAAACTCCTCCCTCAACTTGATCTCCGCAACTCCGAACTCCTCGTCCTCTCCATCCCTCGCAATTCCAGCTTCGCAAACTCCCCTCCCTCGCTCCTTCGCCAGCTCCCCTTCGATCGCCCTCGCCATCCCTCCAACCAGCTTCCTCTTCTCGTTGTCTGGCACGCAAGAAGGAGGGAAAGCTACACTCCCCAGCCCAGGCACTCCGTTCGCGAACTGCAACGCTCCCTCGGCTCCCACCATCGACACCAGGCTCTCGACCAAGTTGGGCCTCAAGATGTATTCCATATCGCATCCGACGAAGGTTCCAGCGACGCAGATTCCGTGGTTAGGGCAGGGTGTGCAGGAGGTAGGAGTAGGGATGAAGGAAGGGAGAAGCGGGAGGGCCGACGCGTCGCAAACTGCTCCGTCTCCATAGGGAGCGACGTCCTCTTCTCCAGACGCGTGCCGTTCGATGCAGAGTCGAGCGGAAGCGAGAGCTTCTTGGCGAGAGAGAAGGATGGAGTTGGTGTTGGAGTTTGGGTCGCAGAATCCGAGGGAGGAGGATTTAGAGGTCCATTGGAGGAGGTAGAGGAAGAGGGAAAGGAGAGCTCCGAGAGAAGGGAGGACGACTGAGGAGGTTTTGACGACCGAGGAGGAGGAGGTGGATTTGGGTCGAGTGCTGAGGGCTGATGAGGACTTCTTCTTGTTGGGCTTGGAAGGGACGAGAGCCGAGGAGGTGGAGGAGGAAGGGGTCTTCGCTGGTGAGGCTGACCGCTCCAAGTTCGAGAGTTTCCTCGAGACGACGTTGTTGTGCTTCACGAAGCCTGCGTTCTCGTCCTCCTCCTCCTTCTCCTCCGGCACTGACTCTCGAGCTCCAACCGCCTCTTCACCCTCGTCCGAGTCCTCGACCATCAGCAACTCTCCATCCCCGGACTCATACGACCTCTCCCTCTCGACAGCCTCCTTCTTCTTCCCAAGGGACCCCGACGCACTCCTCTGAGCCTCCTTCCACTCGCTGGGAGGCGTCTGCAGGCTCTCGACATCAGGCATGAACCTCTGAGCGGTCAACCCAGCAGGGAGAGACTTCCGTCCCTTGTTCTTGAACGACTTGTCGGCGAGAGGAGGGTCGGCCTTGACGGGAGTGTTGACTGGAGAGGATTCGGGAGATCGGAAGCCCCCAAGGTTGGGGATAGAGAAGGAGGAGGACATGCCGCCGGTGGTTCGAGAGGAGGCGCCGTGAGGGAGCTCAGATTGACGACGTTTGGAGGTGGAAGGAGCGGAGGAAGAGCCAACACCGAGAGAGGACTGGTGGAGGGAGGAAGAGAGAGGTCAGCTCGAGCTTCGTCTCTTTCGGAGAATTGATCGCAGGAAGATCCAAACGTACCTTCCTCCTCAGCTTCTTCGCTCTCTTCTGATCTGGTGACTCTCCTCCACTCTGGAAGGGGTTGTAGTCCGAGAAACCTTCCTTCTCCTCGACGTCGGCGAAGGCAGGGTGCTGAAACGCGAATCGAGGACGAGATTCTCGAAGGTCAGGATCGGATTGGAAGGGGATAGAATCGAACAGAAGATAGAAACTCACCTTAGCGCTCTCTCTGTGCTTCTTCTTAGGCTTCTCCTCCTCAGCAACAGGAGGTGGCGATGGCGAAGGCAAAGCAACGTAGACCTCCTCCTCGGGCTCGCTCTCCTCCTGGACCTGTTGGGGAGGTTCGGGGAGGACCTCCCTCGACCTGGTGCGACGGATCTTCTTGCCAGCTCCCGGAACGGCGAGGGAAGAAGCTGAGGTGGAAGCGGGAAGAGCGGAGGATCGTCGAGATGATCGTTTAGCTTTGGGAGGCTGGATGAGGAGAGGAGGTGGAGAGAGGGAAGCGAAGAAACGGGAGAGGTCAGCTCGCTTTCTTCCTTCGTCCCTTGGTGAGCTTGGACTGACCTCTTCCCGAGCAGGATCTTCATCCTCTCCATCTTCAGCCTCCTCTTGGGCTTGAGCTTGAGCGGCGAGAGATTGTCGACTCTTCCTTCGTCGAACGGGAGACTGAGAAGGAAAGGAAGGATGGGAGAGGGAGAGGTCAGCTTCGAGTTTCCTTCCTTCGCTCCCGAGAAGTCGTTCGGATACAAACGGAGATATTTACTCACGACAGGCTCATCCAAATGAGGTTCTCCCATGATGGTGATCCCAGCCGACGAGCTCTTGACCTTAGATTGAGCTTTGAGGATGGCCTGCTTGAGAGGAAGGACGCCAGCGATAAACTCCTGGACGAGGTCCGCCTTCTTTGCGTTCGAAGGTAGAGCTCGGGAGTGTTGAAGAAGGATGTTCCTGAGCAGGCCGTCGGAAAAATAGGTGTCAGATCAGCATGGATGGCGAAAGAGCGAAGGAGGAGCGATCCGCAGAAGGTGGTGAGCCAAGGGAGGAAGGGCGAGAAGGAAGGAGGGAAGGGGAAAGGTAGACTGACCTTAGTTGAGCGACCTTGAGAGAGTAGGGATCGAAATCATCCGCGAAGTAGATCTCAGGAGGAGGAACACCTGAGCTCATGAGGAGAGAGAAAGTTGGATGGGTTGGTCTTGAAGGAGTGGGTCGCTTGAATGACGAGGTGGACGTTGCAGGAGAGGGGAGAGAAGTGGAGCGAGAGTTGTTTTCTTTTTTCGAGGGAGGTCGCGTCCCAAAAGAAAAAAGTGGATCGTTTCGGCTCGTCTTGGAGGTGGATCCTCAGTTTACCAGCAGATACAGGGGTTGGGGTATGAGGTTCTAGAGTCCGGCGATTCGGAGAATTTTTGAAACAAACGACGAAGATGCGTGAGATGCAAAGGATCCCTCCTTTCTCTCCTCCTCCTCTTTGCTCAGGTCGCAATGTCCCAAGCTCCTGAAAGTCGTCTAGACCAGCTCTAGTCTTGTCAAATCCCTCGCTCCCTCCTTCATCCCCGTCGAAATCTTCTCCCCCACCGCTTTCTACGACAACGCGCTCTACGACAGACTCGAAACGAAACAGTCATCGCTCCCGACCTGCGTTTCTCTCTTTTTCTCTCGAACCCGGAAGTTTAAAAACATGAGATGTCCATACAAAAAAACGAGAGGCATATAGAAAGAGAGTGTCCTATAATAAAGGAAGGCTGATGTGCAAAGGAACGAGATTGTGTATCAAAGGAGCGACGAGGTCTCCTCTTCGGCGTCCGTCGTTAAGCGTCGTAAACAACTCGTCCTCCAACCCAAGCGAAGGGGTAGTTGTGTCTGAGTGAAGCAAGGATGAAATTCAGATGTCGGCTCGATGTATTATTAAGGAAGAAAGGGAGGTCTTCAACTCACTGGTAGAAGTTTCGGAGAGTCCTCCTCGAGGCGATTCGAGGAATCGTCGCGAACGATCCTCCGAGCTGAAGAAAAAGAATGAGAGAAGACGATAGTGAGTAGATACGACAAGGATGAAATAAAAGAGAATCTTGCTTACCACCACCTGATGTTGATTGTCGAAGAAATCGCTCGAGTAGCCAGGGTAAAGCTCGGATTGAACGAACGAGGGATGTCCGTCCAAAGTCGTCGACGTCCATTCCCAAACTCCTCCGTTGTGTCCTGGGATGATGTTCCCGTTCGAGCCGACGTGGGAGAGTTGAGCGCTGGGGAGGGAGAGAGAGAAGAAAAGAGGTCAGGGAGGGAGAGCGACGGAGAGAGTTGCGACAAAAAAGAGAGGAAAATCATCTCCATTCCTCTTCCTCTCGGCTTCAAAGAAAAGATGGGAAAAGCACTCACGGGAGAGGATGCCAGTTCTTTGCCCCTACATTACTTCCCTCCCAATCAACTCGATCTCCCTTCTCAACAACGTCCAACCAAGCTCGCAGTTCCGACTCGGAGGGAAGTCGACCTCCTCTCGATTTGGCAAAAGCGAGGAGTTCGTCGTAGGAAGCCATCAAAGGCCAGTGCTGAGCGAGAGAGAAATCGATGGGTCCGTAGAGAGTCTTGACCTGAGGAACCCAGCGCAAGACATAGTCAGCTCCGAACGAAGACGCGTCGGAAAGAGAGAGAGAAGACTTGAACTAACCTTGATCTCCCCGTCAACCTCGATCCAACTCCCAGGCACGATCTTCCCTCCGGTCTTCTTCAGGAACTCTCGGTACTCCCCGTTCGTGACTCCCTTCCTCTCAAAGGTGACCTTCCCAACCTCCACCCTCGTTCGACCGTGCTCGTTATCCCAACCAAACTCGTGCCCAACTCCTCGGTCCCAGTCCGCCGTAGCCTGCTTGTCCTCCGCTTCGAGATCGTGGTGACCGAGATCGAGAGTGAGAGGTCCGAAGGTGATGGTGGAGGGTTCGAGAGCGTCTCGTTCCTGCTGAGCGGACCAGAGCGTCGCGAGATGAGCGAAGTTGGGAGGAGCGAAGCCAGGAGGAGGGACAGTGTTCGGTGATTGGAGGAGCATGTAGAGTAGCGTCTCGGCGTGCATGGCTTCGTGCTCGTAGGTCATCTGTATTGGTCGGGTCGAAGGTAGGAGTCAGCTTGGAGAGGAAGGAAAAGATGGAAGGAAGGGACGAGGACGAACGAAGAGGACGCGACCGAGTCGACGAGTCATCACCCTCTTCCCACTCGCGACATCCTCGTAGATCGATAGGAGTCGTCGTCGAACCCGATCTCGGAACTGGAGGATCTCCGAGAGCATGGGCCAGTCCTCGTCGTTCTCAGGAGTGGCGGAATGAGGCTGCAAGGAAGGAAATCGAGATCTGGTCAACGACTGGAGAAGCGCGCGGCGAAGAAGAAGAAAATTCTCTACTCACGTGAATCTGAGTAGGATCGTCGACGTTGGGATCGATTCCTCGTTCGAAGATGTCCTTGAAGTATTCAGGCTCGGTGTGCTTCTCGTTCAGAAATTTAGAGAGGAAGATGTCGAGGAAGCAAGGGATGTGGCCAAGGTAGAAGAGATCTTGGGTGAGGGAAAGAAAGAAAGTCATCAGCCGCGACTCTCACGATTCCGAGCTAAAAAGTCGAACCGAACTCACTTTTATGCCTCAGATCAATCGGCTTCTGATGCAACATCTCCTCGCTCACCATCCCCAACGTGATTGTATCCCAAAACCTCCACAGCGTCTCCCATTCCTGAATGCTGGGCGTTCCGTACTTGCTTGATCCCTCCTCTCTTGCGGTCGATGAAAGCGAGAGGGAAAGGTCGTTGAGCGGTGAAGGAGTGGGAGTAGCGACGGCAGGAACAGGGACGAGAGGAGTGAGGGAGTCGAACTGGAAGGGAGGTCGTTCGAGGAGCCAGAGCGAGTACTGAGGGTTCGTAGGATCGGTGTACTCGGAGATGACTCGGAGGTTGGATTGCGCGAAGAGGGCGGAAGATTCGGCGTAGGAGTACTGGAGGCGGAGAAACGAGATTGGAAGGGAAAGAGAGAAGGACGAAAGTCAGCTTCCGAGATCGCGAGGCCAGGACGCGAGACGCGACGGGAGAGAATGAGACGGACCTTGGTGCTCCATTCGATGTTGAGCTGATCAGGACCAAAAGATAAATGAGACGTCAGCGAGTCAGAACTTGAAAAGGTATCTACGAGCGAGATGGAATCGACCTCACCAACTCTCCCTTCTCAAACTCCACCACCATCTCCTCTTCTCCCTCCTCACCGGCGGGAACCATCAACCTCGTCTCCTCCTTCGCCCTGAAGTAAGCCTCGTGCCTTCCTTCCTTCACATTATACCTCCCCGTGTACTCCCACTCCCCTCCCAACTCTCCCTCCGATTTCCCAGTCAACCTCTCAACGCCTCTCCACATCTCGTTCGCCCACCTCTTCGTCACACCTGTATCGTCGTTGTACGCCCTCTCGATCGTCTGAGGGTCGTTTCGATGGTCGAGACCGAGAAGAAGGGTATCTCCTGAGCCAGATCGGAGGGGGAGGGATCGAAGGAAGGAGGGAGCTGCTTCTCGAGGGAAGTTGCCGAGGGAAGAACCGAGGAAGAGAAAGTGGACGGGAGGAGTTGCATCCGACGATGGAGCAGGGACCTTGGAGGTTGGAGAAGCGGATCGGTGAGTGTAGGAAGGGTTGGGAAGGGAGGAAGGAGGAGAAGGAGGGAGAGAAGGATAGTTGAGTCGGTGAGGAGGAGAGGAAGACATGGTCGAGGATTGATCGTCCGCTGCCGACTCGCACGACGAGCTTTTGGACGAAGAGCGTTGAGCGGGCGACGAGTTCGAGGCGGTCCCGCTGAACGATTCCAAAAGACCACCAGATCTACACCATTCCAATCCAGCATCGAACGTTCCCCAAACTCCGCCGGTCTGGACTCCTCCCTTCGCGAGTTCGTCTCGAAGAGTCGCGTCGACAGCCGAGAGGGTTCGTTCGAGTTCGTTTCCGTCGAGATCCAAAGCGAGGTAGGAGACGATGGATGGATGAGTAGTGGACGAAGATGAAGATCTGTTGAGTTGGATGGAGGGTCGGGAAGCGAGGGCTTTGAGGAGATGGCTGCGATTAAGAGGAGGGAAGACGTGATCAGCTCGGAGCTCGCATGGGACCGATAGAGATTAGATAGCTTGGGCCAGAGCTGAACGAAAGGAAGAGGTAATCTCCGACAACTCACCTCGTTTTTCCCAGACTCCCAGCTCCCAACTCGAGCACTACACCTTCAAGCTCACCAGATCCAACAGAAATCACTCTTGATAACGACGGAGACTCCTCCCTCCTTCCTCTTTTTCCAGAGTTATCGTACCCTTCCTCTCCGTTCACTCCCCCGTTGTGCTTCCCAACCGTCTCTCCACCCCACTCTCCGACTCTCCAACGAGCGACGGGAGGTCGTCGAAGATGATGTTGATCCTTCTTGGGAGGCTTCTCGCTGTCGGTAGGCCGGCCGGGGAAGAGCTGAGCGACGATTTCGTTGGAGTGCTTTTGGAGGAGGGAGAGCTCGAAAGGGTAAAGGTAGTAGGAAGGGCAGTCGAGAGTGATCCTAGAGAAGCGAAAGAAGGGTAGAAATGTTAGCAAACGTGTTCGTCGGGAGATGGGGACGAACGAGGAGAGCCCCGAGGGAGGGATGAATCGAGCTCAACACCTCTCACTTCCTTTCGACTGAGATGGTAAAGTACTCACTTCTCGTACAACCTCAAGCCTTCCTCCGAGTACAAGAGCATGGTAGGCAAGCTCTTCTGATACCTCCACTCTGATCCGGCTTCCCCGATCCACTCCTTCCCCCCTAGGTTCGTCCGAAGTTGGGAGAGAAGCGAGTCAGAGGGAGGGCTGAGATGTCGAAGATCGTGGATCGTGTGGTTGGGGTTGCTCGAAGAGGACATGACTGTTGAGGAGATAAAGACGAGGTACGAGGTAGTAGTCGAGTCAGCGAAAAGTTTGATTGCCAGCAAGGCGCTCCTCCATCTGTTCTCAAACCAGCTCCATCCTCCATCGCCTTCCCTCCCCTTCGAGCTTCGAGCTCTCCAGCGTCATTTAACGTTCTAGTCTGCGCTCTCCGTCCTGGGAGAGACACACTCACCTTCTTTGCGAAAAGATGGCGTGCTTTGTAAAAGGAAGAGAAGGGGAAGGATGTGTGTGTTGGTTGGGGGGGCGCAGATGGAGAGGCCGTGGAGTCGAGGAAGAAAAACAGGTGACCAAGAACGAAACAGAGGAGGGAGCCTGAGAGGCTGATCCGATTTGGCTCATATTCGCTGACTCCGATCAGAAAGCGTGGGAACAAGAGTCCCAGAACCTCCACTTAAGGTTCAAGCAGTTTTAATTCTCGCTCTGAGGGCAGCTCGGCTTCCGCAGGAAAAGAAAGAGAGAGAGAGCCGGCTCGATCTCATGCGTCGTTGCTTTGAGGGACCGACGCGTCGCGCGCATGGCTATGTTTTCGTTTCTGTGGGAGACAACAGCCTCCACGTCGAAGATACAGATGCGGAGGAGCTTGACGCATCTAATCCATCACCATAGACTCCCCCAGCGACCTCGGTTCCACCACCCACGCAACCGCTTCCCTCGTCTTCCCATCACCTCCCTCTCCTCCTCCCCAGACTCCCAAACTCGGATCCTTCCCTTCAATCGCCTTCCAGATACTCTTCAGACTCGCTCGGTTCGCACTGAGGGTTGTCATTCCTCGCTCGATCCCGAAGAGCAAGGTCCGGAGGGTGTGAGGAGTGAGGGAAGCGGGAGCTTTGATCGGCGACGCGCCTGGGGACGGAGGCTCGAGGTAGGCCAGGAGGCAAGGGTAGAGATAGGAGAAGGGTTCGACGAGGTGGACGGGGGTGTGGAGGGTGGAAGGGGCGGAGAGCTCAAGGTTGGCGAGGGCTGAGTTGAGGGATTGGTAGGCTGAAGAGGAGGACGTGGAGGCGGTCGCGTTCGCGTTCGAAGGGGTTGAAGGATAGGAGGGGGAAACGGATCCAGAGGGAGAGGAGAGTCGAATAGACGAAAGAGCGAGGTGTATCCGTCCTACCTGCTCGTTATGCCTCGAGCTCTCCCAAAACGACCTCGCCCTCTCCTCGTTCTCCTCCTCGCTCCTCTCCTCCTCCCAGAACATCCCCTCACTCCTCCGCCTCTCCCTCTCCCCACCCAGCTTGTTAACAATCATCTTCAACCTCTCCTTCGCTTCCCTCGTCGTCCAGAACATGACCTCTTCCTCCTCCTCCAACGTCCTCGTAATCGAATCCACCAACGGAGCCTCAATCTCACTTTCGAGCTGCAACGTCAAAGCTCTCCAGTTGTCCGTTCCACCCATCTTAGCAATCGCTTCCTCCGCCCGTGGAGTTCCATCCTTGTTGTAGCGACGTATCAGAGGTTTGTAGACTCCTTCGGCGATTCCGGTCGCAGGGAGAGGGTCGTGAACGATGGAGGAGGAGAGAGCTATTAGGACGGAGAGATCGAGGTTGAGGTTTCGAGTTGCGCGCAGGCTCGTTTGGGGAGGTGGATCGAAAAAGCTGGGACCACCGAAGGGAGGGGAGGACTCGAGGAGAACTTCGACGCCGAGGGAACGAAGTTCCGAGATGGTTCGTCCGACGCGACCGTCCTCGTCCTCGTCGGGTCGAAGCCTTGGGCATTGGATCTGGACTTTCGGAGGAGGTGTGTGGAGTGCAGCTGCTTGGAGGAGTTGATGAGCTATTTTGTGGAGGGTTGTTCGGAGATGGGAGGGGTTGAAGCCTTCGAAGTTGGCGAGAGAGGAGGAGGAGGCTTCTGAGTCGTCCGAAAAGGAGGAGTCGCTGTTGATGTAGGAATCGCTCTCGTAAAATTCGAAGAGGAGACGGATGTTGGTGATTCTGTAGTTCACAGAAAAGGTACGCTCGTAAGTATCAGGCAGTTGAGGCGAGAGAGACAGAGAAATTCAAGGAAGGCGACGCGAAACCGTCTCTTCCCCCTTCTTGCGGCCTGGAAGGCGGAAGATACGACTAGAAAGCTGGAAAGGCGACTCACGCAATGACCCTGATCCATATCTTCCCTCCCTCAGCTACGACATGCACCTTCACGTCCGGTATCGAAGGTCCTTGGTTGCCCTTCCCCTTCTCCCTCGACGTCGTTGGTTTCCCTACCAGGCGAGGGAACGTCGAGTTGAGCCCGATAACGGGATAGGGAGCTCGATAAGCCGAGTCGAACAAGGCGAGAAGATGGGGAGCGTTCGATGCTGGTGTCGCCTTCTGAGGGTTGGTAGGAGGAGGAGCTTTGAGGATCTGCAGTGGACGGAGAGACGAAAGAGGAGGAAGGAAAGAGTCGAGCTCATCAGCTTCTCCTTCTCGCTTTTCTCAGCACTCCGAGCGTCTCCCTTGAAGGTCTTTGTTGGTGCCTGTACACGGAGAAGCATGGAGAAGCCGATGCTCACCTTTTCTATCCACTCTATCTCCTTCCTAACGGCGCTATCATACTTCTTTAACCCTGGAAGGTCAGACGAGGAGATCTCGGAGTTGGGAGGCCCATTCTGGTCGATGACGGGGGAGGCAGGGAGACTGAAAGTTTGAAGGAGAGGGAGTAGTTCTTCCAGACGGGCTTTGGCTAGGAGGAGGGGGGCGTGGATAGATCCAGGCTCGGTTGAGGACATGGAGGGTTGGAGGGAAGGAGGGGTCGAGCTCAACGAGGCTCGAATCAAGTTCCCCTTGCTCTTTTCTTCCACCGACGTCCATCTCCTCCTTCAAGTCTTCATCTTCTATCCTCGCAGAACATTCTTCCGAGCACTTCTTTCATCGGTCTAGCTTTCCAAAATCCTCCGCCTCCGAGTTCCGACTCCAAGAAGGTCGTTTCTCCGCCGTCCGACCAGCTCCCTCCCTCTTCCTCTCCTCCTTCTTCCCTCCCCTCAGCATGTTGCCTTTCTCCCTCAATAACCTCGCCGAAGGACTCTTTGGTTCCGAGACGGAAGTCTTACGTGACTATCAGGTATGTCTCGATCCTTCGTCCTGCCTTGACGCGGCCTTGAAAGCAGGAGAGCTCAGGGCTGATCTTCGACTTTCTCCTCCTCTTTTCTCGAAGTTGCAGCACGCTTTAAACCTTCCTGCCAGCCTAGGACGACGCTTCATAGTGAGCAAGAGGTAGACACCTCACCGCACCGCCTCACCAAAGAAAACAAAAAAAGCTGAGCTTCTTCGTCTTGCAGGCCGAGTTTGCGAGCCTTCACCTTCCAATCCCATATTTTTCTACTCCGCCTTGCAAACCCACCGCTGATTTCTCTCCCACTCCTTTCTCAGTGCTATCTCGTTCGCTACTGCTCTCGAGGTCTGTCCCTCAGTCGAAATCCTCGTCTCAGGTCGAGAGCTGACTGGTCTCATCGACGCTTTTTTTTTTTTTTTTTTTTTCTTCTTCTTTTCCTCGCTCAGCTCACCAACGATTGGACTGGAAGGAACATTAGAAGACCTGTTTCCGACCTACCTGGAGCATCGAAGAGGCTTCGTGATGGTCATCAGGGGTGGAGGGCGAGAGTGGGCGCTGAAGGGAGCGTCGGAAGGAAGTCGACGCGACGGAGGCGAATGATCGGGTTCATAGTCTAGCTTTTCGATAAGCTCTGATCTCCAGAAAAAGAATCTTCCCAACACGAGAGAAAAGCTCGAAACTCTCCGCGACTTCGCGACAACGAGAAGGTGAATCTTGAATCCTGAGCGAAAAAAAAAGATCTAAACACACCCCGTCTCAAGAGACTTGACGATCTCGGCCCACTTCCCAGCCTCAAACAACATCATCCCACCCCTCTGATCCAATCCGAACTCCAGCGGGTCATCTGCTTTTCGAGGAGGCGCCGAGAGGAAGGGGAAGGTGATTTGATGGAGAGCGTGCTGAGGAGGAGGAGGAGGAGGAGGGAACAAGAACAAGGGAGGAGAAGACGACGGAAAACAGAGCGGAGGCGAGTCAGTTTTTCTTTGGCAAGGAGCATCGAAGGTTCGAGATAGATAGGAGAAGGAAGAAGGAAAGGAAGAGAAAGACAACTCACCCTGGCAAGCAACGAATCCTCTGGATGGAAAGGCAACGGTCCTCCATCGTTCAACAACAAAGCATCCTCTCCATCCACCTGCATCTCATCCGCACCACCAGCAGCAACCTTCGTAGGCTTGGCCTTGTTGACCTTCTTCTTCTTGTTCTTCTTGGACGACGCGTTCCCCGACTGGACCGAGAAGGTGGGAGCGACGTAGAGTTTTGAGAGGAGGAGGTAGTGGGTGAAGGCGTAGGATTTGTTGCCCTTGAGAAAGCGAAACCGGACAATGTGAGCCTTCAAAATTAAGAGACTCGGCAGATCAAGAAAGGGGGGGAAAGGAGAAGAGAGAGAAGGGAGGGAGGGAGGGAAGGGGAGGGAGTGAGTTGGTTCAGCTCACCTTCGCGGAAGCAGCAGCGATTTCCTCCCCAAGCATTCGATATAGAGGGGGTTGAGTTTGCACGGGCATGTTGATGAGTCTCTCCGAGATCAGGAGACCAATCTTGGGAGTCGTAGAGGAGGGTTGTTCGTCGAGGAGAGTAGAGAGAAGGAGGTGAAGAGGTTTGTTCTTGATGGACTGCTTGATGAGGTGAGAGATCAACGTCTTTCCTGCTGGGATCGCCTGAGCAAAAACGAACCAAAACGGAGAAGAGGTTCAGCTTCCTTCTTACTGCCTGCCTGAGGTGGGGGAAAGAGAGAGAGAGAGATCTGACCTTGAGTTCCTCCAACCCAACGACACTCAAAAAGCTAAACGGATCACTCTCCTCCCCATCGACCTTGATACAACTTCCCACGCCGTCCTTCTCACACCGCTCGAGCACAACCTCAGCAATCTCATGCAGGTTGAAGAGCTCTGCGTCCGAGTGGAGGAGAGAGCGAAGGAGTCGTTTGAGAGCGATGAGGTCGACGTCCAGGGAAGGAGGGAAGAAGTCGAACTCGACGTTGATCAGGGAAGGAGTAGAAGAGGAGGAGGAGGAGTCCGAGTTGTCGGAATCAGACTCGGCGATGTCGGAGGAAGGGGCTTTGGTGGTGGATTTACGTTTGGCCATTTTTGCGGTGAAGGAGAGGAGGGAGTTGGAGGGAAGGGAAGGAAGGAGGGACGAAGCTCACCAATTTCGAGAGCTCGTCGGTCCTGCCCTCTTTCTCAGAGAAAAAGCTTGCTCGTTGTAAAAACGCAAGCAGAAAAAAAGTCCATGATCGTGATTCGTAAAAGTCGTAATAAGGAACAACAAAATGAAAACGCAAAGCAAACGAACTAGATAATACTAGCGTCCAAACGACGCAGGAAACCGGAGAAGGCGCCTTCCTCTTCGTTCTCTCCTCCTCCTCCCCCTCCTCCTCCTCCTCCGCACCCCCAGCAAATCTATCTGGCGTCAAAAATCCGTTCTACAGGTTCCGGAGACGATCGTAATCTATCCCTCCCACTCAAATCCAACCCTCCCATCCGATCTCCCACCTCCTTCGTTGTCGATTCGAACGATTCCGCCGTGGGAGCTTTCGGTCTCTGCCATCCCGTCGAAGTTTTAGGTTTCGGTTTAGGTCTCGTTGCGAGAGGAGGAGGAGGAGGAGTGGTGGAAGGTGAGGGTCGAGTGAGGGATCGAACGGGGGGAGGAAGAACGACGCGGTTGGGAGGAGGGGGTGGGAGGAAATCGGTTGAGGACCAGGAGGCGGATTTCTCCTTGAGTGACGAAGAGGAGGAGGAGGAGGAAGAGGGAGTAGAGTGGGGACCGGCTAGGGAGTAGGAAGGTGGAGGTGCTGAGAGGAAGGATGGGGAGCTGAGGGGAGGAGTGGATTTCTCGTTGGCGAGAGCGATGAGTTGACCTTGGTGAACTTGGTCTCCCTCCAATCTACCGACGACTTCTCCTTCTGCTGAGTAGACTTTCCCACGTTCGTCTTTCATGCGTGTTTTGATGTAGCCTACGAAAGGCACCCGGATCGAGAAGAAGAGAGGAGGTCAGCTCGAGCAACGACGCAAGCGAAGAGAAACGAAGAGAGTAGACGCGTCTCACCTTTTCCAGCTCCCTTCACCAGTGCTCTCCTCCCCACTCCCCTCGCATCAAAGAACGCAGCCGAAACGTTCCCAACCGACCCTCCCACCTCAGCCGACGCCGATCCCGCCTCCTCTCCGTACTTGTGAGTGATGCTCTTCGTAGCATTCTCCGCCGTCGAAGCCAGAACCGTTTCGTAGGACGATCCAAACGACGTGTAGAGCACGTCTCCAGCGAGGAGAAGTCTCGAAAAGAGTGGTCGCTTGGAGATATCCTGCTCGGCTCTAGCGCTGGGAGAGGTGGAGAGATGAGAGGGTTTGAGAGGGACGGGAGGAGGTTGTTTTCGAGCGGGGGTGTTGGAGGTGGTGAAGTCGGAGGAGGCGTTTCCATCGTCGTTGTCGTCGTCGAAGGAGATGAGGAGGTCGTTGGATTCCTTTTCGTTTGGAGGGGAGGAAAGAAGTGGAGATTGAGGAGAGGAAGAGGAGTCGAAGGAGCTGTGAGACGATTTCCGTTGAGCTTGTTTCTCTCGAGCCAGAGCGAGAGCTTTGACGGATCCTTCGTGGCCGTGCTCGACGGCGAACTCTACTCCCTTCTGAATGTTTCGGTTGATGAATCCGGTTCCCTGCGAGGCGAGGAGAGAAACAAAAGGAAGAAGCAAGGTTGAGCTTTGGAACTGGACGCGTCCACAAAGACTTCGAAAATCGAAAGACGCGTCGTCGATCGAGCGTACCTTCGCGACCGTAGATCGAACGGCGAGAGTAGATTTGCTGCAGACCAAAAGAGAAAGAGGAAGGCATCAGCAATCTGAACTGAAGATGATACGACGCAGATAGATCGTCGAGAAAAGAGGTCCAAACTCACTTCAAAACCCTCAAATTCGCCTTAGTCCTATCGCTCACAACCGTAGGCGTAGCATTCGGCACCGTCCTCTCCACATACCTCTCCGAAGCCTGACTCATCTTCGTCGACAGCAACGTCGCTCCTTTCAGCATCTTCCCTCTACCAGTCCAAACCAAAAACAACAACAACAACCGAATCAGCTCGTCATCCCTCTCTCTCTCTCTCCCTCTCCCTCTCCTAGAGCTTCTCAAGTTTCGTTTGTAGCAAACTGACCCTAAATTCGCCGCTCCCTTCAACATCCAATCGTCCATCTCTCCCTTAGGCACCTCAGTCACTACAACCCTCTTCGATCCATCCCTCGCTCTCCCGTTCAAATCCACCATCACCGGTCCTTCTCCTCCTCCTCCTCCTTTCGAATCGTCCACTTCAGCGTCCATCTCACCTACGACCGCTCCCGTCTCGTCATCGATGAGCAAGAGTTTATTTTTTAGTCGTTTGGAGGAAGGAGGGTTGAGGGTTAGGAGAGTGAGATATTGAAGGAGGAGGGTGAGGAGAGTGGTTTGATCGAGTTCGTCGGAGGAAGTGGAGGGGAAGGGGAGAGTGAGGAGGAGGGAGGAGGAGGATGAACTTGAAGAGGAGGAAGAGGGAGGAGGGAGGGTGTAGGTGTTGAGGAAGGGGGAGTGGGAGATGGTTAGATGCGGGAGGAGACGGTAGTGCTGAAAAGGAAAGAAAGAAAAAAAAAAAAAAAAAAAAGAGAGAGAGTCGTCGGTCAGCTCCTCGCCTCGGATTCGAGCTCAACGAAGGACGGAATGAAAAAGAAAGCTCACGAAATCTCCTATAGTCAGAAGCAAAACCTTCTCCTCCTTCGATCCATCGTATCGTCCAGAATCCAACGTCGATAGTCTTGCAGCCCAAAAGAAAAGAACGAGCAAAGGAAAAGGAAAGGTGAGCTTTTTAGGTGGAACGACGGAGAAGATCGAGATTTCGATGATGTGCTCGCTCTTCTCTCTGAGACGTACGTGAGAGGACCATGAGCGAGAGGAAGGTGAGCAGAGTCGGATTCCTCTTCTATCCGGGAGACGGAAGCTTGAGGGAGCTTGAGGAGGATGGGCATCCCGGAAGAGAAGGAAGGGAGAAGGAGAAGGACGTGGGAGTTGGAGGGGAAGAAGAGGAGAGGAGAGCGAGCCAAGGTTTTGTTGGAGCGAAGAAGCCCCGAGGTTGTTTTTGTTTCTTTTTTGGGGGGTGTCCCACCATTTGAGAGGGAAGAGGTGGAAGGAGAGCAGCGAGACTTGGAAAAAAAAACCGAGTTTGCGAAGGGGGAGGTCGAGAGCGAAAGAGGGAAGGAAGTCGACGCGTCGAGTTCAGCCTCCTTGTTTCTCAGTCAGGTATCTTCATCTCTGAGCTTAAGAAATTCCGCGAGGGTATGAAGAGCTACATACCCTCGCCCCTCTCACTACTTTTTACGCTCGATCTCGGACTCCAGCGAACGAGACGTAGGAAAAACGCGTCGTCGTCGCCCCCGTCGCGTCTCTCTCTCGCGCTCTCTCTCTCTCTCTCACTCTGCCTATCCCACCTCCCCCCTCCAGAACAACAAAAAAAAACTCAAACGAACCTCCGCATTCATCCATCCATCCCCAATCTCCTACCTCCCCCTCCCAGATCTCAACTCCCTCCCCTCGACCCCCCACCTCTCTCCCACAAACCTCCCAAACCTCTCCTTCCTCAACTCCCCAACCTTCCACTCCCTCTCCCCCTCCTCCTCCCAAACCCCCCTCCCCTCCTTCTCCAACACAACCTTCCAATCCAACCCCTTCCCCTCCACCACCTCCTTCGTCACTCCCCAAATCCCCCTCCCAACCTCCTCCCTTTCATCTTCGGGTTCTTCCTCCAACGGTCCCGTTTCCAGTCCACTTTGGATCCTATCCTGTCGTTCCAAAGTCTGTTTCCACTTGGAAGCGTAACGTTCTTGTTTTTTGAGAAACTTGTAACGGTTGGAGATGACTTTGGCTTGGGCGCATTTGAGGACGAGGGAAGGAGGGATGGGAGTTTGTTCGCGGAGACGACCTTCGTGGAGGGTTTGGTGGGCGAGGGAGAGGTGGTGGCGGAAGAGGGGGCTGCAGGGGGGTGGGTGGGAGGGAGGGAGAGGAGGGAAAGGGAAAGGAATGCAGAAGTGTGAGTCGAAAGAAAAACAAGAAACGAAGGAAAAGAAAAGGAGAGAAAGGGAGTGTACATACAGTTCACCTCGACCTGCAAAGCTTTATCCTTCGGGTTCGCCTCAGCCTGAACTTTCAAGTTGAGGATCTTGAAGGCTTCGTTTTGAGCTTGTTCGCGACGGAAGATCATCATCGACATGCGGTGGGGTTGGGGTTTGATTCGAGGGAGGGCGGCTGGTAATCGACGACCGAAAACGAAAGACGAAGACGCGTGAGCTTTTTTGAGGGAGAGAGGGAGGGAGGGAAAGACAGAGGATGAGAGGGAGTTTTGAAGGAGAGAGAGAGGGAGAAATGGCGGGGTGAGAGGGGATGGAGGAGAGAGGAGGGCGATGTAGATGTGGGAGTGGATATAGAAGGAGGAGATAAGAGAAACGGAGAGGGAAAGATAGAGAAGAAGGAAACGAACTGTGAAGACGCGTCGGCTGCATGATGGATCCTGTCCAAGTTCCTCCGTACGGACGAGCCCAAGGGATGGGACCACCAGACTGAGATGAACGATAAAGAAGAGTTTATTGATGAGCTCCAAACCGAAACGACGAAAGAAGAAAGGAAGGAAACAGGGGACTGACAGGCTTGACGCGATCCCTCTCCTTCTGAGCTGCCAACCCCTTCGCATCCACCTGGAACAACACCTTCTCCGTCAACCTCTTCAAAAACTTATCGTCCCCCTTCTCCCTAGCCTTCTTCAACAACTCCAACGTCTGCGCACACCAAACCAAAAAAACGAAACGTGGAAGAAAGTGAGCTCGCGATCTTTCCTTCCTTCTTTTGATCTCTTCCCTCGGTTGTTTGAACGTACCTCCCATCCGAACGCGATCCTGCCTTGCAACGTTCCATCCCTCCTATCATTCCTCCAACCCATCTCCCTACTCGTCCTATTACTATTCTTGACATGATCCCTCAACACCGTCCCGGAAGCCTTCCTATCCCCTTCGACCCTCTCCCCAAACTCGCGAAACAACCCTCGGATCAAACTCCACTTCATCGTTCGTTGATGCTCCTTCGTCAAGAACTGAGCATCTAGAGAAGGAGCGACTGCGCGTGGGATTTGACGTTTTGTTCGGGCTGTTGGTTTTCTGGGTGGGATGTAGGAGAGGTCGAGGGAGAGTTGATCTTCGGGGGAGAGGGAGGGAGGGAGGGGGGGGAAGGGAGTGTGGTTCAGTAGAGTTTCGAGGAGCGGGGTAGGGAGGTAGAGGGATTGAGAGAGGAGGAGGGAACGGGTCGGGGTGGGAGGGAGAGGAGGAGGTTTCGTGAGGAAGTACGAGCGGAGGGGAGAGGAGGAGGACATGAGCGGGGGGAGCTCGTCGTCGTTGGAGGTTCAATCGAAAAAGAAAGCTCGACGCACTCTCCTTCCTTCAAGCACCGAACAGCCATGACGACTCAATCTGATCCTCAAGAAAAACTTCATTCAGTGTAAGCTCGAACTCCCTTCTATCTTCTCCTCCGAAAATCTTCCACTCACTCGTTCGGACCTATTGTAACAAAACAGATCCTTCCACTTCCCTCTCGCTTCCTCCTCGCACGCTTCCATCGTCCAACGAACGCTTCAAGTAGACAAGGAAAGGAATCCAGCTCAGGTTAAGACGACTATTACACCCGATCAGGAGGGTTTGAACATGTAAGCTCCCGTCTCTTTGCTTTCTCTCTCTCTCTCTCCAGCTCTGTCGAGCTCACCTCACCTTCTCCTTCCCTTCTTCCTCCCTCCCTCTCTCTGTTTGCGCAGTCTCATAGAAACAACGACCCTCCGTCTCCTCCGAATGAACGTCAACTCCCTCTTCGACAGTCTAGATCTCATCATTCGAACCATCGACGCCTTTGGATCCCCGCTTCCTCTCGTCGGCCTCCCTTCAACCTCCTCGCCATGAGCTCGCCCCTCCACACCAAGATCTTGTCTTCTAGTCTCACTAGGTTTCTCTTCTCTCTTTTCTGACGATCTTCACGACTTTCTTTCTCTCCTCTCCTCCTTCAACCCCTCGAGGGAAAAGCGCGAGAAAGAAACGGGCAAAAAAAAAGTCGTTCATGATGATGATCCTCAATCGTCTCCCTCATCGCTCCTTCAACCTCCCCTCCTCTACCCTACTTACTCCCCCTCAGCAGGTCCCCCCTCCCCCTCGCAGCACCCCACTTCCCACCCCTCCCCATCCCAGCACCAGCAAGTCCAACCCTCCCTCTCCATCCCCCCCTCAACACACCTGCATCCGTCCCTCCTCCTCCTCCGTGATCGACTCCGAAGTTCGCTCCCCTCCCCAACCCCGTCCCCATCGCCAGACCACCTGGGATCTGAGGCTGCTGTAACGGCGCTTGGTTCGTTCCGAGCTGATGAAATTGAGCTGCGAGGAGGGAAGAGGTGGGGGTTCCGTCTTGGGTGAGGAGGGGAGTGTTGGAGGTGCCGGGGAGGGGACGGCCTGATTGAGGAGGAGGGGGTGGGTTCGTTGGGGAGATGATGAGAGAGGAGGTTAAAGGCGGGGAGTTGGAGGAGGTGGTGGTCGTTGGAAGGGGTTGGGTGGAAGTGAGGTCGACGAGAAGGGCACCGGCTGAGAGAGAGAGAAAGAGAGAAACCACGACGTGGAAGAGATGAGCGTTCGATTTGGGGAGAGATGGAGCTAGAGAGAGAGAGAGAGAGAGAGAGAGAAAGAAAGAAGGAAGGAAAGAAAGAAGAGAAACTCACTATGCCAACCGGCAGCGGCTACTCCGAAACAGAACTTCTTCGACGCGTCCTGATCCGTTGAATCGTCCCTCCTGCCGAAATGAACCTCGGAAGGTCGAGAGACGTCTCTGGTTTGACCTAGACCTAAGGCACCGGAGGAGTAGCCACCCCATCTACAGAACGGCCAAGAACGAACATAAATGAGAGAGGGAAACGTCAGCGAACGAATCCATTCTCGTTTCTCGACGCGTCTTCATCCCTTAGATCGAATCCAACTCACGTCAAAAGCTTCCCCTTCGCCGTCAAAGCTGCAAAATGATAATCTCCCACCGCGACCTTAATCACACCCTTCCCTTGAAGCTCAGGAATGACCTCAGGCTCGGCTCCAGTCGCGTCTGCGTCCTCCGACCGAAGTTGGCTCTGCTTTCCCTTCAGCACGACGGACGTGGCAAAGTCGTCCGAGGAAGAGCCTGCGGCGTAAGCGAAGAAGGTTTCGAAGTGAGCGGAAATGTGGGTGATCTTCTCAGAGTGGGAGTTGTCGGAGGAAAAGGAGGAGGATGGGAGGGAGAACTTGGGATGCTGGAGACGAAAAGACGCGTGCGAAGAACGGAAACGAGATGAGCTTGAACAGAAGAGTTCTCAGAAACGATCAACCGACTCACCTCTTCCCAAATCCTTCTCGAAGAACCTCTCGCCATCTCCCCGATATCCTCCACTTGCCCTCCGACCCAAGCAGTCCAAACCTTCCCCGACTCGGTGAGCGCGACGAGGAAGCTGCTCCCGCTTGCGATCTTGACGATCTTCTCGTCAGACGGAAGAGGATCAAGCACGAAGAAGTTCGTTTCGTCGGAAGTGGAGGTATTGATCTGAACGGGGATCGAGTCGGGTGTGGGTGAGGGAGGTGGAGGAGGGAGAGCTGAAGTGTAGGGTTGACGGAAATCGGTCCACCAGATCTCGATTTGGCCGGAGGACGAGAGAGAGGAGGAGTGAGACCAGCCGGCGGAGACTTGGATGATTCGGTCCCTGGGGGGAGCAGGAGGGGGAGATCAGTCAATGGAGGAATGGAAAGGAGAAGAGAAGAAAGGCGGAGAGATGAAACGCGTCGACGAACTTGTTCCCGTCAAGTCGATCCCCACGATCGTACTTGATAGCTTTACCCCAAGCAGTGAGCTCCCAAACACTGCATCACGAGCGAGTTTAGTATCAGCAACGAGGACGACACGAAAAAAAAAAGAAACGGTCGAGTGCTCACACGCCGTGCTCGTCCAGCATCAGAACGTGTCGCCTCCCACAATCGACGCTCTCGAACTTGACTCCAGGCAACAACAGCTCTCTCGGATGGTCGCACGTCGCTCCGCTGTGAAGCCAGTTGGGGTTGGATCTGGTTGTAAACTGGCCGCCGTCGAGAGTTCCTGGAAGGAACAGAAGAGAAAGCAGGAAGGAAGGGTCAGCTTCGCCCATCATCTCCTCAGAATCTCTCTCCTTCTCCCTGGACGAACCCCAACACCACACCTTTCCCTGAGTATCCAGTCCAACAAAACCATATCCACTGGCTTGAAGATCAACGAGGCCGACCGTGTCTGGGAGAGGAAGGAGGACGGGGAGGTTGATGCCTTCGAAGTTGGCGTGGAAAGAGGAGAAGGCAGGGTGATTGTGAGGAATTCCAAGTCGGCCGTTCGACGAAGCGCTGCAGCACCAAACCGATGCCAAAGGCATCCAGTGATTGTCAGCGAGGCTAAATAGTAAGATAAGGTCGTGTTTGTGAGCCTAGAGAAGATTCTCACCCCCATACATAGCAAGAAGGACGACGAAGGGCAGAGTAGAGCTGCTTGAAGCCTGAACTCCTCGCGGAGACTGATGGAGGGAGATTGTAGTCTTCTTTCGTCTTCCTCCTCCAGAAGGTATTGCTAGAGGATATGGGGAAGGAAGATCAGATGTCTGCTAGAAGAACTGAAGCAGAAATCGAGCGGTGGAGGGAGAAGGAAGGAGGAAGGGTGAGCTCGTCGACTCACTCTCCTGTCACCCTTGCGAGATGCAAGTTCGTTTGCGAAAGAGAGAGAAGACTTGAGATGTCGAGAAAAGGGAGAAGATTGTCCAGAATGACCTCGTCGGGTAGATTGTCGAGACTCATGCTTGGATGATGGTGAGAGAAAGTGTGGGTGGAGGAAGGAAGGCGAGCCGTTCGACCCATCTGCTTGATTTCGGAGTCTTCCGAAGAATGACGTTCGCAAATCGCCAGGGAGAAATTTCTGCGAAAATCCAAGGTAGTCGTTAGGATCATGAGTATCGTTTCTGTAAGTCTATGCAAATGCTGATCCGAAAAAAAAAAAAAAAAAAAGCTACGCTACTCCAGAGCCGTGAAGGAGAGGGCAGACTTCTCTTCAGCCCTCGACCTCTGATCGCCCTCCTCGCCCTTCATCCTCTCTGGGAGCTCAGAGGCTCGACGAGTCCTCGATTTCCGAACGGGAGAGACGTCTCGACTCTTGCTCCGACGACCGATTCCGAGTCCGAAAAAGGTGGGATGTTCGGTCGAGGGAGAACAAGGAAGAGCGAGGGAAGCTGGGTTCGGTTTCCTCGGTGTGAGAACTCGTTCGACGAGCTCGTGGAAGCGGTGAGGTCGATACTGTGGGAAAGAGAGATAAGAAGGTATCGATTGATCAGCTAGGGCCGTGCTCAGAGAGAAGAGGGAAAACGCACCGAAGAGGCCGGGCTGAGAGACGCGTCTCCATCTTCCGGCTCGTCCCTGTTGTCTCGCATCACTCGCTCCACTAGTTCCCTGAGACCGAGATGACGGGGAGGGTCCGGCTGATACGATCGAAGGTCTAGTGTCAGTCTCGAAAAGCGGACGAAGAGTGCTCGAGGATATCGGATCGGGAACTCACGTTCGTTTCCACTGACGGTTCTGGCTCCTTGAACGAGACGATCTTCGACGATAACGCAGATCCAGTATCGGCAGGAAGCCTGAGATGACTCAGAAGCTTCTTGTTCTCTACTTCGGGCTCTCCTTGGTTGGGCAGACCGACCGAGGGAGTCGGCGAAGTCGACCAGTACTTCTCGATAACGTCCGCGAGACCACGAGGGTACTAGAAGGAGAGGGAGAAATCAAGAAAGTGTAAGGGTCAGTAAAAGGCGACAGTGAGGACGAGAAGACGGAAGAAAGCTCACGAAAGAAGTCGGTGAGGAAGTTGTGAGGCCGTCGTCCTCCTTCGAACGAATGAGTCGCAACGAATCCGTCCGCCATAAACGAGGAGGTCCAGAGGCGGCTCGGCCTTCCCGGATTACACGTTCGCACAGCTCGTTAAATCGTGTTGGAAACTGAGAGTGAACTGGAGGAACAAGGGACCGATAAAGGAGAAAAGTCGATCAGCGAAGGCTCGCTCGATGATTGCTCGCGAGGAAGACTCACTAGCATGCCCACTCTCTTCCCACTCTACCAGCTCAGCGTCAGGCATGTGCTTCTTGAGATTGAGAGACGAGTCCGGTGGGATGAGAGTATCGTTCTTTGCTGAGAGGATGCAGATTTTGGGTATTTCTCTGTCGATTCGGTTCAGCTGTTCCGTTGAGATTCGATGAGTTGTAGCAGCGGCAAGCTGCCACCACTGACCGAGGACGGTTTGGCCGGGCCTGAATATGGTGAGACGGAGGATGATCAGCCACTCCAAAAGCGAACGGAAACGCGAGGGAAGACGAGACGCGAACTCACATCATCTTCACTCTGCGATTGTGTTCTTCTATCCGGGTCTCTCTATTCGTTCGACCTTCGGGATCATCCTCGTCAATCTCATCGAGCCAGCTCTGAGGGTAGAGCATCCTGAGGGGCGAGAAGGAAAAGAAAAAACGGAAGAGAGCTGTCAGACGACGCGACGAACCCGTTTCGCGTGCGAGGAGCAAGAGAAGGGCCTTGACCCGACAGAAAGCAGATAAACCCCTACTCACAACATGTACCTCTCGATCTCATTCTCGAACAGCGTACGAGCCGTAAGCTCCAGTCCATCGAGCTGGAGAAGAGCCAAGAAAACGGTAAGCTCTCGACGCGGTTTGGTTTCGCACTGAGTGTCGAAACGAACGAACAGGGGGTAGCTTCCGACGTAAGCCATGTCCAGCAGTGGTAACAGCAAGCAAGAGAGAAGCTATGCGTAGCGGCTCGAGTACCGCGAGCTCTGCGACGAAGCAAAAGGGGGCTCGATCAGTGTTAAGGAAAAGACAGCTCGGGGTTAAAAACTCACTCAGAGCAATCATTCCTCCCATGGAGACTCCAACTACATGAACCTCCCGCTCTCGTACCCATCCGACGTGATCTAACAGGTGAAGCGTGTCCGTAGCCATTCCACCTAGAGGAGAAGGAAAAGTTCAGCGACATCAGCGCTCTCGAAGGAAGCCCAAGAGCTTGTAAAGCCTTTCCTCCTGGCTCAACTTCCGAGATGATACTTACCCGTCGTGTAAGGCCCTCTGGGTGTGTCTGAGTATCCAGCTCCTCGATTGTCGAACTGCAGCACGAAGAAGGTCCGGTCAGAGCCAGAGAGGGGGCGGACGAAGGGAGAGGGGGAAAGAGGACGAACGACGAGTACAGAGTATTCTGGATTTCTAGCGAGAGCGTCAACTTGGCGACTCCATGAGAAGGAGCAGTTCTTCAAGCCTGCAGAAGGAAGAGAGTCAGCGTGAGGGACTCCAGTAGGGACGCGAGAGAAGCTGGGGAGGAGTGTTGAGCTCGCTTCCTCTCCTCCCCGCCTCCCTTCTTCTCTCTTCTGCTCACCCATGATGAAGAGAATCTTCGTCGGTCCCGCTCCGTGGACCTCGTAGTAGATTCGGTGGGGAGCTCCGTCTGTGTCCACCACGCAAAAACTAAAGACGACGAAGGGATCAGCCAGACTCGAACTTCGAAGGAAGGAAGGAGCGGAGAAAGGAGGGAAAGAGCTCGAGCTTATACCCACCCTCGATCGCTGGCGGTCTCGAGGTCGAAGAGAGTGTCTGGAAGATCCTCGTCGACCTCTTGAGGCTGCGAGATGTTAGGAGGAGGCATGGGCCTTTTCAGAGTCTGCGGTGATGGTTGGGAGGGATCTAGCGCAAAGGAAGGGGTCGGACGACCTCCCTGCTCGGGGGCGGTTTTGAACTTTCCTCCCAAACCACATCGATCTCCAAGAAACATGTCAAGCTACGAAGGTAAGTGATCACATATCTCCTTGGTCCTTCACCTTCCTTCCTCAATCTTCATGATCTGACCTCCAAGCTCGTCTCTTGACCTCCCAAAGACGACCATCCTTCAACCTCCGCCCCTGACGTCGAAGCTCAGGCCATCTCCCTCGATGAGATTCTGGACGAGCTCGAAGCCTCAGACGGTGGTATGGTGCTCGTGGATGAGAACGGTAGACGAATGATGGGTGATGGGATCGTCGAGATGCTGGCTGGAGCGTTGGGAAATCGGTGAGCTCGACCCCTCCTTCTTTCCCTCCTCATCTTTCTCCTCTCGTGCTTTCCCCTCAGTATCACGTACGTCGCTGATCAGCAACTACTTTTACCTCTCAGGAGTCAACGAGGAGCGTCAACATCCTACATCGCTGATCTCCGTTCCGTCTCGCACAAGGATCTCAAAGAGGGTTCGTTCACCTCGACGACTCGCGTCTCTTCCACGTCTCTTCGCTGACCCTTTCCTCTTGTTTGGGATATCTAGATGAATCGTGTGGGATCTGTCAGATGCCTCTTCTAACCCTCGTTGATGAAGAAGAGCATCATCTCGCTCTCGATTCTCCTGCAACATCCAGAGAGAATCTCGGCGTGGTGAAGATAGGTGCTTGCTCTCATCTCTTTTGCCGACGAGATGCATCCAGATGGCTCAGCAAGGTTAGCTCTACCTTCTCAGCTCTCTTATCTTCCTTCTTACTCGAACTTATACCTCCCCTCGTCCTTCTGCCAGTCGAACTCCTGTCCTCTTTGTCGAAGTGTCGCCGATCCCTCTCAGCCGCAACCGTCCGCCAATAGTTCTGCAACACCGACCGAACCACCCTTCCCAGGAGCGCCGAATCTCCCTCCGAACCAGCAGCAGATGATGGACTTGCTCCAATCGATGTTCGGGACGGGAGAAGGAGGAAGAGGAGGATTGCCTGATCCGGCGATGCGTCAGAGGGAGGAGGAAGAGAGGGAGAGTTTCTCGGGTATGTACTCGTAGATAGCTCTTAGTCCTAATGACGTATGACGTATACGGACTCCTCCGTATCTCAGTTTCCTTCCTCTGGAGAGATAATCGTGGTCGAGACGCGAGTCGGCGACGCGCGACTGCTTTCAGCTCAATCGATCTCTCCTCTGGAGTTCGAAAATCTCGACCGTCCTCTTCATCATCGCTCCTGATCTTGTGATCCGAATCAGGCTCCTCCTTCCTACAGCTCGGAAGAAAGGGTCGAGGAAGAGAGAGGCGGTGAGCAAGCGGTGCTTCAATCAAGCTCGAGCTCAATCCTCGTTCGGCTCCCCTTCCCCTCCTTCCCTGCCGTCCACCATGAGCTTCGAACCTCCTTTACCTCTTCCCGCCGACCTCAACACTGTTTTGGGTGACGAGACTCTGATCTCAACCGCTGCTGCTGGAACGGCGACGTTGGATTCGACAGCTCCCTCCCTTCTCTCCACACTCCCTTCGAGCACTCCTCCTTCTACTACCATCATTTCGTCCGAGTCGACCACTACTTCCTCCTCGACATCATCCGCGTGAGCCTTTTTTTATGCTCCAGCTTTGGACTTAGGGTTTTCTGGTGAAGCACGAAAAGCACGAAGAAGGAGACGGGCAAGGGAAGATGCGAGCTCAAGCTGACCTCTTCTCCTCCTCCTCCTCCTCCTCCCTCTTGTCCTTCATCAGTCGCTCCTCTTCCTTCTCACGACGAAATTCCTCTCGCAAATTCTCTACCTCTTCTTCTTCGACCTCTCATCCTGCGACCACCACTACTCCTGGACTCACCGCCCTAGGCTCGGGGAGGAAGTCGTCCTCGGTCGTTCTTCCCATCGTCCTCGTCCTCCTCGGCGTCGTCCTTCTCGCTGGACTGAGCATCTGGTGGTTCTGCTTCAGGAGGAGGCCCAAACCGAGCACGAGAAGAATATCGAGTGGGATTGGAGGCTGGAAAGGTGTGGGGACGAGGGAGGTTTATCGAGACGATCCAGCAACGGTTCAGAGAGGGGAGTCCGAGGTGGAAACAGCCAGGTCGAGGGATCTCGAGATGAGACTTGCCGTTGTTGATCTCCCAGAGGAGGTACGTTGATCAAATTTAAGGGAGAGGATCTGGCTTGAACAACGTTGACTCTTGCTGTTTATACCGATGCAGGCAAGCTCGACTCGATCCAGTAGGGGACGACCTCACGACCGTTTATCTCTCGACACGGTCGATTCAGGACCCTACCTCCTCTCGGACATCTCCCACACCTCTACCTTCAACCCAACCCTCGAAATCCCTCCATCCAGTCGCTCGTCTCATGGAACCTCTCGTGCCTCTCATCCCTCCTCACGCTCTCCCATCTCCCCCACGAGTCCGGCAACTCCTCCCTCTCGCTCCGTCTCGTTCTCCTTCCTTCGGAAATCAGCCTCGCCACTCGCAGGTCTCGTCGCTTCTCTTTTTCAAGGCCTTGATCGACCTCCTTCTCTACGGACGGTCGTATCCTCGTCGAACGAAGCAGACGACGGGATCTCAGGCGCGTCGTCCACGTCGAAAAGGGCGACTCCGACTCGAAGGACATTCAGCACTGGAATGGATTCTTCCGTCGGGCTTCTGGAAGAGGACCGCGAGATGTTAGAAGCAGCGGAAGGGGGCAAAGAGCCGGAGCCGAGTCCGAAACTGAGTGAGGTGAGGAAGGGGAAAAGGGAGATATCGATGGAAAGAAGTCGTCCAAAGGACGAGGTTTGGCCTGTTCGGCAGGAGGGACTGAGAGGAGAGATTCACGATGTAGTTTAGCTTCGTCATTTTTTTTTTTTTTTTTTTTTTTTTTTTCTCTTTGAACGCTCCTAGGCTAGTCTATCGGACTTCAAGCGAAAGGAGAACTCTTGCTGAAGACGCGCGTTTCGTTTGCTGCTTCAGCTCCTCAATCGCCCCTCCCACACTTTGCTTCCGTGTTAGCTTGAAAGCGGAAATACGTATATACAACTCTTCTCCAACCAACATCCTTAGAATATGACGTGAGGGTGGAATGAAAGAGGAGTTTAAAGAGGCGACGCGACGTTCTTGCGAAACGCAGACCGACGCGAACTGATATCAAGGCTGGCATCAAAATGAGAGGATAGGTTGGTAGTAAAATGATACGGGACCTTAACGAGCACGAAAGCGGAACCAAAAGCTGTGAAGAGCAAAGGAAGAGGAAGTTTACTCAGAGTCGAACGAGACCGACCGGAACTCGATTCGAACAAAATCAAACTCACAACCTATATTTCCAACACCACCCTAAACCTCTTCCTCAGTCCCTCCATTGACAACCTCCGAACTGCTTCCACCGTCTCCAACCTTTCCTCCTCCGACGCGACGACAAGAACAATCCCTCCATCTCGGACGTGTTCGAGACTTGTGATGACGGGGATCTTCTCCAGTCGACCTATAAAATCCTGTCCGTGATGAAGTAGGGTGCTGAGGTAAAAGCGAATCTGGATGCGAGCGAGAGTGGCGAAAGGTAGAGATGCTGGATGAACTTGACTCGACCTCGCGTCGTACGAATAGCTGAGGACTCCTTCGAAGCTGACGCATTCGATCCTCGTCCAGGTTTTGAGATGGGGAGACCGAACGTCCGACCATGGGCTCGAGAGGAGTCCTGACCTCTGCGGAAGATCGTAGGCGACGCGTTTGGGATTGAGGTGAGGAAGAAGTCGAAGGTGAAGGAGAGGGAGGAGGGTTTCTCGGTTCTCGGTGTTGACGATAATAGTGAGTCGGTCGAGAGGGATGAGGGATGAGATCTCGTGTGATTGGGTGCGAGCGAAGTCGAGGTTGAGGTGAGAGGGAAGGGGACGGGAGAGGGAGTCGGGGAGGGAGGAGAAGTCGAGCGTGACCTCCTTGATCTGAAGGAGGGAAAGGCAGGAGTTGATCCTTGCTGGAGACTGGGAAAGCGAGACAATACACAGAGATATGGTCGATGAGCTTCGAAATCGAATAACGGGCTACAGCTTTGCTACTGCAGCTGGAGAGTAGATAGATGGGCTGGAACAAGAAAGCGGTCGAGCTCACTCACCTTCGTCCGCGGGTCCTTCCTTCCGCAGAACAACCCTCCCAGTCCCTCTAGAGTCTTGACCTCCACAGAACCGTAGAGAAGAGGAGAAGTCGCGATTAGGAAGTCCAACGAGACCTGAGCGAGGACGGCGAGGGTGGACGGGGAGGATGCAACGAAGACGAGAAGCAGGACATCCCAAGGCAAGATCATGGGCTGAAGTGGGAAACGAAGGGCCAGAATCTCAGTGTCGGCAATGACATCCGCAAAGGTTGAGGGTGCTCCACTCACTTCTTCCATGCCGGAACGAGGCAAAAAAAAAAAAACGATCGAAAGAGAGAGGGAGATGGCCGTTGGGAAACGAAGGAGGAAACGAGCTTCAAGCAATCCAGCTTCCTTCTTTTCGTCTTCACGCCCAACGACCAGCAACCCCCCCAAAAATGTCTGTGAGACTCACTCTACACTCTGGAAACGCAGTCCTCCACGCGTCACAGTGGGCTGAGCATATCAAGTTGAAGACCTGGTACGAGGAGAATCATGCAGCCTACGGCCTTCCGTCGACTTTGGTTGAGCTCGACGACGCTGGACTCGAGACGCTGGAGGCGATCTATCCCGTGAGTACTTACCCAGGGTCTTCTTCAGGATTACTGGGCTGATCTCCGACCTCCAAAGTGCAGCCTAGACGTTCGAGAGCTCGAGCTAATCCGATCTGGCTGTCCTTTCCTTCTTCGTTCGTCGACTTGTTCGTTCCCCTTCAGCCGACCGAAACGACTCCTTCCCCTCTTCCAGTAGCACCCCCGCCATCCCTCGCTCTCCCACCTCTCCTCATCACCCTCTCGTCTTCTCGAGGACTCCAGAAGACCGTTGAAAACTTCCTCGCTCTCTCGTCGAGTCCGGCCAAGTTCAAGTCCAAACGATCTCCCTTCCCTGACCTCTCCTACCTCAGTCCCATGGGGAGTAAGGTCTTTAGAGTCGAAGAGGATTTCGTAGCTCAGTTCGGGGATGTTACGAGAGGAGATGGGAGTGGTGGGGAGTCTATCTGTGAGTCTGAGTTAGGGTTGAAGATCGAACGGGATGCGTCGCGACTGATCGCTGATTTATGTTTCATAAACAGACGGAGGAACGTTCAACGACGAGAAAGAGGGGTTCAAGACCAAATTTCAGCTCGGAACCGTGGCAATGGCATCGGGAAGCAGCAAGAATAGCAATACATCTCAGGTGAGTCGAAGTATCTTCTTCTCCTCCTCTCGTCCCGCTCTCCGGGCTCAACATCCTCCCTCCTCTTCTCCTGCGACCCTCTTTACTCCTAGTTCTTTATCTCCCTCACTTCCACTCCAAGCCAACTCCAAAAACTCACCGGGAAATACGTCGCTTTCGGTGAAATCTCAAATCTCCCTTCTCATCGGGACACTCTCGAGCGACTCTCAAAGCTCGCGAACGGGAAAGGAGGGACGAAGGAGCCGGTATGGATTGGTAGTATAGAGATCGTCGAGGACTAGATCGATGAGACTTGCTCGACTGAACTTGACTGAGGACTGACTCGACTGAGCAAGAGAAAGGATCGATGAACACGGAATCGGCGTCGCGACTCGACTTTTGGACTACGTTGACGACATCTAGATCAACTGAGACGAATACAAATAGTTGAGCAGTGAACCTTTCACGCTCTCAAACCCTCCCCATGATTACGTCCTATCCTCAAATCGTCCCATTCCAAGTAGGGAAAGCCTCGTACGCGTTGATTTCCTCCTCGGTCCAGAGAGGAAAGTCCTCTTCAAAGGGAACGAGCTGCTCCTTCAGTCTCTCCTCCTTGGACGAGGTAGTGACAGCGACAATTCCCTTTGAGCGAAGCCAGCCGAGAGTAGCCTGACCGGGAGTGATTTCTCGCCCAGTGAGTTTGGAGAGTCGTTTGGCGACTTTTTCTACGACAGCGTCGGCGGGGCCTCCTGTTCGATAGGAAGGAGACGAGAAGTCAGAAAAACGTGTCACGAGAGTATTTATAGGAGGGTAGAATAGGGGGAAAAGGAGAGAGACGGACCAGGAGCCGAAGTGATGGGCGTCAAAGCAGAGTACGCTTCGATGATGATTCCCTCCTTCTTCGCCAGATCGAGCAAAGACTGGTGAGACTGAGCATTGTAGGCGTGGTATCGTATCTGGTTGACGGCGGGCTTGATTCGAGCGATGTCGAGGAGTTCTTGCAGCTGAGTCGCGTCGTAGCTGTCGCGAGCGAAGGAGAGGTCAGCGATTTGGCTCTTCTTCGTCGAAAGGAGGATGGAAGGGTGTAGAAACGAACTTGGAGACTCCGATCTGGGTAGGCGAGAGAGAGCATGATCAGATTTTAGCCTTGGCTCGAGGGAAGAAAGAGAAGAAAGAGAAAAAGTCGAACTTACGGATCGAGTGAAGCCCGTTTCGACCAACCTCTCCATTTTCCTCCATACGTCCACGGTATCCTTTACGAAAGCCGGGGAATGGATAAGGTAGAGATCTACATAGGAGATGCCGAGCTGTTGCGGACGAAGAAGAAGAGGGCGTCAGCGAGGGATCCAAGGGAAAGAAGGAAGGAGGAAGAGCTCGAGCTCACCTTCTCCAACGAGCTCTCGATCTCCGCCTGTACGTCCTGCTCGTGAAGAGCATCGAACTTGGTCGTGATGTAGAGCGATTCCCTCGCAACTCCGGAAGCAGCGATAGCGAGTCCTGCTGTGTCCTCAGTACGGTAGATTGCAGCTGTGTCTAAAGCTCTGTAACCTCCCTGGAAGGCGAGGAGTGCATTCGCAGTGACGTTGGTGCCTTTCAAGACGGAGCCGACTCCGAAGAATGGACTGGGAATCTGGTTGCCGTCGTTCAGAGCTGAGGGGAAAGAGACGCAAGAAGGGAAGACGTCAGAGGGGGAGGAAGGAAGAGAGGGAGGGAGGGCGTTCGTTTTGCGAGCTCGCTTCCTTCTTTGGATCGGACTCACTGTAAAGAACATGACCTGGGAATTGAGTTGGTGGGGCTCCGGAGAAAGTTAAGATCTTCTCGGTGAGAGCAGTGAGGAGAGGAAGAAGAGTTGGGATGTACATCGGGATGGACGTTGACAAGAGAGTGGAGGAAAAGTGTTTTTGAGCTCTTGAAAAGGCGACGGCCAACGCCGGCTCTGAGTCGTAAGTAAGCATGGCATCGAGAAGAAGAAAAAAGACGCGAGAGAGTGTGTAGAGAAGAGAAGGGAAACGTCAAGGAGGGAGATGAGAGAGAGAGAGAGGAATTAAACAGTAACAAAGGCACAGATCTAATCTACCGATCTCCCCAGTTCGCTCGCGAGCTCGACCTAGGTGTCGAACTCCTCGACGGCCCCCCTCCTCCTCCCGACGACGGTGGTCCATTCGGAGGGTTCAGCGGTGATTTCGAGCTTGACGAGTTGAGTCGACTCCTGGCAGCTTGCTGGTCCGGCGATCCGTTTCGAGGTTGGTTGTGGAACGAGGGAGCTGGGGAGTGACCGCTTTGGCTTCCTCCTCCGTAGGGATTCGGAGGGAGGTATCCTCCCATGGGAAGTTGACCGTTGTTAGGAGAAGGCATTCCTCCACCGTAAGGCATCATTCCTCCTCCGTACGCTCCCCAAGGAGGCATTCCCCAGCCCATCCCCATCTGAGGAACTCCTCCCATTCCAGGTCCTCCCATCCCCATCCCTCCTCCTCCCATCATCGGAGAGGCTGAGCGGTTGTCGTCTCCTCCGACTTGGGATCCGGCTTGGGAGTAGGACATCATGGCCTCTGCAGGAAAAGAAAAATGAGAAAGAAAGAAGACGGAAGTCAGCGCGAGAAAGACGGCGCGACGAGAGAGAAGTCGAGCTCGAAGGACGGACGTTGGTAGGCAGCCTGCGCAGCCATCATAGCAGCCTGAGAGAGAAGAGATAAAGAAAGGTGAGTTGAAGGATTCGAAACGAAGATCGAAAGTCGAAGAAAGAAACGAGAGAAGAGAAGACTCACCATCTGAGGATCCATCCCTCCTCCGTACCCTCCGTAAGCGCTTCCTCCTCCCATCTGAGGCATCCCCATTCCCATCCCCCAGGGAGGCATCATCCCTGGTGGCATTCCTCCCTGTTGCTGCTGAGCGTAAGGGTTGTATCCGTAAGGAGATCCTTGTTGACCTGACATCGCCTCGAGCTGCTCCCTCTGGAGAGCGTCGATCTTCCTCGCTCGTTCCTCCTGAACGAAGCGAAACCCGAAGAAGCAGAAGGGAGAAGGTCATTTTGGGATGTTCGAAGACGAGAGAAGAGGGAGGAGACTTACGGCTGCTCGACGATCTCGTTCTCGTTCCGTCATGGCTGCTCCAACTCCTCCCTGGAAAGAGAAGATCAAGAAAGGAGAAGGTCAGCGTGGGATGTTCGAAGATGGAAAGTAGGAGGAAAACGAGGAAGTAGACTTACGGCTGCAGCTCGATCTCGTTCGTGAGCGGTGATGGCTCCGAGAAGACCAGTCTGAGGAGGTGGAGGTTTGGAGGGTACGTTGACTGAAGAAGGCGCGAAAGAAAAGAAAACAAACGAACTCGACTCAGCGAACGCAAAGAAAGTGGACGCGCTGGGAATCTTCGACTCGATTCAACTTACCGAGCGATCCGCCGGTCTCCCTAGCCAATTCCTCCTGCCTCTTCGCGGAACGATCGTTCCTATCCTCCAGCCCAGCCTGCAGGAGTCCATTCGGGTTGAAGGCCTTGGTGAGACCTTCCTTTGCCTCGACCTCGACGAAAGCAGAGTTGGTCTCCTCCGCTCTTCCTCCGTGAGGGTTGGTGGTCTCGAGATGGTTCGTCCAGATGGAGCTCCTGGACTTGGAAGGTCCTCCTCCGTTGATGGCTCCAGGTCGAGGAACAGGCTGATGGAGTTGGTGATCCGATTCGTACCCGCTGTAGGACGAGGCTCGTTGACCGTTCCCGTTTCCTCCGTAGTTCTGATCGTATCCGGAGGGAGATCTGGACGAGGAACCTCCGTTCGCGAAAGCTGGACGGGGAGGTTGAAGATCTTGCTGTCGTCCTCGATCGTACTGCGACTGCTGATGCTGCTGGTCGTAGTTCGATTCCGGTCGTCGGTCTCCTGAGTCGGTGAAGTTCCTCGACGCCTGCTGTTGCTGGCCTGGGTTTTGAGGGAGAGGTCGACCGAGTCCAATGCCTCCTCGCGACGAGAGATCCGACTGGGATGGAGCTTGAGATTGCTGGGGGTAGGAAGAGGTAGGCCTTCGAGGTCCAGAATCGACCGATCCTTCGTCGTCGTCGTCTTCGTCCTCCTCGCTGCTCTGTGCCCAGTTGTTTCCCTTCTTCGCCGACTTCCCTCGACCTGCGACGGCTTTCCCCTTCCCAGGTTTGGTGAGAGCGTCGTCTCTCTGCTTCTCCGACGCCTCAGCCTTGGCTCTCCTCTCAGCGGCGCCCTTGCCTGGTCCGAACGACGAAGGGAAGGCCTTCTGCTGTTGATCCTGCGCGGCGACTTGAGAGGGTTCCGGTGGAGGACTGAAGGAGGTTTGGATAGGAGGAAGATCTTCTCTTGAAGCTTGAGAGACCGCTCGAGGTTGAGGAGGGAGAGCTCGAGTTTTGACAGGGGATATGGAGGAAGGTGAGGTAGCGTCGAGGAAAGACAGAGCGGCGAGAGCGTCGGCATTGTGATCCTCCGATTCGTCTCGTCGAGACGTTTTCGGCTGCTGGGCCACTGAAGGTACCGGTGAGGGATCTCGAGGGAATGTGTCGGCTTCCTCCTCGTCCGAAACGATGGGCATCGTTCCAGCGGCTTCGGAGACGACGCGACGACCTGGAGCAGCTCGAGCTCCCGAGGGACGACGACCGAGGTTGACCATCTCGCGTTTGGTGCTCGACGCCGAAGTCGCTGAGGGAGGGCTGGACGACATGTCGAAGCCTCCGCTGGGAGTAGGAGGAGTTCGAACCGAAGACTGTCCAGACAAAGGACAAAGATCAGCAAGTGACCCAGCGAGAAGTCGAAAGTAGGTGTGAGTGAGACTCACGACATCAACGGGAGCTGAATGTCCAGAAGACGAAGCTGGTCGACTTGACGCGACCTCTGGAGCGAGGAGAGAAACTCCTTGGCTCGACTGGGAGGGAACCGGAGAGCTTCGAGCATCGACTCCTCGAGGATCCAACGACGACCGAGGTCCAACCGACTCCGTTCGAGGAGCTGACGAGCTCGCGTAGGGGTTCTGCTGCTGCTGCTGCTGTTGAGGTCGAGAGTCCTCGAATGCGTTGAAGGCTCCTGGCCTCGCCACCGTTGCTACTCCGTAGTTTTCGTCGTCGCTTCCTCCTCCGGGAGCGAAGTCGCTCTTGATCGGTTCTGAGGTGAATGAAGGAGCTGTGACAACCGAGCGAGGGGCTGCGGGAGGAGGAGAGGTGGTGGTGGTAGGAGCGAGAGCGGGAGTGGGAGCTGCCTGAGCGAAAGAGGAGGGAGGGTGGTAGGATTCTGGGGACGTGACGAGGCTGGGAGATTCGTTCTCGTCCAGCTGGTAGTCCGTTCGAGTAGGTCGGACGTCCAACGTCCCTGGAAGGACCTGCATCGATGCCGATTTGTTGGATCCCGAACCCGACCCGTTCGTTTGCTGTTGAGCGTATCCGTTTCCGTTCGCGACGGGTCGGTCGACAGGCCTGTCGAGGAACGACGACGAGGACGATCCCTGGCGTTGAAGTTGCTGCTGAGCTTGAGCGAGCGACGAGCCGGTGGTCGGGGACCTTGTTCGAGACGAGACGAGTGGGACTGGGGATGCAGACTCTCGAAGAGGAGACCGAGATGACGGGGGAGAGGGGATGGGAGCGGCCTCGTTCTTGGTAGGAGGTGCTGATTCGTCGTCTCCGAACGAGAAGGGAGGGAGTTGGAAGCTCGATGACTTGGGAGCGGAAGCAGGAGCGACTGCTGGTGCTGGTATCTGGGTTGATCGGACTGCTCCTCCCGACTCGACGCTCCGTCGACTTCCGTCCCCGCTGTCCCTCGGAGTGTTGGTTCGACTTCCGTTCTCGGGCGCTTCGGGAACTCCCTGAAGAGCAGGCTGTCGAGCCTGGGAAGGATTGGCTCCTGGAAGTCCTCCGCCGTACTGAATGGGAGGTTGGCCGTTCATCTTTCGAACGAGGGTGTCCCTGAATCGAGAGCGAACGAAGGAGGCTCGAGAGATGGAGATCTCGTCGGGATTGGGGATGGGTTTGGTGATGAAGAGGTCGTCTTGGTTGTCACCGTGCTGGTGAAGAAAAGAGAGAAGCGGTGAGCTTATCGGTTCTTGAAGGAGACGATGGGAGCGGTGAGAGGAAGAGAACGAACAGGATGAGCGAAGAGAAGCGATTTAGGATCCCTCGCATCCCACGAATAGTTTCCAGGTCGACCGTAGAGATTGAAGGCGTCGTGGAAGGCTAAGATGCAATCAAAGAAGAGGAGAGGCTGTCAGCTTCGCGTGCAGGCAGAAGAAAGAGAGACGTCGAAGCTTACCAGCCAACCACTTCAACAAGTCCGACCTCTTCCCTGACGTGAACGTCTCCCCCTCCCTCTCCATCGGAATCATCAAGATCCAGCCCTCGTCCCTCCTCGCAGCCGGCCCCATCGCCTCTCCGGTCAAGTGTCCCTCGACCTTGAACATCGCCGAGTGATCAATCTCCGTCTCGACCTCTGGGAACACTGCGAAGGCTTGAGTGACGTCCGTGACGGTGAGGAAAGGAACGAGTCCTGACGAAGCTGGGGATCTCGAGAGGGTAGATTTCGGAGGGGAGGTGTAGAATTGAGCTGAAACGGTAGGTCGACCTCCAGCTGCTTGGCCTGCGAGAGACATCTCGGATTGACGACGCGCCGGCATTCCGGTTGGAGACGACTCTCCTGGGACGGGAGGGTAGGGAGTGGTGACGGGTTCGGGGAAGGAAGAGTTTCCGAACAAGCGAGAGATTCTGTTCTTGGATTTGGTGACTCCGGATTTGGAGTCGTGGGAAGGGTGAGAAGAGTGGTTGGCGTTGGAGGAGGAGCCGGCGGGACCTTCGACGCTGAGGACGACCCAGAGGTGAGTCCAGGAGCGAGAGCCGAAGGTTCGGACATCGAACCAGCCTGCGATTCGGTTGTTGCTTTGGGAGAGAGGAGGGAGAGGAGTCCCAACGGATCGGATGCTGAGGGAGAGGAACGCGGAGGAAGGAAACTTCAGCTCGAGCTCAACACGAACGAGCGCAGAAGTGTTCGAGTACTCACAGATGACCAGTGTAGATCTCCATCAACCTGCTCGACTCGTATCCAGCCAGCCTGATGGCGGTAACCCATCTGTTCGCGCGAGATAAAACAAGCCAGGTCAGAATCGTCGAAAACGAGAATCTCTCTCGAGCTCGACCTGGGACTCAAAGGAAGAAAGATCGAGTCGACTCACTCCATCATGATCTCCTTGTTCGGACACGAGAACAGCACCGAGTTGAGTCCCGCCGTGTTGATCGAGAAGACGAAAGGATGAGGGCCCGACGAAGGATCGTGTCGAGTAGGAGGGAGAGGTTGGATGAGATCGACGAAGGAGTCGGTGGTGTTGATCCGGTTGGGATGCTTGTCCTGTCCTCGAGCGTTGGCTTCAGCGACTTCCTTCATGTTCCACACATCTATGAGAGCGACGAGGGATGGATCATTAGTCTTCGCGAGAGCTCGTTTGGTTGAAGGAGTCTTCTACAGGGCCCGAGGGTTGGGAGAAAGGAGGGAGGAGGAGCGAGGTCGAACTCACGCAGGATGATGCCCCTCAACTCTACCCAGACTTCCTGCCAGTCGTTCCCAGGAGTTCCAGGAGGTCCAGCTCTTCAACATCGTCCGAAGAAAGAAGGAAAAGAGGGAGGAAAGAACAAAAAAAGAACGTCATTAGCTCGAGAGTCGATTGGGAAGGGAAGGGAAGGTGTGAGCTTACCTCGGGTGCTTTCCGTCCGCTCCCGCTGCGACCATGCTCTTGAGCGTCGGAGGCGACGTAGCGTAGACCTTGTTGGGTTGAGACATGATGAGATCGAGAGCAAACTGGAGTTCTCCGAGTGACTTTGGAGCGGAATCGGGATGGTGCTCCTGACCGAGCGAGTTTCGACGAGCGAGATCTTGGGAAAGTTGCTGCTGCTGCTGTTGGAGTTGACGATCCTGTTCTTTGATGGGAGGCGGAGGAGGAGTGGATCCAGCTGTGGAAGGGTTGGAAGCTGAAGTTTGCTGCAGCTGCTGTGACGGGAATGGTTGATGCTGCTGCTGCTGAGGAGGAGGGCGAGCTCCTTGACCTTGAGCTCGCAGTTGAGCCTCGTGTTGCTGCTGCTGCTGACGTTGGTAGGCTTCCCACTGTTCCCTCGTCATCTGCTGCTGAGGCTGAGCGGGAGGTGTGGGCGCGCTGGCGAAGCTGGAAGCGTATTCTTCTCCGTTGGTCGACAGTCTCGAGGTCGTCCTGCCCAGGACCCCTAGCAGTCCCTTCCCTCCTCCTTCGCCGCCATGCCCGTGCGAAGAAGAGTGCTTGTCCTTGTTCCCTCCTCCTCCGAGACCGAAGAAGGATCTCCTCTTGTCCTTGGTGGGAGGTGTTTGGGGCGCGGTTGCGACGATGGAGGGATTCTGATGGGAGGAGGTGCGGGAGAAGGTCGGTTGGCCGTCCTGAGCTTGAGAGGTCTGGGAAGTCGTGCGATCCCGTCGAAACATTGGCCTTCAGAGATGAGGAGGCGAAGCTGGATGAGCGTGCAGCTAACTGGGGAGGGAGGGAAGGGGGTGGAGGAACGTACGAGAAAAGGAAGGAGAATGGAGCGCAAGGGAGAAGGCGGTTTGGGGAGAGGGGAACGCTGTGCGAACATGCCGTTGAAAAGTGACGAACAGCGGCGAACAAATCTGCTCAGATCACTTTTAAATCCGGATCCGGTGTGTAGGGGTTCCTTGGGCGGTGTGCTGATTCGCAAAAATTGTTAACTTTCACACCAACACCCGAGAAAGAGAGGAAGCAGCGGCGCCCGTCAAACTCTTGCATTCGCAGGTCGACGAGAGCTGGACGATCTGGCTGAGATCTTCTCGTTTCTAAGAAGAGGAGTTGTATCATACTAGTCGAAGGAAGTACCATACGAGAACGATTCACGCAAAGCACCTCACCCTACCCAACCTTGAACCAACCCTTGACGCGACGCGCTCGACTCTCGGTCTCTCTCTCTCTCACCGAAAATCGATCTGCCTGGAGTACTTCTCGTACATCCAGCACTCCTTTTTATTTCGACTGAGATTGAGAGGGATTAGGATTCTCGTGAGGAACCAGGGGAGAGAAGCTTTTCGACGCCATGAGCCAGAACAGCGACGCGTCGTGAACGGCGAACGATCTCGTTCTGTCCTTCGCGAGCTGTAGTCGGACTCACGCGAGACGAAGAGAAAAGGCTCCAGAACTGGGAAGGCTGGAGAGGAGAGGGGAGAAGGGAGAAACGAGGATCAATCAGTTTCTCCTTGCTCTCTCCCCTTCGTTCGACGAATCAACTCATGATAATCGAACAAAGCTAGAAGGAGAAAGACGTAAAGTAAGACACAAGACGAAAGCTAAAGCACCTCTTCAAGCCCAACCCAAAACCTCTCGAATCCAAACCCTCACTCCCTTCCACTCCTCCGCCTGGAACCCCATCGTCCCCCTCATCTCCTCCCTCACCTCTTCAGCTCTCTCCATCGCTTCCCCTTCACTCATCTGAGCTCTCATCATATCCCTCAGATCCGTCCAGATCAGAGCGCAGAGGAGGAGGGAGGGTGTCCAGCTGGTGTGTTCGAAGTCTAAACGGAGAAAGAGCGACGCGTCGAAAAACGAAGAAGAGAGGGAAAGTCAGTTCTCCGACCTGCCTTCGAGAGAGATACAGGGACATGAAGGGAGGTGCAGCCGAACTGAGCAGAATCGCCTTGAGGTCCTCGAAAGCTGCTTCTTCGAGGATCGTCCAGGTCTCGGGAGCGAGATGGTCGAGGCAGTCGCGGAGAGTCGAGAGGGACGAGGGCATTTCGGAGAGAAGGGCATGGAAGGTTGGAGGGTGGATTCGGTAATTGAAGGTCTGGAGAGTGATCTCTTCGAGTTGCTGTAAAAGCAGCGAAAGGAAGTTCAGCGAAAGTTCGAAAAGAGGCGAAAGAGAGAAGGGAAGGACGCACCAGAAGAGAGTGATACTTCACAGAGCGAGTCGGGCACTCCTTCTCCAACAGCCATTTGAAGCCTCGTATGCTGTTGGGTCGAAGAGGTTCGTTGAAGTCGTGGTTGATCTTGCAGGCGAGGAGGAGGCAGGCGAGAGCTTTTAGTGAAAGATCAGGTTTCGATCGATGAGCTTTTCTAGGTCAGCTCATCCGTCGCTTCCCCCCGCTTGGGAAAGGAAGAGAGGTCCACGGAAGGAAAGGAGGGAAGAAAAGATGAGAGGATGGATGCTTACATGCTTCTCTGATGCTCGCCTCTCGATGATCGCTGTCTTCTTCCTCTTCGGCGATGGAGAAGACGACGAGCGAAACGAGACGAGAGAAGAGGAGAATCGATAGGAAGCGGGAGTCTGAACAGATGAGGAGGTGATCGCTAAGGGCTGGGTCGACGTTCGGATGGGGTATGACCTGGGGATGATAGAGACTGAAGGTCAGCGAGAGGGATGTAAAAGCGGAAAGATCGAGGGAGAGAGGGACGAACCTCGAGTAAATGCTTCACCTCCCGCTCGTACGCCTCCAGCTCGACTCCACACCTCGACTCTGCATCCCTTCTCCTAACAGGACCAGCATCCTCCTCCACCTGAGCCAGCTCGTCTCCGTATTCCTTCTCTCTCCTCAGCATCATTCGTAGACGCGTCTTCGACCTGTTTGTCGCGACTACATGCTCGGTCTCGTCCTCCTCCTCCTCGGCCACGAACTGTGGAACCTGTACAAGAGCAAGTCGAACGTTCGCCTTGGGAGGTTGAGGTTTGCGTGGGGGAGAAGGAGGAACAGGTGGTCGAGCAAGGACTGCTTTGGGGGTCGAGGCTTCGTCGAGGGTTTCGGAGGAGTTCGAGGAAGAGGCGAGGAAGTCGAAGGGCGATTCTGCTGCAGGGCTGGCGAGATGTTGCGGGATGAGAGGGAGGGCAGCTGCTGGAAGGGGAAGAAGGAGAAGTAAGGGAGGGGCTGCTGCTGCCGGTAGTGGAAGAGGAGGGAGGTGACGAAGAGAGAAGTTCCAGGTTCGAGCTCGATGGATCCCTCCTCCTCCTCCTGCTCCTTCTCCCCCTCTTCGGACGGTTCGATCGTTCTTCGACGCCTCTAGGCTCCTCCTTCTCTTCACCATGCCTTCGGGAAGAGATGTGCACCTGTTCGAGATGAGGTAGGCCTGGCTGTCCCTTTGAAAGGAGGAGGAGGAGAGCTTTGACGAGGTCGAACCGAGGAGGGAGCGGAGGGAGGAGATGCTGTTGTCTGAGAGGTTATCGAGCTCAAAGCCAGCGTTGGAGAAGGAGCGAGAGTTGAGAGCAGCGATCGAGTGGGTTCGAATAGGAGGCATCGGGAAGGAGGAAGCAGCGGTGAGGATGAGAGGAGAGGAGAGCTGGAGGAGGCAGAGAGGAGGAGAGTCAGTCGAGGGTTTGAAGTCTGTGCAAGCTTGTACACATCCCTTCGCTCCTCCGAGTCAATATCAGCTTGAGATGAGAACGAAAAGATCTTACGCTCTTTGAGATGCTGGCCGTTGGGAGGGAAACGAACGAGCTGTTCGAAATTCACCTTTGGGAGGATCATGAGCTCAGCGAACTCTGCTCCTCCTCCTTCAACGACCACGCAGCTGCATGCTCCATCTTTCTCGAGCTCAGAATAGCACAGGCCAGAAGAGGGGTTCCCGAATACTCTTCTCTGAGCCGGAATCGCAGAAGTTGAAAGGAAAGCGGCCTCCTGCGATCCGCATTTGGTGAGCTTCCTCTGCCCCTTCTTCCCTCCTCTTCCTCGCCTTGTTCCTTCACTGAAGCTGTTCTCATCCCTGTGGATTTTCACTGCTGGAATCAGAATCCAGATCATCCTCTCGAGCACGAAATCTGAGCTTGTGGCTGGAGCAAACTGACACGGATGTGAGCTCGACCTTCCTTCCTTCATCTCGAGCTCCGTTCTTTGGCTTCAGCTGATTCTCTCTCATTTGATTCCTTCTCCATAGCAGCCTATTTGCCCGAGGTTCGGTATCCAAGATGAGCCGTCGAGGGAAACCTCTGACTCAAGAAGAGAACCGCTTCGAGATCAAGCCGATGCCTCAGCTGCTTCCTCCCTTGGAAGCTGACTCCCTTCACGTTGAAAAGTGGGCCGGAACATTCAGTGGCAGCTAGCCATCTCTTGCTGAACTGGGCCGGATAGATTGGAAGGAAGCTTTTTCGAGCTCGTCGAGGACTGGAGCGCGTCGGCCAATTCGGTGAGTCGCCTTGCTCGTCTTCTTTCCCTCCCGACCCACTCTCTGCAGCTCTCAGGCCCAGCCAAAACACCCCGATTGCTGATGATAAGCTCTAATCTCTCCTCGTTCCTTATACGGAATTTTCCACCAAGAGAGATACCAGAAGGAAACGCAAGGGAGTTCAGCCCGCCTTGAGTCGTGAGTCGTGACGGTACTCGACGGCATTCAACTCTCTCCTGCTGAACGTTGAACCTCGACGATCTAAAGACGGCCCATCACGAGCCGGCTCTCCCATCTGCTGACCCTCGGTGGATAGATTATCGCGGTCCTCTCCTCCTTGGATCTACATCGAAACCGCCACCTTCCCTCACTTCACTCCAACCCCACCCTCCTTCTTTTCTCCTCCGACACCTCAGCTTTCCACCTCCAACCATGGTCGACGAAAAGAAGATCGACACTTCTACTCAGCACTTCGAGCACTCCCTCTCGGAGGAGCCTACCGTTCCTACTCAAGAGACCGAGAAGTATCGAGATGGTTTCTCCCTCCGACGAATCTTTCATCGACCTAACAACAACGCCTTCTTCCAGGAGGCTCTCGACAAGTACGGGGAGGACGGAGCCATCTCTCCTGAGGCTGAGAGGCGTCTTGTCAAGAAGTTGGACTGGACCATCATTCCGGTAAATTCTCTCTCTGGATTCCTTCCTTCTGGCTCATCAGCTCCCCGTCTGATCTTCTTCCTTCCTTCTCCTCCCGCAGATCCTCGGAATCTGCTACGTCTTCTGTGAGCCTTCCTCATCTATCTTTTACTTCGGACTTCAGATCCTGACGCTCGTGCTCATCTTCTTTCTCTTCTATAGACTATGGTGAGCCTTTCCGCTTCTCGACCGGCGTTGCCCGCTTCTTCTTCTCGGATCCCAAGCTCAACCTGACTCTCACTTTTTCTTTTCCTGGGTCGTTCAAGTCGACAAGACCACCCGTGAGTTTTGATGACCTCTCTTAGTTAGCGAGGAAGGGTGGGCGGAAGAAGAGGAAAAGGCGACGAGGCGTTCACTTCGCGACGCGCCCTCCTCTCCGCTCCTTATCCCCAAGATCGAAATTTACCACTGTTCCTTGAATCGTCAAGTCTCGTATGCGGCTATATTCGGCATCAGGTCACCCAAACCTGTTGGACTCAACCTCGTAGGAACTGATTACTCGTGGCTCTCGTCGTGGGTCTTCCGATCGCCTTTTTCTCTCTTCCTCGACGCTCTCAATTAACGTTCTCTCCCCGTTCCTCTATCTCCTTAGGATCTTCTACTTTGTAAGCCACCCTTCTTCTCCTTCAGGCTCTCGGTATCATGATCTCGAGCATCGCTGACCGTTCCATCCCCCTTCTCTCTTTCCTTCAGGGATGGCTCGCTTGGGCGATCCCTTCCAACCTTTTGCTGCAAAAGTCTCCCGCTGCGACATATCTCGGTTTCAACATCCTTCTCTGGGGAGTCCTCCTGATGGCGCAAGGTGAGTCACGGAAGCAGAACGAGACGACGCGAGCTGAGAAAAGCACGACTCGAACCTGATCTGTTTGTCCCTCGCTTTCCCTTTCGTAGCCGGTGCCCACTCCTTCGGCGCTCTCCTGGCCCTCAGGTTCCTCTCTGGAGCTGCTGAGGCGATCGCGGATCCTGCTTTCATGCTCATCACGTCGATGTTCTACACGAGGTGGGCGTTCTTTCGACGCGTTTTCTTCCGTCTGCACTTTACTGAACCTTTGCCCGATCCCCCTTCTTGTTCCGTCGATAATCACAGAGAAGAGCAGCCCTGGCGTGTAAGTTCTTGCTCGATTCGACCGTATCACTGAGCTGTGAAGCACGGAAGCTGGAACGTCGACTCATCGCGTGCTTTCGCTTCCCTTTCTTTCGCTTCAGATTTCGTGCTGGTACGCCTTCAACGGAGTCGGGACGGCGTTCGGTGGGTTGCTTGGATTCGCGATCGGGAACATCAAGGGAGCCCTACAGAGCTGGAGATACGAATTCCTCGTCATTGGCGCTGTCTGTGCTGCCTGGGGACTCGCCATCCTTCTCATGCTTCCATCCTCTCCCGCGACTTCAATCTGGTTAACGAGGGATGAGAGGTTGATGGCAGTGGCGAGGTTGAGGAAGAATCAGGTGAGCCTCGATTTTCTCCTCTTTCGCGGCTCACGGAACTTCTTCTCCACCTCTTCCAGCGCTGACTCGCAAATCACGTAGACTGGTATCGAATCATCGAAAATCAAAGTACACCAGATCAAAGAAGCCTTCATGGATCCCAAGACCGTGAGTGATCCTCTCACGTCGCGTCGCACTCTCGAAGCCTCAACTCACGCTCTCGCACATCTCTCGTCGTCAGTATCTCTTTTTCCTTCTCGGTTTCTTCGCCAACATACCAAATGGAGGTATATCCAACTTCAGCACACTCATCATCAAGGGTCTTGGCTTCAACACTCTCAAAACCGCCTTGTTAGGCATCCCTCAAGGTGCTCTCGTTGTGATATGGATCCTCCTGGGAGCCTTCATCAACTCGCGACTTCCTCCTAACTCTCGAGCCGTACGTCTCGATCTCGTTCCCTTCTGTGACAACAAGCGCTGACCGCTGCTTCTTCGACATCTAGCTTGTCTGCATGGCTTTCATGATTCCGACGTGAGTACATACATCCCATAGAAATGAGATAGAGCCTTGGCTGATCTACGTTCGCCCGTTCTCAGGATTGGAGGGGCTCTAGGTTTCCTCCTCGCTCCCAAAGACGCGTACGTCGGTCGACTCATCGCCTTCTACATGACTGTGAGCTCGATAATCCTGATTTCAAGAGCAGAACAAGTACTGACGATGTTGCTTTAAACAAAAAGGGATCCTACCAGTGCAGCTTCGTCCTCTCGCTCTCGCTCATGTTCGTCTTTTCCTCTCCTCCCTTCTCCTCCTTTTGCTCTGTAACTCCGTATGCTGATCTACTCGATACCCTGAACCTTTACAGTACCTCAAACGTGTGAGTATCAGCAGTGATTCCTCAGCCTCCTCCTCTTGTCTCATTATCGAGCTGACCGCATCGACGCGTCTCAAATTCTTTCTCTTCCAGCGCTGGTCAGTCGAAGAAGATGGTCGTCACGGCTTTAATTTGGTTTGGAGCATGTGTTGGGTAAGTCTAAATTCTCTTTCTCTTTCGTCCTTTCTATGCTTACCTCGTCTTCCTTCCTTAATATAGAAACATCGCTGGTGAGTCTCCGATCGATCTTGTTCACTTCGTCGCGTCGAATCGTCGCTGACCCTCACCCTCTCTATTTCCATCCTTCCCCCGTCTCTTCTAGGACCCTTCTTCTACAAGGCCAACCAAGCCCCTACGTACAAGATGGGAATCGGAAGCATGCTCGCCGCGAACATCATTGAAGTCCTCATCATCTTCGCCCTTCGTCTCAACTTTATTCGAGCCAACAAGAGGAAGGCCCTCCAACGAGCTGCTCTTGAAGCCGAAGTGGACGAGGACGGAAACCACGACCTCAAAGGAGTGACCGAGAACTCGACTGCCTTCGCGGACCTCACGGACTTCGAAAACGTGAGTGAACGTCTTCAGGCTGTTCCTGCTCCCAAGGCAAGACTCTTGGAGCTGACCTATCTTACATCGTTTTCTTTCCTCTTTTCCAGCCCAAGTGCGTATCCTTTCTTTGGCTCCGTTCTTTATTTGAGCAGGAGTTCCGAGGCGACGCGTTCAAAGCTGACTTCTTCTCTTCTTTCTCCTGCTCCGTCCAGCTTCGTCTACGTCTACTAGGCTCTTCACCGGATCCCTTATCCTTCTTATGTAGCTTCTTTCTCTTGAATGAGTCCCGGAAATTTCTCCCCTGTAATTCTATGACGGCTTGTTCGAGCTGGAGAGGAGAGAGAAAGGGGAATCGGACGCTGTCAGTCGAGATTGCTCGAGCTTACGCAGAAGTTCTCGCCCTTTCTTCTCTTGAAATCTCGTAAACGAGCCAGGTCCGGCTCACCAGCGAACGATGTACCTCTTTTTTTTTTTGGCCGAGATGGGAAGACGCTTTGAACTCCGACGCCGAAAGTGAGCGCCTGAGCTCGCGATGAGAAGAGGAAGGAGTTTCCCAAACCGCCATCGTCGTCGGCCAAACGACATCGCAAAATGCCTCGAAGGTCGTTGGATGCACCTGCCTCTGACGTTCTCATCAAGAAGCCTTCCTCGAGTGATAGCGTCGAGGTCCTCAAAGGTTCCCCTCCTCCACTCCTTCCCTTCCTCCGCCCGCCCGAGCTCACCTTCTTCTCGTCTTCGCCTCTCCTGCTAGCCTCTCTCTCCGCTCTTGGACTCGCGCCAACGGGCAAGAAAGAGACGATACTAAAGTAAGTCGTTCTGCCATCGTTCAGTTCACTGCTTTCCCTTCGAGCTGCTCTCAGAGCTGGAAGGGTGGTCGAAGCTCACCTTTCTCTCCTTCTCCCCTCTCCTTCGCTTCGTTCCCTCAGACGACTCAAGAAGGCATGGCATCACTACACCACTTCAGCAGCTCAAGAGGAGAAGGAGCAGGAAGAGTTTGCTGAGAGGGAACGGCTCAAGCTCGTCCAATCTCAGAAGAAGGACTTCCATCAGACTGCGAGAGGAGTGAGCTTCATCTTCTCTTCCCCATTCCCCCTCCGTCTTCCTACGCATTCTTTCGAAGCTGATTTTTTCCACCTCCACCGTCCGGCTCCCAACCTACAGAGGTACAGAGCTTTCCTAGTGCTCGACATCGAAGGGACTTGCGAGAGCGGCAAGTCTTTCGACTTCCCGAACGAAGTCATCGGTGAGCTCGATTCCTCCCTCTATCTTGACTCCCTACCTCCTTCCCCTCGCTCTCGTTAGACTGATACTGCCGCTCCTTTCAACTCGAACTTCTCTCAGAATTCCCCGTCGTTCTGGTCAAATGGCGACCCTTCACCGCTTCTTCCTCCTCCGATCCTCGTCCTCCTCAGCATCAACAGGAGCTCTACATCGCCGACACCTTCCAAACCTACGTTCGTCCTACTTGGAGACCCAGGCTTACACTTTTCGCCACCAGTCTGACGGGAATCACTCAGGTAAGCTGTATCCTCGCGTCCTTCTCGCCGAGCGAACCTGATCTCGCCTTGCAACCAATGCCTTCTGCAGGAACAAGTCGATCAGGCTCCTACGTTCGTCGAGATGCTTCCCTCTTTCTTAGCTTGGATGAAGAAGCACGGACTCGAGCACCTCGGCGACGATCAGGGTAGAGACTGGCTGTGGGTGACGGATGGTGTGAGTCGCGTTTCATCCTTCCTTCCTTCGCCTGTCCCATCTCGCCCTTTTTATCCTGGTTGCATTGGCTTATCCATTGTTTCATCCCTCATCGATCAGGCCTTTGATCTTCGAGACTTCGTTCGTCCAATTCTCTCGTCCTTCGAAAGTCGTCCTCTTCTCCGTCGCGTCTGACCTTCGATCCCTCGTCTTCTCTTGGTCATCGCCCACCTTAGATCGCCAAACAGTCGTTCATCTCCAAGATTCCTCATCCGTGGTATCTCGCTGGAGACATCTTGGATCTAAAGGAAGCCGTCGCCGCGCTGCTCACAAGGCAGTGGGAGGAACGAGGAGGATTCGACGCACCTTCCGCCGTCGATGCTCTTCCTACCGCGATCGAGGATGCTCAGGCTTCAGTGGAAAACGTGGGACCGGAGTTCCGGATGCAGGACGTCCCAACTCCAGCCGCGGAGATCGTGCTCGGGGAGGTCGTTCGAGAGCCGGAACCAGTCGTCGAGTCGTCGTCGGAGCCAAGGTCCACCCAAGAGACAGGCATCGCTTCAAAGTTGGATTCGTTCATCGTAGGAGATGTGTCGCTGGTAGAAGGGTTAAAGGAGATAGCGATTGGAGAGAAGGAGGGAGTCGAATCGGTTGACGCGTCGCCCGGATCACCAAACATCGTTATCTCCTCCTCCCTTCCTTCTTTACTTCCTCTCGAACCCTTCAACATCACGCAACCGTCATCCGAATCTTCCACACTCCCACCACCAACCTCCTCAGCTCCTCAACCCGCCCCAGACGCTGCAACCAACGTTCTCTCGACACGCCCACCTCCTCCCGTCGCCGTCGATCCCTCCCCGACCCCTTCAAAAACGAAGAAGCGCAAGAACAACAAGAAAAAGAAACCTCCCAAGTTTTACTACAACGTGACCGACATCCTGTCGCATCTCAACATGGGTCCGTTCGAAGGTCGTCCTCACTCGTTCGTCCGATATTCTTTCGTTTCCCTCTTCTCCACGATCTTCCTACCTTCTCTCCCCACTCCTTGTATCTGACCTTTAGCCTTCCTCTTTCTCCTTATGGCAGTGGAATCGACGTGAGCTCCATCTCTCTTTCTTCTCTCCTCGTCGTCGCGCCGTTCTTCGCTGACCTTGCCTTTTTTTCCCTTTTCCCAGGACGCTAAAAACATCGCTCGAATCTTGATCGAAGTCGAGTCCCGAGGCATCATCCTGGAACCGAACCGTTTTGTTCGACCGGGAGACCGACGATGGGGTTGGATGGGAGAGAAGGGGACCATCATCTGGGAGAGATCTGCTCAGGAATGAGGCTCGGTGGACGTGGTTTCTCTTTCGATTTTGCTATGCTCCTCTTAATCTTTCTTTGCTACCTTACTTATTTACGACACGAACGTCTTCTCTTCTTACTTGCCTGGAAGGGAAGAAAAAAAGCGTGGCTAAACGCGTCGACTCCTTCCAAGGCAAGGTACTCTCCTTCTCGACGATCAACCTTCGAACGGCCATCATCTCCCTCTCTCCCTCACCCTTTTCCCTTCCCCTTCGTCCACCATGCCTCCTCGCAAACCCGCCGCTTCGTCTTCATCGTTCGCTTCTAGCTCGAAACCATCAAAGCGAGGCAAGTTTGATGATCCTGATCCCGAGTTGGAGGATCTCGCTGCTGGAGGAGGAGAGGAGGAGGATCTCGAAGACGTCAAGGTCAGTTCTCCTTCCCTTCCCTTCCCTTCCCTTCCTTCGCCATCCTCATCCGTCGACACTCAGCATCTTCCAAGTTCCATAATACTGATGCGTTCTTCTCCTTTTCGAATCTTTTCATTCCGCAGGGTCGTAAAGACGGTGTGAAACAAGAAGGCTACGACTCAGACTCTTCGGACGATGGTGAAGGAGTCGTTCCCTCTCGCAAGCTCAAACCCACCGACGGCGAAAACTCGGACGACGACATGTTCGGAGACAAACCAGCCAACCCCACCAACGCTACCACCACCTCGGACGGCAAGAAGAAGGAGCCCAAGTTCCTCTCTCTCGGCGAGATCGAAGGACAAGAGTTTGGAGCTGGAGGAGACGACGACGACGATGGGAACGCCTCGGAAGACTCCAAGGACGGCATGGGCTTCGAGCTTTCGTCGTTCAACATGAAGAACGAGCTTCGAGAAGGAGCGTTCACGGAGGAAGGAGCCTACGTCACGAACGACAAGGATCGAATGGAGGTTCACGACCGATGGATGGAAGGAGTCGACACCAAAGCTACCATGCGAGCTGCTCGGGAGGCGAAGAAGAGGAGGGATCAGGAGGAGGAGGAGCGAGGGAGACGGGATGTGGAAGGACTGAGGGATGGTGGAGGGAGGGAGGAGCTGGTCAGGGAGATTGTTGGCATGTTGGAGAGAGGGGAGACGGTCGTGGGAGCTTTGAAGAGGTTGGGTGGAACGATGGATCAGAAGGAGAAAGGAGCCGCTTCCGCTGCTGGGGGAGGGAAACCAGTTAAGAAGCTGAGTTGGGCGGAGAGACAGAAGGAGAGGAAGAAGGCTTTGGCTGAAGCTGCTGAGGCGGCTGGAGCAGGAGGGATGGAAGTCGACGGATCAACGACCCAACATCACGACTCTCCTTTCGAACGACTTTCAACCATCACCTCGGATCTCACCGCTCTAGGCCAACTCGACCTCTACTCCATGACAAAAGAAGCTCTTCAACGTCTCCTTCCTCCACCACCTCCTACCTCAACTCGACCTCCTCCTTCCTCCTCCTCCTCCTCCGGACCTCCTCAATCAGCACCACCCGCCGACGATGGATCCCAGTACGAGTACCGCTACACCATGGACTACATCAAGTCCCTACCGGAAGGCGAAAAACCCGTTGAGCGAGAGGTCTTCGGTGAGTCGCGCGTCTCTCTTCTCTCTCGTCGACCTCGCGTCCACTTTCTTCTCGGTCTCTCTCGCTGACCCGACCCTCTTTCTTTTCGTCTCCTCTCGCTCGCTCGGTGGTACATTCAGGTCCCTTCCCAAAACCCTCGATCCTGCAGTGGCGAGCCCAAGGGTTCTTCGGAGGCATCGGAGGAACGATGGAGAAGGTTGAGTTGAGGAAGGTGGGAGGAGGGGAGAGTTCGTCGTCGTCGGAGTGGAGTTTGTTTTGGTCGCTGTTTGGATGATGAACGAACCTCCTTCTGTTCGTCTCAAGCGGTTGCTTTCCTCTTGCCTGAAAGAGACTGCCCCAAGTCGCGTCGACGTCTCTCTTTTCGTTTCGTTTCATTTTTCATTTTCCTTTCCCCTTCTCCCCAACAAACCCACTCTCCTCATCTCTCTCTCTCTCTCTCTCTCTTCCCAACCCCCCCGTGTCGTCCATCGCATCGCGTTTGAGAGTTTTGAGATTCATTTCGATTCGATCTGCCCTTGCCTTTCTTCTTCTTCTCCCCCTCCCTCCCCCTTCTCCCCACTCCCACCTCCCACTCCCTCTCTCTCTCCCCCTTCTTCCCTCCCTTCAAACTCGTACACCCACACAGCCAACCGCGTCTCCTCCTTTTCTACTGGGACTAGACTAGACTGCCCTTACCTAGTACCCCCCCCCCCAAAAAAAAAGCAAGAAAAGAGAAGGAATAAACGGCATCGAACAAATGAAAAACGGAAAAGAGGAGGTGGGAAAGGAAAGAAAAAAAAAGCGTGAGTTGGATTGGGAGTAGGTAGATAAAGAACAACGGAAGGTGAAGGAAAGAAAGGAAAGAGAAACCCCTGAGAAAGACGGAACGAAGATCAAGTGAGAGAGAGAGAGAGAGAGAAGGAAGAGATAGAACGAAGCGCGTAGGTAGGTAAGTTAAAAAAGAAGGGGGTGGTTGGTCTAGGTGGGAGAGAGAGAGAGATAGAGGAGCAGGAGTGAGTTGTCCCGTGTTGTGTTGTGGTTGGAGGGAGGTCAGGGAGAGAGAGAAGAGAGGGAGAGAGAGAGTTTGACGCGACGACGAACGAAAAAAGGGGGGAAATGGGGTGGGGGGTATACGGGGGTTTGGTTGGTTGGTTGAGAGATTTGGTTGTTGCGAGGAGAACGAAGCAAAAAAAAAAAAGTAAGGAAGGAGAAGAAGAAAGGAAGAAGTGAGAGCGAGCGAGCGAGCGAAGCGATAAGAGGGAGGAGGGATGGGATGCGATTGGGTGGCGAGGAGGGAGGGAGGACGAGAGGGAAGGAAGGAGGTTGTGTTGGTTGGATCTGGGGAAGGAAGAGCGAGACGGTTGGCGACGCGTTTAACTCGATTGAGTCGAGTCTGTGAGATGAGGGAGGAACGGAAGAGCGGAAGCGAAGAGAGGTCAGATAAGTTCTCGATGGTGGTGGAAGAGAAAGTCTCCGGAAACTTACAAAGGAAGAGGTTGTTGGTCGCCGCAATCGCGATGGTGTTCTCCTTCGGATGCCAGCTTCCGTGCAACTGAGAAACGACGAACGAACGAACGAACGAAAAGGTCAGTCAGTTCAGTCCAGCGAGCTCGAAACAAAAGCAAGGTAGGGTGGGTGGTGGGGAAACTCACGATCTTCTTGTTGAAGTCCGTTCCAGTCGTATCCATTCCTCCCGACCCAGGCTTTCCTCCCTTGGGACCTCCCTTCACTCCTCCGACCTTCTTGGCCTTGAAGGCAGACTTGTCGGCCTGAAGGACGATATCGTTCGTTGTCTCGACGTCGTAGATTCGGAAGTAGTTGTGGTAGGATCCGGTGAGGACGGAGCTGTAGTGATTGGGAAGAAGAGAAGGAAGGGAGGGAGAGAGGGAAGGAGAGGTCGAGGTCAGCTTCGCGGCTTGTCGTTCGTGTCCTTTCCCTTCGTTTCGCTCTTCCTTCCTCTCTCCCTCGCCTTCCTTCTCATCCCTCTCCCAACCCTCCCAGCTCCAGATGACAGACAAGAGAAACCTGTAGTACTCACGCTCCATCTCCACTGAAGGTACACTCGAACTTGTCGAAGATGCAGTCGTTCTCGTACAGATCGCAGAGCTTTCCTCGAAGGTGATCGTGGATGTTGATCGTCTTGACGGGCTTGTTCTCCATCTTGACGTCCCAGATCTTGAGCGTGAGGTAGTCTCGCGAGAGGATGAACCGTCCGTCTTTGGAGAACTTGACGTCCGAGATGGAGGAGATGATTTCCGAGAAGAACGACTTGTTGGTGGGATCCTCCTCTTCCTCGAACTCTGCATAGACGAAGACGACGAAGCGAAGGGATGTTTAGCTCGAGGTTCCAGCAGCTCGCGAGAGAAAGTATGAACTTGAAAGACTCACGCTTGGCATGTGAGTCGCAAAGAGCCGACTCTCGCATGTCGGCGAGCTTGATCGTTCCCTTCGAGGACGAGTACATGAACAGGTTGCAGTGTATCGGATGGAACTCGGCGGCAGTGATGACCTCTGTCAGCTCCTCCATGTTTGTCGGCTTGATGTCGACGATGTCTGCAAAGCGAGAACGAAGGATAGATCGAGCGAAAGCGAAAATGGTCAGTTCAGCCCATCTCGTCCCTGTTGCCCTTCCTCCCCCTCGACTCCTCCCTCCTCCTCCTCTCCTTCGACCCTATTTCTACGACCCAGCTCCATCCCAGTACCGCTGACCCAGCCCTATTCACTTCGCGCTCGAGAAGTACTGGAAAGCTCGACTCACTAAAGCTCTGATCACTGATGTTCAAGTTCCAAAGGTTGATCCTCAGGTCGTCGGCCGAGATGTACGTCTCCTGATCTGAGTTGATGGAGATCGAGTTGATGTGGTAGGCATGAGCGTTGGCGTAGACCTTCCTAGGAACGGCGGCGACGATGGAGTCGTGGTGGGTGAGACGGGGGAGACGGAGGGAGGGTTGAACGCCAGGCACGCCGGTGGTGAAGGTGGCAGAAGTAACAGGCGAGCTGCGGAAGCCGAGAGCAGAGATGTTGTTCTCCGCGACGACCTTGATGGACTTCTCGAACACTTTCCAGAGTTTGATGGTTTTGTCTGCAGAGGGAGAGGGAGTGGGAAGGAGGAGGGAAGGAGGAGGAGAGCGGTCAGGGGAGGTGTTTTCGTTGGTCGAGGTCGAGTTGGTTTGGTTGGAGAGTCGGACGAGGAAGGGAGTCAATGGGTTGAGCTGGAGCTGGGGAAGGAGGGAACGTAGACGACGTGTGGACGAAGAGGAGATGGGGGAGGAAGAACGCACCGTTGGTGGAAAGAAGGAAATGTGCAGAGTTCTGCCGTTTGCACCACTTGATACGGTTGATCTTCTCCTCGATCTCGAGAGACTTGAGGTAGTCGAATTCCGGCTCGTGAGATTGGCTAGATACCACCATCCAGACCAAGGAAGAAAGAGAAGCGATGAGATCTCCTGAGCCATCACCTCGCTCGCGCGGCTTCCGACTTCCTCTCGCCGCCGCCCATCTCCCTCGCGATCGATTGAAAGGTGGTACTCACAACTCGGTGTAAAACTTGTACTCGCAGCCCTTCTTCTACTCGTTCGCAACCGTTCAGTAAGAAGGAAAAGGGGAGGAGAGCAAGGGAAGGAGTCAGAGAATGACGTCGGGAAAAGAGTGTGGAAGGAGAGGAAGGGAGAGGTTCGATTCCTTGTCGACTCGGCCGTTTCCTGTATTTAGGTTTGGTTTCTTGGAAGGGAGGTGTGAGAGTACTCACGGATTCATTCCGTTCAAAGAGAACCACTCGACCTCCCTTGTCTCCCGTTGCCAGGTAGTCTCCCGTGTGGTCGAATTCGACGGTGGAGATGATGTCGGCTGGGAGAAGAGAGGGAGCAGGAGGGAGGAAGGAGAGAGGACAGTGACAAGTAGAGATGGAAGAGATGGAGAGAGAGCATCGAGAGTGGGTGGAGGAGGTAGGGGAGAAGAAGGAGAGTCAGCAGAGGGCGTTGATGAAGATCGAAGAGAAGGTGCACAGGAGCGATACGGGGGAGATGGTGAGAGAGGAAGGAGAGGAGGAGGGAAGAGGGAGATCAACAGGGAGATGATCCTTCCCTTCCTTTCTTCCCCTCCTGCACCCCATCTACCATGTCCCTTCTCTCTCTCGCATACAGAGATATCTACGGAACCCCCCCCCCCCCGCCCCTGCCCCTTATGTATGCTTATCTTCTTGTCCAAATCGACTCTACTTCAAAGAAAGACCTGCTCTGAAAGAGCTCTCTCCCTTCCAGGTCGCGCCTTCCTCTCCCTCCCTTCGAGCTCGCCTCTCTCCTTCCACCTTGGACCTGTTCCCTCTCTACTACCCTACTGAGATGGAGAACGAGAGTACTAACCTTCTGTAATATCCTCTACTTCTCCTTTGTCTCCGAAACACTGAGCGAATCTCCAAGCGTTTGAAGGCGACCCTGACGCATCTGCCTCCATGATTTCAAGACAGCGAAGAACGGGGAGAAGGGGTGAAGGGCGAAGAAAGCGGTGTTCAAGGGGGAGGGAGCAGCTTGAGAGGTTCAAGCTGGGTCTGTGTAGAGAGAGAGAGAGAGAGAGAGAGAGAGAGGAGAAGGGTGGTGTTGAGGGAGGGAGTGTCGAGGTGTCGTGAAAGTTGGGAGTCGAATCGTTTCTGGTCTTTCTTCCTTCCCCTTGTCGATTTTGAAAGCGAATCGAATGGGCTTTGGAGTTTCCTTTGGCTTTACTCCTCCAACCATCACTCCCTTCCCTTCTCTCCTCCACTATGATCCCTACCGTCCTCCGACAAGCTGCTGTCTCTACTCGAGTTCACCGAGTCCCCCCTATCGTCGGAAAGGTGTAAGTTCCATCTTCTTGCCTTCTCTGCTGAAGCTGGGAGGAAACAGAGAGGACGGTCGAATCGAAAGGACCGCGAAGCTCACCTTTTCCCTTCTCTCCCTCCCTTCCCCTTCCTCCTCCTCTTTTTGGTTTGAATTATACAGTAAGAAGGGACTGATCTTCGATATCTCCATGGCGTAACTATCCTCACTTTCCCAACCTGTCTGGATCGCTCTCAAACCACCAACAAGAGAGCTGACGTTGATGGCCCTTCCTTCCCTTCCTCCTTTCCTCCTCCTCCCTCCCTCTCTCTCCTCTCAGCCTCGGACTCGGAACCGCCGCTGCTTGGTCCTTCTGGTAAGCACCCTCAACCCCCTTCCCACCTCATCCGAGCGCATACATCCCAATCTAATCCGTCTCTCTTCTTGCCAGGTACGGAGTCCACCTCCCCGGAGGTCAGTCCGAGCTCTCCCTTCCTTCTCACGTCTTCTCGCTCGACTGACTCCTCGTTACAACCAACAGTCCGTCAACGAGACGAGTTCTACCTTAACCTCGAGAAGGCCAAGACCGCGGAGAGGGCTCACGCCGTGTCGGAATTCGTGTCGGGATCGGAGGAATAGACAGTCGAGTCGAAACGAAACGAAACGAAGGAAGGGAAGATTGGGTTGGTTTGGGGGAAACAAGGGGATTTCGAACGACCTTGGGAGGGAACGACGGATATATAGGTGGTTGGGGGGTGGGGTAGGATGGTGGTTGATGTGATTTCGTGTTTCTCTTTGGGCATACGTGGGGACGGACGAAGAAGGGAAAGGAAGGAGAGCTCGCGGAAGGAGAGGAATCAGTCAGAGGGATCACCCGAGTGAAAGGTCGTCTCCTTCTTGCCTCCCATCTTCTTCTGTAGGTGAAGAAGCGGAATACGTACGGACGCTCGCGAGAACTTGCCATCACCACCACCCCCGCGAAAGTCGTGTTGTTTCTTCTTCTCAGGCTGACGAGGGACGAAACGAAGCGCGAACTGGATTCGAAACCTCTCCTCCGTCCGTTCTCTCTCTCTCTCTCTCTCTCTCTCTCTTCCCTTTTCCACTCCCTCACAAGACTGCTTCCGTGAGCCAACGCATAGATCGGTCCTAATCAGAAAGAAGAAAAAGCCACGCGCGTAGTACACAACCTAAAACTCGAGAAGATCTAAACGTATGAATAACAGAAAATCAAAACTCCTCCAAAAAAAACAAAAGACGCGACGTCGTCGTCCGTCCGTCCGAGAGCGAGCGCTCTCGCTGCTTACATGAGATGCAACTTCTTCAACTTTTCACAGGATTCCAGAGGTTTGGTTTCAAGTCTGTCAGCAAAGGAAGGGGAAAGGAAGGAGGAGAAGGGAGGGGAAGGAGAGGGAGTCAGCGTTCGTTCCTTCGTTCTTTTCTCGTTCCCTCCTCTCTTCTCTTCTCTTCTCTTCCCGAGCGACCCCAACCGAGAGCCCCCCCCCCCCCAAAAAAAAGCCGTATCAAACTCACCTCCTAACCTCATCCCAATCCGCCCCAATCCCAAAGAATCCTCTCTTCGCCTCAATCTTCCTCTCCTTCTCCTCCACCTCCATCCTACACCCACTCTGCAACCCCCTCACATACCCCATCTCCACCTCCTTCTCCCACTTCCTCAACTCCCCACTCCACCTCCCAGCCTTCTCCTCCCCCCTCTTCTCAACAGGTATACTCTCCCAAATCGGATGTCCTTCAAACTGCTTCTGATTGACATAGTAGGGAACCGAGTAGGTGGACGTTTGACGTTGGGTCGTGTGGCTTGATTGAGGGTGAGGGGAGAAGGAGTAGGTTGGTGCTGGGATGGGAGGGGTGGAGAAGAGGGAAGGAAGGATGGTGAGGAGGGAGAAACCGAAGAGGATGAGGAGGGGAAGAAGTTGGACGTAGAGGGGGGGAGGGGGACCGTCGTTGGTTTGGGAAGCGGGAGGTCGGCGAGCTTGAGAGGTTGTGCGACGGGTTTGGAAGCCTCCGTTGCCGAAGGAGAAGGCTGGGAGGAAAAAAAAAAAAAAAAGTGCGAAAGGGGAAAAAAAGGTAAGGGAGATGTTTCTTACCGAGCGCGACTGAGAGAGAAACGAAAGAAAGGCTGATGAAGAGGTTCGAAACTCACTCTGAGTATTCCCACCGAATCCTCCTCCTCCACCACCAAAGAACATATTGAACAGATCCTCAGGGTTAACCTCCTGAGCTCCATGGAATCCTCCTCCTCCTCGCTGAGAACTGAAACCTCCTCCTCCTCGATTGAAAGGAGAGTTGGACATGGACGCGCGCGAATCGGGGTCGGCTCCGTCGCGGTCGAAAACGGCTCGTTTGTCGGGGTCCGAGAGGATTTGGAAGGCTTTGGAGACCACTGTGGAAGAGGCAGCGATTAAGAAGAGAGAGAAAGAGAGAGGTCAGATTGAGCTTGGAGACGAAGAGAGCTGAGGGAAGAAGAGAGAGAGGGAGAGAGGGATGGATTGGGGAGGACGGACGTTTGAAAGCTTCGTCTGCTCCTGGAGCGCCGCTGGTAGATGAGAAGAAGGAACAGAGTAGAGCAGGTCAGATTTATGCTGCTAGATAAGAGGTGAGAGGAGGTTGGACTTACTTTTTATCCGGGTGAAGAGCGAGAGCGAGCTGAATCCGAGAAAGGTGAAGTGTCAGCTCTCGCTCTCTCTCTCTCTCCCCTTCCTTCTGTCCCTCCCTCTTCTCGCTGCACCTCTGAAAAGTACTTACCTTCCTGTAAGCCTTCTTGATCTCTCCATCTGAGCATGTCCTCTCGACTGAGGAGCAGAAAAACGAAAGAAAGCGACGGGGAAGAGAAAGTCAGCGTCCACGTTGACTCGAAGCCCTCGCCGTCCCTCCCTCCATCTTGGTTTGAGCTCTAACGAGAGACTTACCGGACAGGATCTCGTAGAACTGCATCGTCTTGCAAGTTCTCACTCGCTTTACGACCGCAGCCTGTTCTGGCGTATGCTCTCTCTTCTTCTCTGCTTCAGCTGGAGCTGCTTTTGGTTTGGAGGCGGGCGCGGCCGAGGAGGAAGACGAAGAGGAGGAAGCTGCTGGACGACGGGAGTGGGTCGTGGAAGCGGAAGGGTGGGAGTCCGTAGATGTAGAGGTGGAGGACGAAGGAGCTGGACGGGAAGGGGAGGCGATCTCCTGGAGAGACAGAGAAGCAGAAGAGGGAGAGGGAAGGGAGGATCTGGTCAGCTCGAGTCTCTCTCTCCTCCTTCCTCTGCCTCGAGCTCCCTCTCCTTCTCCTTCAAACTTGTTTACAAACTAATCACACTACCAAACTCACCTTTTCGATCTCGTCCAGAAGCTTGAAGGCCTCTGAGCTGTCCTCTTTCATGCTGAGAGCTTTCTTGCAGAACCGTTTCGCTCCCTCCAGGTCGCCCGAAGCGAGTTTCGAGCGAGCGATAGACACAGCTCGGTCGTGCTGACTGCTATCCATGGCGAAACGACGTAGAGCGAGATCAGGCGAGGAGGAGAGATGGGCGAGAAGGTGGGTTGGTTGGGTTTGGGGTTGCTGGTGGTCGAGGGGAGAGGGAAACGAAGAGGCCGTTCGCTGGCGAGCGCCGAGCTGAACTCGCCGGACTTCGAGGAAATCGAAGAACTCGTTCGACGACAAGCTGACTCTCAACCTCCATCGACAAAAATGAACTCTTTAGCACTCAAAGCTTGCCTCGTACGTATACTTTACACCTTCGTCTTCTCCTCCTCGTCTCGAGCTTGAAATTCTGATCTCTTGGTTTCTCTTCGTTCGATCTGGAAAACAGAGGCTTCCCACTCCTTCCTCCTCGTCGAGCTCGTCCTTCCTCCTCTCCTCCCGTCGCTTCCCATCCCCATCGACCTCATCGCGCATACCACACATCACGCCCTCATCGTTTCGTCGATATGCTACCCCTTCCCCATCCTCTCCTACCCCGCCACCGACGGCAGCCCCGACAGAGCAGGCCTGGCGACCCATGAACGAGGAGGAACTCAGAGCCTTCCAAAAGGGTCTGCACAAAGCCGCAATTGCCCGGCAGCAGGGTAATATTCGAACGGGAGGACTGTACCTGTTAGCAGGAGTACGTACAAACTTTTCCTGAAGTTTTTGACCCTCATTCGGTCTCGATCTCGGACTCTTCTTCCTCCTTCCGTTGCGTTGAGCTCACACTCTCGTCTCCTTCTCCCTTCTCCTTTTGCGCTCGTTTCGCCCAAAGGTCATCGCCATGGTCGGAGCCTCCTACGCCGCCGTCCCCATCTACCGAGCCTTCTGTGGATCAACAGGATTCGCTGGTATCCCCAAGACCGACAGGACTCGAATGTCTCCAGATCGATTGCTACCTACGGATTCTGAACGACGGATCAAGGTCCACTTCAACGCTGCTAAAAGTGATATCCTCCCTTGGACGTTCAAGCCTGCTCAGCCTAGCGTGACGATCCGACCAGGAGAGACTGCCCTGGCTTTCTACACGGCCAAGAACAACAGTGATAGGGATATCATCGGGATTTCGACGTACAACGTGAGCTTCGTCTTCCTTCTTTCGTCCCCTTCTCTCCGACGCGTTCTTCGCTCGTAGAGGAGCTTCTCCTTTGCCCAGGACCTCAAGCTAATCAATCATCTTCTCTTTCCATCTCCCAGGTCACACCAGGAAAGGTGTACTTTTCTCACCTCACCTCCCTCCATCGCCTTTCTCCTCCTCCCTCTTCCTTCCGAGCTTCCGAGCTGACGGCGCTCCGTTCGACGACCTGCTCTTTCTTTCCTCTCCTCCCAGATCGCCCCTTACTTCGCCAAAGTCGAGTGCTTCTGCTTCGAGGAGCAGCAGATCCTGGCCAATGAGGAGGTTGATCTCCCTGTCTTCTTCTTCATCGATCGAGACGTTCTCGAGTGAGTTTCCCGTCTCTCTTTCTCGCGACGCGTCTTTCCCTTCTCGACCTCCAAGCTCACTCGTTCCCCCTCCTTCACCCTCCCTTCTTTTCCTTCAGTGATCCTCGAATGGACGACGTCTCCGATGTCGTTCTGAACTACACTTTCTTCAAGTAAGTTTCGCTTCTCAGTTCTCTTCTCGTCCTCGCTGCACTTTCGCGGTCGCGACCACACTCCCTCCCACCTTCCTTCCACCTCTGACTCCCCTCCTTCGTCCTTTCCGTTCTTCACTGCAGAGCTCGTCGTAACGACCGAGGTCACTCCGTCCCCGACGCAAGCCAAAAGACCATCGAGGCAGCCTCAGGGTTCGCCGACTTTGAACTCGCCAACCCTGAGCCTGAAGGATCGTACATCCCAGAGGGAGCGAACGTGCCGGAGGGGGATTGGGTTCAGGTTGGAGCTAAGTAGATAGTAGATCTAATATGTTATCTAAAAACCACACTCTCTTCTCTTTTCCTTTTCTTTCCTTAGACGGGGATCTGGCTCGAAACAGCGAAGAGGGTAATCACTCGAATCTCTCGCTTCCCTTTCCACGACCTTACTCTTAGTAAATGCAGCGTCATCAACATCTACGCCTTCTCGATGATCATCTACCTCGACCGATTCCTCCCATGCCCCAAAACCATCCTCCAATCCATCATCGACGCTGCCCTCCTCGCCGTCCGCAAAACCACTTCCTTCGCCGTCGCGACCTACCGAATCGTCCTCCCGGTCCCTCAAGGAGGATTCGGCCTCATCGACCTCCACATGAGGCTACAAGGCCCTCGAGCAGCTTGGATCGTGGATATCCTATCGAAACCAAGGCAGGGTTTCGCTCAGTCAGTACGTCGACGACTCCAACGCGAGCACTTCCTCCCCTTCACTCCTTTCGTTCGAGTCTTCAACCCTACCACCCAAACTCCCATCACCATCTTCCACTCTCTCGCTATCTTTTTCTCCCCGAGTAACTTCCGTCCTCCGGGATGGAAGGTTGAGGTAACTGACCGTTTTCGAGCAGCCCTCCCTCCTCGCTGGCGAGAGTACGCGACGGCATGGAATCAACTCGTCAAACTCTCCGACTCAGCTCGCTCAACTTGGACAACAACCTTCCTCCACCCGTACTACAGCTCCTCCACCTCCAAAATCAACCTTGCGCCATTCCTCAACCTTCACGGAGACTCCCTGGAGAACGAGAGCGTCGACCTCGGAAAGGACTCGGCGGCGATGCTCGAGGAGCGTCACATCGTTCTTCGACCCGAAGGCTGGGTAAAAGATCATCCCGAGTTAGTTGAGGAGAGGTGGGGGAAGTGGTGGGATCTAATGAGGAGGATTTGACGTCAGGCTCCGGAGGAGGTGGAGTCCTCTCACTGTTTATCGCTTTACGTTCTTCATCCAGGAAAACACACGTCGAGAAACTATCACAACCCCAAATTCCTCAACAACCACACCTCCGTCTGCTCCCTATGTCTCCTCCCTACCTCCCTCGAAGATTTTGACCACCTCCTCCTCCACTGTCGGATCTCTCGCGCGATCTGGGCTCGAAATCCCCTCCACCCTTTCCTCCCTCACCCTCACCCTTCCTCCATCCTCAGCTTCGTCTGCCCATCGCCACTCCCAAACTATCGGATCGCGCTCCATCGAGCCGCGTTCCTCATCGCCGTCTGGAGACTAGTCAGGAGAAGGAGGTGGAGGGAGGTTGGAAAGCCCGAGCTGGAGGAGGTCGACGAGGAGGAGATGGCGAAGGCGGGAAGGATGATTCGAAGGGTCGACGAGGGACGTTCGAAGGACTACTGGAAGGGGATGGAGAGCGGAGTAGAAGAGGTCGAGGAAGAAGTGGATGCTGGCTGAGTTTTCGTAATAGTCTTTGCTCCAACCTTCGGTTCATTCGAGTTTCTTTTTTTTAGGGAACGAGTTCGATACGATGCGCCAAATACAAAAAAAGAGCCCTTGCGCTGTTGCCGACGGCAGGCGCAGACCCTGCCCTCGTTTGGGGGGGGAAGGAGGCCCACTTTTGAATCGACATCCATCTCCCTCCTCCCTCCCTTATCGCCCCTTCATCTCCCTCCACCCTCACCCTCACCCAAAGAGAAACCCTACGAAACCACACCATGTCCGGCCTTCCTCCTTCCCCTCCCTCTCGAACTCTCCCCATCCCCATCTCCGCTTCCTCCTCGTCTCCCACCTCCTCGATTCATCAACTGCCCTCGCACTCCTCCTCCACCACCTCGCACCACGTCCGATCCCTCTCCTTCTCCTTCGGTACCAAAGCAGAGAACGCGCCCGCTCTTCCTTCTACCTCTCCTTCCTCGACCTACTCCCCTACTACTCCCTCGCCCATCCTCGCTGGACTGGGAGGAGGAGGAGCAGGAGCAGGGAAGTCGTCGTCGTACTCGTTCTTCTCAACCTCGCCTCGACCTCCCGCCCTCGTCAAGGACTGGGCTTCTTCTTGGACGGGAGGAGGAACCAGTGGAGGTGGGAGTGCTGTAGCTGAGGATGACGAGGACGAAGGAGGAGGAGGAATGGGCATGTCAAAGAGCTTGCAAGGTCCATCTTCTCGAGTCCAAGGATGGGCAGGCAGCGTGATCGGTTCCTCCTCCTCAACCGCTGGAGGAACCGCTAGTCTCCTGGGATCTGCTGGGACCGGAACGAGAGTCGTCGTCGCCCAGCCTGAAGGAGGTGGAAGCCAGAAGATCAACGGTGCTCTTAGGAGGCTTTCTCTGGGAGGTGCTGGTCTTTCGAGAGTGAGTCTCACAACGTTTCCCTCTCGTTCTGATTCCGAGCTCTCTCGCTCTTCCCCATCGCTTTTTCTTGGCTCTCTTTGGCCTCCTTCGAGGTCCTTCGAAGAATCGAAGCTGATCTTGCTACGTTTTGTGAACTTCTTACAGCCCAACTTCCAGCAGCAAACTCCCCAAACTCCCCTCCCAACTCCCGTCACTGCAACCCAATCGTTCTTCCCTCCCTCCGCCAACGCCGTTCCCGACTTGATCCCCGATCGACCTACTACCGTAGAGGTTCGGCAGCCTCGAGGAAGGAAGGCTTCCGTAGGTGGGAAAGGAAAGAGAGGAATCAGTCCCGTGAGTCTTTCGTTCTCCTTTGTCCTTTCTCCTCTCTCTCCCAGGCTCCCTCCTCGACCGGTCTCGAACTCTCTCTCTCTAGTGCTGAAACTGCGGTGTCGCTTGGGTTGGCTTTTCCTTTGTTCGCGAACGTGGTCTAGACTGGAGAGAGGATGCTTCAGGGACACCATGGAGGCTTGTTCTAAAAGGAATCGTCATCCTTTGAGGTGAGTAAGGAGTGGAAGGAGGGAGAGGATGAAAGAAAAGGGAAGGTCGAGCTGACCGTCTCGCCCTCGGTCTTTCTTCGCCTCAGGAGACATCGACTTCATCGACGTCAGCTATATCGAATCAACACTGCCAGCTCTTTGTTCAACGTTTCTTGCCTCCTCTCTTGCTCGTTTTTGTGAGTCGAACAGCGAGAGAGAGGTCGACGAGAGCTGACTTTCGACGCGTCTCGTCCTCTTTTCCAGACCACTGTAACACCACCATCATCACGATTTCAGCGCAACGCACCACCCCAACTCTGGCTTTTCTGCTGCCCTCGCTCGATCTATTTGCTCGAGCGCGAACCCTCATCTCTCTCAACTATGCGACCTCCAACGGACGGAGGAGGATCTCGCTCGCACTTCTTTCTTCCCTTGCTTTTCGTTGTATCCTCGCCTGTAGGACCACTTGCTCTGCCATTTTTCTTCTTCTTCCTCCTCTTCCTTCTTCTAACCACTATATAACAGACCACACCCACAGCATCGCTCCGCCGTCTCTTTCGTTGTTTCTCGTTCTTACGTTTTGCTCCCCCGCTCCCTCCCTGCTCGTTTACGTTTACGTTTTCCCTCTAGTTTCCTTCTTGGTCGTCGCCTCTCAACAAAGTGTAGTGTAACTTCGTAGCCTTCGTCAAACCCCAGCGGGTCCTGAAATTCATGAAAATCCTGGATCGCTTGGTGGGATTTGACTACGGACGGCGAGGACGGACACGCGAAGCTGAAGGAGGAGGCAGGAGTCGGTTGTTTCCCTTTCCTCTTCAACCCACGACTCGACCCTCTTTTACCTCGGCTCTCCTTTCCTTTCTTCTCAGCAGCAACCCCCTCCCCTTGGAACCCTCCCTTCATCGAGCTCGCTGCCAACTCCAACCCACCCTCGTCAAGGGGTCAACAGTCCCTCCTTCCTTCCCCTCTCGCCCTTCGATTGAGGATGGACCCTCACTCCTCCCCCCCAGATACACCCTTAACCCAAGAGTTCAACGAAGCATCTTCAACCATAGAAGACCTCACCGCATCCTTAACCTCGATTCACCGCCGAGTCTCTACCGGTACTCCTTCCCTTCGACAAGGATCAGGTCACGGCGAGGACGGGTGGGAGGAGGAGAAGAAGGAGCTCGAGGGAGAGCTCATGCTTTGTGCTGAGATTGGACAGGCGCTGCTCAGGAGGCATGAGAGTTATGTTGGGAAGGCTGAGAAGGAGGTGGGAGGATTGAGAGCGAATGTGAGTGGGAAGGAAAAGGGTCGAAAGCAAAGGGAAGGGAAGGGAGGAGGAGTTGGTGTTTTGAGCTTCGAAGCTGACCTGACCTTGCTTTCGCTGCTTTTCTCTTCGTGTTTTCAAAGGCCCAGAAGGCTTCGAGTCTGTTGAACGAGGCCAATTCGAAGCTGGCTAGTTTACAGTCGTCGAATGAGAATCTGGTATCGAGACTGGCGACTTCGACGAGGGAGAACAGTCAACTGGAACGGGTGAGCTTTCACTTCCTTCCCTCCTTCTCTCCTTCCCTTCTGACGCCTCTCCTCCCCTGGACCGCTCTCATATAACTGACCCACGCTTCCTCACATGTGCGTCTTCGTCCTCCTCTCCTCTTCCAGCGCCTCCTCCAATCCCTCACCTCCCTCACTCTCTCCGACTCCTCCATCGCCACTCTTCGAGCCGAGCTTTCGTCCGTTCGAGGAGCTCTTTCCCGCCAAGCTGGTGCTCAGGCTCGTTCGACGGGATGGGAGGACAAGATCAAGGTTTCAGAGAGGGAGAAAGAGGAGTTGAAAGATGAGCTGGTGGCGGAGAAGAGGAAGAGAGTCGAAGCGGAGAGGAAGGCTTCGAGAGCTTTGGAACGAGTCAGTGAGTCCGCGTTGCTTCTTCGTCTATCTCTTCTTCTATCGAACGGCGATTGGGGAAAGGAGCTGAGCTGATCGAGCTGGTGTGATGGTAGATGATCTGGAGAACAAGTTGAAGAGAGCTAGGAACGCTGTCGAGCAGGCCAACAAGTCGAAGGAAGATGCGGCGAGGGAGATCGTCGAGGACGCGAAGATGAGGATGGAGGCCATGCACAACGACGTGAGTTTGCTTCGCGCTCGTTATCTTCTTGCGGTCTACAGCTCACTCTAAACCCTCTCTCTCTCTCTCTCTCTCTCAGCTTTCCTCCCAAGGTCCTCCCAACCCGGAAGTCCAGCTCGTTCTCGACGCTCTCACCACCGAGAACGTCACCCTCCGACACGACAACGACGAGCTCAGAGAGCTCCTCGCCGAGTCTCGAGAACTCCAGTACCGCTCTCCCAGTCCCAACCCTTCCTACCAACTCGACCGATCCTACTCCCACAACTTCTCCGACGCCGAACATGATCCCATCAGTCGATCCTCCACCGCCTTCTTCTCGGACGAACTCGCCGCCAGCACAAGCTCTCGTCGACTCGATCTTCACAGCCGGAAGGACAGCTGGGCTCCGTCGATAGGAGCAGGAGGAAACAACGCTCTGGCTGGACCTTCGACGATGGATAGAGGAATGGGGAACAGACATGGGAGGAACGATTCGTGGACTCCTTCGTTGACGGCTTCGGTCGCGTCGACTTCGAGTTACGGGGGGAATGGATCGGTTGGGATGCTGTCGCCCAGGTTGGACGAGGAGGATGGGTTTGGGACGGCTAGAAGAGGGGGTTATCCTGTTGGGAATGGATCGTCGTCGGGAAGAAGGTCGAGAGGATCGATTGTTCCTTCGGCGAGCTCGTCCAGTACGGGATGGACGCGAGGGCATGGGAAGAGAAGTTTCAGTGTTGATCGGCCGAGTGCTGTTCAGAGGGCTTTCTCAGTGAGTTCCTGTCTTACTCTCTCACTTCCTCTTTGGTGAGACTCAGGGCTGATCCCCTCCTCATTTCTCCAGGGAGTCGACTCAATCGCAGAATGGGGACCGACGGACGACGACGAAGAAACGACTCCCATAGACCTACCAGACGAAGCTCTCTCACCTACCGACTCCTTCCTCGCCGACCGCAAAACTACTTCCTTCACCCAGATGCGTCGATCCTCGGCTCCTCCCAACGAATCAGGGAACGGAGGTCCTCACGGCGACATCGATCTCTCTCACTCGATTCGACCAGGCGACTCGGACCAGTTCGTCGCCAGCGGACTTTCGAAGACGAGTCCAGAGAAGCAGAAGCAGGTCAGGAAGCGTCCGATGATGCTCCTCAGTCGATCCAAGGCTACTCAAACCGACGTCTCGGACGTGGGAACGTCGACGGACGGACTCGAAGGATCGTCGCCTCCGCCGAGTACTCAAGGAGCTGGAACGGTGAAGGACGGCTCGAGAGGAGGAGGATCGACGTTCTCGCCTGCTCCTTCGATAGGTCCATCGTCCATCAGCGACATCACGTCGCCGTCAGGTCGAAATCATCCAGGATACTTCCCCGCCGACGGACCCCCCTCGGAAACGTCCTCCATCCACGACGCTCGAACCACCGCTCTCTCCACTCTCATCGACCACATGGCTCGTCTTCTCACTCGGGCAGTCCAGTCGGACGTTCCAACCCTCTCGAAACGACTCAAGCGTCAACATCTCCCTCATCTAGCAGGCGACGTGGGACATCTCTCTCGCTCGACGATCACCTCCATCCTCGTCGAAGTCAACGACCTTCGAGCCCACTTCCGATCGGTCATGGAAGCTGAGAAGAAGGCGGATCAGCAGCAACCCTCGTCGTTATCAGAGAAGGACAAGATCGAGAGCCAAGTCACGAAGAAGGACTTCCTCTCCCTCATCGCTCTCTTCAAGAACGTCTTCACCGAGCTCTCAAGCCTTCGAGGAACTATCAACGAGGTCATCCTCGATCCTTCTGCCGCGGTCAAGCTACGAGATGCAGCTCTCAACGAAGACGAGGACGATGATGGTCGAGGTCGAGCGAGAGCGAAACCGTCGCGTCAACCTTCAGGACTCGGTTGGATCGCAGCTCCCATCTCCAAGTTCTTCGTCACGCCCCCCGTCGATACCTCAGAGGACGATTCGACGCCAGGAAGCGGGAAGGGTTCGCCTCGGAATTCAGGAGGAGATCGAGGGAAGCTTCATCCTTCGAGAACAGCTCCGAAACTCGCCGCCGCGACAGGGTCGACAGCCACGACGGTCAACGTCGAGTTCGCTTCCTCGGGAGCCATTCGTCGAGCAGTCTCTACAGCAGTCATGTCCCCGAATGCTCAACTTCCTCCCTCTCCCAACGGAACCATCTCGGAGTCGTCGCGTCAAGGATCAAGTCAAGGAACTCCCTCGGGAAGCTCCCTCCTCGCTCCTCCTTCGTCGTTAGGACCCTCGTCGTCTCGGAGTGCAAATCAAACTCGATCCAGTCTCCAAGGAATCTTTGCTGGTGCTCGTTCAGCAGCTCCCGTCGCAGGAGGTGCAGGATCATGGGTCATGGTGGGAGGTTCAGGAGCTCCTCCAGGTCGCAACGCCGCTCCTCGTCTTCGCTCAGCAAGCTCCCAAATCTTCCGACCTTCCCCCTCAGCTTCAAACCTCTCCTCCTCCCCATCTCCTCGCCACCCAGATGGACTCAACCCCAAACGCCTCTCCGTCGTTCTCGACGCGATGCTCGATCCTTCCGTCAACTCTCCCATCAACGACCGACCTCTTCGTCCAACGCGGTCGGACGAGTCTATTCGATCCACCTTTACGTCCTCAGGTCCCTCCCCGAGCGGAAGGCTACTCTCGACAGGTAGAGGCGCCGCTCCTTCGGTCGCTACGAGTGGATCAGCTCAAGCCTCGTGGGGAGACATGATCAAACCTCGCATCGCGTCAGGTCAAGGAGCCATGTTCGCCGGCCTCAAGTCCAGGATAGCAGCCTTCACATCCGACACCTCCGCTTCCCTAGCAGCTCCCTCTCCTACCATCCAACCCAACCCCACCTCCAGCTCCAATCCCAGTCCCTCCAGCTCTCCTCCTCGACCAATCCCTCCAAATCGTCAACGATCAGCCCTTGGAGTGTCAGGATCCGGAGCTACTCCTCCCTCGCTCTCTTCGGCCCCATCTCGGACGGGAGGCCTCTTTGGAGGACTCGCTAGCTGGGCTGGAACGAGCGTGGTCGAAGCAGCGAGTCCTCTCGCGGCTAGTTTGGCGATGGAGGAAGGGGAGGAGGAGGAGGATCAGCCTCCCAGTCCAGATCTACCTGATCGAAGACCAGGGACGGGCGGATTGGACGTGTATGGGCAATAGTAGATCATTCGTGGTGGCTTATGTTCCTTTCCCTGCTGCCCTTGCTCGTTCTGGTTCGTTGCTTTGTATCATTTTTGTTCGTCGCGTCTTCCGCTCTGATCTTGCTCTCTCTCTCTCTCTCTCCCCATCCCTCCCTCTTCACATTTGTATCATCAATACCCTCTATATCATTCATCCATCGGCCATCTCCATCCTTCGCCTTCGTGGCATCTATTTCACTCTCATCTCTCGCTTTTTGTTTCTTCCCTCTCGTGTTGTAGACACTCCTTGCGTTTCTTCACTTTCTTCCATCCCTTTTGCACACGAACAGACACGCATGGTCAAATGTCCATCCCCCGTCGTCGTATATCAAGAAGAAAACAAAACAAAACATATCTAGAGGATAAAGAAATCGAGATCAACTCAGCGGAACACAAACGCGTCGAACTAGACTATCGACGATCCTCATCCTCGAAAGGGTTGGCGGTATACGACAACGCGTCGTCGTCATCATCGTCGTCGTTGTCTTCCGATTTCCTAGCCGTGGCAGGCTCGACTTTCTTGACGGGTGTAGCTGAAGCTGGGACGGGGGACGAGGCAGGTGAGGTCGCGATGGGTTTGCCGTCGAGGGAGATCTTCTGTTTGGGAAGGAGGCCAAGCTTGGCTGCAAATCACCGAAGGAGAGTAGAAGGTAAGACACAAGTGAGAGGAGTCAGTTTTGTCGAGGAAGAGAAGTAAAGGAGAAAGATCGAAACAAAACGAGACGAGACGACTCACCGAAATCGATCCTAGCCGAAGGCGAAGAGCTCAGATTCGACGCAGGCGGACTCGTTCCGAGCATGTTCGGACTCTGCCTTCCACCGGTGTTGTCCCTTCTGATCTCATCGCTTCGTTTGCCTGAGGCTGAGCCGGGAGGAGGGGAGGAGAGTCGGTCGTCTTTGGTGGGAGGAACGGGACCGTTTGGGGTTGTGGGCGAAGGGTGGTAGATGTTGATCGAGCTAGCGTCTGAGAACAGAAAGGGGGTCGTATTAGAAGAGGATGAGCGGTTAGCTAGCTGAAGAGAAGGAAGTTGAAAGAGAGGGGAGAGAAGGAGGAAGAGAGAAGCGGAGAACGAACCTGAAGTAGGAGTGAACGAGCCGTCCGTCCAAACGGAAGCAGGATAATCCTCGTTCTGAGTACGAGGAGCTGCGTTGTACTGCTGAGGAGGGTTGGAAGTGGGGTACTGGTTGGAGGAAGGGTTGACGGGGTAGTTGTAGTCGTTGGAGGATTGGTTCGAAGCAGGCTGCGATCCTCCGCCGGCGGACACACTGAGGAAGAGACGAGGGCTAGATCAGTCTCTCGAAACTCCCTCCCACGTTGATACATCCTCTAGAGCTGCGACTCACTTGGCAACCTTCGCCTGCACGCTCTTCATAAACCCTGACGACATGAACCCTGAGAAGGCCTTCTTGCCCTCTACCGCGAGCTTGGTGAATTGCTCCTCGATTCCTGGTCCGAGCTGGTTGGGTTGCTGGACTCCTCGCTCTTGGGTATCTGCTCCATATCCGTAGTTCTGACCTTGAGCTGGAGGAGGAGCTCCTCGTCGAACTCTAGGCTGGTAGGGAAGGAGAGATGGGTCCGAGACTCCGCCTCCTCCTCCTCCTCGTTGCTGAGATCGAGCTTGACGGTGAGCGGCAGCGTCGTTCTCATCTTGGAGAGCGAGAGATCGAGCGTAATCCTCGTCGAGATCGGATTGGGAGCGAAGCTAAAGGAAGAAAGTGAGGATGGGGGTGAGAAAGGCGGAGGAGAGGAGGAGAGAGAAGGAAGGAAGAGATGGTCAGCTTCCTCCCTCCTTCGACCTCTTCCACCCGTCTTCTCCTCGTTCCTCCAAGGACTGTGGCTCTAGAATAACTCACAACATCCTCCCCAGGTCTCTCTTCAGGCACGAAGCTCTCGTCCGTCATCGCGAGCAACGACTCTACAGCTCGTTCGTCGTTGTTGCCGTGGGCTTGGAGGACCTCCTTCAAGATCGACTCTTCGACGCTGGGGAACATCGCCTGGAGGGATGCGATCTTGGGATCCGTAGAGGGAGGAGTCGGGTTCGTGGTAGGGTTGAGATCGGACATCTTTTAAAGGTGGTAGGAGAGGGA